>CM055967.1:47305000-48017500 GCA_029531755.1 Holothuria leucospilota | reverse complement strand
TTGATGATGCAGTGTATTGGTGGATGGATGATGGTACAGGACTGCTTGAGATGTATAACAATAATCCTGCTAGAGCTTGTTTTCATGAAGCACTCATTAAATGATCGCCTACGATGAGTGCAGGTGAAGCGCTTCGAAAAATAGCATTTTACGACTTTTAAGTAATATTTTTATTTTACATAATAGAAGTTATTCCTCATATTACAATTTTTACTGAGCAGAGGAACAATTGAGTACTATGATGACGTTAACAGTGAAGCTGTTTTGATTATAAATTCTTTTGAGAAGTGATTAATTGCAAAATTGATCCAATTGGGGCAGTATAGGTGCATGCCGGAGTGCTACACCTTCGCGAACAGATCGTACGTTTGACAAACGTGAGCTAGGTTTTTCCGTTTTGCAATGTATTTCTTACACACATGAAACTATTGTTAGCGCAGCCTTTGAGGATATAACGAGAAATCCTAATGAACCAAGCCTTCTCTGACTATTTTGTAATTTGCATTCGTAAGTATCTATGTATGCATGACTCGGTGTGCTTTTTACGTGCTAAACAAGCGGGCTGGGCCAGACCAGCGAAAGGATATAACATATGGCCAACAGCCTTTCAGTTTCGGTGTCTGTGGCTGCTCAGTAGCAGTGTTGGTGGTTTTTGTTTCGTTTGCGAGGGTGTTGTTGGTGTTCGGTTTTTTGGTTGTTGGCCGTATGCATGACTCTCCACCCAACTTCGTTCGGACGCTCTCTAAAACCCGGTCATGCTTTGCGCTGAATTTCAGAAGTTATAGACCTTATGTATATCATGACGCAGTGCAGAAAGTGTTCCCTCGTTTAGAGGTAAAGGGCGTATCATTGCAAGTTACACCAACAAATGCAGACAGGCTGATTTGTCAACCAATCGTATACGCGCGTAAGTCTACACGTGTGCGAAATCTACACCGTTAGTGCACGTGTGCTTCATTGTTTTCCACCAAAATGACGTCAGTGTGAAGTCAATGCATAATGTCTATTGAAAACATACGTTTCAAGGAAAAGAAAGCATTTATGCTTGCCTTAATCCATTGATGTCCACCATGAACTTTATTTGAAAAAAAAATGATACAGCGTGACTGTAAACTTCATGAAAAAGACAGACAATAAATATATTCAATATCTTGCCATGTTTATTTCGAGATTGCAACTAATAACTTAGAAAATTATTCAAAGAGTGCCTTAACCACAGTCGAGATTATTTATGAATTAGTAAAACCTTCGTGTGTAAAACAACAGTGTTCAAGTTTCTTTCTTTAAAGCTTCACGAATTCCGGAAGAGTCAAGCATTTAGTTGTTATATGTTTCATTTAACTTGAATTCTCTCTCTCCAAGTTTCAAACGTTAAAAGTAATCTCAAGCTTTTATTTGCACTGGAATAAAAAGCTGATTTTTTCTAAAAATATTTATTCAGTAACTTTGAGGGTATGGTGGTACACTCTAAAGATAGTTGGATAAACTTTTGCCCATGTTCTGTCAGTATGCCACCTCCTAAATGTTGGGTTAGGAACTACCTAAAGTTGGTCACAAAAGTACCCGTTGGGTGACTTTTCACCAAGTAAAGGGGAAATTGTAACCAGCTTGAGTAGTTCCTTACCCAACAGTTTAGGAGTTCATGGCATACGGAACCAACTTCTGTAAAAGTTTACCCAGCTGTTTTTAGTGTGTACATAGTCAGTCTAGAAGTTTGTAAATAAAAAGATAAAGCCAATAACCGAAAAAATAGTAAACTTCATTTGCGTTGAAAAACATGTATAGAACTAACCCTAAAAATATTCCATTTCCCTTGTCCAATTAACTTTTAAGAGTCAATTATAGCTAAAAGAATGAATAAAGAAAGGCTAAGAAATGTTCTTTTAAAAAACAAAATTATTCTCCATCACTCCCCTGTAATACTATTGGGGAAGTGGTTCATCCACTTGGTTGCAAAAGTAACATTGGCCAATTTACGATTGTCTTAAGTACATTGTCTTAATTACATAGAGAGGTTGCTTCATAAAACAGCATAATTTCAAAGCGAAAGGCTCTGTATTCCTATTTCAAAAGAAAAAACTTGAAGTGATTCCTAAAACGTCCCGTAATTATTGCCACAAATCGTCCAACATAATGTATGATGATCCAAATCTTCTTGGACAATATGAATATGATGTAGAGATAATGTTAAGCATATAAGTTATTGTGAAATAAGAATGCATTAGAATACACTTCCATAAATAAAAACGGCCTAAATAACAAAGTTGAATAATACAAAAAGGTGATTTGAATTATGCATAAAATTTTTTGCTTCAATGAGTTAAAAAAATAAATTATAAAAGTATACAAAAGTGATAAAAAATCAGACTGACAAAAAGCTTCGATGACAAAAAGAGCGACGGTACTTGTTCTAGAGAGGTTTCCTTATGCTAAGGAACGGTACATAACACGAAGTGCGCCACAGTAGAGGTAGGATTCATAGGATCACTTAGTTCACCTGAGGCAAGAATACCTTTATGACATAATATTTGCACAATTACGAATATACAAACCGGAAGTCGACGGAAATATACGAGCTTACTGTAGTGCAGTTAGGCATTAGCTAGGACGCCCCCACCATGTCAGTCATGTAATTAGTGACGAGCTTCTTCACGTGACCTCTGCCGCTCGTCTTTGGATGTCAGTCGGAGGGGTTCACCAGTTTCAATCCACAACTGAAATGTTCGGCTGGGTCAAGAGTTGGCTCCGACCACTGTGGTCGTAAGTTTGTATCGTCCTGACATATCGTCTAGTCTCGCACCGTCTTTGCTCATATTCTTTTCTCTTATTATGTAACTTTTTGAAACATTGTCAATTTTAAGTCCTGCTTAACCGTAACCCATTACTGTTGTTGTATTTTAGCTGGTCTTTGTATTTGCAATTTCGTCATCTGGCCACTCAGAGCCAACAAAACCCTCTCTCCGTGGAAGACTACCTCGATTCTCCTTCGAAGTGAATTATTGTGTTAGTGCCGTCGGAAGACAAACCGAGTTGGCGTTACAGTTTTTATCCTTTAAACGTAGAAATGCCCCACGCACAGGCAGACCTTTATTTCTAAAACACCCCCTTCCCACAGCCAGAACTTAATGTAGAGTACCTCATGACTGGTCTTTACCTGCCATAGTATATATGTGGAAGTTGTCCCAACATCAGTCCTAATGTTTGTCCACAAGTCTAAAATCCCTAAGGCAGTGAGAACTCGAGGCTGGAGGCTGCAGCCCTGCCCCTCCCATAATTTTAAGTTTGAAGGGTTTTGCCTTTCAAATGTCAAAACGTACAGTAATTAATGCCAAAACTCTGGATTTACTTGTTCAGCCTCCCAATTTGAGATATCTTCCACGGGCACCCCTTCCCCCTCGTTTCTTTAAACATTGACGTAAAAGTAGATCTCAGTCACCGGCATGCAGGATAACGTGACCCGATCCAAATGTTTAGGTTGTGACTACCATGTCATATCGTTCTCATTTCGAGTAAAGCTGATTCAACTCCTGTTTCTTTAACTAACCTGTGCCCTACATTCTGCTGAACCTGCTACATAAACGGACTTAGTGAAAACCGTCATAGACATTCATAGAAAATACACGAAACCACGGCCACCGGCAATATGGCTGCCCTTTTGGGCATCTGTTACTGCATAAAGGGGAATGGAGAGGAATCCTAGACTTTTAAGTCCCTCAGTCAGTTCTTTTATCTTTATATTACTGTACTGTCTTATTCATTGCTATTTACCATATTGCTATGTCTTATGGGGTAATTCCTACACGGCTCACACAAGCAGGCTGTATACTCTGCAAAAAAGAAGTATTTGTATTTTTACGCACTCAGATTACCAGACTCATATACGTCCAAATTTTGATAATCTAGAAATATTGGATCCTAAGAATGTATTTTACTACCAGTTAGGTACTTTTATGTATAAATATGTCAACAGCTGCCTTCCACTCAACTTTAGAGATGTTTAGTGTGAGCAACAGTGATGTGCATACACGGCTTACTCTTGGAAATTCAAATATTTAACTTACGAAACCAACTGCAAGTGCTACCACATGAAACGTCTTTGTAATATGTTGGTGTCACTGTCTGGAACAACCTAGACCTAATTTTAAAATCACCATCTAATGTTTCCAAATTTAATTCTTCGTATGGAACATTCCTTTTGTCATCCTCTGACCCTATACTGACGTAATACTCAGAAATTCTTATTGAAACTTTGTTTGTTTTGTTTCTTTTTTATCTAGGGTGCATTTCATTTGCACCAGTCTGTTTTCCTGCTCGTGTTGGCCCTCCAATTCAGACTAGCAGTAGCACTCTCGCTTACCTTACATTCATACTATCGTCCTTGGTCTTCTGTATAGACCTTCTGCATATGACGTCACAGAACAAAAAGTGCGCCCTCCAATGGACGGAAGCGCGATTCGTTGCAATTTACACCAACAAATGCATAAAGTTGAGTTGTGTATCGGTGGGTAATTACGCGCGTAAGTCTACTACGCGCGCTGGCAAAGTCTACGTCGTGCTTGCAGTGTTTTTCATTGTTTACCCTCCACAATGACCTCGCGTGACGTCAGTGCAAAAGATCTTTTTGTAAGCGACCCCATGACATTTCATTTCACGGTCAGTCCAGTCGTTTAATACGATAATCCTCCCTTCTGTCGACCTCTTTCAGTCTCTGCTACACAGGCGGTCTAGAACGTCATTGAGATTAAAAAGCAAAACAAACAGGTTCCTCCGATTTAATGTACTTTCGTCAGGCTGGAAAAAAAATATATTTATGCTAAGTCATATTGCAACAGTAGGTGATACTCATAAGTTACGGTTTTGGTTCTGCACGATTAAGCCGAGCACGGAATTGAGATACTAGATGGGACAGGGCCCCTGTAAGCCAAAGAGGCCTTTTTGAAGACTTTTACATTAGGCAAATATATGGAGGGAATGCCACATCCCCCATTTTCTTCAACCTCCTACGTTAGAGCCTCCTTCCATACATCATTAAAACCTATAGTTTACAAGTACAGTCCGGTATGCTCTGACAGGCATGCTTAAGTTGCTGGCAACAATCTGCATCTATAGTGAGTTATATGCCCACAAAACTGCAATTATCGATTGATAACCCATGTCATCGATTGGTAACCAAGACTTATTCTGACAGAATCCCGGGTTACCTATCGAACAAGGAGACACCAATCGAACGTCAAAGGCTGAAGATAAAATGGGTCCGATATATAGTACATGCAGCAGTGTCACGTTGTAATGGTTGACGTTGGGTGGTAAAAACATTTCTACACGTCACAAAATAGTTACAACTTGCAACGTGTTTGTGACAGTTACGTGCTTCTATGTTCTGCAGTTCATTCTAGAGTACGAAAAATGCAACATTGTCAATTGATATGAATGGATTTTACAATTTACATGAGATATTTAGGATTTACTACCAAACTTCCGGCTTTGTAAAAGACAGTCGGGATTATCGTCCCGTAAACCAATTTTTTTCGCCCACTAATCCTCACATACCAACTGATTAATAGGATCATCAAATGATAAACATGGATTAATGATGGATAAACTGGGCGTTCTTATTTATAAGACTTTCGCGCTTGTGATAAATTTATGTAAGAGCTTTCCTTACTTGTACTGATCACTGAGGCAAATTCCGAGACGCAATTAAACCAGAAAGGCCAAAGGCTCAGTGATTCCTTGCCTAAAGGAAATGCTATGTCTGACTCGGTTTATCCTCAAAGGTATCCTTCTTGAGATATCATGTTATACGATGTTTTCACTATTTGACCTCTGATGACCTCGCGTCCTTTGACCTCCACCGAAAGTAATGGGGTTCGTGTGTACAACATGGATCGTACTCCTGTTGCGTATTAAATCCCTCACAGTTACATATCAGATTTTCAAAATTTGACCAGTTTTGACCTCAAATGACCTTTGACCGCCTTAAAAACCAATTGAATTATCGAACGCAGTATGGGGGCATCCACATACCAACTATGGAATACTTCAAGGTTACCCTTTAGTATCTATCGTGTTTACGAGGTTTTCCCTATGCGACCTCTATCACTCCAAATGAACTTTCACATCCACCAAAAGCAAAAAGGTTCTTGTAATTAGTATGTGGAATCCAAGTTACCTCGATTTACAAGGTTTTGATAGTTTCACCTCGTGTGTCCTCAAATGACTTTTGCAGTCTAATGAAAACGGGGAAGCTTTTCTAAGTGTAACGAGGTATGTTTCAAGTATGACGAACGTTCATTGATTTCTAACTTGAGTTGTGGTGACTTCAGAAGTTTTTAGTTATTCCTCCTCTGGTGACCTCAAATGATCTCTGACCTCCACCAAAACAAGTATGATAAGTAACAGAAGACAACAACTGAACAACAAAAACTGAAAAATTTACGTGCTTACTTGGAATGCGAACGAGGGCCAAGGCTTGAGAATGGCAAACCGAGCATTTTCCACTACACCATCATATACACGTTTATTGTAAGTTGTTTTTAATTATAATATGGTCATATTATCTGTCACAACATGTCCATCATTAGGGTAATTAAAATTGGAATTACTTTTCTCCTTGGAATGGTACAAAAATTTAGCCCTCCCTTTTCGTTAGTCACAAAACGACACAATTTGGAGGTACGGCCCACTGTCTGTTCGTGAGATCATGTCGTATTGAACCCGTTAAAAATGTTAGATTTCCGACCCCACAAAATTGGACTTTCGTGGGGTAGGATTATATGTCACTTTCTAACGCCCGAGGCTGTTTCCATCGCCGAGCTAATTAATTATCTCTTTCCAACAAGCTGTATCACATGTCATGATCTGGACAATGACAACATCCAGCCTTGATGCAATTGGTGTAATAGAGAAGGGAAAGAGGTTTTTAGAAGTTTTAAAGAGACCAATACCTCATGTACCTTCTCCTGCAGGATACGAACAATTACACAGTGAGAAAGACTTGGATGTCAACAGTGCCTAGTATCAAGCTCGACGGTTACATATACCAGGGTTTTCCAACCTTTAATCTGGTAACTACCCAATTTCAGAAACCAACATCAGAGCTCACCCCTTATTTTGCCTCAAATAACAAAGGCATGAATCATTATTCACTGCTGTCTCTAACCAACAGGTACCCGTATTACTAGGACCTATAAGTCTAGTCAAGGCCCTCACCGAAATGCTTCTCGATCCTAAGATTTAGAACCATGAGTTACACTCCACCCTGGTAGAAGAAAAACCGTCATTGAAGTTTACGAAATTCCTGTTCTGTTTCTGCGTACTATTGAAAGAAGCAAAGAGCTTAGTGTATTTGTCTTAAAGTAACTTCCCCATCGCTTATTTTCACATCAGTATTTTATGTCATGCAACTGCCCATACCCAGGCAATTGGTGTAAAGGAGAACAGGAAAGGGGGATGAAACTGAGTACTTACTGATATGTAAGAATCTTCTCCCTGGTAACTTGAACATTTGCAATCTATGTATTGACGTGTTCGCATTGCACCGGAAGCGGTAAGTAACTCCGTTGAAGTGTAATTTTTTAAGTACTGGTTTGTTAACAACAAATACTCGCAAGAACCACAACACGAAGAACTGCTTCCACATGTTAATCTGTTAGTTTCCTGAAAAAATACAAAAATTAGAACAAGCCTAAAAGGCAACTCATTTCAACAGAACTCCGTCCAGCGTCTGACGCTCATCTTTATCAAGGCCCTTTTCAGTTACAGGGAAGATATGAATAGGATCTTCCTGCTAATTGTAATACAGATGCCTAAGGGATCGGACGCTCTTTTTGAATGTGACTTACAGGGGTACATGGTACAAATGAAAGCAACTTGCAGCTTTGCTTGGAATCCTGCTCGACTTGGTTTTTCTCAGTGAACTTTGGAATTCCTCAAATTCGGCACGGCTTACCTTCAAAATCGGTTACCCCCCCCCCCCTCCCGGCACAGGATGGAATTGCCCAGAAAATTAGAAACCGACTTTGCCTTGTTTTTCTTGCTATCAGGATTTGAAGTCGAAACTTTCTCAATTGTCCGTTTTGGTGTCTCTTTAGATTCGAGAAGAAAACAAGCATTTGCTATTTTCGTGAGAACAGAGTAGTGGTTATTATTTTTTTAACACCACATCTTATTCAAGATTGCTTTTGATTATTTTCGCTGGTGGGCTACTTTATTCAAAGGAAAAACCTCCCTCTCAACAGACAGGTACGTATAGCCATGGTTGTCCTCGGCTAACTTCTCAGATTGAGATGACTAAAAGAAGGTCTCATCGTAGGTATCCTCATGTGATTCAAGGCAATCTCCTGGAAGAATCGACCGGTGGAGACCCGGAAACTCTAAGATATTAACAAAGTTGAGAACATTTGGCTAAAACCTTTATCATGAAATTGCATTTGTTGCACGATAAACAGATCACCATTTATGTCATCATGACGGGAAATTGCCCAATACAATTCCCTCATTGATTATCGTTTAGTCAGAATTATGTTTGAAAACTCTAAAAATGCGGTTTACGTTACATTTTCTTGTATCCAATAAATATGAAGATAATTAAATAGATTCAATCTCTGTTTAAATACCAGTGCCTTCAAATTTACAAGTGGGAAATTTGCTTTCCTGATTCTTCGCGGAGGGGGAGCCAAGCACCACACCAGAGATCATAAAGTGGTGATGCCTACGAAAGGAGTATAAGAACTTGCACGAAATGTTAATAGATACTTGATACAGGGAGTTGCTATTTGACAATAGCAACTCCCTGCTTGATACCAGACTTTTCTGCTCGCCTCATGTGATCCAATGCAATCTCCTGGAAGAATCGACCGGTGGAGACCCGGAAACTCTAAGAAATTAACAAAGTTGAGGACATTTGGCTAAAACCTTTATCATGAAATTGCATTTGTTGCACGATAAACAGATCACCATTTATGTCATCATGACGGGAAATTGCCCAATACAATTCCCTCATTGATTATCGTTTAGTCAGAATTATGTTTGAAAACTCTTAAGATGCGGTTTACGTTACATTTTCTTGTATCCAATAAATATGAGGATAATTAAATAGATTCAATCTCTGTTTAAATACCAGTGCCTTCAAATTTGCAAGTGGGAAATTTGCTTTCCTGATTCTTCGCGGAGGGGGAGCCAAGCACCACACCAGAGATCATAAAGTGGTGATGCCTACGAAAGGAGTATAAGAACTTGCACGAAATGTTAATAGATACTTGATACAGGGAGTTGCTCTTTGACAATAGCAACTCCCTGCTTGATACCAGACTTTTCTGCTCGCCTCACGCGAGCACCAGTGTGGTCTCAGCTGGCACTACCCACCATTTTTTCATTTACTACTGAAGAAAATATATCTGTCATGATTATAATTTTAAGGCAACCAAAACCTAATGAACTACATTCATGGGTTTCTTTTTTCCAAATTTCCAGGTTAGCCTCGGATCTGCGACCGTATGTGTACCTTCGATGCTCTAAATATGAAGGGTTTCCCTCAGTGGCCGGTATACCTGGAAGGTAGATGTCTCAACATCAATTCCTATTGGGCAGCATGAGTGGATTTATTTTTAAAGCTCATCGCAAACTTTTTTTTTGATCTGTCGTCCCCCCCCCCCCCATCATTAAATCCTCAGTGCGAGTAAGGTTAACAAAAATGGTGAGGTTGTGATTCCTGTTTTTGTGGCCTGTTTAGTGCACATCCAATGCCATTTTGGAGATATTCAAATGCTTCATTCTAATGATCACAATTTATGACTACCCCAGGGCCGCTGGGGTCTTCGCCCCTGAACCCCGATGGGCGTTGTCTCTAGACCCAACCAGGGGCCTAACAGTGGGTCCCTGGGGCCCAGCGCCTATAGGGTAGCACTGTGCGTCACTACGACACCTCCAGAGTCGCTCAGTTACTTCATTTTGGTGCGTCCCACCGGAGGGATGCTTGGACCCCCAGTGCCCCCTTCCCCTCTTCGAAAAGTCTGGCGACGCCACTACTCCTCACAATCTTACTAGTCACCTTCCGTGAAGGTTTAGAGTAAGGGGGACTATTCTTGAGGAATTCGTTGCCCTCATATAAGAGCACCAAAGGTGTATCTACGGACGAGATTTTGGGGGCCTACTTTAGTGGAATCTGAAGAAAAGGGACCTTTCAAGCAATTTTTCGGGTCCCGAGAGCCTTTCAGTAATTATTAGGACAATAACATTTTCAACTTTTTTATTATCATAAAAATCGAAATGGCGGTTTCCGGAAAATAGGTCTCGAGCCCTGCCTGCAAGGGGACATGGGGGGCCCGTGCCCCGATCGATTTCATAATTTTCTTTTGAAAATTTTTGAAATTATCCCAAAATGCATTTAAGTTATAGATTTCTGTAGGAGGTAGGGTGAGGTGGTGTGTTTTCGACCCAGTGATGGATCTATTGTAATCAATTTCTATCACAAATGGTTCTCAAACTATCAGAATTTTCGCAAGTACTTTACAAACTATCAAAATGTTTGCGTGCTCCGCGCGCTTTAAACTTTACCTCAGTATTGTTCTTATTATCAATATTTTCCGGTAGCAAGTCCCGGAGAAGCACAACAGCAAAAGTTGAAAACTGTTTACGAATTCTCAGGTAAAAGACCGGCCATTATCAGTATAGATGGTAATTGTTTATGCACTTACGACGAAAAAGTATTCTGAAACGCGCTTGTATAGTCCTTCACCCCTTTTGCTATACCTATCAGGGAAGTGTAATGTCACCTCCCTGCTTATATACTCTCCCTCCCATTCCCCATTGCTGGAAGCTGTCCGTCTGGATTTTCGTTCAAACTTAGTAAAAATACGATAGTGGTAAAGTGCGTCATACTGTATAGTATCATTTGGATGTCAGGTTATAAGCATCATGTCAGTGCCCCATTTTATATAATTAATTCAGTGCTTCCAGGAGCCCCTTTACCGGTGTCTGCCAGCCTTAGATACCCATTTATAATGCATAACGAAACAAAGGAAAATTTTCGTAATAGTCCACGAATGTTTCTGTGTACTCCACGCACGTATTTTTGCGTAAAAACTTTCCGCGAATTGAAGGCGGTAAAGTAGCCCAAGGGGGGGGGGGCTTCAGGAGGTTTGTTGTCAACATACTCTTCTCTTAGACAACATACTCTCCTCTTTTTACTAACCAAAAGTTAGAATTTACTAAATTATGGACATTTTCCAGTCATATATGATCAGTTCCAAAAATATCCCAAAGATACCACCATTTTGCATTTAAGCAAGCTTAAATTAACAAAAATTTCTCAAAGGCACACCCCTCCCCTTAAACCCCTCCCCAGGACGGTACCTCTATGTAGTGACAAAGCAAGGGTCTCCCGCTGCTGTATACAATCACAGGGCATAAAAAGGTACAGTTTATGCAGATTTTAGGGGGTACTGAGATTGCATTACGTCATTCCTGGTGCCCCCAATCACCAAATGTTGGCGGCGTCATTGCCTACCTGGCTCTCCTGACTCTGGTGTTGCACTTCATTTAACTTACCTCCTTGAAGACTAGATGGAAGTACATGGAGGGCGAAAGTTAATGTAGTTTGACAGGTTGCGATATAAAATATTAAACAATAGATATTTCGCAAAGACATCACACGCTAGTCCTAGCCGCATCTATCACAAACTAGCAAAGTTGTTGGTGAGGGGGTGAGTTTTGTTTAAATGATGTCTATTGTTCCAATTACCATTACGTTGACACGAAAATACGTTTTTTTTTTTGTTTTTTTTTTAGTGTTGTTACAAGAATAAACATTTAAAAGAAAGCTGGACGAAAATTTGGACTGCTGCAGTCGAAAAGTTTTACAACAATAGTCAACTTTCCCAAGATAAGTAGTAAGAGACAGAAACCAGGCCAATACCCCCTCTAGCGACGTGTCTGGTTGTGCAGGGCTTTCAAAAAATAGATGCCCTCGTCCTATCCTACATGAGCTATATTAATAGCGAAATGTAAGAGCGAAGTCCGCCGAAACCAATGACTTTTTTAAGACTTTTAGTTTTTCTTCATTTCACATTGCAAGAGTTGTCCGTCAATTCTGTTAGATCGAAAACTTTGATGATGATTGTTTGCGAATTTGTTTTTCAAACCTAATGTTTTCCATATAATTTTGCTTCGCAGTCTGGGTATGGTCGTCTCGCTGGTCGGATGGATGGGGCCAGAGCGCCGCCATTTAAGAACCAAAGCTATCGGAAATGTCTGTCACTGTTTAATGCCCATGTATGTGAGCATAACAGATTCCTTGTGCGCATTTACAAATTACGCACAGTTTTATTCTTACGCTATAGACCCATGGTAATCTTCATAGATTTATCGCCTTTTATAGCTGTTAAAACAACAATGCAAAATCTTTAAATTGTACTACCTGAAACTTCTGACATAAATTCGACATCCAATTGCTGGGAGTCTCTCCGTGGCTGTGAGAACAAGATCCGTCAATTTCTGAGATTCCAGTCTGGAAATGATAAAAGTGCCAGCTTATGATACCAGAGAGTAGCAATGCTGGAACTTGCAATTTGCTGAAAAGGTTGACTTTACTACCATAAGCCACGCCTACTTCTTTAGCAATGCATTGTGATATCATTAACCTAGAGACGTATTAATCGTGGACGTTAACACTCTGATCCGACTAAAGGTAACATCGCCCTCTATTCCAATAATTATTGCATAAAATAAGATGGAAGAGCACACCTCTGTACCAAGTTGGTTTTTAAGTTTATTTACAAACTATTTAAATAAGATAAAGTAACTTGATTTTAATCTCTGGCCCTCTGTACTAAGTTAATGTCCAGTTTTCAAATAAAAGAAGGATCAAAATGGAAAACTAAAACCCGGTCCTAGCTGTTACTTATATTGCTTACAACTAGCTTAACGCTCATGGCCAATTTCCTCAATAAGTGCACCTGCCATATCGAACTCTATTTCAGTATTTCAACTCTCTTTCGACAAGTGTTTTGGTAACGATTATTGGAGCATGAATGGTTTGATAGCCGAACTGTCGAGTGTGTAACGTTTAACTTACTGTCCTGATTAGCGTGTTCGTGTCATTTATTACTGCTGCAAGTTGAGACCGGTCACATGATGTGGTACGTCGGACTCTACTTTGTAAGATGGGCAATGACGTCACGGTTCCGCCATAAGAAAGCACCAAAATGTTCACTGTAAATTGAACCAAAATGGCATATTCATTATCATATCTGTGACTTAATGAAAGTTCTAACCCCTTTTTCGTATACCTTTATACCATAAAAGGTTGTTACCATGCAGTTGGTGATAAAGCTTACAATTAGTTTGCATGACAGAATACATACAGAAATGCATACGGTATGAGTTTCCCTTTGTTAGTATTTTTCTACTTGAAAACGTACATAATTAGCCTATGCGACTTACCACTGGGGTAATGTTTCTTTTGCTGCAGATCAGACTAATGATGGTTTATAATCAAGAAAAAAAGATCGATTGTCATAGATTGTTGTATCTCAATGTCACATTACAACACCCATTAGTTTCGAAGACAAGTTTTAAAATATTTGCATTTTATGTCCATAGGTAACATCTGTATGAATGCCAATGAGTGCTTACAGTTTATCAGTACACATAGATAACGATCTTACCGATGTTTCTTTACATAGGTATAAATATCTCCACTAGCTACCTGCTAAGCTATTGACGAACCCCAATTCCAGGTCTGGATAGAATTAAAACCGCACATTAAAAATCAATCTTTATCATTTACAAAGTCTGGGTTATAGGAATCCCGTTTCAGGTTAAGTTACATTATGAATCTGAAGTTATTCCATAGAAATAAAAGTAAGGGAGAACGCTAACACAATGCATCCCTGCATGTTTAACCGGTGAAGCCACGAACACTGTGAGGGCGCTTTCGCCCTGTGAGGGCGCTTTCGCCGTACGGCAAAAGACCGGTTGATTGGTGGTGGGTCTCCGTACGTACAGTGCGCATTCTGCTGCAGAAGTTATAGCTTATTTTATCCGTTTTTCAAAAGATTAGGAGTAATTTTCACAACAGGACTAAGTCATGGTGCCTTAAGTATTTTGTTTTATACTCCTAACTGGAAAACTTGTAGTTTCTCTGCCAATACTTGGGGCAAAAGCAATGACGTGATATTTGTATTAGGCGCCGTTGCTCTGTTGCCGTACAGCCTAGCCAAATCAATGGCTTCAGCCCAGATCGGCAGACGTCATTCTCCCTTACTTTAATTTCTATGAGTTATTCACATTTCTTTCAACGGTAGCCTGGTTCGAAAGGTAAAACAAGTAGTATTCTAGCATGGCTAATTCAGTGACATACGTAAGGTCTATCACATAATTAAAAAGAACCATATATAATTAAACCTGTTTACATGGAAGTTGCACTAACTAAATCTGTAAAATGTCGTTACATGCATTTTTTAGTTTGCGGTTTTACGTTGTTTGTAATCAGAGAATTCGTTTAGCTGTTATCACTGAAGAATGGACCCATTTGTCAATTCTCTTCCCCATTGAAAGGGTGAATGCATAGTAGCTTCCGTTGCCAAGTTGATTGATGAATCTGGGTCATGTAGAGTTTAGTTGATTTTTGGAAGGGTTTCCCATCGGGAGACCTTCAGTTTCGTCACTTCAACTGTTATTTGCACTTTTGTCAGACTTGCGCTTCCAACACAGATTTTCTATTTTGTATCCATGTTATTGGAAATTCAAATTTTAATATAAGAACTCTTAACATGATGTGACAAGCCAGTGAGCCACAACTGGAAAAAAGCCGTGGTCGTCTCGACTTGAACCATTTGGTTGGAAACTGGGACGTTAAACCTCATCTAACTAACTAACTTAACATGATGTGATGTTGAAATGCAATTGCAGAGCTTAGGGAATGTTCTTTCCCTTATTTTAGGAGGTGATTTTAGCACAAACGTTTTCTTGAAATGCTGCTCGTCAGCAGTGGGTGTCGCAAACGCAATTTGCCCCAGGAAAAAATTTTCGTTTCACCCCCCTTTAGTACGAAGGCCGACACAACAGGCCTGGGTTGAAGGGTCCCAATACATTGGTTCACCTGTTGGCTTCTGATACTCTTAAGACGGTTTCTGCCCAGAAACCCCCTTACAGACTACCCCCTTTCCAAGCAACGCCAACCAGGATCTATTTCCACAGCTTATGAAGATCTTTCCCAAAGCAAAGAGTTGACATACTCACCTTTAGAAAGATATTTTCAGGAAACTGAATAAACTGAAGTATTCTAAGAAAGGAAATGGATGAAAAAACCTTACCGGACAGAAGTAACTTTGCAGCTTTGTTGAAGAACATCTTTCGGATTGATCGATTGATTTGGTATTGATTAGTTTCTTTTTCTTGTGCAGTGGTATTGATGGTTGTAGAATGGGGTTAGAAGCATCATACTAGGGCTTTTATACCCCTACTACCTTGTGATTAGGCCTACTATCATTTGAAGCTTTAGTCATAGCAGGTATTTTTTGCTTATACCTCGTGGGTGGAATATTAAATAAATAGCCTTTTAGAGGAGGGGATGATTAGTGACATTGTTGACTTTGAGCCATCTGCGAGCTACGTGTGCAGTTATAAGTCTCCGTTTACGTTTAGTGGCCCGTATGACGCTCATTGTAGTTGTCGAACATCACACTCCTCAAGGTGATAAAACATTGTCGACTAGTCACTAAAGAACAAATGCCAATGCCTACACACTATATAGCAGTTGTAACATACCTACACACATACCCGCTTTATGCCAGGATTTATCCCTGCCAACGGCTTTTGTATGCAGAACGAAAGATAAAGTCTTTATTAACAAAGGGCCTATCTTTACTAATGTTGTTTTCCTCCCATTTGGGAAATTTTTTAATATTTAAAGGGGAATTTTCATCATCCCAGACAGTTCCAATTCTCCCAACTATGCAACTTCTAGCTCCTCCCATGACTGTATGAAGCTACTCCTTGTGTAGGAATAAACCTGTTTTATTGCTTAAGGCTATGTCCTGGTGAGCATGCAAGGCTATAAAATGTAATAATGACACTCTCTCTGCCTTGTATGGAATGTGAGCTACTCTGCATCTTTCAAATTTTCAAACTTTGATGTCAATCAAAAAGCAGTCACCAACTGAGAATTTTCATACCCCTACACTAAAAATATACTATGGGGTGATGACTGTCTGTCTTTAAGGGTCCTTAGATGCAATTTGGTGCAAAATATTGGACAAATTTTAAAGAAATTTGCTGCAAAAGTTTGACATTGTTTACAGAGTTAACAAGTAAGGGGTATCGTCCTTGAATTAAGGGGTGCAGACGAGTACTCACGCCCCACCATTTTTGACCGGGGAAAGTCCCAGCCCCCACCCCTCACCCTCCGCTTCCTACGTCTATAGAGGAAGCTCTGTGACAGGGACTGAAAGTTTCACCAGCTCATTGTGCAAAGCCAACTTAAAGGTATTACGCTCTGTACAGAATCCGAGTTTTCGACATTTTGTGGGAGTGGAGTGGTGAGCTCCAGCCCTTACCCCTCCCCTTCCCGTCCCGCACTACTCAATACATTGAATGAAACACTGAAAAAACCTCTTGCTCTTTCAGCTCCACAAGCTGAAGATTTAGCTCGCCATTATTCAAAACAGGTCTTTCCTGTACTAGAGTGAAAGTTCGTAAATGAGACGGATCGAATGCTTTCTCTGTTCACGATGTAGAGCATGCAGTGGCATTCGAATGGTTTTTTGTCATGACCTCATTTACGGTTGTATTGTTGTATCACCCACCATTTACCTGTCTTACAGTATTTGGTTATATGAGCTTCTAAAATCTTAAACTTTCATACCAGATACGGCGGAGGAAGTCTTGGAGATAACCCACTAATCTCTATATATAAATGGACAGCGCTTGTAGCAGGATTTTTGAAGCCACCGGTCCACCATCTTTCTACTTACAAATACGGGGCTTTCGTCGAAACGACGGTACGATACTCTGCACAACGTTAGACTTCTCATTAGAAAGAGCACCGAGATGGTTGATTTTCAAGGTCAGAGTGAGGTGCCATCGTGTGTTGCAATCAATTGGGTGGTTGCCCTTTATATTCTTGCAGCCCATTGACGATCCTAGTGCCCATTGATCCATTTACGGAACCAGAAAGCCCAAAGGCTGATTGACATGGGCGTAGATCCGGGGGGATAAGGGGATATATCCCCCAACACTTTACTCGGGGGATGGCCCATGTAATCATCCCCCAAATGTTACAGTCTACAGATACGTGTATGCTGGAAAGTACATTTAATTCTTCATTTTCGTGAGAAATTCTTCAGTCTCTGCTTCATTTTCTATCACAAATGTCACAAAACTATCATAATTTTAGCAAATCCTTCGCAAACTATCAAAATTTTAGCGCGCTCGGCGACCTTTAAACCTTACGTCAGTGTTATTCTTATTATCAATATCTTCCGATAGCAACTTTCGGAGAAGCACAGCAGCAAAATGTTGAAAGTTTAGGAATGAACAGGTAAAAGTCTGGCTAATGGCAGTGGCATGTAGGTTTGTTGGGAAATTGAAAGTGTCTCGATGCAGAGCCTGAATGCAGGTTTTATCATGGAAATCTTATTTAATGAAAAATTTCCCCGCGCTTCTCGCCCATTCGTCACCATTTGTACTCCAAATAGTATCACCTCTCTGCACCTACTCTTCCGCCCTCTCACTCTCCACTGCTGGAAGCTGTTGGTCTAGATTTTCGTTCGAAATTAGTAAAAAATAAGATAGTTGTAAAATGTTCGGCGTCATACTCTATATTATCATTTAGATGTCAGGTAGTACGCGTTATGCCATTACCCCCATTAAATATGATGAATGCAGAGCTTCCAGGAGGTCCTATACAAGTATCTGCTAGCCTTAGATTCCCTTTCATAATGCACAATGAAGGACAAGAAATATTTCGTAATAGTCCAAGAATGTTTGTTTCTGTGGACTGCACGCACGTATTTTTGTGTAAAAACTTTCCCCATATTGAAAGCAGTAAAACAAAAGGGAGGAGGCTTCAGGAGGTTTGTTGACAGCGTATCTTTCTCTTAATAGAAAACATGTTCTCCTTTTTTACCTTACCAAAAATTAGCATTCACAAAGTTATGTACATTTTCCAGCCATGTATGATCAGTTCCAAAAGTATCCCAAAGATAGCACCATTTTGCGTCTAAAAAACCTTAAATTAACAAACATTTCTTAAAGGGGAGGAGGTACCCCTTCCCCAGGTCGGCACCTTTATGTAGTGGCAAACGAAAGATCAAAACTGCTGTATACAAATGTAGGGACGCATCAAAAATAAAGGTGCAATTTACGCAGACTTGGGGGAACTGAGGTATTATTACGTCATCAGTGGTACTCCCCAATCACAAAAAAACCTGGCGGCGGCACTGATCTCAAGCCAACTTGCAGGTCTTGTAATGATCTCCGAATTCAAAATCCAGTTATCTGGGATGACCCTATCAGTTGATCCCTGCCTTTTTAAGCTTAACAGAACATTGTTGCTTTTGTACAATTTCAATCCAGTGCAGCTTATCAATGAGTCTTGTGCTCAAAATAGGATTTTTCCAAATCTATAAATATACGGTACAAATACCCAAGAACATTACCTCTGAAATTACCTTAAAACAGTCTTCTTAAAACAGTCTTTCTGGCACTTCTGAGACATTAAAACCCAGGAGCTTCCGGGGGCTACACCCCTGGACCCCACCAGGGGCCCTAGGGCGGGCTCCTGGACCTCACCCGTCATGGGCTTCCCGCTCGCTGTGCACATTTTCTAGATTTCCGATAATTCACCCCATTCCCTCCAAAGATGAAAAGAATCTACGCCATTTTTATTGATTCCTTGCCAAATAGGGGTGCTTTGTTGCACTGATGTTTATCCCTCAAAATTTATTATTCTTGACTACATCATTTTACGATGTTTTAATAATTTGACCTCTGCTGACCTCTGAAACCTTTGAGCCCCACAAAATATAACAAAAAGAAAACGGAAGTGTCTTGAAAGGGATTCAACTCCAAAAGATCTTCGATCTTGAAAATTCTTTGGAAATTTTGCTTTTTGACCTCTGGTGACCCCAGATGACGATTTTATGAATTCTTAGGAAATTTTTCTTTTTGACATCTGAAAACCCCATATAACAATCTTGGGAATTCTTGGGAAATTTTGCTTTTTGACCTCTGATGACCCCAGATGACGATCTTGGGAAAACTTGGGATATTTTGCTTTTTGACCTCTGGTGACCCATATGATGATCTTGAGAATTCTTGGGAAATTTCGCTTTTTGACCTTTAGTGACCCCAGATGACAATCTTGGGAATTCTTGAGAAATTCTGCTCTTTGACCGCTGGTAACCCCAGATGACCTTTGACCTCCACCAAAAAGAATAGGATTCTTCCTTGCATCATGACAAATCTGTATACCAAATATGAAAAGTGTCCTTCATTCTTATCTTGAGATATTGTGATTACAAACTTTTCGGTTTTTTAGCTCCAGTGACCTCAAATGACCATTGACTTTCACCACAAACAATAGGGTTCTTTCTCTCAACATGACAAATCTATATACCAAATATTAAAAGTGTCTGTCATTGCTATCTTGAGATATTGTGATTACATGCCATTTAAAAGGTTTTCCAGTTCAACCTCTGGTGACCTCAGATGACCTTTGACCTCTTCCAAAAATAATAGCATTCTTCCTCTCAACATGACAAATCGATATCGGCCACTCCTATCTTGACATTATGGCTGTTACAAGGTTTTCGGTCTTTGACCTCTGGTGACCTCAGATGACTTTTGACCTCCACCAAAAACAATAGGATTCTTTCTATTAACATAACAAATCTATATACCAAATATGAGGTGTCTGTCATTGCTATCTTGAGATATTGTGTTTACAAGCCGTTTACGAGGTTTTCTCAGTTTTACCTCCTGTGACTTCACATGACCTTTAACCTCTACCAAAAACAATAGGGTTCTTTCTCTTGACATGACAAATCTGTATTATATAGCAAATATGAAAAGTGTCGGTTATTGCTAACTTGAGATATCGTGTTTACAAAGTTTTCGGGTTTTGACCTCCGGTGACCTCAAATGACCTTTGACCTCGACCAAAAACAATAGGCTTCTTTCTCTCAACATGAAGATTCTATATACCAATTATGAAAAATGTCGGTCATTGCTATCTTGAGATACCGTGTTTACAAGCTAAGTGTCACATACACACACATACATACATACATACATACATACATACATACATACATACATACATACATACATACATACATACATACATACATACATACATACATACATACATACATACATACATACATACATACATACATACATACATACATACATACATACATACATACATACATACACACACAATATCACCATCGCATAGATTCCTTGCCTGCCTATGTCAAGGAATCAAAAAGTAACAACTTATTCTCCAGCCCATCCTGGACTCTCCTTCTGGTTGTAGTATGCTATAGGCAACAGGAATTCGCATTATTACACAATGTTTTGTAGCACTAGCTAACAGGCTGTGTGACCAACTGGGCTGCTGGAATAGGACCCCTCAAGTCTATAAGAAGCTGTACCATAGTCTGTGGTAAGGGCTCCGTCCCTTGGATTCCACCTTTTGCTTTAGGGGGGGGGGATAAAAACAATTGTGCTAGCTGAAAAATATCTCTCCCCTTCGACATTTTGTCTGGCAACAGGTACTACCTTAGCTTTCCCAGGCTATGTAGTGGTCCTGAAAGGAGGGGGCATGATATGGGTCCCTAGTAGGTAAGCTGACCCCTGTAGAACCCACTGATTTGCCAGTGTGCACCCAAGATTTCAATAAATCCAATGTGCTAGCCAGGCCATCATGTTGTCTACATATGGATATTCCTTAAGACCCATTGGTCGATTATTAGGTCACTACCATCTACTTCGGCGTACATGCGGGTGATTCTTCATGGGCCAGCATGGTATATGAATCCGAAATCATCCATATTGTCTGCAGCTTGATGAATTTTTGCTTTTCTTTCTAAAGTATGAAAAGCAAAACATGCAAAACATGAATGTGTCTTCTAAACATGCTTAATAGTCACTATTCCGCCCAGGCCCTCGATCACTTCACCCACATAGTTTGGCCTAGGTAACCCTCGCAGAGACCCCCGTATGGGCCATTACGGACAAAGCCCAGGCAGCAGCTTAGGGTTTCTCCACGTACATCCCATACGGGCTTAGGCAGCCTACACAAGTATGGTGTGGCCATTTTCATCTCATACGAAACGGGCCCAAACAACCTACGGACTGCTAAGATTAATCAAATAGCCGTTGTTGGGCACCTTAAAGATTTGGCCATAGGGTGATGTCCTCGTGGGCCCCAAATGGGAGAACCAAGCAAGCTGCCCAATGAACTCAGTTAAACCATGATGAGGGCTACACGGGCCCCTTCATGTTCAGTCCGGTTTACCCAAAACCATATGCCCAAACAAAACCAGCATAAAAACCGCCACATGGGCTCAACTATAAGTGTACTTTCTAACCCATGTCCGTTCATGACTAAAAGCCATAATACATACAAATAACCCACGTGGACCTCATGCTGGTATGTCCATTTGGACATATAGCTAGCCAACTTAACATTACTGCATGCACTTGACCCAGCTTTTCCAAATCTCGCCCATCCAGCCATCAGATTGCATGTCTTGCTAATAACTCTCTCCAGATCTCTCCCATCTTCCCATTTATGTGTTCCACCGGAGAGGGCGGCCCGAGGGATCCCTCCGTGGTCGTATATTAGGTGCCGTGGTGTGCAGACATCGTCAAGGCCCCACTTTCCCTACATTTGTGATTTTTTTTTTTTTTTTTTGCGAAAGGTTTGGTCACTATTCTAATGCCACTTAAAGATAGATAACTGCTTTATTCTAATACTGACAATTTAAAACACATATCCCCAAACTTCCCGGGTAAACGACCATCCTTCCATTCCTTGCGATTTTTCCTCCTACGCGATTGCTTTGGTAGCCGAGAGCAAACAAAATCAATCAAAATGCGTACTAATATACGCACTAATATATCACTACATATTTCAAAGTATTTCTGTACGAAGTGGGAATAACTGAACACCAAAAATGATGTTTAACTAAGTACACTTATTTCATGATAAAGTAAAGGCCCACCTTTGCATTTAATGGGGTGATTTTTTCTAGCCGTTTCATGTCTAATCAAATCAGATAATTTGTACCGACATGTCCAAGTACTCTACAAAATAAAATGGTAATGATAATCGCCGGTGAATGTTTGAAATTCCTGCAACCTTTGCTCAGTCATAGTGCGGTTTCCACTTCCTTAGCACCCTTTCCATATGCACACCCACTCATATCCTCTATGTTTTCTAGTTTTAGTCTTCTCACACTTCCGACAAAGATCCCGCAGAACACTTCTAAGCAAAAGTTTAGGTACGCTAAAATACTGAAGAATTGTTCACAAACATTTAGCACTATCCTTGTTTCTTGGACTGAAAAGATTCTCAACGGGTGAGCTCAACCTTCCATGCAGTGGCTTGGTGGGGGGGGGGGGGGATTTCCCCTTGGGTGCTAAAGTACCGTATAGATAAACCTACGCCAAAGTGCCATATCATATTTTTTACTATTGATTTTGTCTCAAGTTGTCAGGGAGGCGGCATGAATTTGCCCCTGGAGGTCGTTAATTCTCCCTAGGCTAAGGGAAGCAAACAAATCGTATTGTTTGTAAGCCATATTGATACCATGCATACAGGCAAAGTTCACTTCCGGTGATAAAATACTTGTAGGCCTATAGACAGTTAAACATGTTTATAGACTTCGGAAAATAGGTAACTCTGTGACGTATCACAATAAACAAAATCTTCAATAGGTTGTTTACTTATCCAACACGTTTAATACGATACCGGTAATTCGGTCATGACCTGTGTATTCCAATGTGGTTTCGACTTGACATAAGTTTGTTGGTTTCAATATTTGAATCCATACAGGATAACTTTTTGGTATACCTACAAACTGTAACACTAATGGTCTGAAATCTCTACTTGTATTGGAAACAAGCGGAGGTTTACGGTGGTGCCTGTAGTCTCTGATCCGTTTTGAGGACATCTACTCATACGCCTAAGCCAAGCCCTGTTAGAGGCCTATCCGAGTCCTATGTATGAAATGAAACTTCAATTTCCCAAAGAACCAGGGCCTTTTTTAAGAACCTTTTAGTGGGGTGCCATTTAAGGAAAGGGACCATCTAAGCGGAGGGCCACCATTGGTTGGCGCGTAGTCTACGAAGAAATTTTTCAGAAAAATGCCTGTCCAGATTGCCAGAAATGGCACTTCCCATGGCTTACAAGTAAATTAGGTTGTTATCTTTTATTATCATCATCATGTGTTTTGAATGACAAAAAGAAACCTACGAGGGGGGGGGGCAAATGAGCTGAGTGGGGGTCTGTGTATGGGACTTGGGAGGCATGGTCCCCCCAGTATGTATGTTAAAAAAGGCCCTGCAATGAACAAATGCAAAAATGCAACATTTTGCCCCACGAATCTTTTAGTCACGTTTGCAAATTTTTAAGTGTTTCTCACTAAACCTGCCGTGAGGTATTACATCATTTTATAAGATAATATAGACGGTACTTAATACTTCTAAGTTGAGAGCAAAAATAGGTAAACTGTCGGTTGGCTGACCAGGGAGATAGCGGGGAAAACATACGCTAAATGGAATCCACTACATTCGTTCCACAAACCTCAAGAAACGCTTTACCGTAAAGGACGGATGCAAGAGAAAATATTCTTGAAATGGAATTATTCTTATAAAGAAATTTGTGTAGGCTTATTATAGCTAACTTGATTAGGGGGTAGTCACTGTTTAGTTATACAGAATGAATTATAAAAACTGAAAATTTTGGGTCAGTATTAAAAAATCCTCCTTCCTTGTTAAGAAAACCAGGTGAGCTGTAGAGGTGACTGATCGCTGTCGGGGATTCCGCACTTTTAGCACTGTTTAAGGTTCGCCGATGCAATTGAAATAATTCCCTTCATGATGGGAACCGTCTTCCTCCCCCATGGGACATGGCGCCTTCCCCCACAGTGATGCCAACCCTTTGCTTAGGTCTTTTGCATTTTATTTCATATCGGTGTACCCTTGAGAGGGTATGTTACGTCTTGTCTTGAAAACTTTTTGGGACACACGCTTTGCTTAAACAACGAAAACACTGGCTTTAAATTTAGAGGTTTGGTTGATGTTTTGAAATCAGGTTGGGGAGATTACTCAGCCTATGTGTTGTGAAAACTCAGTCTTAAGTTCGAAACTTCATTTCTGCAGATGAGAACTACATTTTGATTTTCTTGCTGAAGACAAAAAGAATATACACAAATATGCGGGTCTGTGTGTGTGTGTGTGGGGGGGGGGTTGTTTGTGACGCCTCTTGTAAATACGACACCTCAAGGTAGCAATGGTGAGAGTACTTTTCATACTTAGTATGCAATTTTTTTCATATTAAGAGGCAGGTCCTTTTTGGTTTAGTGGAGGTCAAAGATCAGTTGAGGTCACCAGAGGTAAAAGCCGAAAGGAGGGAATTACAAAATACATGAAGATGACGCCTTAACAATTAAACCAAAATCCCTCCCCTCCCCAAAAAGTTGAAAAGGGTGAAAATACCAAATCTGATCTAAAATCGCCCTTTTGTTCTCTTTTATTATTGCAAAAAGATTTAGAAAAATAAAAAATCCCAAGTAGACCCCCAGAAGAAACTTTTAAGGGGCAATTTTTCGAGGGGGAAATACGAGACAAGTGTAAATGAGCTAGGATGAAAGAATCTTATGGTTTGCTAGTGATGTAATTTCTACTAATAATTGTGGGGGCGTAAAAGCAAAGAATAGAGCTCCATGACTTCACGTCTTAAAAGCAAATTATGTTAGATGTTTGAACAAATATTGATCGACGAAACGTTTCTTTACACTTGGTCTAGGTTTGCTGAACGATTTTGCAAACAATGAGTCTCCCATACACGCTTGGTACACGTGTAGAAGATGATGTGATAATCCGATGCTTACTTTATCGTCTGGAAATTTAAAAATCATAACTTTACCTATTTGAGTTTGATGTATGACAAGTTATTAATGTTTGTTTTCAGCTTTGCAACAGGGATGACACCTCTCTGTTTGTTATAAACTTGAGTTTACCACGTCAGTTTTTAATACACCATTGATGTGATGTGATGTGATGTGATGTGATATGTGTAACATATGATGTGATTGCTCATCATATCTGCCATGGACTGTGAAAACTTGGACTGCCGCTGTTTGTCTTCACAAGGTATGTCGAGAAGGATGGGATATATTTTATAAAATTAATTTCAGTTGCTTAGGGTCAGGGGCGTAGCGAAGGTGTTATCTTTGGGGGGGGGGGGTGGAGATTATGTTTTGCCGACGGACCTGGTAATGCGTAGTGCGAAAACGAGCTTTAGCCGGTGGGGTCCTGGACCCCGCCTAAGAACCCCTGGTTGGGTCCAGGGGGCGCAGCCCCCGGAAGCTCTGAGGTTTAGGTATATCTCTGGGTGAAAAGTTAAGTCTCAGGATAGATATATTTTTGTTCATAATGCATCATCAAACACAAATTAGGTCCCACTAATTTTAATATATTAGGCTATTCCTCTCGTCAGGCCGCTATAGGTTTAAGCAGTTGGGATCCAGAGGTCCGCCAGTGCTTTAGCTAGGACGTTTTCTCAATGCGACGTTTACTGATTTGTGGCATGGGGGAGGGGTCTAAGTTTAGAAATTTTTGGAATTTGCAAGTTGCCTGGATCGCAAATGGTACAATATTTGAGTGGATTTCTTCCCTAATGAGAAACCTCAAAATTTACATCCGGGTAGAATTTTGCTTGTCATTTTTTTTTTTGTGCGACATTTGTCGCCGTTTATGCGACATTGTCGCACAAATAGGGGCTGGCTAAAACACTGGGCCCACCTAAGGAGGATTCCGGAGGGCGAAGCCTCCGGAAGCTCTGAGGTTTAAGTATATCTCTGGGTAGAAAATTAAGTCTCAGGATGAATATATTTTGGTTCATAATGCATCATCAAATGCAAAGCTCCCCACTAAATTTTAATGTATTAGGCTTTATCCCTCTCGTCAGGCGGCCAGCATACTAGGCGGTTGGGATCAAGAGGCCCGTCAGTGCTTTAACTAGGACGTTTTCTCAATGCGACATTTACTGATCTGTGGCCTGAGGGAGGGGTCAAAGGGGAGGGGGACACCCCCCTCCCCTTTGTAAATTTTTGGAATTTGCAAGTTGCCTAGATCGCAAATGGTGCAATATTTGAGTGGAGTTCTGCCCTAATGTGGAACCTCAAAACTTACACCCGGGTAGAATTTGCTTGTCAGATTTTTTCGTGCGACGTATTTCTCCGTTTATGCGACATTGTCGCACAAGTAGGGGCTGGCTAAAACACTACACTGGACCCGCCGAAGGAGGATTCCGTAAGGCGAAGCCTCCGGAAGCTCTGAGGTTTAAATAGGAACCTCAAAATTTACACCCGGCGGGTGGAAATTGCGTGTCAGATTTTTTTGTGCGACATTTGTCGATAGTGCGACAGTGTCCCACAAATAGGGGCTGGCTAAAACACTGGGCCGGCCCTAGGGCCCCTGGTGGGGGTCCGGGGGGCTTCGCCCCCGGAAGCTCTGAGATTTTAGCATAATCTCTCGGTAAAAAATTAAGTCTCATGCAGGATTGGCATATTTTGGTTCATAATGCATTATCCAATGCAAAGATTTCGGTTAATTCTTATGTGTTAGGCTATTCTTCCCATCATGCCACTATACTTCAGGTGATGAACCTGTCGTTCAGAATAGGAAATTAACACTATGTGTTCAGGATTTGAACAGTAGACGCGTCAGGCGTTCAAATACGATAAGTGGATAGGCGTCCGGCGTTCAAAAATGGAGAAAAAGTGTTCAGAATCTTAACACAAGCGTTCAAAATATGCTTTGAACGCCAGGATCTGAAGATGGGTTCTGTACCTGTTTCATTTCGGTGTTCAAAAGTTAAAAGGCTGAGATTGCAGGGAAGGAAAGACAAGCGCGGCACGCATTATTTTTCCCCAGGATGTTTGTGGGTAAACCGGATCCTCAGAAGTTTGCAAAATGTGTTTGAAGTCAAGGTTAGTATTTAGAAGACGGCCTAAGGATACCCTCTCCATAGGTAAACGGGTGCTGCTCCCCATGGTGATGATAAAAGTGAGGAATAATGTGCAGAACGTGGTTTTTCAAGAATGTCATGTTCAAGAATAGTGCACCTATACGGAAGCCGTTAATTTCCTTTCTTTTCCCGAGTTCCCGACGGACTCAGTCACTCGTCCAATTACACCGACGGCCGTTGATACGGCCGTATAAGGCCGTCACATGGATAATCAATTTACCGACGGGAATTCAATTTGAATGGACCAATTAGATGAAGAGCCGAAAATCGAAATAGCCGATAACAGACAGGCCCGTTCTCTCTTTCTCTTTTTTCTTTTCATTCTCCGTCTTTCCTTTCCTTCCCTTCCTTTTCCTTTCTTTTCTCTTCTTCTCTCTTCTTTTCCTCCCCTCCTCTTTTCCTCTTTTTTTTCCCTTTCCCTTTACTCCTTTTGCCGACAGACCGAAAATTTGCCGACGGGCGACCAAATATTGGGGGGGTAGACACCCCACACCCCCGCTCGCTACGGCCCTGCTTAGGGTCAAGGTCAAAAGACAAATTGACACATCAAAAGTGTTAAAGGTCTGTGGTCATGTGACCAAACCAGTTGTTTTACTCAACAAATTTAGAATAAGATCCCCGGATGAAAAATACCTTGGAATTATTTGAATATCCTTTACCGTTCCTAAGATATTCCTCTTCAAAGTTTGACCATCACTGAGATTGCTCATTAGCTAAGTATATAGAAAATACGATGTAGAGTGTTGCACGGTGTCTGTATTTCTTTGTTAGTCCCTTATGAATTATCTGTTAATAACTTACTAGCTAGTTTCTAGTTTGGTGTTTAATGCGGATATTTTTAAAGAACTAAATAGCTACTTCCAAAATAACGCCCCCCCCCCCCTCATCCCAAAATGAAAGTTGTCCTTGGAATGAAACTCTTAGAGGAATCTGGTATCATAAGTAGCAAATACAGTAAAACCCCTAGCATGTATTTGTCGTTAAACATTTTTTTATAACGCACAGCCAAAATATCGCTAAATATTGATAATTTCTAAGCATGTAATTAATTGAAAGATTTGCCAGACATTCCACCATTTTTCATTTAAGTCACATGATGACTTATACAAGAATTTTTAAGGGGAAGAATTGTCACCCCTCCACTTAGACAATACTCCTTTCCTTTACAGTCAGCCATTAATAAGAATTCACTAAATTGCACAAGGTGGCAAAGGATTGATTCGCTCCAGGGTGGATTTAAACTACCGCCCATGCGAATATGCAAAACTTACACAATCTGTCAGGTTTACCTGGTGTGAGCTTTAGGCATCATCTTCTGTAGTCCCCCCCCCCCCCCATCACCAATCTCTAGCAACGCCACTGGATATATTGGGCATATTTCGCAATAGAATGTCTTTATTTTCATTGCTTTGTATTTTTCTCAGTATTGACTAACGAAAGGTTCTCATCGACTAAACTTTACATTCCTCAGTGGAACGTCATTATCAATATATGGGATGCCCTAAACTTAAAATAGTCATACCTTTCCCCTAAATGGCCAAAAAGGGCCCCTTAAAAGATTTTCACTAGTGCCAGCGGTCCTACCATCCTTACTATACATGTATTGGATCCGGCGCTTGTGAAAAAATATTACCACATGCCCTTTTTTCTTTGAAGATTTTTCAGTAATTGGCTGTCCGTCTGTCTGTATTTTCTAGATGAAGATTGCATCGATGGGAACAAAATCAGTTTATAACTACTTTTGATAACTAAACGGTGGTTTAAAGTACATCACAACGTCTTCAAGCATGGATGCTAATGGAAGAACGATTTACTGATCCTATAACTCCTGTAATGATGATAATACCAACATTTGATATGGCTCCATGGGGAAAGCATTACATAATCCGCAAGTCGATTTTCAGAAAACATAGTATGTCTCCAGTGCCTTATAAACACGTTACAAAGTGTTAACTAAAATTCTTATGCAATATTACTTTTATCGTATAATGTTAAGTATGGTTGCGTAAGCGTTGTACTCAGTACAAAAAGGAGACTCCAGACACAAAATAGCAAAGGATTTATAAGATTTCGTGTGAGTTTATCAAGCAAAAACAGGTTCAGAATAAAGTGACTGAAGTGCGTGCAAGGTCTGGAATACGAATAATCAGTTCCGACTGAGGGTTTCTAAGATTGGGGGACTAAACTACTCAACCCCAGATTTTTTCGCATTTTCTAAGGTAATTTTAGAGTTTTAAAGACAAAATAAACCTTTCAAAATGAAAATTACTACAGGACTGTAGCCTGCGGGGGCAGCTGGTTACTGCACCCCCCCCCCCCCGAGATTTCCAAATCGTAAATGAAAGATAGCCTGCTTGAGAAAAAATACTGAAATGCTGAAAATTTCACTGGACAAGTAATGATTTCAAGGCCCTCAAAACTTGGGAAATCGCATAGAAGGGGTCCCTTTCTTCCCAAATATTCCCGGGGAGGTCCCCGAACCCCCACCGTAGATGCGTTCTTATGCGGGTTTCTCCTCTTGAATGACCATCTGCCTCGTACAAAATACACCGCTTGAATAAACCACGTATACGTCAGCTAAAGATAAAACAGCCTATGATTACCTTTAATTATTAGCCAAACTCAATGATCTGGTAAGGACACTTTTAATTTAAAGGCATAAGCAGTCCCCGCAAACTTATTTTGAAACAACAGCTTAATCTCACAAATGTCCTCTTATTTCACTTCAAGTATTTTTCTTGATATGGTAGAAGATAAATATTACATATTCAAGGTAAGCCAAGGAGTTACCCTATACGTGAATTTCACAACTCGGTGAAAAACATAATTATAACATGATCCTCAAACTCCATTCATGAAATAGGATACCAGGTACACTCATTCAAATTAGGGTGAGTGCATTTTCCCTTTAAATCAAATTTAAAATTCTTCTTCAAACCAAAATTTGGTTCTAAAGCATGAAATCTACAAGTAAAGATTGTTTAGATTCAACTTTTAAGGTCTAAAATGTATCTTCCCCCGGCCATCTGAGAGACATTTCAACCGAACATTTTCTTGCAGACCTACGCTACTACTAAAGGCCAACCGATAGTGGCTCCCCCAGTGGCGTACTAGGAAAGCTAGGGAGAAGCCCGCACCGAGTACCCAGCCTTGTAGGGATGTCATGTCACAGCCGAAAAATTCAGTAAAATAATTAAATTTCATATAATGTTATCAGTCCTAGGCTTTACCAAAAATAACACCAGTTTAGATCTAGGAAAACATAGGGCAATAAATATTTCTCAAGCAGTAGAGGTGCCATCCCTCCCCGGAGGCAACATCCCCTTCAATTACACCCTACCAAACTAGACAAAAATCACTAAATAATGAGGTTTCTTCCTAAATATATAACCTATTCATTCAACGCTTTACGAAGCTTTACCAAAGATAGCACCATTTTTATCATCCATGCCACCTCACAAAGAACAACAGTTTCTCAAAGCCTAGTGTAGAGTGTCACCCCCTTTCTCTTAGACAGCACCTCTTGACTTACACCCAGCCAAAAATATGCAGAATATCACTAAATAATGACAGTAATCAGTTCAAGACTAACGATAGCACAATTTTGCACCTAAGCCAGGCATTACATGTACCACTCCCCTCAGAACCCTCCCCCAGGATGACACTCATGCACAGGTGAAAGGAAATGGTCCACCTGGGTGTCAACTATCTGCAGGCACGCCATTTGGTGCTCCACTTAGCTAGTGTCATGAACTGCCGCCTAGAGATTTCGCCCAGGCTACGGTGCTGTACTACGTATAAGCAAACTTCAAAACTAGCCACTTTTCCGATAAGGCTGAAAAGTTCATCCGAAATTGCCTGGTTGGCCTGGTTTGTTTGTCGCACTGATGACACTGCAATTGCGACTCGAACAATACCCTCAGCATTAAACTAGGTACAGTAAAGGATCTTGCTTCACACCCCCCCCCCCCCATGTCAGAATTCTTGGCTGCCGGCCTGAAACGCACCCAGTAACTGACACATGGTATAGTTATCGTAATGAGTATATTTGTTCTAATTCTTTGCCAAAGCCCTGTAATCTTCCAGTCATCAACCAGGCTTCATTAACTATGTCGATAAGTCGTTATTCTTCAAAACTAATACCGCACCACTTTTCAGCCCACGTAAAGCATACCAGGCTAGAAGTGAGAGGAATCTAGAAGGGGCTGGTTACCCCCATCCCCACCAGCTGCTGACTATCGTGACCAAAGTTGGAAAGTTAATTGCGAAGTGCTATCATGAAAAATCCTGTTCAATGACCCAAGTTGACTGAGCTTGCGTCGCCTTCAGAATTCCGGGCTGCAAGCTTAATATGCACACACCACCCACTGAGCGCGTTTAAATTGAAGAAATCTTTCAAAAAATACTTCACATAAGCTACAACAATAATTATGAAATGATTTGGGTTAACATAGTTTGAATTTTATTGCACTGTAAACGACGTACATTTTCAGTCATATTGTTGTTTATTTCACTTTTTACATATTTATCTAGGCCTGTCTGTCATAGCCTGCGTTCCATGCCTCATCAAAGATGACTTGTAAGAAACGAGTTGGGAAACTTCGATATACAATGCATGTTGTGAAGGAAAGTGTACCACAACAGAGATGCATGTGCGAGACAGATATTTTGTGTAATCACGCACAATTTTCCAGTTTTATAAATATGGTTCTCAAGACATCAGTCACGGATGGAGGAGTATTTTCTTTGGAGGAAAGTTCTTTTTGAAGTTAATCTCCCTACTTTGGACCGAAAAGTTGGACAGTGTGAAAGGTAAATTGTGAAAGACAAAAAAGTTGTTCGAAGCCTTCGTATCCGTGCGCAATTGTCCGTGGACTTGATCTGTGGTTCTACAATGGTACAGCAACATCTAATTTCCCAACTCGTCTATTCCAAATGCTTAATTTAGCCTAATTAACTAGCAAACTCGTGCCCCGGAATAACAAGTAAACATTTTGCCGTTCTAAATGCTTTAATCATTAGACATAATTTCATCCCACACAAATTATTATTATTGATCTAAAAGTAAACAGTCATTGCATACCTCCTTTAATCTTATGTCAATTTAAAAAAGAGTCATAAAAGTAACAAAAATTTCCGTATCGTCATCCTAATTTTTATGACCCATGCATAGTTCAGTTTGTTGACATTTTCTCATAAAGTTGCAGCCTGCACCCGCGACCGCCGAAGGCACGAATAATCAAGGGGTCTTTTAATATTCCGGAAAGTTTTAAAATTATAGGAACTATTAGATGTGATTTCGATGCATCTAGCATTCGAGTTGAGCACTATCAGATGGTATATAAAGAAACATTCTATTAAGAAAACGTGCCTTTTTTATGCGGAGTAACGATCCTGTAATGTAAGATATCCTACCTAAAGAAATTTTTTAAATTAAATAATGTTAGATGTGATTTCATATTATATGATCTAGGATTTGGCCATAGGAATATTAAAACCAACAGCACCTCATTATGATACAATTATGTTTCAAGAAAACACTCGATTTTGGCTGACCAACGCACTTCATTTGAAAGTATGTGAGGTTGTAGGCCTAGAAGCCTGTAATTTGACAAAATTTAATCAATTTAGAACTAAATGTTAAGCTAATATTGTCGATAGTTTGTGGGAGAATTTTCTTCTAATTCAGCTGCATGTGAGTACGACAAGAATGTTCCCGACGACAGTCAGTCGTGGCCACTGATCAACTTGCTTTCAAGAACAGCAGATTCTACGGTAAGACTCCAAACGTTTCGGCCTGCTACGTAGTTTTGTTTCACATAGCAAATACCCCCCCCCCCAACACACACACACATACGAAGTAGCGTCAGAAGTATCAGCCTGAGTGTGTTCTTATTCGAAGAAAACTTGAATGCATATTAATGATGTGATGCAGATACTAGGTCCTGATTAGTCAAATGTTGTAGTGACCACGCAGGCATCCTATTGGAGACTTGTGGTGAAATGTTTTTAGCCCCCCCCCCCCCCACGGGGGCCCGTGAAGCTAGCCCTTGTGTGGGCAATCTTAGCACTAGCCCTGTACATGGCTTTTTTAGATATTGCAATTATATTTAAATTATACTTGTAACGTAAAAAACAGTCGAACGGTTAAAGTGCACTATCATAAAATTATTTCAACCCGATTGACAATCTCTGGTATGAATGTAACGTTTAACGCACCTGTATTTCAATTATTTCATTCATAGCAAAACTAAAACAATTCAGTGACGCATGGTAGGCTAATTACAGGACGCTACTTTGTCAGCTTTGTTACTCTATACAAAAAGTTTACATTCAATAATACACTGTTGCCAAAAAGTCAGGGCGTGTAGTAGCAAGAACGGTCAGCAGAAATAGGACTACTAACTGATAAATCGTAAAAGGATTAATCACCACGACCTCCTCCATAGGTTTAAGATTACGAGAAGACGTGACCGTGAACCTGGGTAAGAAATTAAGCTTTACATAGTCATCGATGACTGTATCAAAGGGTAACACCATGGAAGTACTACCTCGGAGGAAGTACTTCCATGGTAATACCAAGATATTTAAATTAAAAATTTGCTTCAGTTACATGTTGTATTGACTGCCCTGAGAAAAGAAAAAAGAATTTTTTTTTTCAATCCCAATAGTCTTTTGCTTTACTGCATAGGTTTATCAAAGTGCAGACTCATAGCCTAAGGTCATGTATTACTGGTCTGACAGAATTTTATTCCACTTGGATTAATAAACTTCTCACACCGAGCATTAGATAGAAATTTCAACAATAGATACCTGTCTTCAACTAGATTTTACTTTTAGGTAGATTGATTTATAGGCGTACCGGATGATTCTTCTGGGGGCTGAATCGTATGTACCCGAGAACAATCTGTGTTGACCGACGAAATTGCCCGATTGTTTTGAAAAATCTGCCCAAAATATAGGTGTTTCTCGATTTCCGTGGGCTGGAGCAACCCCCCTCCCGTCTCCCTGGCTCTTACATATATGGTTTAACTTCACTGTAGGCATAGTTGACAAACAGGCAGGTTTTCTGACCACAATTCTTCTGTCAAATTGTCATTCTTTTGCCAAAGACATGAGGAATCAGTCTAACTAATATGACCAGCTCTTCCACTTCCTAACAACAACAACAACAACAACAACAACAACAACAACAACAACAACAACAACAACAACAAAAGTCGTAGGGCTTTCAATCACGGCGCAAGTCATCACATAAAATTTGCTAAAATGTAGAGACATTGATTTGATACAATCTACTTTGGCAAAAGCATTTAGTTTGTTCCATGTAACAATTTTTTTTACCGAAGTACACCAGGAAGTTTCCCCTGCAACCTGTATTTTAATGCGATCGTTAAGTAGGATGCAAGTTAGTAATCTTTAGATAATAAGTAGGGCACCGCAGTGTTATTCGTTGTAAACTGAGTGAAAAAGAATACTCATGTGGTGATTGACAGCGGCTTTTTATTTTTACTGCCAAGTCCTTCCTCTCACCCGTCTCCGTTGTCACGGACTTCTGGTTGCTGCCCCCATCAGGGAGTTTGGCCCCCTGTCGGGGAACTTCCTGGCGTCACCAGTGGCGTAGCCAGAATTTCTTTGTAGGGGGCAAGGCTTTTCTCAAGGGGGACCAAAATAAGCTTTTTATGCACTTACTGTACTGCAGCGTGCAGTAGCATGTACAATGTACATTGTACATGACTATATGGTACGGCATATGCTGATACCGCATGCATGCGGTTAAGCTATGCTTTGACAAATTAGACCAGGGCGCTATCATTTCTTGTCATTGTTATGAGTTAAGATCGTACCTGCCAACTGGCCGAATTGATTAATTGCCAAGCTGGTCATATTTATCAAACTTTGTATATAATGTAAATGTCGTATTTTCGCCTGTCAAAGAAAACTCTTCCCGTTTTTTTTTCTTTAGAACACAGCGCTTGAAATTATTTGGGCGGCAAGAATATGTTACAAAACAGCAGTGCCCCTGCTCCCCTCTCCCCGGTTAAGCTACTGGGGTACCCCTGGCTGCTACAACAAGAACCCGTTGTTTTCTGAAATTCCGATTCTCATATGTGGTAACACTTTTACATGTCTAGTGCTTTAGTCATAACATTTTGTCAAGATATCAAAGAAATAAAGACGTTTACTTTACTATGTCAACCCAGAAAAGGTGGGCCTACAGTCTATTGAAATCCATGCGACACGCGACGCTTGTCAACAAAAACAAAGGGAGTTCTTGGAACATCAACTTGCGGCTCTTTTGAGAAGCCAATACTTTTGTATGGACTGTGAAAGCAATTCCGGTTTACAATAGGTTTATATTTAGTTCACACGGGGAGGTTCAATTTGGAATATCCCAGTAACACCTCTCAGGTTCAAGTAAGTACGCCCCTCCGAGATTGAACAATAGAAATTACGAACGTGTGCAACTTGTCAACCCTGGATCGGCCTGCGCAGCCGACGGTATAGCTACGCTCTTTGGGTTGCAGAGACGCCTATCTCGGTTCTGTTGATCCAATCTAGTACATAAATGGATTCATATTTTAATAGCTTCTTCTTGCTGGCAACTGTGAGTTCCAAGGAACGCAGAAAAATAGTACTCCGTGACATTTCTGCATACTTTCTGTAGGTTTAACATTCCTCAGGCTATCGAATGCGTCCACCATTATTCACCGCAACTTCATTGAAGAGTATGTGATGCCACACAAAGAATAACAAAATGTAATTCAAATTTGAAAAGGAAAGTCAGCAACCATGCAGATGACAAACAGGGAGTTTTTTCCTGTTCACTGTCTGATGGGCCGATGCATTCCGAACATGTTGTTCATAGGGGTATTGTGGATGAGCTGTTCCAAGTTCATTGGCCTCTTACACATTTGCCGGCCCCATTTCTAACCCCTATATCATTTTATTTATGTGCGGTGAATTTTTGAAATAGGATATTGGAAAATTCTCTTTATGATCTGATCTTAGTGTTAAAAAGCATTTAACCTTCACTTTTTAGGCTATGTCTTATAACACTTAAAAGCCAAACTACTTGAACAAAACAGGCAACAGGCAGATGAAAATTACTCCAATATATAACCATTGAATGATAAATTCGAATAGGCACAATTGAAAGCAATTTCATGAATCTGTGAGGAACCTTTTGCTATCCAATGCAAACCATATATATTTGAGTATACAGGTCCATTTACCAATCATCAGAACATTGGAACTGATGCACCCGATGTGGAAGTATGAAGATTTTAGGAAGAGAGTTACAGCATGACAGGCTGACTCTCCTTTCTTTTAAATAATCTTTATAAGTATCACAAAATCACGTGATTAGGATCTTAGACCAAGTGTAACAATTTCAAAGAATATTAGCATATTACAGTACCAGTAGTAACATTTGGGTGGACACATGCCCTCTGTAGACGTACAAGGCAAGGATGGGGGTTGAAGTCTCCCATTCGTGTAGGAAATTTCCTAGTTTAGGGAAATTTTTAGTTCCCTTCAGGTAGAAACACACTTAAAATTTCGGGCAAAGTACTCATCCCCACACACAAACACACACGCACAATAAGACACACCACTCACACGTTCTCAAGTGTATGTGGTTCCGTACCCCTATGAATGCCCGTAATTTTTTTTTCTTTTTTGTATGTAAAAAGCAAATGTGACCAATAGCAACATCAGACAGTAAGAGTAAAAGTTTAAACTGCTGAGGGGCTAATCAATGGTTCACTGCAGCTCAAAAAGAGAAACTATGATGCTTTAAGCTAGCAGATACCCATGGATTGAAGACCAGGGTCGTTGATTTCACCAACCACCCTCTCTGGGAGACTCTTACAGCAGAGTAAATGAAGCTTCTGTCCAGAGTGTGAGTTTTAGCATCTGGAACTGTGACAGCATGGTCTGGTATAGACAAGCTGGTCAGGGTAACACGGCACGGAGTCTTATTAGCGGAGGGGTAGCATGACCTTAACATCAGTTGGACACAAATACTTGTGTGCATCTTGTAAATTGGGCTATACGAGAATTTCTCAATTCCTATTTTTCTTAAAAGGCAATGGTTGGTATGGTAAGAGTCCAAGTTTTGATTTGACGAAAAGTGCGAAGATTGGTGTTTATCATATGAAAAATCACGTGGCCACAAGTGTCCGCCCTCCTTATTTTACGCAGCTGCATCACGGATTTCCATGACAGATCCACGGAAGTCAAAACCGAAGCATACGTTCTACTCCGCCAAAGTTAGAGCAACTGGTTTCAGGTCCGCGTGAAGGCTGAATTTCTTGCATCTGTTTAAATTTCGGGCACCAAACATCACATACCTTTTGTTATTAGGCTACATGGACGAAAAATAAGGATTAATCTATCATAAAAACTTAGAACGGCATCTTGATCATGGATGGATTCAGATGGGGGCATGCCTGCTCACAGTTGATAGAAAATTAAAAGCATCTTTTGAACTTTATTTAATAGTAGCAATAAGTAACCTTTGGACCTAACTTATATATGACCAATGTACAGGGCCGTAGCGAGCGGGGGTGTGGGGGTGTCACACCCCCCAATATTTGGTCGCCGTCGTCAAATTTTCGGTCTGTCGGCAAAAAGGGGAGAGGGAAAGGAAGGGAGTGAAAGGGGAGACGGAAAATCGGAAAATGAAAATAAAAAAAAAGAGAAAGAGAGAACGGGAGCGCGTGGCCAGTCTGTTATTGGCTATTTCGATTTTCAGCTCTTCATCTAATTGGCCCATTCAAGTTGAAGGCCCGTCGGCAAATTGATTATGCATGTGACAGCCGTATACGACCGTATTAACGGCCGTCGGTGTAATTGGAAGAGTGACTGAGTTCGTCGGCAACTCGGGGAAAGAAAGGGGATTGAAGGCTTCCGTATAGGCGCACTGTTTCGGATCATATGACATTCTTGAAAACCACTTTCTGCACATTATTCCTCACTTTTATCATCACCATGGGGAGCAGCGGCCCATTACCCATGGAGAGGGCATCCTTAGCCTGTTTTCTAAACCCTAACCTTGACTTCAAACACATTTTGCAACTCCTGAGGATCCGCTTTACCCACAGATATCCTGTGAAAAAAATAATGCTTGCCGCCCGTGTCTTCCCTTCACTGCAGTCTCAGGCTTTTAACTTTTGAACACCGAAATAAAACATACACAGAACCCATCCTGGCGTTCAAAGCATATTTTGAACGCTTGTGTTAAGATTCTGAACACTTTTTCTCCCTTTTTGAACGCCGGACGCCTATTTGAGCACTTATTCGTATTTGAACGCCTGACGCGTCTAGTGTTCAAATGCTGAACGCATAGTGTTCAAATGCTGAACGCATAGTGTTCAAATGCTGAACGCATAGTGTTCAAATGCTGAACGCATAGTGTTCAAATTCTGAAGTATAGTGGCATGACAGGAGGAAAAGCCTAACACATTAAAATTAGGAGGAATCTTTGCATCTGATAATGTATTATAAACCAAAATATACCTATCCTGCATGAGACTTGATTTTTTTTACGCAGAGATTATGCTAAAACCTCAGAGCTTCCTGGGGGCGAAGCCCCCCTGGACCCCCACCAGGGGCTCTAAGGCGGGTCCATTGTTATAGAAGCCCCTATTTGTGCGACAATGTCGCATAAACGGAGACAAATGTCGCACGAAAAAATCTGACAAGCAAATTCTACCCGGGTGTAAGTTTTGAGGTTCCTCATTAGGGCAGAAATCCAATCAAATATTGCACCATTTGCAATCTAGGCACCTTTCAAATTCCAAAAATTTCCCCTAGGCCACAGATCAGTAAATGTCGCATTGAGAAAACGTCCTAGCTAAAACACTGGCCGGCCCCTGGATCCCAACCGCTTTAAACTATAGCGGCCTGAAGAGAGGAATGGACTAATACATTAAAATTATTGTGAATCTTTGCATTTGATGATGCATTATGAAACAAAATATATCCATCCTGAGACTTAATTTTTCACCCAGAGATATGCTTACACCTTAGAGCTTCCGGAGGCTTTGCCCCCTGCACCCCAGCGGGGCTTTGCCCCTGGACCCCACCAGGGACCCTAAGGCCGGCCCCTGGACCCCACCGCTGAAGCTCGTTTTCGCGCTACGCATTACCAGATCTGTCAGCAAAACATAATCTCTACAACACCCCCCTCCCCCAGCAAAGATAACACCTTCGCTACGCCCCTGTCATTGTATCCATGTGGCAGCTATGGCTTAAGTTTGATTGCAATCGGTCATTACACAAATAAATATGGAAACTGCAAATAATATGTAGAGTGCTAAGAAGCCTCTTGTCATTATGTGACTAGAATTAATAGTTTGTACTGTATGACCTATGTATGTGACCATTTGCTTGGTTCACGTATGGAAAGTACCAATCTTACATATATGATCTTAAGACTGGTTGCAGTATGTCGTTGGATAAGACAAAATACGCTCTTGAAAATACACTCAACCACACACAAGACAGATGCCTTTGTAACGTCTTTTCAAACGGATGACCTAAAACTGGGCAAACATATAGACTAATTTTATCAAATACCCTTCAAATATGTTGTTGTTGAATTTGGTTTTATCTGTTTTGGTTTGGAACCTTTACCCCCACCCTCACCCCTCGTAAACCCGACATGAGGATGACCTCCATTTTCAAGATAAGGCCGGCCTTCGCTGGACACCGCCCAACATATAGCCGCCTACAACACGTAAACATTTCCACATGGAATCCTTTCTAACTACATGTCATAATACACTCATGGCAGAAAATCATTGAAGAAATATTTCTCGGTGCAATTGAACTTAAGGACACCTCGGAGCTTCGTTTTTAAAAACTAGGTTTTACCATGAGTCAGCATTTGTCTAGCCTTAAGTCTATCAACTAAACAAAAAGTCACCCCAAAATAGGACAGGCTATTAATAAATACAGTGAAATCTTTTTTTGTCGCCCCCTGATTAGCTCAGAATAGAGTAAACATGCAAGGTAAGTTCCATCTACAACTCTTGATAATTTGTTATTACCAATTGTGACGTACCTTTCAAAATAAAGCCACATAAATTCGATGTGAGATTGTGTTTACAAGTACCTCATTCGTCCCCCATTCTTGCAGTTTGTCTCTTTTCACAACCCCCCAAGGACATCAATTCAACGTTCCAAATTACTGTTCCTTTTGTTCAAGTTTCATTGTCAAGGCGTTCAATGTAAAGAATAGTCATGGTTAGCACAATATCTGTCACTTTGAGGAGGTGTTATAATAGCGACCCCCTGGCTGCCTACAAACAAAAGGGGTGACGAAACTGTGACGTTGTAGAGTGAACACCACCACCATCTACGGTATGAATGGCTGTAAATGTAAACACGACACACACACACACAAAAACACCGGAAAACAAACACCGGTACATTAAAAAACGTACTATTAGACTTGAAATTGTACCGTATGTATACATAAAATTATGTTGAAGCACCGCCAAAAGGGCCTAATCCCTCATATACTGTCTCAATATTTCGCAAAAAATGATGAATTCTCACATTTAAAAAAATAAAGAATTTGCAAAAACATGAATCTCGCATGTTCATAATCGTAGCCTCTTGCCTAATGCTACATGCAGTAACTGCTCTTGCTGCAGTTCGAAATAGAGCCATTTTTCACGAACTTTGAGCTGAACTCTGAGATTTCGCTAAGGTTTTGGGTTTTTCTTTCTTGGTCGTTTACTCGCCTCAAAAGCAGATACAGCTTTTCGTCTTGCAGGAAGCATCCCACGGGATTTTTCATACACAAAAAATTGACTTGTTACATCATTAGAGAATTTCAAGGTCAGATCATTCAATTGGAAATAATCTCATCATGGAACATCCATATACCAACCATGACGTCATATATGTCACCAGTCCCCTGATTTATGCTGTTCAAGTTTTCCTCACACTTGCTAACCAGTAATGGCACCATCACCAACACCACAATCTGGTAAAGCATCCGAATATGTAATGTCAAGAGTGAAATTTATCAGTTTTATCTCGATTTCTTGAGATATTGGTTTTTAAAGGTATAGTTTTCCCCATAAAAGCCACTACTGACCGAAAATGACCTTAGACCTTAAAACAAAATCAATAGGCTTCTCCTAAGTGCAGGCATGCCCAGTATGAGGCATCTCACTTCCACCATAATCAACGGGTCCTTCGCCTCGTGAACCCACATATTAGGTAGTACGCATGACAATGCTATCCTTCTTGAGATATGGAGATATGGTGCTTATGAGGCTTTTACACTGACTTCTGATCACAAATGATTTTTAATTGTGACCTACTAGACTATCAACAGGTGTCCATAACTTATACCCTAAGTACGAAACTTATCAGTGTGATCTTTCTTGAAGTACGATGGTTTTAACTTTGCTGTATGCTCTCCCTTTGTTGACCATAGATGACATTTAACCTCCAACAAAATCACGTTGGTCTTCTTCTCTTTATTTTTTTAATTTTATTTTATTTTATTTAAACATTACTTTAAAGAGGGTAAAACTCGGTTAGCCAAGGCTAATCTTCCCCGAGGCCCTCAGTTACAATGTGTAAGACAGATAAAATTGAAAGAGAAATATTAGAAAACGTAAAACAATAAAAATTAAAACGTAGAAACCTTGCAAAGAGAAAGAAATTCATAATTAAAACATAACAAAATCCTAAAAACATAAAAGAACTAAACAAGCCAAAGATATACAAAAACATAGAATGGGCGTAACCTCTTTTGCATGTTTCATACAAGCTACTCTACCCGTTCTGATATAGTGTTTTTTTTTCACTTTAATCTCCCTCTGCTGATCACAGATGTCTTCTAACTCCACTAAAGTCAGTAACTGCTGCTTCTGCCTAAACCTGGTACTAAGCCATACGTCACGGATAGTTGTATGTCAATGCCACTGTTGTCCTTCTTGAATTTTGAGGTACCATGGAGATACGGTGTTTACAAGGCTTCCTCAATTTGAAATTTTGTCCCCCTAGACGACCTTTGACCTGCAAAATCAATTTTGGCCAAGTTCTACTTAATACATGTGGGTAAGTGCTTCTGAGTTGCTATTTGTACTACTTCCTCTTCCACAAAAATAAATCAAAAAAAGCTACAAAAATCCCTTGCGGCTATTGAGGCCTTATGCTTTTTGTAAAAAATCCAAATTAATTCTTCTAAGTCGAATTATATCATGTTTAAGCATGATCCTAAAGCCAAAATTCCAGTTACACCAAAGATAACTCTTTATAATTATGTCAAAACTTTCCTTGGAGTCAATCTTGATAAAAGGCTCATTATGAACACCCATATAAAAATTAATATCAACAGCCTGGTCCAGGTTAAAACCTCTTCAACATATTTTTAGAAACCAAATCTCTCTACTGATACAAATCTTCTAGCCTATAAAAGCCTCATACGTCCCCTCTTTGAATATGGAAATATTACTCTTTTAACCCCTTCTAATACAAATCGATGTATACTTGAAAGAGTTCAACTATGTGGAATTGGACTTGTTCCATGGACGCCCGGAGGGACGCATGGGGCGACACTTGCCCCCCCCCCCCCCACAAAAATCAAAAACTTGAAGAAAAAACATTTTTTTATGATATCGCTAGAACTTAAGTCCCAGAACATGAGCTTTCAAAATAGAAAATGGTTAGATGCAACTCACAAGGCCTGGGAAGTGCCATTTTCAGCGATCTGACAGGCATTTCGGCCAAAATTTTCTTGGCGCTTCCCGCCAAACTATGGTGGCGCTACGCTTAGATAGTTTGCTTACAGGTTCCCCACTTTAATTCATGGCTACACCCCTGTAAAAGGTGCCAACATTTAGGAATTAAGCTCTTTTCTGGGATTAAAAATTTCCCTGATATGATCAATTAAAAGTTTTTCCCCCTAAATGTTTCTGCTCACGACCTATGACGGGCCCTAAAAACTCCGAGGTATATATCGAGCAAGGTAATTTTAAAAGCCGCTAACCTTACTCCTTCCTCTCTTTGATAGGTTTAATTATTGCTATTAACACAACCCTCCTTAAAAAGGCTCTCCTACATGATGTTAATATTCGCTCGACTACCCTAACTCATCTAAGAAACCCCCACGACGCAATAAAGCAAAATCCCCACTCGATGTCCTTAACATTAACGACTGGGATGAAGTAGAGCTACCAATCGAGGAAGGGGTAGAGGAAGGGGAAGGGGACTCTGTTAGGAAAAGGCCTAAGTCCTTCTAGTTTGAGCCCCTGTGTGCTCATAACTGATTTCCCGTTGAAACGGTGCAATTTGAAGGCGGTTGGGGTTGTTTTACTAGGCTTTAGAGGATTTTTCCTCCCTTAGTTGTTCTAGTTATGCAGCTTTTTCCTCACTCCGGTCTCCTTTAGTTGCCCTTCTCTGTCTTGTTTTCACTCTCTTCCAACATATTTTGTTGCGGACACTTTCACCTTTTGACTCACATATCGCATTTTCATCCCTCTCCCCTGTATTCTTTTATCCACCCCATCTTACTTAATCTAAATTGGCCAACAAAAACTCAGTGCTATGACATGGCTTTTGCACTGAAGAAGCACCCATCTTGACCAGTGCTTAAATCACTTCGCAACAACCAACAACCTTAGTAAACATTTAAAGCAAAATTGAAATGTAGAGGTTCGAAGTTATCACATACCATTCAACCCAGAAATGTATCAATCAGTGCAAGGAACTTTATTCCAGCTCATTGAGATTTAAACGAGGAAAGCAGGCCCGTAGTCAAGGGGGGCCAGGGGGCGAAGCCCCCTAAATTTTTTTCGCCCCCCTAGAGAGTTGAATCTTATCATTGACTTAATACATTTGTACACATTTGCCCCCCCCAATACATTTTCGCCCCCCTGGAAAAATTTTGGCCCCCTCCTGTACTTTGTCTGGCTACGGGCCTGGGGGAAGTCCCAAGTTAATTTTTAAAAATATGCTAAATCTCACAGATCTCCTCTACTTCAGCTCACGAGTATCTTTCATTATGTTTCTGTATAAAACTTTGATTATTGAAGGTAAACCAAGGAGTTCATCTTCATAAATTTAACAAATAAGCATAGCAATAAAGTAAGGGAGAATGACGTCAGGCGAGCTGGACTGGAGCCACTCATTTGTGTCTCTGTACGGCAACAAAGCAACGGCTTGTTATACAAACGCTGAGTGCGGCGTTGCTTTTGCCCCTGTCTTTTTCGGAGGAACTTTAAGAAGTATTAAACAAAACACTTACGGCACCATCATCTATCTCTGTTGCGGAAATCACTCACAATCTTTCGAAAAACGGATAAAATAACATTTAATTTCTGAAGTTAAGTGCGCACTATACGTATGGAGGGAGACACGCCAATCAACCCGAAGCTTTAGTAAACGGAAGAGCCCTCACTATTTTCGTGGCTGCACTGGTTAATTGATTAAACACGCAGCGATACCCTATTCAGCGTTCTCCCTTAATGTAGTTTCTATGCAAATAAGTAACAAAAATATTGTCACATGATTGATAACACTTTCACTCCAACCTAAGTTTAGAGCTGGGATCTACAATCTAGTGCATGGGCGTCAATCAGGGGGGGGGGGACCGGGGGACAAATTCCCCCACATTTCGATGTGTGGGGGACACAATATCAAATGTCCCCCTCACATTTGCGTAAAAGAGTAGTGTCGTGGCTCTATTTGACTGGCTTTTTGAGTGGTATGTAGGTTTGTTGGACAAATGTTAAGTGTCTCGATGCAGATTCTGAATGCAGATATCGTCAGGGAAATCTTATTTAATGACAAAATTTCGGCGCTCTTCGCGCGCATGCGTCACGGCTTGCACTCCTTCTCATGACCATTGAAAAGGTAAATACACAGAACTATTCTGATCACAACACTCTCCGAAAACAGACATACATTTCCAAACATCTGAAGGGGCCTCTCATCAATATGTGATCATTCAATCGGTGGCGTACGCAGAGGGGAGGGCCATTCAGCCATGCCCCCTCACTTATTCCATTTTTTTTAAGTTCCTAAAAATACGTTAATTTTTTATGCCCCCCCCCACCCCCACTGATGCCTATTTTTTAGTTCCTAAAAATACGTAAATTTTAAACACATATTTTACTTCAAAAAGGTAGCATATTTGGCACCAGATTGCATGTAAGGACACCCAATTTTTCAAAAATTTTCAAAGGGGAGGGGGTACCCCATTGGGCCATGCCCCCCTCACTGATGCCTATTTTTCAATTCCTAAAAAAACGTAAATTTTTTAACACAGACTTTACTTCAAAAGTTAACATATGTGGCACCAGATTGCATGTAAGGACACCTAATTTTTCAAAAAATTTCAAAGGGGAGGGGTACTCCCTTCCCCTTAGACCACTCCCCCAGGCCGGCGGTCACACAACATACTGCATGCCCCCCTTGAGACAAATCCTGGGTACGCCACTGCATTCAGTCTAATTTGTAGCATGATGTGGAAGGTTGAAAGTACTTTGTTGCCGTTAAACATTTTTCAAAAATTTTTACAGAGCGCTTTGCCGAAGCCATTATCGGTATAGATGGTGATTGTTAATACACTTACGACTAAAAAGCATTCTGAAAACGCCCTTGCTAGTCCTTCACACCTTTGCTATACTACGATCAGCTCCAAAAATGTCCCAAAGATAGCACCATTTTGCATCTAAGCAACCTTAAATTAACAAAAATTTCTCAAAGGGGAGGGCTAATCCCCCTCCCCTTAGACCCCTCCCCCAGGACGACACATTTATGTAGTGACAAAGGAAGGATCCCCACTGCTGTATACAAAACGCAGAGCGCTCATAAAACAAAGTGCAATTTACACGCCTCCACTCAGTTGGATAAAAACATCCAGCCAGTCAGAATTTGGGACGGTCATCTTCACACCCCCAAACATGTCACCCTAGCAACGGGCCTGGTCGGGTCCATGATTTCCGACAATGATCCAAGCTGCGAAGCGTGGTTTCAGCTATTTTGGGACATGGTAAAATAACATCTTGAAGTAATTCCGTGGACTCCGTGTTTTTCACCTGGCAGCTCTCTATGATGGTCATGTTAACTTTGAAATGGTAATTCTTATCAGACAGGCCCGTAGCCAGGCCGGGGCACGAGGGGCCGTGCCCCCCCCCCGTGGGGACCACTGTGCCTCCCTATACGAAAAATCGATCGAAAATAAAATTTTAGTACATGTAAACGGTGGCCCTGGTATGACAAGAAGCGATTTGTAACCAAAAATGATCCCAAAAGGAGTTTAATAATGAACGTATTTTGTTCTCTGTAACATTTTTGTTCTAAAATCACAAAAATTTTCGCGCGCTACGCGCGCTTTCATCTTCAGTTACATATAGCTTTAACACCCGTTTCAGATATGTTGGTTTAATTAATAAATGTACAGGTTCCACAATTAGGCTATTGTTCTTTCGTGTAGGTGTGATTCCCGGAAAAACACAAAACTGAATCCATAAAAAAAAAGTTCCATCCTCTTTCTCTTACGATCGGGAAGATTCTTAATTCAGACTCAACATCATGTTAATCATTTTTGTATGAAACGTAAAGTGTCTCAATGTCCAGGGGTGGTGGAAGGGGGCATCCCCTCGCGACCAGTCGCCCGGCGTCTTGGTTTTGTTCTTAAAGACAGACACTCATCACCCCAAGTACATTTTGGTTGGGAGAAAGCAAAATTCTCAATCGGTCATAGGTGAATACTCTTTGATTGACATCAAAGCTCACAATACACAGCATGCGCAGAGAATATTCTGGTTACATATTATGGCCTTGTACGCCCAACAGGATATGCCCTTAAGCAATAAACTAGGTTTGTGTCTGCACAAGGAGGGGCTCACACAGTTTTGGAAGGAGCAACTTAGTCGGGAGAATTGGAACTGTCTAGGACGAAGAGGGCAGATTCTTCCATAGAAACCCAAATTTTCTAACTTTCCTTAATAAGACCCAATTATTTTCAATTTTTCTTCAACAGAACCCCAAATTTTTCGCCGGTCACCCAAAATTTCGCGCTTGGTATCCAATCTGTAACCCATTGCTTCTGACGGAGCTTCGGGTTGCTGGACCTCTTAGGGGAGCTTGGTCCCTTCGTCGGGCTTATCTTTCCACCACCCCTTGCTGAGTCTGAATGCAGGTTTTACCATGGTAAATAATTTTTCTGCAAAATTTCGGCGCGCTTCGCACGCAATTCTCACAAGGGAAGTAATATCACCCATGAACATTATTAGTACAAAAATTCAAGTGAACTCTTCCAGGTGAAGTCTCAAAGTTAAATCCCGGACATCAAGGGGCTTTCATGTAGTAATCTAGTACCTTGAGTAACATTCACTCCGCGACGACTATACGGTTTGAAGCTAAATTTACTCGTACCAAAAATTTATTCCATATTTACTTTTTCTGTATTTTTTTTTCATGTAAAATTTCGATTTCGTTCAAAGTAGAAATACGATAATGACCATCCGAATTGTGAACTGTGAAGACATTGGCGTGCTCTCACTGTCATTCAAAGTCCTGCTCAAAGCTCCATGCTAGTGTTCCCATATTGTTAATTCGCCACATATTCGGGGAATTTTGCTCTGGGTCCTAACAAAATCATACTGGATCACACCAAGCCTGCCTAATGGCAGCCCCTGGTCCCGCCACGCCGTTCGCAAATTACTTAACCGGCTTCACCTGCGCTTGCTGAGATGAAGATATATCGTGATTATAGTCGTGTTCCCTTCACTTGTGGAGAACTTCTACATCTCTGTATTGCAAGCGGAGGGAAAAATTTCCATCAGAAGAGTGAAATTTTCGCGCGCTTCGGCGCGCGTATGTGCACACGTAAAACCGATACCTTTAAGCTATGTGTGGTAATTAGCTTGAGATATAATCCCCTGTAGTTCCGTCAAACTGTAATCCCGTGGTGGTACTACTGACAACAAACATAATCTTCTTTGGTGCTCCTCTATGAGGTGTCGGTGCCCCCCTATATCAGAATTCCTGGCTACGGGCCTGTTATTAGAATAGGGCGTCAGTCATCACAAGGGGGGAGGAGGAAAGGGCCTATAGGAAGACACCCCCTCTTCAAAACCAAGGGGATTGGTTTGTGCTTAGTCATGTATGTCCCCCGTCCCCCCACATTTGAATACCGATTGACGCCCCTGATCTAGTACTATTTGAAATAGCAACTCCCTGAGTGAACCCTGCTCTTTTCTCAGACCAGGGAGTTGCAACAGACTCCCTGCTCAGACCAGGGAGTTGTCCAATAGCAACTCCCTGCTCAGACCTGATTCCCATACTTCAACAGCGTGATAAACTGTTAACAGATAGACGTTACTAAGAAAGCGAACTTTTTCGGCATGAAGGATATCAATAGTTTAACGTAATAGCAACGAGAACTCATATACAATGGTAACGTATACACGTTGTTGCGGTTAACATTTAACATCAGTATTATCACAAAATACTGTTTATTTCGGACTTAAAGTTACAAAGATCACACCAAATGTATACGTAGTGAGTGCTGAAGGGTTCTTCGCTGTCTCTGATCTGCAGGGACCTTCAAGTGTGTCACAACTAGAACACGTTCCGGGGAGTGTGGTACTTCTATCGCAAATTTATCGCAGACCTTGATACGCTTCCTAAACTTTTGTATACACTATTCTTAACAGTCATACTAGGGGCCGGGTGAGACTCAGCCAAGGCCGACCTTTTGCATGGTCAACTTAGTGCACTGAAAAACAGGTTTTCCCCTTTTACAAAGGGTTAGACAAACTCAAGGACCAAACGGGTCACAACTCTAGCTTAACATGCCTCGGATCGAGAGACCAATTTCCTATTTCTGAGAGCATGATATTGCCCACTTTTAGAAGTACATTGTCTATTTTCTGTAGCATAGACAAATTTCTGTTAATCAGTGGTCGTCAGCCGCAGTGGCGTCGCCAGGGGGCAGTGGTACGTGCCCTCAACGTTGGCTGTGCCCACACGTCTAATCCCCAACAAGATTTTGGGTATGAAAAAATATGCACAAAGCACCGTTTAGGTACACATCGATATGAACACGAGGCCTGCTGTCACTTTATCAGTCAACCATGCGGCTAAAATTGCACAAAATGTTCTCAAAACTATAATTTTGCTGCCCCTCTTCTTGCGCATGCGCATCTATTTTTTGAACTATATGAAGGGTTTGTTTACTGTGTACTGATGTAATCCACAGCTATATTGTTTCAAAATTAATTTTCAACAGGTATGGGACTACGGCGGCCGTAATTCCTCTCCTTTCTATACAGTTCCCACATTGTCTTTTAGATGAGATTTTGTTAAAAAAAAATTGCGATTTACGTTGTCTTTTTCAACGCGTATCCAGTAAATATGAGGATATTTAATGGCTTTACTCTCTGGTTAATGTACTGTAAGTTTATATTAAATACAGGTGCCTTCAAATTTGCAAGGGGGTCTTTGTTCTCCTGATGCCTCGCCGAGTCCGAGCCAAGCACCACACCAGGGATCATAAAGTGGCAATACCTCCGAAAGGAGTATAAGAACTTGCATGAAACTTTCATAGATTTTCCTACTCGCTTCGCGCGAGCTCAAGGGGTGGTTCTCTGTCAATGGCGTAGCCAGAATTTATTTGTTAGAGGGCCAAGACTTTTATCAAGGGGGGACAACCAAAGTAAGCTTTTTATGCAATTACTGTACTGAAGCCTGGTGCAGCGTACAGCAGCATGTACAATGTACATTTATAGTACATGACTTTAGTACGGTATACTGCATGCATGCATGCATGCGGTTAAGCTACGCTTTGACAAATTAGACAAATTAGACCAGAGCGCCATTACTTCTTGTTATTGTTTTCAGTTAAGATCGTACCTGCCAACTGGCCGAATTGATTAATTGCCAAGCTAGTCATATTTATCAAACTTTGTATATAATGTAAATTTATGTCGTATTTTTCGTCCGTCAAAGAAAGTTCTTCCCGTTTTTTTTCTTTTAAACACATCGCTTGAAATGATTTGGAGGGGGGCAAGAATGCATTGCAAAACAATTTTAGGGGGGAGGGCCCCCCCCCCCCCCATTGCTACTCCACTGGTCTCTATGGGCGTAAGCGACTTTTTTTTTTTCATTTATTGCTGAAGAAAATTTAGGAAGTATATCCGTCATAACTATGATTTTAAGGCAGCCAAAACCCACTGAACCATATTCAAGGGTTTTTTTTCCAAATTTTTCAGACTAGCTCCGTATCCACAGCCTTATACGCACCACCTTCGATGCTCTAACGTGAATTTGCTTTCTCTCAGTGGCATACCTGGAAGGTAGTTGTCTCAACGTTAATTCCTATTGGGCAGCTTGAGTGGATTTATTCTTATAGCTCAATGCAACCTTAAGGTGATTCGTCCCCACTCAACCCCCATTAAATCGATAGTGCGAGTATGGCTAACAAAAATGGTCAAATTATGATTGTCATTTTCGTGGGCCTGTTTGGTGTACAACCAATGCCATTTTGGAGACAGTAAAATGCTTTATTCTAATGGTCAAAATTAATAGGCTATATACCCTAGAGCCACTGGCGACGCCATCCTCAGTCCCAAAAGGAGCATTGTCCCTGGACCCCATCAGGGGCCATAGTGGTCATTAGGGCCCAATACCTACGGGAGAGCACTGCACATCACTACGACGACTCGAGAGGCGCTCAGTCCTTCATTTTGGTGTGTCCCTCCGAAGGAACGCTTGGCCCTCTAGAGTCCCCTGACTTAGAAATTTCTGGCGACGCCGCTGGTTTGAACTAGAATGTTTGGCCCAAAGCAGGCATAAGCGGGAATACATGGCAAGGGGGTAAGGGGCACTTGCCCTCCACTTTTTCCCAGACTTAAGAAAAATAGTATTAAAAAAATAATGAAAGTAAGGAAGCGAGACCAGAGAAAAAGAGACTTTTTTCTATCACAGATAATTTATGCACTGTAAAAGGAAGGAAAAACATTGACATCAAATACCATTAAGATGCTAGAAAGATATTTATCGGAGCGCTTTGATTGTCCTTACCAAATTACACTATATTTTCGAAACTACCCCATTTTTCACAGTGATAAAAACTTAAGAGGGCACTAGGAAAAACTTGTACCAGACCATCGACAAAAATGAAACATAAAAGAAAGAAAAGGTGGCTGGGAAAAATAGATTTTTTGTAATGGATTAAACGGCACTTAAAAAATATATCAATACGATAGGATATAATAGAATGTGTTACATAATGTTATTTCGTCGGCGCACCCTGTTTTAAATACTTTTTCGTGATAACTTCCTCCAGAACATCTTGCGTGTTCCATGGCTTCGTACAAACTCTTCCATTATGTTGCAACCACCCACAGGCCCCTTACATCAAAAAAAACGGATCTGTTATTCTGGGTAAGTTATTATTTAAATGATCAAAATGTGATTTTTTGTGATCTTTTCAGTGACCATCTGATGGGTTTTAAATACTCAATTCTTCACTTTAAGAGTTTCAATTTCTTTAAATACTTCAGGGGCTTCCGGGGCGTTTCTCCCTGGACCCCACCGGGTCGTTGCCCCCTGGACCTCACCGGGGGCCCTACGGCGGACATCTGGACTCCACGCCTTCAAAGGCACATTTCGCGCCCTCGAGGCGCCTTCAGTGCGGTTTGGTATTCCCCACAGGTTTCCCCCATCTCCACATCCAGATATCAAATCCCGCTCCTGTTCGTCGGGATACCAGTATAAGATTGTTCACTTAAAATAATCAATGCAAATGCGGTTATTTAGAGTATTATACCTGAAAAATCTTACCATATTGCAAATAAAACTTTCCAAGACCTCGGTGTATAACTACACTCGTACAGACAAGGTAGAATCCCCCCCCCCTTCTCAGCCAATAAAAGACTTTAGATTATCCAACTTCTCCGCTCAAATTTCAGTTTAACTTTATTAAATTGGGTTCATCTGGTTCATAGTTATAGCCTACTCGAACGTTATTTAAACTTAGTTAAATTAGTTTAGTATGAAATTTGGGCAAAATCCAATCGCAATACTTCGTTGATCATAGTTCAAGTAAGTTGAGAGAGCCCTGAACCCACTTCAACACGGTACGGTATGAAATTTGGACAAAACCAGTGAAAATCACTTAAACTGGAGGCTAACTGAAATTTGAACCGAAGCCGAGTAGATCCTCTTCAAGACGATCCACTCAGGGAATACATCATCCATCCCCCTGAAGTATCTACTCACGGGCATACAGCGTGCAGGGGCGTAGCTAGGATGAAATTTTTAGGGGCGTGGGTATCAAATGGGGAGTCACGGCACTGATCGCCGTCCTTAATTCCTACACATTTTATTAGGCCACAAACATTTTTAAGGGGGCCTAGCAAACATCTGGGCCCCCCCCCCCCGTAGCTACGCTCCTGGCATACAGATCACACCACGGATTATCTACTCAGGCTATACCTAGTTGAGTGCACTGTGCACAACAAGGAAGACACTGAGATTAAGAATATATCCCACCAATTTATGCATACACTTTCAGAGAAAATTGATCAAAATCACTTACTGTCCAAGTTTTTAAGACTTGACTGCAATGACATACAAATGCAAGGGGAGAGTTACAACAGAAAGATTCGAAAAAGACGATCATGAATCCAGATCATACATTAGGCCTATAGTCCAGGCCGTTTCGTAGCCTTTTGGGGGTTTGCATTTTTTTTTGTTTTTTTTTTGGCTATATTTGGTAAAAATTTAAGATGTAGAGTAGACATCAGACAATCGGAAAAGTGTGTGCTCCATTTTTTTTCATGTGCAAGGAGGGTAGCCAGCCAATTCAAAATGGACGCCATTTTGATCATTTTGGCTGATTTGGCTCAAGAAAGGCTCTGTTGTGCCAACATTTTGTTTTGAGTCTAAAACTTTTTTAAGAGAAACCAGAAAGCCTAAGGGCTTAGTGATTCCTTGCCGAATGGGGATGCTTTGTTGTACTGAGGTTTATCCCTCAAATTTATCTACCTTGACTACATCATTTTACGATATTTTAACAATTTCACCGCTGCTGACCTCACACGAACTTTGAACCCCGCCAAATATAACAAACAAGAAAAACGAAAGTGTCTTGAAAGGAATTCAACTCCAATGGATCTTGGATCTTGAAAATTCTTGGGAAATTTTGTTTTTTGTCCTCTGGTGACCCTTGATTACTATCTTGGGAATTCTTGGGAAATTTTGCTTTTTGACCTCTGGTGACCCCATATAACAATCTTGGAAATTCTTGGGAAATTTTGCTTTTTGACCCTTGGTGACCTCAGATTACGATCTTGGGAATTCTTGGGAAATTTTGCTTTTTGACCTCTGATAACCAGATAACGATCTTGGGAATTCTTGGGAAATTTTGCTTTCTGACCTCTGGTGAAACCAGAGGACAATCTTGGGAATACTTGCGATATTTTGCTTTTTGACCTCCGATGACCCCATATGATGATCTTGGGAATTCTTGGGAAACTGCTTTTTAACCTATAGTGACCCCGGATGACAATCTTGAGAATTCTTGGGAAATGTTGCTTTTGATCCCAGTGACCCCAGATGACAATCTTGGGAATTCTTGGGAAATTTTGTTTTTTGACCTCTGGTAACCCCAGATGACCTTGACCTCCACCAAAATTGATAGGGTTTTTCCTCTCAACATGGCAAATTTATATACCAAATATGGAAAGTGGCTGTCATTGCTATCTTGAGATATCGTGATTACAAGCCATTTACAAGGTTTCTGTAGTTCAACCTCTGGTGACCTCAGATGACCTTTGACCTCTACCAAAAACAATAGCATTCTTCCTCTCAACATGACAAATCTATATCCGCCATTCCTATCTTGACATATCCCAATTTCAAGATTTTCGGTCTTTGACCTCTGGTGACCTCAAATGACCTTTGACCTCCACCAAAAATAATAGGGTTCTTTCTCTCAATATGACATATCTATATACCAAATATGAAAAGTGTTGGTCACTCCTATCTTGAGATATAGTGATTACGAGCTTTTTGGCCTTTTACCTAAGGTGACCTCAAATGACCTCTGACCTTTACCAAAAGTTTTAGGGTTCTTCCTCTCAACATGATGAATCTATATACCAAATATGAAAAGTGTCGGTCATTCCTATCTTGAGATAGCTTGACTACGAGCCTTTTCGGCTTTTAACCTGCGGTGGCCTCAAATGACCTTTAACCTCCACCAAAAACAATAGGCTTCTTCCTCTTGACATGTAAAATCTGTATACCAAATATGAAAAGTGTCGGCCTTTGCTACCTTCAGATATCATGTTTACGAGGTTTTCGCCGCTTAACCTCTGGTGACCTAAGATGACCTTTGACCTCTACCAAAAACAATAGGGTTCTTCCTCTCAACATGACAAATCTATATACCAAATATGAAAAGTGTCGGTCATTACTATCTTGAGATATCGTGTTTACAAGCCGTTTACAAGGTTTTCGCAGATTAACCTCTGGCGACTTCAGATGACCTTTGACCTCTACCAAAAGCAATAGGCTTCTTCCTCTTGACATGACAAATCTGTATACCAAATATGAAAAGTGTCGGCCATTGCTATCTTGAGATATCGTGTTTACGAGGTTTTTCGCAGTTTAACCTCTGGTGACCTCAGATGACCTTTGACCTCTACCAAAAACAATAGGGTTCTTCCTCTCAACATGACAAATCTATATACCAAATATGAAAAGTGTCGGTCATTGCTATCTCGAGATATCGTGTTTACAAGCCGTTTACTAGGTTTTCGCAGATTAACCTCCAGTAACCCCGGATGACCTTTGACCTCTACCAAAAACAATAGGGTTCTTCCTCTTGACATGATAAATCTGTATACCAAATATGAAAAGTGTCGGTCATTGCTAACTTGAGATATCGTGTTTACAAAGTTTTTGGTTTTTGCCCTCTGGTGACCTCAAATGACCTTTGACATCCACCAAAAACAATAGGGTTCTTCCTCTCAACATGACAAATCTACATACCAAATATGAAAAGTGTCGGTCATTGCTATCTCGAGATATCGTGTTTACAAGCTAGGCGTCACATACACACACACACACACACGCACACACACACATACACACATACATACATACACACACACACACACACACACACGACATCACCATCGCATAGATTCCTTGCCTGCCTTCGGCAAGGAATCAAAAATGGTAAAATAAACACAGTCTTCTACAGTATGCTCAAAGTTTTTCCCCAAATATTGATCCGTTTTGTTGTAGTCACCTGTCAAATATGGCCCTTTTCGCCAAAAATTGGCAATTTTGGCAATTTTGGCTCCGGGGGACAAATTTGAGTACCAGATTCTCTTAAAGTGTGTATTCCAACGACCTTAACTTTTGTCAATGGGTAGTCTTATAACCAGGTAGTACGTGGGGAAAATTTGGACTCCCAGATTCAAACCTACATGAAATGAGTGGTACTGAAAATTCGCAAATTTCTTGGTTTCCGTCGGGAAATTTTGGCCTCTGGGATCATTTTTTATGCCCAATATTTCCTTCAATTGAAAAACTAGATCTACTGATCCCTCTGCTATTAAAAGAAAAGTGGATTGTCAAGACACACATCAATTTTGAAAATTTTAAAAGCAGACAAATTTTCAATTGGTATTGAATGATCCTAAACAGCTAAAACATCAATATTTTCATTTTTCATTAATAAAAAATACAAGTTTTGGCACTTTGCAAGGAAAAGTGAAGAAATTGCAGAATTTGTATTTGGTAATTTTATGCCCATTCTTATTTGAAAGTCAAAGTTCTTCCTGTGTTCTAACAAGGCACTAGACTGCCCATATCATGAAGATGAGAGCATCTTGTACAATACCTATATAGAGATATTACTGCTCAAAAGTGCCCCTAAACCCATATTTTGCAAGGAAAAGTGAAGAAATAGCAGAATTTGGGTTTCCGTAATGTTATGAAGTTAATTTCTCGCATAATGAAAAGTGGACATCAAAAATCCAAAAGAGACACAGGAATTCAAAGATAAAAACTTTAAAAACCTGTATTTCAGCTTCTCGGCAGTATACCGCACCTACCTGTCTACAGTCCCAAATCACCGTTCAACACTTTTCCAAGGCTTGTGCAAGACTGCCTTTTACAATTTCTCCTCAATAGGCTACGCATAACGCAGGCACACTTAATCCCCCCCCCCCCCCTCGTTTGCTTTCTGACATTTTATTCCATTATACCTCTTACGTAACACGATATGCAGTATCACAGACAACTGCTAAATTTAAAAATACGGTAACATTCCAACACGACACGCTCCTTTTTATAAAAGACTGTCAGTCGTAAAAATCAAAAAGAAAAAACAGAGCCTTCAAACAACACAAGAAAATTTCAGCAATTCACGAACAACAAACTATAAATATATAAAAATATATACACACGAGAACATAATTAGAGTAAAACACAGCCCTGAGAAATGTGTAAACAGTTAACCTCTGCTTAAACCATCCGCATTACCAATAACACTACCTTTCTGTACTCAACTTCAAATGAAAATTGTTGTAACGCTAAGAACCATCTCATTAGTCTACTATTTGTGCCTTTCGACCTTGCCAGCCATTTCAAAGCTTGATGATCAGTAAAAGTTTTGAAATGATATCCATGAATATAGTACTTGAGTTTATTAACAGCCCAAACAATGGCGAGAGCTTCTTTTTCCGGCACACTATACTTTTCCTCCCGGGCTAATAATTTCCGGCTCAAATATGCAATTGTATGCTCTTTCCCATCAGGACCAATTTGACTAAGAACGGCTCCTAGACCAAAATTTGATGCATCCGTCTGAATAATAAATTGCTTACTAAAATCTGGAGTCGCTAAAACAGGTCTACTGATAAGACAATCTTTCAGCTTTTGAAATGCACTTTGACATGTGTGGTCCCAAACAACCGTATTAGGGGCCCGTTTTTGGGTAAGATCGGTTAGAGGTTTTGCTATGCTTGCATAACTTGAAACAAATTTTCTGTAATAACCGGTGAGACCCAGGAAAGCCCTAAAATTTTTCATAGTGATAGGCCTAGGAAAATCTCTCACCGCCTGAATTTTGTCAAGCTCTGGACTGATACTCCCATTTCCAATTACATGACCCAAATATTCCACTTTTTTCATAACAACTTTACATTTGCAGGGTTTAGTCGTCAGACCTGCCTTAAGTATCTGTGAAAAAACACATCTCAGATGGTACATATGATCATTTCATGTCTCACTATAAATACAAATACCAGAAAGCCCAAAGGCTTAGTGATTCCTTGCCGAATGGGGATGCTTTGTTGCACTGAGGTTTAACCCTCAAATTTATCTTTCTTGACTACATCATTTTATGTTTTAACAATTTGACCTCTGCTGACCTCACATGACCTTTGAACCCCACCAAATATAACAAAAAAGAAAATCTGAAGTGTCTTGAAAGGGATTCAACTCCAATGGATCTTGGATCTTGAAAATTCTTGGAAAATTTTGCTTTTTGACCTCTGGTGACCCTAGATGACGATCTTAGGAATACTTGCCTGGGATATTTTGCTGTTTCACCTCTGGTGACACCTGATGACTATCTTGGGAATTCTTGGGAAATTTCACTTTTTGACCTCTGTGACCCCATATCATGATCTTGGGATATTTTGCTTTTTGACCTCTGTGACCGAATATAACAATCTTGGGAATTCTTGGGAAATTTTGCTTTTGCTTTTTGGCCTCTGATAACTCCAGATGATGATCTTGGGAATTCTGGGAAATGTTGATTTTTGACCCCAGTGACGCCAGATTACAATCTTGGGAATTCTTGGGATATTTTGCTTTTTGAACTCTGGTGACCCCATATAACAATCTTGGGAATTTTTGCTTTTTGACCTCTGGTGACCCCACATAACAATCTTGGGAATTCTTGGGAAATGTTGCTTTTGACCCCAGTGATGCCAGATTACAATCTTGGGAATTCTTGGGAAATTTTTCTTTTTGACCTTTGGTTACCCAAGATGACCTTTGACCTCCACCAAAAACAATAGGTTTCTTCCTTACATCATGACAAATCTATATACCAAATATGAAAAGTGTCGGTCATTCCTATCTTAAGATATCATGATTATGAGCTTTTCAGCTTTTTACCTCCAGTGACCTCAAATGACCTTTGACCTTCACCAAAAACAAAAGGCTTCTTCCTGTCAACATGACAAATCTATGTACCACATAAGAAAAGTGTCGGTCATTGCTATCTGGAGATATCGTGTTTACAAGCCATTTACAAGGTTTTAGCAGTTTAACCTCTGGTGACCTCAGATGACCTTTGACCTCTACCGAAAACAATAGGATTCTTTCTCTCAACATGACAAATCTATATAGGCTATTCCCATCTTGACATATGGCGAAATCAAGGTTTTCGGTCTTTGACCTCTAGTGACCTCAAATGACCTTTGACCTCCACCAAAAACAATAGGATTCTTTCTCTCAATATAACAAGTCTATATATAAAAATATGAAAAGTGTCTGTCATTCCTAGCTTGAGATATCGTGATTAACAAGCTTTTCGGCTTTTTAACTCCGGTGACCCCAAGTGACCTTTGACCTTTACCAAAAACAACAGGGCTCTTCCTCTCAACAAGACAAATCTACTTACCAAATATGAAAAGTGTCGGTCATCCCTATCTCGAGATATCGCGATTACAAGGGGCGGTCCCCCCCACACACACACAAAACCTCCGAAGGCCTCTGTCGGAAATTTCTAGTCTCTGTCGGAAATAAATAAAAGCAATTCATTTGAAACAATTACAACACTTCTTATGTTTTTAAGCAGAATTACACATCGATATGTCAACGTGAAAATGAAAGTCGGTCTCAAAATTGCCCGGAAAGCAAAAAAAAAAAGGTCTCCAGAATTTCGAATCGTACAACTATCAAGATAATAATCTGTCGGAATTTTTTTGCTTTTGCCCCCCCCCCCCCCCGAAAAATATCTAGCTACGCCACTGTTTTAAGTATATAGCCAAATCATCAGGAAATTTCCCATTGGCTTGTTCAACAATCAACAATTCTTTTACAGCTTGAACACTGTCCTGTCTAATGTCGGAAAATTTCATCCAACCATCCAAAAATAAACAGGTGAATAGCTGAGTAATGATCCTCTAAGTAAGTAAACATCGTGACATATGTAGTATGGGCTCGGTTAGCTGCACTGAAATTTAGTAACAATTTTGTGTTAAAGAGTGAAATTTTTTGTAATCTAGAGGGATTGAGAGGCAACGTTTTCGCCATACAGACCTTGCAGAATGAATACAGGAGACAAACTGTCAGGTGACGTGCTATTGTGCATGGCACCTGCTGTTGCAGGCAAAGTAGCGGCTTGCATACCCTATTCGATTTTGAAACTGAAAAGTTTTAAAATGAACTCAAAAGGCTTTTAAGCTACAGACAGTGGCGTCGGCACAGTGGGCAATGGGTGACGTGTGTCCCCCTCCCCCATCGATTCTTGAAAATTTTTAAAATGGTCCCAAAAGTCGTTTAAGCTACATATTTCTGTGGAGGGTGTAGGGTGAGATGTATTTTTGAAGACTGGTTTATTTGTTCTAACCATTTTCTTTCACAAACTGTTCTCAAACTGTCACAAGTTTGGAAATTCTTGACAAATTCCAAATTTTCGCACGCTCCGCTAGCGGCAAGCCTTGTGTCAGAGTTGTCCTTATTATCAATAGCTTTCGGTAACTACTCACGGGGGAACAAAGGAGCAAAAGTGCTTTTTAAGAATTCTCGGTCAGAAGATTCGTTTCTGAATAGAATAGGTTGGTGGGAAAGTGACAGTGTCCGATGCAGGTTCTGAAATGCAGGTTTTGTCATGGACTAATATTTTATTCAAAATTTCGGCGCGCTTCGCGCTCATACGACAGGGTTTACACCCGATTTTATATACCATTCACAAAACTATGACGCAAGAAATTTTTCCAATGCAACATTTTTCTAAAAAGTACATCTCCTTCTCTGTAGGGCTCTCATTATTATGAGATCTTTGACTAATCTAGTCTACCACATGATCTGAAAGATTGTAAGTACGTAATTGCCGTTGCTTATTTCCCAAACATCTTACCGCGACGTTCAATAATGACGAAAATCTTTTCTGAAACGAATTTTGCCTGTCCACCATTCCTCTTGCTATACCTAAAAAGAAGGTGATATATCATATCTCCTCCCATATGGATGTCGCGTAGTGAGAATCCCGTTGGTCCCTCTTTTGTATACTGTAACTAATTTAGAGCTCCCGGGAGGCTCTATACTGTTCTCTGTCAACCTTAGATATCCTTTTAAGGTGCGTTCACACCAAAACCGAAATCTGCTGCGTTTTGCGGGCGGGACGCGAAAATTTTTTTCCCAAGACAATTAGGGGCAATTTTACTCCAATGAAAATTTTGAAAATCTCCCCATTCGTTCTGAGATAACAAATTTCGCGTCCCGCCCGCAAAACGCAGCAGATTTCGGTTTTGGTGTGAACGCACCTTTAAAATGTAAAGGAAAAATTTTATTATAGTCCAAGAATTTTTCTGTGGTCTCCACGCAGGTATAATTGCGTGTACAATTTTCCCATGGGCGTGGATCATGGGGGACGGGGGGACGCGTCCCACTCACTTTTTTGGAAGGGGGGACATCGTCAAAAAGCCCCCTCACTTTTTCAAAAATGATGGAACAGACTGCAATTATGCCTGGGAAAACGAAATTTTTAGAAGCAAAACAACCTAAAAATCGTACACTTTTGTTGCACCAAATCGCATCTGAGGGCATTCAGTTCTAGAAAAATTTCCCTTAGACCCCTCCCCCATGCCGAAGATCACAAAACTTATTGCCTCCCCGTGACGCAATTCTGGCTACCACCAACTGCTTCTTTCACGCCACCAGGACGGCGATTCACAAATGTGAAAAAGCCCCCCCCCCCTCCCACACACACTTTTGGAGATGGATCCACTCCCATGATTTTTCCTGGGACTTAAGGAGGTTTGAAGACTATATTTTAACCGTTTCTTACTCCCCTTTTTCACCCGAACAAAAGTTAGAATTCACTAAATTGTGGACATTTTCTAAACATACAATCACTTTAGAATGACCCAAAGATACCACCATTTTGCATATAGGCCACCTAAAATTAACAAAAGTTTCTCAAAGGGGAGGGTAAACCCCTTCTTGGGATTGTACTCTCATGTACTAATAGGAAAGGGCTCTCCCACTCTTGTATATAGCGTATACAAAATCCCACTGCCTAAAAAGGCACGGTTTAGCAGTTATCTGCGGTTCCCCCAATCACCAACTCCCGCCGGCACCATCGGTCACAGATTTCTGAAGGGTATACCCTTCAGAAGTCCATAAAGAAGGTGATATATCATCTCTCCTCCCATATGGGTGTAAGGTTGTGAGAGTCCTGTTAGTCCCCCTTTTCAGTGTACAATTAATGCAGAGCTCCCGGGCGGCTCTATACCGAAAATTTTCGGCGCGCTTCGCGCCCAATTGTTTACGCTCATGGAGAGGGGTACAGTAGATTTTTATTGAGTGATGGATTTATTTTTATCACTTTTTACCCAAAACCATTTGAAATCTTTCACGATTATTGCAAAGTCTTCTCAATATTTCTTGATTTTTGCTTGATCTGCGCACTGTTAGCCTTGAATTGGTCCTTTTACTATCAATAAGGTCCCAAACGTGTTCGCATTACTCATCGGTGGGGTTCTACCATAAGCCAATTATTCGTGTACATAAACGTGATTTCGGAGTCAGCATTGTAAGGATGTAAAAGAACTGATATTCATTTTTTCACCCTTCTCTTCTTATGAGAACTGAAAACTTAGTATCGAACCCACCTTCTAATTGATAGACATACATAAAGGGAATTGACACCGTTAGTCATTGCAATGGTTTTAAATGTAAATTCAAAGTTTCGGCGCGCTTCGCTCGCAATTGTTTCATCTGACGTCCTATACCCGAATACCGTATAACGAAAATAAAACACTCATTATGGCAAAAATCATTTCAAGTTACCTACACGGGCTCATAATGTTGGCGTGTAAGTTTTAAGATAACTTAGATTCTCCGTAACTTCTGCAGGTACATATAGTAACTTATGCTGAGCCATACATATCAAATTCCATGCAACATGACAAGATATAAAATTTCACTGACATAAGAACTGGAGCCGATTTCTGTGCTCTTAAAATGCAATATTGCGAGAGCTTCCGGGGGCTTCGCCCCCTGGACCCCACGCGTAGGGACTCTGCAGGTATTCCTGAATTTGATTCGATAGGACTCTGCATTTATTTCATATTTTGCCGGAATAGCCGTCTTCAATGCATCATAATTTGGAGAATCAGCAACACTCAGATTAGCATATACATCTCTTGTCTTACCAGAAAGACTTGGGACAAGTAATTTCGCCCACTGTGACTTATCCCATCCATTTCCTTCGGCCAATAATTCAAAGGCTCTAAGATACACGTCAATATCATCGTCATCTCGAAGACGAGGTACACGTCTGATGTCATAGCCATAAGTCATATTTGAAGTTTCCTGGGAATTACCATGGAGTGAACCAGAAGAACTACATTCTGAAAATTCTAACTTTTTAGTTCAATTTCCTTTTCTGCTTTAATTTTCTCAAGTTCTCTGTCATGCTGTAATTTCTCAATCTGGAGTTTCACATCTTTTTCATGTAGCAGTTTTATCAATCAAATATTGAACCCACATTTCTTTGGACAAACTCTCGGGGATACTATTCGGGGTTTGTTCGATACCTGATTCAGCAATCTCCACCTCATCTTTGGTAGTTTTACCTCTAGTCATCATCATGAAAAAGATTGGTCAGTTCTCCTTCTCTAAATCTCGAAATTTCCTCAAAACAATGTCAAACTGTCCTTAGCTCACGAAGGACACCTCAATAACAATCACAGCTGAAGAATTGTAGCGTATTTTCACCGTACGCAAGATGATTAACAGACCGGTAGATTATACGTAATTATCAATGTGTTATTCTAGTTCACATAAACTGAACACCAAGTTAAATTCCAACTTGTTAAGTAAATCTCCTCTGTTGAAACAACTTGCACAGCTGTGTAGCTTTACTTAAAACACTGTCCAAAATACAAGCTGACTTCCAAGTTTCCCACAGAATATGCACAGGGAAACCGTCACGTTGCCACACCCAGTTTCTCACAGAAATCTCACAGGAAGCTCACAAAAAGAGCGTTCACACCAGTTTTCCTCAGACAACTCACAGGAAAACCGAACCTGTTTTACTGAGAACATATCGGAACAACTGGTAAATAGCCACACAAGTTTTTACACACAGAACTTGCAGGAGAGCGACCTATTACACTTTTCTACAAATGGAACTCACAGGAAAACCAGCCTTCCAAGACCTCTTCTGCTTTAACTAAAGATATAACTGTACATGCAGGTTCAGTAACCACACCCAGTTGTCCACAGAAAACTCACAGAAAAACCGTCTATCTACCAACAGTTTTCCACAGATACCTCACAGGACAACTGTTCTTCAATTGCCTCCAGGTTTCCACAACATTTGCACGGGAAAACCGTTCATTTAAAGTCTTGAAATCTAAAGTTTTCTACATTCTCTTGAAGTACGAAGAAGGACCGACGTTAAGTCAGAGTTTAGTAATGCAAAACAGCATACTCACACACCAACTCAGAGGCCGCGGAGCCAATTTTGAAGTGCGGGTGCTAATCATCGAAGCGGCCCAATATGTTCAATAAAATAAATGCAGTTTAAGGCGGCCCAAAATGAAATTTAGGGCGGCCCAAAATGAAATTTAAGGCGGCCCAAAATGCCCACAGCAAAAAAAGTGCGGGGGCTAAAGCCCCCCTAGCCCCCCCGTCTCCGCGGTCCCTGCAACTGTCTTTTGCGGTTTCGATGCCGAATTGTCACTTTACGCTGCCACCATGTTATGAAGTTAATTTCTCGCATACTAAAACGTTGTCCGATAAAAGGCTGGACATCAAAAATCCAAAAGAGACACAGGAATTCAAAGATAAAAACTTTAAAAACTTGTATTTCAGCTTCTCGTCAGTATACCGTACCTACAGCTTTTTTTTCCAAAAATCCCCTGACTCTCTGGCGAAGAGCCAGGGGCGAAAACCAAACAATACTCCCGAAGGAGTTCTATTCCCTGAAGGAGTAACAACGTCCCCAAGGGAAAAACATTGACTTAACTGACCCACCCGACGTTGGCCCCGTTCTATACTGGCGGAATAGAACAGGTCCCACCTGGGAGCTCCGCGCCGTCGTGAACACGGATACTCCTGCGCCAGGTAAGTACCTACAGTCCCAAATCACCGTTCAACACTTTTCCAAGGCTTGTGCAAGACTGCCTTTTACAATTTCTTCTCAATAGGCTACGCCTAACACAGGTACACTTAATCCCCCTCGTTTGCTTTCTGACATTTTATTCCATTATACCTCTTACGTAACACGATATGCAGTACCATAGACAGCTGCTTAAGTTAAAAATACGGTAACATTCCAACACGACACGTAATTTTATGCCCATTGTTATTTGAAAGTCAAAATTCTTTCTGTGTACTAACAGGCACTAGACTGCCCATATCATGAAGATGAGAACATCTTGTACGATACCTATAGAGATATCACTGCTCAAAAGTGCCCCTGAACCCATATTTTGCAAGGAAAAGTGAAGAAATCGCAGAATTTGGGTTTTCGTAATTTTATGGCCATTCTTATTTGAAAGTCAAAATTCTTTCTGTGTACTAACAAGGCACTAGACTGCCCATTTCATGAAGATGGGAGCATCTTATGGCACAGTATCAGAGATATCACTGCTCAGAGATGCTCTTTTACCCATATTTTTTACTAAAAATGAATAAATTTCAATATTTGAGTTTCCTTTATTCAATATTCCGTTTTCATCTACCAGTGTGATATTTTCTGTGTACTACTGAGGCACTTGAGTACCAATTTTGTGAACATGGAAGATCCTGTGCGGCTCTAAAAGAGATCATCATTGTTCAAATTTGTCTTTTAGTGCCAAAACTTGTATTTTTTATTAATGAAAAATGAAAATATTGATGTTTTAGCTGTTTAGGATCTATACCAATTGAAAATTTGTCTGCTTTTAAAATTTTCAAAATTGATGTGTGTCTTAACAATCAACTTTTCTTTTAATAGCAGAGAGATCAGTAGATCTAGTTGTTCAATTGAAGGAAATATTGGGCATAAAAAATGATCCCAGAGGCCAAAATTTCCCGACGAAATACAAAGAAATTGCGAATTTCAGTACCACTCATTTCATGTAGGTTTGAATCTGGGAGTCCAAATTTTCCCCACGTACTACCTGGTTACAGGACTACCCATTAACAAATGTTAAGGTCGTTGGAATACACACTTTAAGAGAATCTGGTACTCAAATTTGTCCCCCGGCGCCAAACTTGCCAAAATTGCCGATTTTTGGCGAAAAGGGCCATATTTGACAGATGACTACAACAAAACGGACCAATATTTGGGGGAAACTTTCAGTATATTGTGGGAGACTATGTTTATTTTACCACCTTTACTCCTAAAAAAGTCTTAGACCCCAAATGTTGGCACAACAGAGCCTTTCTGGAGTCAAATCAGCCAAAATGATCAAAATGGCGGCCATTTTGAATTGGCTGGCTGCCCCCCCCCCCTGCACATGAAAAAAAAATGGAGCACATACTTTCCTGATTGTCTGATGTCTACTCTATATCTTATCAAAGTTTTACCAAATATAGCAAAAAAAAAAAAAAAATGCAACAAACCAAACGTTCCTGACTACTACCTGCAGTCCACAGTCACTGAGGATAGTTGGGGCTAATAGTCTCGGCTGAAATGTAATCTCTTTGGCACCCCCCCCCCCCCCACACACACACACACCTTTTTGCGTTATATGAATTTGATATGATGTAGAGTAGACATCAGAGAATCACAAAAGTATGTGCTCCATTTTTATCGCATCGCTCCGTGAGGAGAATGAGATATTGTAGTCACTTTGCCGGTTGAGCTTTATACGGCAGTCAGTTCAAATAGCAACCGTTGCCATGGTAACGGTTAATTTTCCCAAGTTACTAGTCTCACGGTCTCACCTATGGTGGTGTACCTCAGGGTGACCAGGAGTCCATGACAGGGAGGGATCAAAACGTGTCCCTGTGTGTGTATCTCCTAAAAGGTATCGCCAATTTTCTTCAAACTTTGTGGGAAGGTACCCCAAGGTAGACTGTACTTCACCGTTAAAGTGTTATACAGATCCAACAGTCTTTCTGTTCTGATAAAAAAGCAAATTACCCTGACATAGGATACAGCAAACTATTCACTTTGTCCAAAATCTGGACAAGGTACCCCTTGTCTCGAATACTACCGGGAGTAAAGGTCAAAGTTCAGTGGTCAAATTTTGTAAGAGTCGTCTTAAACATTGCACTGACATGAAACTTCACACATGTATATATTAGGTTGTCTACTACTTCTAATACGGGTATGTGGTTGCCATGGAAAAAGCGGTCAAACGGTCACGTGATGGAGATCACATGTATATTTTAAAAGAAAATTTTTGTCAAAAACTCCTTGTGGGCTGGACCAGTTCTCTTCAAACTTGGTGGGAACGGGCCCCACGGTAGGAAATTGTGTCACGTACCCCCCCCCCCCCGAAGAAAAGGTCAAAGGTCAAATTGTGTAAAAATCGTTTTTTTTTTGGCTAAAATTCCAAGATGAGGCATGATTAACTGACATAAAACTTCACACGTATGATAGGAATGTTGAGTTCTACTCAAAATGTGTGGTTGCCCTGCCCAACCACGGTCAAATGTCACGTGAAAGAAGGTTAGATATATAGTTTTGTCTGGACCTCAAGGCTCGCATTTAACGCATACCCACTTACCGGCGGTAAGTGAAATTTTCTTGCCGTAAGTTACGTTGTAAATGCGGGTAAGTCCGTGGTTAAGTGCATAACACGATTTGTTTAACACACGGCATTACCCTTTAATTTGTGTCCAGATAATTTACATACTGATTAAGAAGTAAATGAAAAAAGATTGTATAATTTTCATTGTCACGATCGTCTAATCTTAAAAGGGAAAATGCGGTCACCTTAATTTGAATTAGTGTATCCCTGTAGGCCTATCCTAATTCATGAATCACTCTTTGTCGTAATGTGACATTATTATTTCTTAATTCTTAAATTCAGGCAGTGCAACTCCTTTGTTTACTTTTATTATTTAATATTTATGTTAAAAAACATCATAAAAGGCACCTGAAAGGGTGATTCAAGGGATTCGTGAAATTCAGCTGACGGTTCCAAATAACTTTAGGGTGACCACTTACTCCCTTTTTTGTCGGACTTACGTAACAGTCAACGTCATTGCATTATGGAGTTACGGGTGTGTTACAGACTGTGGGTAAGCGACTTCAAAATTGAGTAAGCAAATACAGGGTAGGAGGTAAGGTGGGTAAGTACAAAACGTTATATGTGAGGCTTAGCTGGAGATTCTCTTCAAACTTGGCGGAGAGGTGTCAAAAGTTGGAAAATCGTATCTCTTGGACCCAGAAGGAAAGGTCAGAGGTCAAAGTTGTAAAAAATCACCTTCCACATGCATTAGTTTTGATGATGTGAGTTCAAATTTGTCACTGTTGTTACGTTGTATATATTATGACAGCGATGAGATATTCAACTCCGTGGAGTGGCCTCTTTTTTACATGCGCAAGGGTAATAGCCAGCAACTTCAACTCAACGGACGCCATTTTGATCATTTTGGCTTTTATAGCTCAAGATGCGCTTTCACTCCAACATTTGGGTATAAAACATTTTTTTTTTTTTTTGGATTGGTAGTGGTAAAATTAACATAGCCTCCCAGAATATACTTAAGTCTCCCAAAAATATTGATTTTGTCTCCAGTTACTTTGTCGAATGTGGCCCTTTCTGCCGAAAACAGCATTGTCGGTAACTTTATCGTTTGGGGGGCAATTTCGAGTACCAAATTCACTTAACGTTTGTAGCCACAGGACCATATTTTCTGTTTATAGTTAGCCGATATATAGCCGATATATATATAGCTTACTAATAAATGGGGAAAATTTGGACTCCCACATTCAAACCTACCCGAAATAAGTGGTACTGAAATTCCAAAAAATTTCTTTGTTTATCATTGGAAATTTTGGCAGCTGGGATATTTTCTTAGACCAAGTATTCCATTGACTGAACAACGAGAGGTACTAAACTCTATTGTTGACACACAAATATATAAACTTTGAAAGTTTTAAAATTAGACATGTCTTTCATTGATGTGGCCTCTTCTGAAACCTCAATTTCTTCACTTTTCATTTCAAAATATGGGTTTTAGCACTACAGGGAAATTTTGATATCTCTTTTAGAGCCTTAAGAAATGTTCCCTGCTTTACGATATTGAAAGTCAAGTGCCTCCTAATACACAGAAAACAAATTTGACTCGCAATCCGAATTGAGAACGGTCGTTATGTAAGAGTAAACCCAAATACTGCAATTTTATTTTTTATTGAAAAATATGGGATTAAGGGCATTTTTGAGTAGCAATATATCTATATAAGTACTACACATTGGGTTACCATGTTCATGTTATGGGTAGTAAAGTGCCTTGGTAGTACATAAAGAAGCCTTTGATTTGCAAATCAGGACATATATGAAATAAGGGAACCAGTAATACTGTAATTTCTTAATTTTTAACTGGTAAATATGTATAAATTGAAAATTTAAAATACCATGCGTGGGTTCCACTTTTTAAGCTTTCATTCTTATGTCCTAATCCTAAGTTTTTATGTGTATTAGAAGAGCAGTCCACTACCCATTCCATGAAGATGAAAACATATATGGTACTTATGGAGATATTACTGCTAAAAAAAACCCAAAACCCATATTTTCAAGGAAACTAGAGCACCAACGATGCAGTAGCTCAAACCTGCGTGGAAACACAATACACCTGTCTATTATAAGCAGTCATCTTCAAACACAATCTACTAGATACAGATTTCCTCTTAAGTTTTCAAAAGAGAAAACTTTCTGCACGTTTTGCATGTTTGACAAACTTGAAATTTCTACCACACTACATTCTTTACAAGGGGGAAAGCAGTTGCCCCAAGTTTATTTTAAAAAATCTGCAAAATCTCAAAGATCTCTGCTTATTTCACTCACAAGTATTTTTCGTTATGTCTCTGTATAAAGACATTGAATACTGAAGGTAAACCAAGGAGTTATTCTGCATGAATTTAACAAATAGGTACTGACAAAAATATTGTCACATGATTGATATGAGCCATTCCTGAATTAAGATGACATTGTACAATAATGTAAAGTTACAAATGGCTTACACAGACTACCAAATTGCAATGCTGAAAATGTATGTCTTTTTCTGTATGGCCTCCATGATGTGGAACAAGTTGACAAATGAAGCCAGGCAATGCAAATCTGTGAATTAATTTAAATATCACCTAAAAACACACCAACTTATCAGATTTAACTATCACGTGACTTTTGTCCTCACTGTTGTGCTTTTGTTTCTCTTATCCAGTGACTGTTGTGTTTTTGCTTCTCTTTTCCAGTGCAATGTGAGCCACGTCTATTGTCCTTATTTATTTTGAGAATCACTTGTAAGTCACTTTTAACTCCTTTTATTAAGTGATGTCTTGCTTGAGTAACTATTTTTGGTTTGATTTCATATCCTTAATGTTGTTTCATCATTTTCTATGATCTATTTCTTTCTCTACTTCATTGAATACCATTTCTGTTTGTTTTTTTTAACTTTGATGTTTGTTTTTTCTGTATTTTACTTGTACAACATCACCCTGTGCAAGACCAGCTTCCTTGCTGAACAGGCTACCCTGGGTAAAGATTAAAACAAAAAAAAAAAATAAAAATAAACTGTATGCAGGGGGTTAATAGTCAAACCATGTACTGCTGGCCTGACTTTTTTTTTGTAGGGGGAAGGGAGTCAAGAAAGAGTTTGCAAACATAAACTCATGTGAAAGAGCTATCACTGCAATAATTTTAGTGATTTGCATTATGTTTTCAAGCCGTTTTAATCTAGGTCTGATGATTTCGCTAACTGCATACGGCAATACAAGGCCCTGAATGCTTCAACCAATGACAATCTTTCATACATGATTGCATCGATTAGAAATCACAAAGTAATTCATTTGTCTGTAATTGCAGGCCTTATTTGATCGAAATTTCTACCAATCTTTTAAAGTCTGCCTTAAATTTTTATTAAGTAGTCACGAAAATATATTTCACAATTTCACACCTTTGCATTTTTAAGATGTTTAATTTGGAGAAATGTAGGCACTGCTGAGTGCAAGTTCAAGCTCTTAAGGCAACTGCAAAAGCATGGGGAAAAGTTTGAGAAGTTTGTGTGTGGTCATTGCACATTACAACATAGGCGTAGAAAGCTTTTTGAGATGGGGGGGGGGCTGAACCTTGTTTCAGATTGCTGTCCTGGGGGAGGGGTCTAAGGGAAGGGGGGTCTCCCTCCCCTTTGGAAAATTTTTGGGTATTTGAAGGTCCTCAGATGCAATTTGGTGCAACATTTTGGACAAACTTTATGGAAAATTACAGCAAATTTTTGACATTTCTTACAAAAGAGACAAATAAGGGTTGCCCTTGGATCTTGGGGGGCGGAGGCATACTTAAGCCCCCACATTTTTGACTGGGGGCTAAAGACCCCCAGCCCCCCCCTCCCCCCCGCATCCTATGCCTGTGCATTACAACATACACGATGGTACAGCATGCACTAGTTCTGTGAAAGATACATAAACATGGAAGAGTTCTATGCCCACCTCAGACGATATGTCAGCCTATCACACGTACTTTCAAATGTAAAACAGTTGACTGGTGCATTCTAGATTGAGCTTAGATGAATGCAGCAAAATAAATAAAACACAATGAACCTTTTTTACATTTGGTTTCTTTTTGATGTGTATAATTTAGACAAAGGGCAATACCATGTGTAAGAGCTTATGGTTACTTACTACCCATAAACTTCCTGTATTTACATTGTCAACTATCACAAGAAAACTTCACTTACCAGTACCACTGGTAATATGGTAAGCGTTAAATTCAAGCCTTGCCCTACACATCAATGTTGCTACAACTCCTCCAATGGGTCAAGTATGGCAAGGTCACACATTTTGCATTTCTGGCAGCGATCTATCCAGTCACATTTCTCACAGTGACAGATCCAAGTATATGGCAGCTCTGGCCCAGGCAAATGAAAGGGATTGATCAAGACATTGAACAATTTGACAGAGAGTGTACAGTATGTGCTGAAATGAAGTCTTACCACACAGAAGTGAAACTTTGCTACTAAGGTCTAACACCCCTTGGTAGCATATTCATATTGGCAATGTGCAGATCAATGATCCAACTGATTTCAGTGGTGATAGATAGCTATTTCATATGGCTGGAAGTATCTGCTATCGAAAGTAAATAGTGCTGAAGCTACAGACTACTATGGTATATCTATTGTTTGCTTTGTATGAGATAACAAAGCAGCTACTTCAGATGCTTAGGAATGATCTCCTCACTTTAAAATCTGCAATAAAAATCCATAAAACGTGACCATTCCTCAAAGCAACAATGAAGATGGCATACACACTAAAAGCATCAATTCTGCCTAGGAATGTAAAAGGTGTGTCCTTCTGCAATGATATTTTTGCTAGTAGAATTTATTATTCCTGTACTTAATGCTGTCAATCAAATCTTGGCAAACTTTATTCCTCTCTGTTAGTCCTGATTTTAGTTTTCTTAGCCGAATTCTTCCATAATACCAGTGATATTAAGCACAACTTTCATCATAATGACTGCTTCCTCTCTGATAGACAGGCATGTTATTCAGAGAAAGATGCAACATATGATACTCTATACTTCCTTTTTCAGATGACTGAATTTATGACAAATTCAATCCTAGAGTGTATTCATTGAGTGTAACACCAGTTTCAGCATTTCATTCTTCTCTGAAATACAAGCAAATACCTTGCAATTAGATAAAAGAAGCTAATGCTAAATTCTCTTCTTCATGTATCCAAGTAACTGAATTCCACTCATAGTGAATCACAACTATACTGTACTTCACTGTTAAAGTGTTATACAGATCCAATAGTCTTTCTGTTCTGATATAAAAGCAAATTAACCTGACATAGGATACAGCAAACTATTCACTTTGTCCAAAATCTGGACAAGTAAATCTCATTCCTAGAGAAGTCACTCCTAGACTGCTTTCAGCGAGAGTCTCCATTTTCAGCAGTTAATTCTGCTCTACTAAACAGCAAATTATTGAGACAGAGTAAACAATGGGATGTTAGCTTTCTTATTCATCTAGGTAACTAAGTGCAACACAACAAGAATTTCACTCACTGCTCATTTAAGATTAAAATAGTAAAAACAGTGCCAAAAATTAATTTTTCTCTGGGAAACATGGCAGCTACTTGATCATAAGTCCCTGAAAAACTGAGTCCCAGTCAACCAGGATTCACTCACTGCTCATTTCAAGAGAGTGACATCAGTGCCAAAAATTCATTCTTTTCTGATATACATGACAAGTACTTGATTACAAATCCCAAAAGAATTGAGCCCCACTCAACCAGAATTCACTCATTGCTTATTTCAGAAGAGTCACATCAGTAGCAAAAATTCATTCTTTTCTGATCAAAATGAAAGGTATTTGATCATTAGTCTCTGGACAACCGAGTCCCACTCAACCAGAATTTACTCACTGTTCACTTCAGAAACGTGACATCTGTAGCAAAAATCAATCTTTTTTGATAAACATGACAAGTACTTGATCATGAGTCCCCAAACAACTGAGTCCCTCTCAACCAGAATTTACTCACTCCTCATTTCAAAAGAGTGACATCAATACCAAAAATTCATCCTTTACTGATAAACATGACATTTGATCATATGTCCCAGACAAATGAGTCCTGCTCAGAACAGAGTTCACAATTTGACTGTAACCCAGCAGTAAGGCACTGGTCCTGATGATTCACTCTTCTCTGATATGCTGAAAAGGATTCCATCATGTGTTTCTAGACAGTTCAATTCCATTTTCATAGAATTTATTCCTCAAAATGTCTTTAGGGCAATTCCCTTCACACAGAATTCATTTTCCACTGTAATCCTGATAAAGTAGTTGCCTCCATCATACCCGGATAGTGCAAAGTTACGTTAGTTACGTAATGTATCACTAAAACCTTCAATCTTTACTTTTGCCCACTGTTTTTGGCATTTTCCGTGAAGATCCATCTTCCAGCTCTTTGGCCTTGTAATAGTGTGGAGCCACCTCTAATAGCCACTGGTTCTCAATTTCAATAACCTAAAAGAAACATAAAAAATGTAAAAACAGTTCAAAAATGGGTAATAGTAGAATTAATGTCAGAATGAAGACTTCATGAACTTTAGCACTCATCCGATCATCCATGACGAGTAAAACTTGCATCAGACAACCACTTTCTCTCTTTGAACTTGTCCGATGGACGAGATTTTATTTTTAATTGGATAGTTCCCTACATCAGCAGGAAAGTATGTCATAAAAATCCCCTTAAGAAGTGGTATTGAGACAATGGTATTGACTACCATTCATAATTGTACTATGCAAATAAAAATGAAAAAATGCAGGATTTAAAGTAAATGTTTGTTTTCTATGGCAGAGACAGGAAACAGAGTGTTCAACTGTTGTTTGTCACTTTCATTTGGGCAACCAAAAACTATTTCGGACAACCTAAATTTAGCTTCAGGTTGTCCGATGGGCAACCTGACAATTTCCTTAAATATCAGGCCTGCTACACAAAATGGACCCTATGGTCCATCTTGTGCCTTGGACCCCAACTTGTTAAACACCCTGAAGGTACCACTACCTGAATATAATTATGACAAACCATCAACATTGTACAAGAGAATCTGCAGGAGAAAGCAATTTGCAAAATGTCACAAAAAGGGACATAGGGCCCATATGGGACCATAGACCCAAACTTCTAGAACACCATAAACAGATCACTAACCAAGCATCATTATGACAGGCCTTCAACTCTGTTTAACATTAACTGGAGGAGGAATTGACCATTTTGCAATATTTCACAAAATGGACCCTAGGGTACATTGGGCCTTAGGCCCAAAATTTCTGTACACCCTAAAAGAACCATTAACAGAGGATCACTATAACAAACACACCCACATGCTCTGACAATGCACACACAATGGAAATCCCATTACGCAGCTCCCTTTAAACTTACCTAAACAACTGCCAGGATTGACCTCTTCTACACAGACAGTTTTAAAGAGGGTGCAGTACAGAGAAAAATAGGTAGTAAAGTGATTTTGTGAGACTGGTAAAATAGAGGGGTGGCACAAAATTGGTTAGAAAGGTATCAAAAGTATTCTTCATCCCAAATTGGTGAAGTAATTTGTAAGGACCATTAGCAGAGCTTCATTATGACAAATCATCAACACTGTACAACACAATTTGTAGGAGAAAAAGTGTTTTGTAAAATTTCATAAAATGAGCCATTGGGGCCCACATGGGACCAACACCATAATGAGATCGCTAACCAAGCATTATAATGAAAGGCTGTTGCCTCTCTTTAAACATTAAATAGAGAAGAAGTTAATTACTTTGCAGTATTTCACAAAATGGACCCAACAGTCCATCTTGGGCCTTGGACCCAAAATTCCTGAAACCCCGAAGGGACCAATAACAGAGTAACAATGTGGCAAACCATCAACATTGTACAAGAGAATCTGTAGGAGGAGAAGCATTTTGTAGAATTTCATAAAATGGGCCCTAGGGTCCACATTGGACCTTGGATCAAAAATTCCTGAACACCCCAAATGGCTCACCACCCAGGAACTTGTGCCCAAGTTTCAAACAAATCCATGAAAGCATGTGGGAGGAGAAGCATTTTGAACAAGTGTGGACAGATAGATGGACGGACGGACGGACGGACAGACAGATAGATAGAGTGACACCAAGTGATCACAATAGCTCACACCAGCATGCTGGTATGAGCTAAAAACTGAGGATACACTCGCATTCCACAAATGAGGACGTTAAATGGCCATCCCAGGAGCAGGATTGATTAGTTCACCCCTACCTCGCTTCCCTCTGAGCACTATTCAAAAGAGAAGACGAATCTCGATGTTCATCCCTCATCAATCTGGTATAGTGTCCTTGATGGGCCCAAGTGGATCCCTGACCCTAAAATGTTAAATGTAAACCTTCTCCAACATTCTAACATTCTTGGTCACTTATGTCTCTTGACATTCTTGGCCACTTATGATTTATTGCTATAAAAGCCTGAATAATGTCATTTCTTTATGTGATAGCAATCAAATTTCTTCACTATACTGTGAAACCCATGAATTAACCTTATACTGTCAAGTTTTACTTACTTTTAGTAAGTTTTACTGCACAACTGGGAATTACTGTGAGGTAATAAGCAAACTAAAAAGCCACAAAAGGGCAAAGGAAGTATACTTGATAGCAAAGTTATGGACAATTTGTGTAATCCTAAAAATTCATTTGATATCTTAAAACAAAGCTTACAAAACCATCATAAAGGAAGAGAAAATATTTTTCATACACTAACACATATTAATACATCTAATTGGACATTTTGCCAATATAATATATGCTACTACTTAGTCCAATGAGATCACTAAAAACTTTATTTTAACTCAGAGCAAGAAAAGGGGGGAAGGGTATTCCAAAAAAGAGGTAGGGTGGTAAGTTGCAACTCAAGGTTTGAAAGAAATAGAAAGTGTGGAGGAGGGGGGGTGTTCTTCACTGACAAAGACAACAGAGAAGTCAACAACATACTGTCTTGAAGATTACCTCATTTCACTGTAAAAAAAGCACAACAGAGGTATGGCTATGTCTGAGGAAAATCACAAGTCCATTTCTCCTTCCCAATGGCTTAATAAAGTTAACTTTCAGCTGTTCTTTCCATCTCAATAACTGTCATCAGGGATTCCACCAGAAACTCAAAGGGAGGGGGGGTGATTACTGCTTAACCCTGAGTCCGAAGTGATGCTGCCCTTGGCCAAAGTTACAAGTGGGTTCAGGGGGACAAAAGCTTGCTTCAAGGCCCCTATAAGATGAAATCTGAAGGGTTTAAATGCTATTTTTTAGGTAAGTTCTAACATTGCTGCAAAAGTGTTCACTTCTTCAGTAAGAAATCAAAATATTGACATTTTTTATATTTTTATGGAAATGAAAAGGAGGGGATTTAACCCTCCTTCTTCTGGAAGGGAGGGGACAAATCCCCCCTTTCCCCCTTTGATGGAAACCCTGGTCATAGTACCCCCTACAGTATTTAGCAGCTTTCTCTGCAATGGGCATGTACCGACCAAAGACATTCCTCTACAGACAGCCTTTGCCACAAGCTTATACCTTTTATTTGCTGCCTCTCTGTGCAAAAATCATACAATCACTCTTTTAGGCAAGCAACTATTTTGAAGAAATAACAGTATTCCTTTGAAGTTACTACTCCTTTGAAGTTACAAGTCTTCAAGACAATCATAAAATCACACTTTCAGGCATTCAACTGTTTCTCTGAAGAGTACATAAAAGTTCTGAGTCCTTATCCGCAGTCATAAAATCACATTTAATGGCAAGAAATTGTACTTGAGAAGCACTAAGAGTGATCCTTCAAAGTTATGAGTCCCCTACATGACCTTCACCTATGAACAACAATATAAATGTCATCAGTGAGCTGCAAGCACATGGAACTTGAAAATAAAGGTCACTAAAACCACAAACTTGCTTTGTGGTTGTCAGCAGTCTGGTTTTTTGTATGAAATGTCACTGTTGCATGAAATCTGTCAAATAAATTCAGTTACTAGCGTGAGGTGTGTGTTTCAGTAATACCACTTCCTCTGGATCCCATACAAGTGTTTACAAGGAAAGGAAAGACGCTGAGTAGAGGTGCAATAAAATTTGGTAAAGGTTAAAAGTATCCGGGTGTAACCTCAAGTTTTCTGGTTCCTGCTCGAACTTTCTAAAAAACAACTGGCCAGAACTGGTAAGATTGCTCCAAGTCCGTGTTTGTTTTTTGAGTATGTTTAACTTCATGTACATGTAAAAATTCCTGGAAACTGATATTCCTTTTCTGGTTCGTACTTCCATTATGAATTATTGCATAGCAAGACACAGCTTGGTACATAGAGCCTATTCTAAGCCTTGTGTCTTGTGCTGTGTCCTTGTCATTGTCTGTGATGACTGTTTGACCAGTTCATATTGTAGTATGTTTGATATTCAGAAATGTTTAGGCAAGTTGCAGCATTTCACTTTGAAAAGACATTTTGTATTTTCCACTTTTTTGCATCCCTTCACACAGAAAGAGCTAACAATCAGCAGATTGATCAGAATGATTCTTGAAAACTTTTAAAATATTTGAAAAGATGAGGAAGCCATATTAATAGAGATACATTTCAGTAGTTATAGCAGCTGTAGAGTAATGCAATGCTTGCTTTGCTTTTAATTTAAATTTCATTGATTCTTACAAAACTAGCTTGTACATGCAAAGAATGTTTAGTTTATTAGTTGGGTGCTACTTTGGGACAGAACAGAAATGTGGTAGTATGGAAATACTTTTAAGAATCACTGAATTGTGAGAAAACTATAAAAATGATCTATTTATTCAGCTTACAGGGATTTTTCTGCCTTTATCCAGTGGCTCCAATTTGATATCGATCACATAGCAACATCAGACATCTAGAAATCCTGTAACAAGTGGCTTATGTAAAACAATGCTTTGTTGAGCAAGAAACACCAATATTTTAAGGGAAGATAATGCACAGCTCAAAAGTAATGTTAGATTGAAATATGTGAATTGCAGTTTGCCTCATCCTTAATAAGAAGGATCCACATGTAAATGAGGTTAAGAGACCAGAGTCCCCCCCCCCCTTTTTTTTCTTCAGCCATACAGAAAACATCTGGAACTTTCCTGGAAAACCAATCATTGATTCATTTTCATATTTTTACATTAAATCAAGCATCCACAGACATACTACATTTTATTAGCCGACTACTGACAATGTTGTTGCAGTGGAAAGAGCATCCAGTCCTACTGCAGATACTGCAGAAAAATAATTTATTTTTTTGTGCTAACTTCCTGATTCAGTGTAAACCTTACAGAAATTTCAAATAAAAGACAAGAGACAGAATAGCACCTGACCTTGGCTATGCAAACCTTACTTTGAAGCAATGTATCTCATTACAAAAATACTCTCTGGTTTAATAATACTGTACACTTCTGGCCTTTTACAAACTGGATTCATTACTTCAAAGTAACAAAATCTGCTTTGCACAGTCCCAACCCACAACTACCCACCTACCCCCTCAAAAAAAAAAAAAAAAAACACACACAAAATCACCCTTTCTACGAAACAGCAGCCGTGCAGACAACATTATAAGCCAAAAAGAGTCTAAACAATCTACTCACTGATAAACCATGTTTTTTCTTTTTCCATCATTGTATTCCTTCAAACTTAGATAAAACAGTATAGTGAGCCAGATAATGAAGAGAATATGCAAAACCCCCAACTTTCCAATGCCAGAGATGAATAAACATTTATAATCACAATTGCACTGGATTTTAGAGCAGACAAATGGGCTTAAGTTAGCACAAGTGTAACAAGGGTAGGCGGTGCCACTATCTGACGTTACACTCAGTCGGTGAACCTAGCACATTTTTAGGTAAGGCCTGAAATCATCATTCGTGATTTCATGCGAAAGATTTACTGGCTTTTTAACTTGCCGTGTGTGAATACTTTGGAAGGTTTGTTCTTATGACCAAACTATTGAGCAGACAAATGGGCTTAAGTTAACACAACCAAAATCAGAACACTGCGTATATTAACAGAAGGGTTAAACCATAGATTAAGTTCAGGTACATTTTAGGGATTCTTAATCTACCGGTTCTAGTGAAATTTGCATTGCAATACTGTTTGTCATTCTCGAGATACTAGAAGATAAATTTTTGACAAATTCAACCATATGTGAAACATGAAACAAGCACAAATGACACAGTAGACTCACATTAATCAACTGCTTTGTTTTTCTTCAATATTTTCCACCAATGTTCTCCTCTATAACATTACGTTTTCCAGGTGCGGATCCAGACATTTCGAAAAGGGGGGGTGGGGGCTGAAAGCCCCCTTGAATATTCTCCTTGATTAACATTATGCTAATTTTTGCATATTTTTTATTGTTAATGTGGCAAAAAAGGGGGCTGAGCCCGGAAAAGCCCCCCCCCCCTTGGATCTGTGCCTGTTTTCACATTGTTAATTGCAAAAGAGGCATGAGAATTTCACAAATTTGACGTTCTTACATCTCTCTTTCCAAGGTCCAAAATACAGATTGAAAAACAAAGAAAACAAAGCATGCTCATCAATGTGATACCACTCCTGCTTTGCTTTAATTTCACTTATGGTTACAAATTTAATAGTAGCTTCATCTGCAAGTATCTCCAAAATCACACATACAAAATGACTCAATGAAAATTTCTATATAAAGTTAGATTTAATTTTTTAGTACACATATCAAAAACCAATGTTTTCTCAAATCCTTGCTTTGGTTAAAGCTAGAACTTTTAACACCTTATGAATCAAGTCTACTTCTGACAGCAAATGTGATGTAGATGATTTTACTTGACAACCAGAAAGCCCAAAAGCTTAGTGATTCCTTGCCAAAAGGGAGTGCCTTGTTAGACCAAGGTTCATCCCTCAAATTTATACTTCTACACTACATCATTTTTTATGATGTGTTCACAATTGGACCCCTGCTGACCTCATGTAATGTTTGAACCACACCAAAACTTGAATTACAAAAAAATGAAACAAAAAACAAGTCTTACAAGGGATCTGTCTAAGCTTTCTCCCTTGTAATGTCATGTTTACAAAGTTGAATTTTTTGACCTCTGGTGACCTCAAATGGCTTGTGACCTCTACGAAAAACAATAGGGTTTCTCCTCTCAACATGACAAATTTATATACAAAGTATGAAAAGCATCATTTATCCAAGCTTCCTACCTCGAGATATTGTGTTTAACAAGATTTTCGGGGTTTCACCCCTGGAGACCCCAGATGACCTTTGACATCCACTAAAATCAATAGGGTCTGTCCTCTTTCCATAATGCATCTACATACTAAGTATGAAATGTATCGAAGCTTCCTACATCAAAATATTGTGTTAACAAGGTTTTCAGGATTTGATCCCGGTGACCCAAGATGACCTTTCACCTCCACCAAAAGCAATACAATTCTTTTCTTTACCATAACACATCAACGTACCAAGTATGAAATTCATCCAAGCTTCCTACATCGAGATATTGTGTTTAACAAGGTTTTCACAGTTTGACCCCCTGTGGCCTCAAATGACCTTTGACCTCCACTAAAATCAGTAGGGTTCTTTCTCTTTCCATAACGCACCTACATACTAAGTATGAAATTTATCAAAGGTTCCTACCTTGAGATATTGTGTTAACAAGGCTTTCAAGGTTTGACCCCTGGATACCCCAGATGACCTTTGACCTCCACTAAAATCAATAGGGCTCTTTCTCTTTCCATAATGCATCTACATACTACGTGTGACATTCATCCAAGCTTCCTACATCAAGATATCGTGCTAACAAGGTTTTCATTTTTTGACCCCCGGTGACCCCAATGACCTTTCACCTCCACCAACAACAATAGGGTTCTTCCTCTTACCATAAGGCATCTACATACTAAGTATGAAATTTATCCAAGCTTCCTCCTTAGAGATATCATGTTAACAAGGTTTTCAGGTTTTGACCCCTGGTGACCCCAGATGACCTTTGACCGCCACTAAAATCAGTAGGGTTCTTCCTCTTTTCATAACGCATCTACATACTATGTATGAAATTTATCCAAGCTTCCTACATTGAGATATGGTGTTAACAAGGTTTTCACAGTTTGACCCCCAGTGACCCCAAATGACCTTTGACCTCCACTAAATCAGTAGGGTTCTTTCTCTTTCCATAAGGCACCTACATACTAAGTATGAAATTTACCAAAGGTTCCTACCTTGAGATATTGTGTTAACAAGGCTTTCAGGGTTTGACCCCTGGATTCCCCAGATGACCTTTGACCTCCACTAAAATCAATAGGGTTCTTTCTCTTTCCATAATGCATCTACATACTATGTATGACATTCATCCAAACTTCCTACATCGAGATATCGTGCTAACAAGGTTTTCACTGTTTGACCCCCGGTGACCCCAAATGACCTTTAACCTCCACCCAAAAACAATAGGGTTCTTCCTCTAACCATAAGGCATCTACATATTACGTATGAAATTTATCCAAGCTTCCTACCTTGGGATATCATGTTAACAAGGTTTTCAGGGTTTGACCCCCGGTGAACCCAGATGACCTTTTTGACCTCCACTAAAATCAATGGTGATTGACTCCTGACTACAGTTTGACCATATCGGAACACACTCGCCCAATAGGCCTACATTGTTTTCACTCCAACATACTGTTGTGGTGCGAAAGTGACGTGTTACCGACCGACCCCATATGGTTCTTCCTGTTTTCATAACGTACCTACATACTAAGTGTGAAATTCATCCAAGCTTTCTATCTTGAGATATTTTATTAACAAGGTTTTCAGAGTTTGATCCTTGGTGACCTCAGATGACCTTTGACCCCCATCAAAAATAATAGGGTTCTTCCTCTCAATATGGGCATCTATGTACCAAGTTTGAGAACTGTCAGAGCTTCCCTTCTTGAGATACCATGTTAACGAGCGAAGTGTCACAAACACACATACCCACCCATACAGTCCCTGCAAGTCTCTTCGAGGACCTCCATTTTGTGAAAAAAACTAAGTCCGAAATGTGTGTTACACACGTCCTCGGAAGGTGGTTTTAAGTCCTCGCAAGTACGGTAGCATGTCCTCGGAAAAATGGTAACACTTGACATCCCCTTTCTTCCAGAAAAACAAACTTCACAGTATTAAAGAGGACATGCTTGTGACGTCCTCCTAGGCATAGTAGGGGGTATGTAGTATCATTTAAATGCAGTTTCTTCCGAGGACCTCATTTGAGGTCCTCGAACGACAAAAAGTCCTCGTGATGCAGGTGTGTTATCAAGCTGTGGTCCTCGGAAGTATAATAAAGTCAACGCACACATACACACACAAACACACACATATATACACACACACCATTATGACTGCATTAATTCCTTGCCTGCCTTTGGCAAGGAATCAAAAACTGCCTGGCGAAACTGAACGAAGATTTCACCACACGATTGGGATAAGTTCCTCTTTCATACCAAATAATTCTTTTCAATTCCCACACCTACAATCACAGTACAAAGGAAAATCCTCCTAGAGGAGAGTACTAATTCAATCAAAAGTTATTATGGTCATATTTTACAGTATAACCAGAAAGGCAAAGGGCTTAGTGACTCTTTGTCAGTGATAAGTCAGTCTATTACTGTGTTTTCAAATTGACAGTGTTTAATGAATTTTCTGTCTTTACAATTTTGGCACAGAATGTCTGGGATCTGTGGGCATAGATCAAAACAAACTAATACCATAAAAGTGTACCTAAAGTCTAAAATTTCAAAAAAATATATGTTACAAAGCTTGAAAAATGCATCCAAATTTTCTAACTCCCGTCTTCACAGGACATTTCTAAACCAAGATATAAAATGTTGAAGCTTATTCACTTGGTATAAAATGGTAGATTGTGCAATAATTTGTGATGTAATTCTTGTACTTACTCAAATTACAGTTCTTGTTTTTCTTTGTTTTTCTTGAAAGCCACTGCACCTTGTACCAAAATGTGATCACTATCTTACTGTTATAGGGTGATTGGCTATACAAGCCCTATCCCTACAACATGCTTTGCAAGGGAACGGTAAATGTTTCAAGGTCATGTAAACATCTTAATTTTAAAAGAAAATAAAAGTAGGTAATGTGAGTTGTACAAGAAGGGCATCACAAATTATTGCACAATCAACTATCTCAAATTATGTGAATAAATTTCAACATTTTATATCTCAGCAACAGAGTAAGCTATGAAAACGGGAGTTGGATGGATGGAATTAATTTTCCAACCTCCAAAATATATATTCTTGTAATTCTAGACTTTAGGTCCACTTTAACAACATTTTGACCTCCAATGACCTCAAATATTTGACCTTCACTTAATATGGGCAATCCACATGTCAAGTATGTGATCAATCAACATTCCTCTGCTCAAGATATACTGTTTATAGTGTTTACAAAGTTTCAACCTTCTGACCTCTGATGATCACAAATGACCTCAGACCTCCACCAAAAAACAAGAGGAATTATTTACTCAATATGGGCCATCCATATGCTAAGTACAGGATTCATCTAAGTTCCCCTGCTTAAAATATCATGTTAACAAGATTTTGACCTCTGGTGATCTCAAATGACCTTTGACTGCCATAAAAATAATAGGGATCATCTACTCGGTGTGAGCTACCTTCATGTCAAGTATGAGATCCCTTGAAGTTTTGCTGCATGAGGTAAAGTGTTTACAAGGTTTTAACCTTTTGACTCCGATGACCCCAAATGATCTTTGACTCCACCAAAAATGATGAGAATTATTTACTCAATATGGGTCATCCACACCCTAAGTATGAGAGCCATCAAGTTAGCTTGCCTGAAATATCATGTTAACAAGATTTTGACCTTTTGACCTCTGGTGACCTCAAATGACCTTTGACATCCATAAAAACTACAGGGCTCATCTGCTTAATGTAGGCCAGCTACATGTTAAGTATGACATCCCTTGAAGTTTCCGCCTTTGTGCTTGGTGCTTAGCATAAGCAATGGAGTAGGCAAAACAAGCCAGTGAGCCACAACTGGAAAAAAGGCTGTGGTTGTCTCAACTTGAACCAATTGGTTGGAAACTGGGACGTTAAACCTCATCTAACTAACCAACCCTTGAAGTTTCCCTGCATGAGAGTGTTAGACAAGGTTTTAACCCTTCGACCTACGATGACCCCAAATGACCTTTGACCTCCACCAAAAACAACTGGGATCATTTACTCAATATGGGCCATCCACAGGCTAAGTATGAGATTCATCAAAGTTCCCCCTTCCCCTGCTTGAGATATAGCATTTACAAGGTTTTAACCTTTTGACCTCTGGTAACCCTGTTATGATGCACCTGCCCTCTACTGCAGTTATATCAGCAAGCTGCTCCTTTGTCAGGAAACTCACACCTGCTCAGTAAGATGGGATCAACAGTGACTTGGTTTTGATTATGCAAGTTGGAGGTGTAAACAAAATTCTTCTTAGGATTATAGAGCTGCCAACTATTGTTGAGCGGGACTGCTTCGAGTAAGCATAAGGCTCCTCATTGCAGACAGCTTTCAACCTCAGACTGGTGAACTACTACTGTCTTGTCTCTCTCCCTTCATCCTGTGGCATCATCATTTTTGTCATGCCCAGGCTCTCCCTCCCTTCTCCCAGTGGCCTTTCTTACTTTCTATGGTTTCTGTACCACTCTCTGTCCTACTTGGCCGGTTCTGACTTTTCACGTTTACCGTACTTGACCCATTTTCATATCCGCAATGCCTTCATCTAGAAGCCTGCTGACCTCGGCACTAGCTAGCTTATGTGACGCTACCACAGTTGATCTCTGAAACCACAGAACTGCCGACACTGAAGAGCCTCATTCCTCAAGGTGAACCACCAATCAGCACCTTGACATCATAGCCAACCTTTGGAGGTACCTCAACACACACTTAGTTAAGTCTAGTTTTTGTAAGTACCAGTACCTTATGATTATTCTGTAAACTGTCTTTTCTATGTTTTTTGTTAAGTCAGAGAAAGTTAAAATTACACTTCTTTTAAAGTTATAGACACCAATCGCTGTCATTTATTTCCTTGTCTGTCATTTGTCCTCCAAAACTCAACCCTTCATGATCTGTAGCTGTGCTTCATAACAACCCCAAATGAATTTTGACCACTACCAAAAACTACAGGGATCATCTTTCCAATATGGGCCATGCACGTGCTAAGTATGAGATTCCTTGAAATTACACATCTTGAGATAGCGTGTTTACCAGCAAAGTGTCACATACGCATACTGTATACACGCATGCACACACATAGCATCACCATCACATAGATTCCTTTGACGTCAAGAAATCAAAAAACCCTTAATGAATACATTCCTCTTGCAGGAACAACAGGTTCCTTCTTGTCACATTCTGTTAATAGCCCATTCATTATAGTCTACATACAGAGTGTGCAATTTTGATAAGTAAACATTTTGTGAAAATATTTTACTAAGATATACTTTTGTTGACTTTTTTCAGTCTTAAATCAAATTTAATGCACTTCACACTTAAGTGATCGTTTACCACTAGGTTTACAGCTACGCTGGTCGGGCTAACCGGCACTAAAGCTTACCGACTGCCACTCAATGTAATTTGTCAGCTTACCGACCGGCAACCGATTTCCTAAAATATTGATAAAAGATATAAACTGCATCTTTTCTTTGTCATGTTAGTATATTCTGACCACAGATGGCAATATCCGTGACCAAAATCCAATGTTGCATCAGTTTAACACGCTAACAAAGTTTCAACAACAAACATTTTCTGCTAATGTTAGCGCCAACTGCACGTTCGACGCATATTGACAAATCCCGTTTCAGCACAGATTTTATATGGCTAGGCTAAGCACTCCTACTGTGTGGCCTAATGTTCATTATCCTACACATAACGAGGTTTGTGAAAGTTACGCAGGGAATTTTAACCGGCACTCAAATTGGGCTAGCTATAACCCTGTTTTCGCGACCACAGGAAAAAATTCCAGGGGGGGCCAAATTTTTTTAGGTGGCCCAACTTTTTTCATGGGAAACATTTTACTCCCAGAAAAGAGTTTAGATGCTACTTTTCACACATTGTTGACAAAGGCATAGCCAGGAATTTGTCAAGGGGGGGGAGGGCGAAGCCCATAGACAGACTCTCAGCACTCCATGCCACCATGGGTGGGCGCGGAGCGCCAAAAAATTTGGCCCAAAATGCTTCCCAGATCACTGGAAATGGCACTTCCAAGGCCTATTTACCGCATATAAAAAGGGAGAACATAAGCAATATCGTAAATATAAAATTTAAAAATACCAAAAATATGCTCGGGGGCTGCTGGGGCCTCAGTGTTGATATCTTTATTCAATTCCTGTTTTGAGAGGAGAAATTCACACTGCTTGAACTGTTAAGAACTGTTGATGTCATATTTTCTTCATTTTTTTCTTTATTTTTCTTTGTTTTTTCAAGTTTTTGATTTTCCAGGGGGGGCAAGTGCCCCCCTTGCCCCCCCTCTGGACGCCCATGCTGTTTACCACTTCTCAGTACTGTGGAGAAGTAGTTTTATAACTTACATAAAGCTGCCATTGCTTTAAAACAGCACCCTCTAACCCCCTCCCAAAAGCAAAAAAAGTTTCCTTACATGTATCAAATGATTAGAAAGTACCACTTTCTGACAAAACTCTCTTGCACTTTTCTTCAAATCTTGCCCAGTTCTAAGTTTGGCCAAAATAACATTAAGTTCCAATGCACCTCCAACATTAAAGAGACTGTAATAGCCCAATACCAATATTAAAGCAAGTTCGATAGTTCGTATGCTGCATGGAATTGTGGGACACATGATAAACAAACTGAGCTTAGCACATAGTATACTGCCTTCCTCTATTTTCATGCATCCCCAATTTTCATGCAGTACATACATATCTCATATAGCCTAAAGCTATGTGCAGCCCACCTATTCACATGGAAATAGGGCTCTCCATCCTACTTCACAGCAGGTTAAAAACACAACAATTTTCTAAAATAGCCTCAAGTTTCGAACACATGTTGTAAGTACCAGTGTGTAAGATTTACCCCCATGATTCTGAGGATGTGCAGACCAATTATCAAACTCGCTTATTCTAGGAATGCTTTGTAACTTTACCTGCCGCATAAATTCTTTGGTGGTGAAGACCAGCTCATGATATATCAACCAACGAGGTTGCTCTTCAAATAAGCTGCTGTTGGGGTGTATCATGACGGACTGCTGGTGCTTAACAGTCTTGTATGAGCCTCCCTTACTAAATTTAGCAGTGTGGTAAAAAAAACCTGCCGTGACAGCCTGTCATGAAGTGAAAGAAAACAGATATGATTACTTCATGTATTAAGCTAAGCATGTAAAACATTAAATGCCATCCATTGTTAAGTGTTAACTTAAAAATTATAGCCATTCAAGGTTTTCTTTGAGGCTACACTATCTTCAAATGGATGGAATTTCAATAACCACAAAGCCCAAAGGCTTAGTAATTCCTTGCCAAAAAGGGGTACATTTTTACACTGAGGTTCATCTCTCAAATTTTTTACTTCTTGACTACTGTATATCATTTTTTACAATGTTGTTACAATTTGACCTATGCTGACCTCACATGACCTTTGAACCCCACCAAACATTGACTAACAAAAATTTAAAGAAGTGTGTGCTTCCTTCCTCCCTTGAAATATCATGTTCACAAAATTTTAGTTTTGACCTCTGGGGCCCTCAAATGACTTGTGACCTTCACAAAAACAATAGTATTTCTCCTCTCACCATGACAAATCTATATACAAAGTATGAAAAGCTTCTGTCATTTCCATCTTCAAATATCATGTTAACAATGTTTTCAGTTTTGTGACCTCTGGTGTCCTCAAATAACTTTTGATCTCCATAAAAAACAATAGGATTCCTCCTCTCAACAAGAAAAATCTACATACCAAATATGAAAAGGATCTGTCATTGCTCTCTTGAGATATCGTGTTTACAAGCCATCTTCAAGGTTTTCGTAGTTTTACTTCCATGACCTCAAATGACATTTGACCATCAAAGACAGTAGGATTTTTCTTTTCATCATGACAAATCTATATACCAAATGTGAAGTGTCTGTACTTTGAGATATCGTGTTTACAAGGTTTTCAGTTCTCGACTGGTGACCTCAAGTGACCTTTGACTTCTATCGAAAACAATAGGGTTCTTCCTCTCAACATGACAAATCTACTAAATGTGAAAAGTGTCTGTCATTGCTGTCTTGAGGTATTGTGTATACAAGCCATTTACAAGGTTTTTGCAGTTTAACCTCTGGCGACCTAAAAGGACTGTTGACCTCTGCCAAAAACAACAGAGTTCTCCTCTCACCATGACATATGTATATACCAAATATGAAAAGTGTCTGTCATTGCTACCTAGAGATATCGTGTTTACAAGCTAAGTGTCACATACACACATACACACACCCACCCTGGCACACACACAACATCACCATCGCATAGATTCCTTGCCTGCCTTCGGCAAGGAATCAAAAAGATCATCTTTCTATGCCCTGCCTTCTTTCATGCATGTTTATTTCATTATACTAGATTGACAAATTTTCTGTGTTCTGTTAGGTCAAATTTTATCTTCTCCTTCATGGCCTAAAATGATCTAAAACCAAGCAATGTTTCCACAATTCTGTTCTTTTCTTCCCTTTGTTCTAGCCTCCTGCATCACTCAGAGGAAAGTGAAGGGGGGGTCACACTACAGTGATTTTCGATCCGAAATCCAGTCCGAAGTTTTCTAAATCGGACCAATACTTTTTATTCAAACTTTATTCTACTGATGGTCACACTATATCAATAACTAATCCTAGTTTGTCTCACGATAAACTGTTCTGCTACCATTATATAACTTACAGAGCGGTATTTGTTCCAAGACCAATCCGATTTTTTGCACGCGTGTCCGATAAATGCTGTCTGCCGATGTGATGTCACGGCATATTAAGTTTACAAACATTTCATTTTTGGAGTCCTCTGATGCAAATCATATATTTACACATGTTGGCAAATTTTTGGCTCTTTCCGACCAGGGATGGAGAAGATTTTAACTAAAACTCACAAAATGCAGACAGTAATCGGATCCGAAATCACTCTAGTGTGACCTACACTTAAAGCTGTGCTACCTTTATGTCTGTGTGTTATTTTTTCATTTTTCTTCCTGCCTTTCATTTACTTATTCAATTTTTGGTTATGTCAGTTTGTATGATTTTTCCAAACTGTTAGTTTTCTTTCTGATTCCCATTTTGTTTTCTATTTTTCTGTATAAAAGGGAGTCCCTTAATACTTTACATTGTATCATCAACATTACTTACTGCAGAAAACCGACAGACGTTTTGCTTACTTTTGCCTGTGTAACAGTTTCTGATAAAGTTATTTCTCTTACAGGGTAAACCCAATATTGTGACTTATTTTCAGTTGCTGGCAGAGAAAATGAAACTTAAAGGTCTGTGGACACCAAACCAGCTGTTCTCCTCAACAAAGTTAGACTTAGATCTCCTGATCAAAAATCTGTTGGAATTATCTGAACATCTTGTACCGTTCTCAAGATATTCTAGGGCTGTGAATGTTTAGCTAAATTACGAAACGTTTAATCGCAAAATTTTGCGATCGTTTAGCGATTAATCGCAAGTACCTATGATCAACAAAGAGACTTCAAACGTGCTCTTGAACATGATGAATATGTAAAATGCGTTAGTGGCGTCCGGGAGACATAGTTTCCTTGAACCTCAAACACGGATCCTCATAGAATTTCAACTTTGATGTCGTATGTTTACGTGTGTGTCATTTGTATAATTATGTATTTCACTTTTTCAAAAAAGTTAAAGTGAACATCTAATTTTCTGTAATGACTGCAGATTGTTTTTTTACTTCGTACGAAAAACGGGTTTTGCGATTAATCGCTGGTAGCTTTGTACTAAATGTTTATTACACATGCGATCGTTTAGCAATTAATCGCTTAACGGTCACAGCCCTAAGATATTCCTCTACAAAGTTTGACCATCTCTGAGATAGCTTATAGAAAAGCTATGCAAAATATATGATGTGGAGTGTTGCACAGTGTCTATATTTCTTTTGTTAATCCTTTATAAATTATCTCTTAATTACTTAATAGCTAGTTTCTAGTTTGGTATTTAATGAGGATATTTTCAAAGAATAAATAGCTACTTCTAAAATAAACCCCCAGGGGCATCCCAAAATTACAGCAGTCCTTGGAATGAAGGCTAAGCAAACGAAAGATAGCATAACACCTATCTGATAGGTCTCCTCTCTGCATGTCACAAATTTGCATAAGTCGCTTATTTTTATTCATGCTGTGGGTGAAACACAGTAATTGTCTTTTAAAATGGTCAATATCTGATGGATTTTTAATGGGAATTGCGGCTATTTTTAACATTTTAATGCTTTCCACACCAACTATCCAGGTATCACATTTATAAAATGGATAAAAATCATGGGGAAAATCCCTCAGATAACATTACAGATCATTTGGCCTCAAAATTTTTTGTCCAGGGCCCATAACTGAGCCCCCAATTCCTTGCTTTTAATTTAGGGCTTTGTGATTTGTGCTTGAAGTAGTTCTGTTCACGGTCATCCCACCCCCACCTGCCCCCCTCCATCCCCCTCTGAGACCCCCCCTCCATCCCACTCTGAGAAGCTGTTGCATTTATTGTCAACAACTGACACATACTTTCAGTTTTCACATCTTTCATCGTGATTAAAACACAAACCAGTTATAACAAATGCAAGTTAAGACAAGATGGGACAAGGTGAAAAGCAAAGCAAAAAAAAAGCAACTTGGCAAACTCCTTCTTACATGAATACAAAACAAGAGAAAGTAAAAAAAAATTTATTCAATGAAATTATTTTCTGCCACGATCAATGCACATTACAGTCAAATAACCTTGTCAGCTTCTGACTTATTGCAATATTTCAAGAGAACTAGAGTATTCTAAAATGACTCCACATCTCTGACATCTTACCATCTCATATCTCTAAGGCACCTCAAACATTTCTTCTTTCACGTTTCTTTTTTCACTTTTTCATGGAGTCTTCACTAGTGTGCTCACCCACTACAGAGATTATTTTTGACCACATGTCCCTCCCCCCTCCCCCCCCCCCCCATCTCACATAAAAGTAGATATTTTAGGGTAGTTATCTTAGGTTTCGTAGCATACCTTTCTGATAGCAACTGTGTCCATACTGTTGGATGTTAGTTCTATCTCTACCCTCTCCAGCAAGCCAACCAATTGGTCTCGAACATCTCTAGCCCTTCGCATTGACCGATGCTGGATGAAATTTTCAAAGCACCACTGGGTAGAAAAATTTGTCTCTGCCCACTGAAACAGGAAGTAAATAAATTGGCAATATATTGTATTGAAGACTATGGTCTGATAAGGGAACAACATGCAATATGCAATATGTACAGCACTACCAATACATCTTTTTTCGTTCATTAAATTGAATGAATGGCCAGAGTTAGATTTTACTCCTAATTCTTTTGATTTCTCTGGTAATCTCAAGATGTGGAAATGTGATTACTCCATCATAAAAATGTTTTGTTGGTTTATCATGAGTTCATAAAACAAAATAATACTCTTTAAAACCACATCTTGCTGGTCAGACACAACATACCTTTATCTGTGGCAGAAAAAACACCACATTTTCAACCAAAGGCAAGATATAGTATTTCATTAAATCCCATTGTCATTTCTATTTTCCCACAGCTAAGCCTTGCATATTTGCTTCATTTGTCTGTTTTACCACATAACCACTTGACGTGTACATGTACACGTGAAAACATAACAACGATATACACTGAAAGATATTTACATGTTGCAAAAGCAGGTGCACAGAACCCCACTAGACTTCAACAAATGCACTAGATACAAAACAGCAGTATTAAAAAGCACTTTATGTAAAATGACTAACAGAGATGAGATGAAGACAGAAAACATACCCAAGGTAAAAACATAGAGTAAGATATAGGAACTAGGGTGCTCACTCCCCGAAACAGCTGTGATCACATGGGGACTCGGCCACCATACAGTTTGTACACACATGCTCGTGCACAGCATAGCTTCTTGCCTCCACCTATAATGGCAGACGGGTTCCCCATCACTGATCTACATGTAGATCAGTGGTCCCCACGCAATCACAGTGGATTTACGTACACGGTATTAGGAGTGCGCACTCTAGTTCCTATATCCTACTCTATGGGTAAAATCTAATCATGAAAACAATAGAACACTGACACCCCTATCTAGAGCCCCATCAAAGCCCCTTCCCCTTCTCCAATCTGTGATAGATGAAGCACAGAGAAAAAATAAAAAAAAAAGACATAAAATCAAAAATTTTATGGGGCAATCTGGTACAGCACTGAAAGAAGTACTTGGTTAAATCGCATAAAATTTCTCGCTAAAAAGAATACCGTCAATGGTTGGCTTAAGGAGTTACTACATACAGAAGAAAAAAATCCAAAAAGTTGATGGCAGTTACGGCAAGGACTATATGTGTATGATTAAAAAGATTGAAGAGTCACTCCAAATATCATTTCCTACAAGTGATTCTCACTGGTTCAAAGTCAGTATTTTTACAGGAGGCATTGCCTTGGATGCTGAAAGACAAATTGTCAGTGATGTCTCAAGAAATGAACACTCTACTTTTACAATTCCTTATGTGGTTAGGACCAAGTGCTCTTCAACTTTTAAAGGCTATGAAATAGCTGTAAATTAACCAATCTTCTTCTTTTCTCCCTGCTAACCCCCCTTTCTTTCCCCCTCCTCCCGAAAAAAAGCAAGACTGACCTGATTATAAACATTGAGTAGGGTCAGATGGTCTCCACCAGCTGTAAAAAAGTTCATCCGGGCATTGTCAGCATGGACAACCTTGTCCTTTGGACGATAAAAGACAGCATTGTTGACTGACAACATAGCTGTGATGGACAAAATCTCTTCAGAGCATTTGTACCTGTATAAAAAGGAGCAAAATGCTACATCACTGGGATAAAAAATTACCTTTCCCATGGATCTGAATTGAATATGAAATAGATTAAAGACTAAATGGCTACACTGCTAAACTGCTAATAGCTCCAACTTGGCTGCAGGGAGGATTCAGAGGGGAAAATCCTTAAACATTCATCATTTTGTGATTTCTAATGGACCTCAGTATAAATTAACCAGTGATCTTGTCTTTAAAGATTGTTTTCTGATGACATACTTCAGGTGAAATTGAGGACAGAGTGAAAATAAATGTCAAACCTGTGGCAACCAATAATCAGCCTCCAAAATTAAATTGATTTTAGAGAGATCATTTTTTACTGAAGCTTTAGCCGCAACAATTATTCATTCAACAATTATTCAATTTTTACTAGGATGAGAATTCCACTCATCAAATAATGCCTGCATTTCTTTCACAAAATTGAGTCTACCAACATTTCACTTATGCTCACAACAGACAAGGGGGTGGATATAAAGAAAAAAAAAAGAAGAATTTCTGAGAAACATGCAAGCAGTTAAAACCTCTCTTGATAATTCCTTACAGCTGTGATTGATATTTGATAAGCATTCTCAAGACTTTTCCAAACATATCCTGTTCAAAAGCATCACCCACAAGACCATTCACAAGTTAAAGAAGTAACGGAAGTTCTGACTGCAGTTGAAAGACATTTAAGAATACTTGAGACTTTGATCACCTGTCATACCAATGTTTACATTAATCTATACTGACGTCACTTGCACTTGACTTACAGTACATTTCAAAGAACTGTACTGGAGTTTTGGCAAACAAAATACCTTTAGTATGATAAGTTACCACAATCGAATAATATTAATTTCTCAATCTGATGTGCTCAAACCGCATATTACTATAAACCAGAAGAGGATGTCCTACTTGTTCGTAGAGCCGTAAAAGACTTTTATAAAATGAGTGATGTATTTACACTAATGTTATTACAACCTGTATGATAAAACTGATGACTGGAAAGAAAAACATACAGTATAGAATTAAAATGCAAAAAAAAATGCATTTGTTGATGTTTCTATACAATGAGTGAATGATTATGAGAAACATTTGACACTGATAAAACCTTAGCTTTTACTTACTTGAGGTAGTCATGGTGAGACCTGACATTTGGGGCCATGAGTACTTTTGGCCTGTTGACCACTTCCAGAGGGGTAAGTGAAGAGACTAACAGACATGATGCCCCACACATAAGGGGTTTTCTGACTACACTGGGACTACAAATTTACATTCTTTCTGAAAAGTCACAATGCTTATGCTACCAAATCCTTGCCGAAGAACAGGCGCACAGCTGGGGGAGCGAAGGGTGCAACCGCCCTCCTCAAACATACTTTTTGTATTTTTTAAATTATTTTTTATGATATCGCTAGTAACTTATGAGATTTTAAAATAGAAAATGTTTAGATGCAACTTACAAGACCTGCCAGTGAGAAGTGCTATTTCCAGCAATCTGGAAGGCTTTTTTGGCCAACATTTTCTTGTACACTGCACGTCAACCATGGTGGTGCTATGCTTAGATAGCTTGCCTACAGGCTTCGCCTTCTACATTTCAATGATATTAAATCTGTGCTGAAACGTATCACACCGTATATGGAGTTATTAAGGTCTTACCTTTGCACAAGTCCGATCACCTCACTAGTATTTTTTTTAACTTGTATTGTACTTTGTGGACATTGAACAGTGAGTTACTGTAGTTTCAGGGTTTCAAACTGCGAGCTAACGCATCAGTCCCTGTGACAATATGTAGCTGCACACGCTTCTATGACTGGGGCAGAATGTGCCATCTTGTTCGGTTACATATGAAACATCTCCAGGTTTTGGAAATGGCAATTCTGGGTGTTAAAAACCTCTTAATAAGACATTTCACATCAGAGGAATTATCACAGAAACTCTGCAATTTTTATTTTGCAAAATTTAGAACCAAAACTAGTAACATTCACAGGAGTGACTCTATGACAAGACAGATAAGCACACAAGTCCAATTTGTGTAACACTCCTGCATAAAACTAATTTAAAATACTGTAGGGTAAAACAAGTTCTGGTTCTGTTTGTAGTTTTCTTCATTGTCAGATGCCAAGAAATTGCACCTAGTACAGACTGAGTGCATAATTTAAAAGTTCCTCTTCAAAATTTGAATATAATTAGATGCTTCAAGCCCTTTCAAGAAAATTTCAGAGGGTAACAATCACATCTTAGAGGGTGGCTACCCTAGCTGGCCTATGCCTAAAAAGTGCTAATTAAGCAACACCAAAACAAAAACAAAAAATCATGTTTGGTTCAGGTCAATATTAGCATGGCAGCTTGGTTTCATTTGCCTCAAATTTTCTACCATCCAAATTTACAAATATTGAAAAATTCTCAGGCTTTTATGCTACTTGTGATAGTTCAGTAGATACCCTATAGCTTTTAGCAAACACAGCCTCGTTGCTGGTAATCTTACAGGGAAAGGGGTCAAATTAATGTGGCTAGTTGAGCTCCAGGCACCATGCAATATCACATGCACTCTGCAATTCAGCTATTGTGATAGGGATGTAGAAAAATGGAAAATCATTCTTTCAATGAAATTAGAAATGAATTTTGAAACTTAGGGTCCACTTCCAATATTTGAAGACTACTGATCCATGAACTATGGACAATCCTTAATTTACTAGCTTTGGTTGATAGGCTAGCAAAGAAAAGGGGGGGGGGGGCTTTTAATGTCCCATCAGACGGACTTGAGTGTATTCCGAGTCTTTGGCCACTACCCAAAAGCTGGGTGGGGTGGAGGATCCTTGCTCTGCATCACTCCTTGATCAAAGCAGACGGGCTTCCTTATTCGAACACAACCAGGTATCCTAGATCTAATTACTATTTGCCAGTTTAGACGCCCTCGACATCACTGCAAACAACTATCCTGAACAAGTAAATTTTAGTCCCCACTATTTCCAAAGGTTCCACTGGAGTTTGTTCAGGGGACCGCTAGTGAGTGGATGAGCAAGGCAGTACACTCAAACAAAGCCAACTCCAGCCACTGAGCATACCGTAGCTAGGCACATGGTTATTCCTACAGTGTAATGTATTAGAATTCTATTCACCAAATGTAATCAAATTCACAGCAAAACTACTAGACTAGAAATTCATACCAAAGGAAATCTACATTGCCCCTCTTTACCTCCTCCATATAATTTTTCGATGCAACATTGCCCACAAGGAATCTAAAGCAAATCAAAATCAATCGATTATCTGAACATGGGCAAACTGTTTGGATTATTCATTTAGAGGACATTGCACGTGATCGAGTGGTACATGTATAGCCTAGCTTGAGCTTAACTGTTTTTTTAATATACAGTAGCTGACTGTAAACTTCCAGTAACTTATTTTTCAAACACCTTTGCAAAACCCAGGGCGAGGGACATGTGCCAAGGCTTTGGCATGTGCCAGACTTGCTTAGCCTCTAGCCTATGCTAGTACTGTGTATGTCATGAGAAGTCGCTCTAACAGAACTCGCTGATCTAGACCTAACTGTTCATCCGTGAGAGCTCACATGGTATTAATAACCGCAGATACCTTGCCACACTCACTCCTTACGAAGTCACCTGCTGTTTTTGTGGTTTTAGGAGCCTAAAATGCGATGAAATCCTAAGCTGATTTTGTCATTCCTGCATCAAATTCATTAAATCTTACACTTTTGTGAAGGTAAATTGTCTGTCTAGATCTTTGATTTTAAAATCTAAGGCATTGCTTCTTATGCCAAAAGTATTATACCTCAGAAAACTTTCTTCCCTCTTATGACTCGTTTGCGGTTTTATCAGAAAAGTGTAATATCAGATCCCGGAATGAGGCCCACATGGTATTAATAACCACAGTTACCTCGCCACGCTCACTCCTTATGAAGTCACCTGCTGTTTTTGTGGTTTTGGGAGCCTAAAATGCGATGAAATCCTAAGCTGATTTTGTCATTTCTGAATCAAATTCATTAAATCTTACACTTTTGTGAAGGTAAATTGTCTGTCTAGAACTTTGATTCTAAAATCTAAGGCATTGCTTCTTATGCCAAAAGTATTATACCTCAGAAAACTTTCTTCCCTCTTAAGACTCATTTGCGGTTTTAACAGAAAAGTGTAATATCAGATCCCGGAATGAGGCCCATTAGTCCTGAAAAGAGGACGGAAAGCAATCAGTAATTTCTGTTACATCGACCTGGCATGGTGGTCATTCACTCTGAGCTCAATGCATTTGGAACTATGAGCAACGGCGTAGCCACACACAGCCCTTTACTGAGGTCTAACAGTACAGTGTATAGGCCTTTTGATTTAGTACGAGCACATAGGCCTACCTGTACAGTAGGCTTTAGCAGAGTCTATGTATAAGGCTACTGTGGCTACAGGGTGCTCTAAGTCAGCGCTTCTCAACCTTTTTTAACTCGAGGACCACTTTGACTCTCAGAATTTTTCTGAGGCCCATCTTACAAAAATTTTATTCTTTTCTCTTTATTTTTTTTATTTTTATGGCGGATCTCGCGGCCCACCTGGGAGAGCTTCACGGCCCTCCAGTGGGCCGCAGCCCACCGGTTGAGAAGCGCTGCTCTAAGTGAACAAAACATACAGTAGGACATGACCCTTTTATTTGACCGCTATAGTCATTCTGTATTTACATGTGATGTACACTGTGGCTAGGCTACCCAGGCCGGCCCCAGGGAGCAGTTACAACATAGCCTACAATGACATATGCTACCCTTTACGACTGAGGCCAGCAAAGGTAGACCCTAAACTAACTGACTTTAAAATTTGGCCTAGCGTGTACCTAGGCTACTCCAAACTTAGGCTAGGCCTTACTACAAAAGAGTCATTAACGTTAACGTTACACCTTGAACTTGATTTACCTTTACTTACATTAGGTCTAACTTCGGACTAGGCTATGTACAGAGATGCCACCATTTACATCCAGAAATCAGGGAGGTTTCACACAGAAATCAGGGAGGTTTTTAGAATTACATGCAACTTAATAGGGGAAAGTCCTTCTTGAATCAGGGAGGTTGTCATATTTGTTAGTCAGAATGGACAGAAATCCATGAATTTTCAGGGAGCCTCCCTGAGAATCAGGGAGGGTTGGCATCTCTGTGTGTAGCAATGGTCCTCTCTTAGACTCTAGCCTATCTTTTGCAGTATATGGCAACTGCGTTTCAAAGTCCTCTTCTCTAAATCTTCATGAACGCAAAATCAAAGTTAAAATACGATAAAAATGTTTCACAACACAGTTAACTAACCAACTGACATGGGAACTAACACTGTCATCAGAATATGCAGTAACAGCTATATTGCATTGAACACACATTGTGGTAACGTTACTTGTGCGTTACTTCTGTACATCCAGTGCACTTTAGGGGCGACCCCGAACATTTCCCATATGACCTCTTTGCCTTGTTCTAGTCTTAACTTGATAAAAGATTTAAGACATAACCAGTCATTTCAATTATATTTACCATATTTTTAGACTTAAAAATCCTTATTTCAGATTAAAATATACATAAAGATTAATATAGTATTAGTTTTTGTTTTAATAAAGGTTTACTGTCTTATATTTGCTCAAAGCGACTTTAAAGCACCCAAAACAAATGCACAAATAAATCAAACGGTGTGGACTTCTGTCCGCCAGAGCCGGAGAACCGACAGCTAAGCTCGAGAGTATACTACTCTCTCGCAATAATGTTACCACATTTAACAATAACACTAACTTCTCAATCGGATGTGTTCAAACCACACAATATGTGAAAGAGAATGACAGTATGGCAAATCTTATCACAAGGTCAATGACATAACTAAGAGGGTCTCGACTGAGGTACCAGAAACAAAAGTGGCTCCTGTCATAGACCCTTTTGCAATGAACAGCACTTACAAAAGATTTTGGGACAGAGTTTTGGTATGTGTCGTTTCTGAGCACGGTAAAATGGCATTGACAAAACCAATGCACACCAGAACTCTTTCCCACAACCCTTTGTAATTGCTATGTGGAAAATAGTTCATTGGTATCTGCTTCAATACTGACAATCTTCACCATTCTGACACACAAAGCCCCTATATGCAGCTAGTTGTGCTGGCCGTACCTGCCTAGCTATGCCAATAGATATGGTCCATTATTACATACCTACATGTTTGACAGTACTTCATTATGTAGATGGTGAAGAGGGAAATCTACCAGGGTTCCCACACAAAACTGACAATGTAATTAATTAAAGGAATTTTCAAGGACAAAATAGCATGTTTTCAAGGACTTTATCATTCATTTTTGAAGACAAACTGGGAGTGTTTGAAAAATGGTCTATACATTTTTGCAGTAGATTTAAGTGCATGTAATAATGACACTTTACAGGAGGACCTCCTTGGCCCTTCAGAGCCATCCAATTCACACTAACTTCCAAAATAACATACCAGGAACACAGTATGGCAAGAAAATTGCAGAAAATAACTGGGCTATTTTCTGGGAAGTCATTTATGCAGCAGGGAATACTTGAGGGAAATTTGTTCAAACAGTAACTGCTTGCAGGAAAAATGCACTTCTCCCTCTTGAAGCCTACATTATGGAGGATACCAGTGGCCTTCTTGCTGATTGCCAGCTTCAATGACTGTCAGACTGCAAAAAAGTTGAGGACACACATGGTTTTTCTTTTCCTCAAGCATATATGTTTCACGTTAATCGTATGTATCAGCCTTTTCTACAAATTCTATCTTGAAATACTTAGTCATTAGACTTGTTTTAAGATCTTTTAAATGTGGACCAGGGAACAAAGGTCTACCCCAAATAACATAACATAACATAACATAACAGGTTAAAGGGCAAAGGAGGGCTAAGGCCCCATAAGATGCCCTGAAGTACATACAGCCTTAACTGAAAACAAACAACCAACCAACACCAAATGAGCCCAGCACAATTAGATTCTACCACACTTATGGAAGAACTTATCAATGTTAACCTTAAAGCAGTGCACAGATGTGGAGTTAACTACACACTCAGGCAGACTATTCCACTCGTTAACAACTCTATGAGAAAAGCTGAACTTCCTAATGTCGAGCCTTGCAAAACACTTAACTAGCTTCTTACAATGGCCTCGAACCCGAGAATCACATTGAACCTTTAAATAATTGCAAGATGACAAAGGATTCCTTTCAGAGAGAAATTTGTACACCTGAAGCATGTCCCCTGAATCCTTCTCAACTCCAGGGTGGTAAGCCCAAGATGCTTAAGTCTAACATGATAAGGTAGGTGTCTCACCTCGGGTATAAGGTGAGTGGCTCTCCTCTGAACTTGCTCTAAAAGAAACTTGTCCTTTTCATAGAAGGGACTCCAAGCCTGGGCTGCATAGTCGAGGTGGGGTCTTACCAACTGCTTATACAGATTTAGTACAATTTCTTTACTAAAACTACTGAAATTCCTCTTGATCAATCCAAGCACCCTATTAGCCCTACCAGCAGCAGCTGCACACTGTCTAGATGGCTTTAAATCACCTGTAATAACTACACCCAGATCCTTCTCAAAAGTCACATCACTCAGAATACTACCATTCATGTTATAAACATAGCTGAAATTTTTAGGACCAAAGTGAAGGACTTTGCACTTATCTGCATTAAAAGACATTTGCCAAGTCTGAGACCATGAAAATAACCTATCCAAGTCTTTTTGCAGTAATGAGGCATCATCCTTATCACTAACCTTCCTATAGAGCTTAGTATCATCAGCAAACTTACTAATACTAGATGTGAGAGAGCTATCAATATCATTGATGAAAATTAAGAAAAAAAGGGGGCCAAGAACAGAACCCTGTGGAACTCCACTGGTAACTTCTTTCCAAGAAGAGAAATTACCATTAACAACAACTCTCTGAGATCTACCATTGAGCCATGAATTTATCCAGTCAGCACAACTGTCCTTGATGCCTAACCTATGCAGTTTAACCATAAGTCTACCTAATGGAACTTTATCAAAGGCTTTTTGAAAATCAAGGTAAATGACATCAACACTGTGACCAGAATCAAGAGATAAGGAAACATCCTCAAGAAAGCTTAGTAAATTAGTAACTCAAGATCTACTCGGTAAAAAACCATGCTGTGACAGATTGAGTAACCCATTATCTAAAAGATATTTAAGCAAACAATCCTTGATTACAGATTCCATAACTTTGCACACAACACTGGTTAAACTGACCGGCCTATAATTGCAAGGCAAGCTCCAATCCCCCTTTTTAAATATTGGAGTAACATTAGCAATCCGCCAGTCAGCAGGTACAAAGTTTGAATCCAGAAACTTCTGAAAAATAATGCAAAGAGGAACTGACAAAATCTCGGAGCATTCATGGAGAATGGCAGGATGGATCCCATCAGGCCCAGAGGCCTTACTAGCTTTTAAACTCTTCAACTTATTACAAACCAACTCTTCAGAGAAGAAAACATCACTAACCAAAGAAGAATTATCAGAATCCCTACAAGTCCCCAAAATAGATGATTCCTTGGTAAAAACAGATACAAAATAATCATTTAACAAATTAGCCATATCCTGATGATCACTAACTAGTGTGCCTTGATTACCCTGGAGAGGCCCAACACCCTCCTTAACCTTCTGCTTAGACCTGACATAGGCATGAAAAGATTTTGGATTTACCTTAACCTCCTTGGCCAACTGCTTTTCAAACTTAGCTTTAGTGTCAATAACCAAATTTTTAACTAAGATTTCGTGCATCTTGTAGACTGCAAAGTCATCAGAATTCTTACTGACCCTATATCGACGCCAACACTTACGTTTCTTCCTGGCTGCTCTAAGTACCTCTCTAGACATCCAGATTGGCCTATTTTTAACCACAGCTTTCTTGAGTGGGATACACAACTTTGTAGTGTCAGTAACTATATTACGAAAAACACTCCATGCTTCAGCAGGGCCTAAGTGAGACAAACGTGCAACCCAATCCATGGTAAGAAGCTCTTTAGCATGAGTAAAGTTAGCCTTGCTGAAATCTAAAACAGTTTTGTCACTACCTTGAAGCCTGCTGAAACAAAGTAACTCAAAGCTAATGAGGTCATGGTCACTAGATCCTATCTTACCACCACTAGCTACATTTCTAACCATGTTTTCATCAGTACTTAGCACCAAATCCAGACAATTATCCTCACGAGTGGGAAACAGAACATGCTGGGTAAAGAAACCATCAGACACTGCCTCAAGAAAAGTCCCTCCCATGTGACCCACTAGTACATGAATGCCGGTCAATATCAGGAAAGTTGAAATCCCCAAACACAACTGCCCTTTTTGAAGAGACTTTCCTAAAACTTTCCAACAAACTCTGATTATTATCAGCACAAGAATTGGTGAACGATAAATAATACCAACAACTAAAGGAGTGCAAGACTCATTGACAAAACTAATTTCACACCACAAGCAGTTAGAAAATCCAGAAGAAAACTTGTTGGTGACATCAATACAATTTATGCTATCCTTAACATACAGTAAAACCCCTCCACCTCTAACACAGGCAGTATCAGCCCTATCTTGCCTGAAAATTTTGTACACAGGAACCTGAATTTCAGAGTTGCTGATATCGCTATGGAGCCACGTTTCGGTAACCCCAACTATGTCTGGACTGTCTATGGAAATATGAGCAAGGAACTCACTGAACTTATTGAAAAGGCTGCGAACATTGGCAAACATGACCTTCATTCCACAAACAGCCCTATTTACATGCTTCCCCTTGTTACTAACACAATCACTCTGAGCACAATAAAACTCAGAAACCCCCCCATTCTTGGCTGACCTCACCACTGACTCTAGTTTGACACCTGAGAATCAACAGCCCTAGAAACCAGCCTACCCAACTCGTTAGCCCCTATGCTCGACAAGTGCAACCCATCTTTAGCAAAAAGATCCCTCCTATTTACAAAACCAGCCCAGGTATCAACAAAGAGAAAACCCTCAAGCGCACACTCATTTTTCAACCACTTATTAAATCCCAAAATTTTGCCCCCAGAGACCTTCCTGTCAAACCGAGGGAGAATACCACAAACAACCCCTTTCGTACGTGTCGACTTCAGCCTACAAATCAGTTCCTTATACTTTGACCTAAGTTAAATTTGATTGTTCCAACTGAGATTATTCGTGCCCACTTGCACAGCTACAACTTCCTCGTCCCCAACAAGGAGAGGAGATGTCCTCAATTCTAGCACCAGCGAGACAAATCCTTACCCTATTCCTTCGGTCCCTCTTACAAAATTCCCTGTCAGTATACCGAGTAATGGAGTCCCCAACAAACAGAACCTTACCCTTAGCCTTTTCACCCTCCCACAGACCACCAGAAATACTAAGTCCCCTTCCTTTGATTCCTCTACAACTTCCTGAACAATATCCTCCACTGATAATCCCGCAACAGAATTTGACGTCTCAACAGCTGGACACCCCTCTGCAATTTCAACAGGCTTTCTACCTTTCTGTACTGAAACCCACCCAAATGTTGTCAAAAAAGCTTAAAGCTAGCTGTTTGGCAACTGAGACCAAAAATTACAGCTTGGCTGTGGTGGTTGGATCTTCACATGCTACTTCACATTTTGCAAGCAGGTAGCCCTTAGTACCTTGTTGGGGACCTCAAAGAAATTGACAAAGTCTAGAATGTCAGGTCACACCAGGAGGGCATGCTCAGTATCCATGTCACCCTCTACCCATTTGTGGGGACAAAACTGTAATGGAAAGAGTGAGCTACTGGAGATCTGGAAAAGACCTCTCATCTTGCAGGAGCATCATGAAATATTTCCCAAAGAGTTATGTGCACACTTGCCAAGTTCCATCTTGAGGCAGTTACAGCCTTCTTGAGGCTTCCATGAACTAAAATTTAGATCACAACTTCCATTGTTCTGCATTGCAGTTCCTTCATGTTGCATTCTTTTCTATAACATGATCAACTTTTACAGTGAGTTTTCCTTCATCCATGGAGACCTTCAATCGATGTTGTGGATGGAGCTTAATAGTGCCTCCTTGCAGTGCTTCAGGTCTGCAGCAGAAGCATGCCTATGGAACTAAGACCAAAGATACCACACAGATGCATGGTTACAATCACTGCATGCACCAGTATAACACAACATCAGGACCATCTGATCATTCTGTGTTATGTTGTTCATGCACTTGTCAAATGAAATAGATTAATACTCTGATCTTATCCACAAACAGATCACTGAGATAAGACTGAAGGCCCAAACAGACCACAAAGGTACATTTGGACGCTCCCTGTGCCGGAATGGCTTTGCAATATATACAGTCAGGGAACAAAATGATAACTAATTTGCTGACAAGATAGCAACAACTGAACTGGTGGTTTATCACCACGATAACCAAAAGGCCAAACTTTGGCCTTCAGAGCATCATCAAAGCTAACCACAAATGAAGTGACCTATAGACCTAGTAACAGTTACAGCACTGATTCTCTGCATGTAGCTTGTGAAGAATTTGTCCAAAGGTGCAATGAATTGGAGGTAGTGTTTGCACTGTTAAAGTCAGTGATACTGGACCCAGCTGCTAGTTGCTAATAAGCTGCAACTACATGCAGCCTTCACACCTTACCGTATGTAACAGAAAGTTAAGCCACTTGAAATTTGTGAATACAAACTTTTTCATACTGTAAGTTAGGGCTCATATTACCTATGGTGACAAGCTGCACTACCCATTTCAGATTTCCAGTTCTTGTGGACTGAAGTCATTTGCAAAAGATAGCTGCACTGTAAGTTCCAACATGAGGATAATGCCATTACCAAAGAAAGAGTGTATGCCAAATGAAAAAAAAGATGAAGTTCAGTAGAGCCCAGAACTAAACAGACTGGAAGAAGGCATCAAACTGGGCCAGTGGCTCCCTGATTGGAATCCACCCCACACTAAACAAGACATAATTACAGATTCAAGGACTTTTCAAGAACTTTTTCTTGGAATTTTGACTTTCAAGGACTTTTAGAAAAATTTCTAAATTTTAGTACTTTTCAAGGAATTCCAAGGACTGCAATTTTTGCAAGGATTTTAAGGACTTTCAAATACCTGTGGGAACACTAGCCCAAGCTGACACTGCTAGTTACTATTGTGATTGTTGTTGTTGTTGTTGTTGTTGTTGTTGTTGTTATTATTATTATACAAATTTATAAGCCACCACAAATATATACATATTATCTGTTGAGCTGTACAATATAAGAGAAAACTACACATTAAAAGCTTATCTAAAAGTTTTGGTGTCAAAGTGCTAATTGAGGAGAAACACAATTATGAGATCAATGGCAAGTGAGTTCAAAGGCAAGGTCCAGCCACCGCAAAAACTTGTTCACCAACAGACATGGAAAAGCAAGGGACAATCAAATGACAGGAGAAAGCAGTACACAGCTGTAACTTCAAACCCTCACTCCTTGACAGTACAAAAGACAAATAATCAGGAGCCAACCTTTAAAGCACTTTAAATACCAACAGAATCACTTTAAAGCAAATTCTGCATGCCACTGTTAGCCAGTGCAGGTCTCATAAAATTGATGAAATGTGACAGAATTTTGGGGTGAGAGTTATCAGCCTGGCTGCAGCATTTTCAAACCATTTGTAATTTGTTGATGTTAGGAAACCCATATAATAAAGTATTGAAACAGCTAAGCGAGCAGTATACAAAGCATGCACCAGGGTCTTATAAGCATACACAGAAAGTATCTTCCTAACTAGTCTAATTCCTAAAAAGCTGGGTAAAAGAATCACTGCAAATTTTACTAATACAAAAATCAAACTGAACATTTTTATCAAACCATACACCAAGATTGCAGACTTCGGTCACGGCTTTAACAGATGCATTATCAAACATAGTAGAGTTCATAGAAATCTTTGAAAGCATTATTTGGGGGGCCAATCATTAATAACTGTGTCTTACTTTTGTTCATTGTAAGCTTACTCTTCAAGGTCTGTGGAAATGTAACCAAAACAGCTGTTTACTCAATGATTAAAGACTATGATCCCCTGATAAATAATCTGTTAAAATTATTGGAATATCTTTCACAGGTTTCAAGGTATACTTCTTCAAAGATTGACCATTTACAAACTTTCTCTTGTGCTATGCAAAAATTGTGAAGTCTTGCACAAGGTCTGAATTTCTTTGCGGTGATTCTTTAAAACTTATCTAGTACAATTGTGTGTCATTGTCATAAATGCGGGACATTGGAAGGTGGGAGGACAGGATATTAAAATGCTTACTGGCATAGAGAATAAATAAGACTGATCCTAGACAGAAACCCAGAGGAACTCCACAGCTCACGTTGAAATCTCTAGAAATTGAATCTTTAACACTAACACATTGTGCACAGTTTATGGGATAGGAACTAAGCCAGGCAGCAGCCTATCCACCGATGCCAAAGTCAGATGCCCAAATAGCAAGGAGTATTAAATAATCAAAGGTATCATGTGCAGTACTTATACCAAGCATCACCCACCAAGAAAGTGACATGTTTCTGGTCCATATTGTGCAAAATTTCAGATGTAACTAATAAAGTGCAGTCTCAGTGCTATGAAATGGTTGGTATGCAGACTGCCACATAGAACGTAGACCACTGATGTCAGTATGAGTCATAATCTGCTCAACCACTGCTTTCTCTGTAATCTTAAAAACAACAGGTCACTTATAGGTCTATAATTTGCAAAGATGTATCTTGGCCTAGTTTCTTCAGAACGGAGAAAATACTGGCACACTTTAAAGGGTAAGGGAACTCATGGGTATGAAGAGAAAGATTAAATATCTTAGTAATGACTATAGAAGGGAACATAACATCTAAATATTTCTTAAGAAGAAAGTGGGAATAGGATCAAAAGGACACGAAGAATTTGAGCTAGAAATCTCGAGTTTTCAAAATTATGGCATATTATGTTATTAACACAGTCATAAAGCCTCTCACATCTATCAACCTTCAGGTAAGGCAGGCAAACAGCTAAAGCTTCTACTTCAAAATTTTATCCCCCCTTCCCCTTTCCCTACTGAAGCTGCCACTAAATGGGCATAATTAAGAGGATAAACTGCTAAAACAGTCACCAGAGTCTTTGTAATTTATCACAAACATGTAAACTATCAAAACTTGAAGACCAAGGAACATATTCCACAAAACTGAAAGGGATAATAGAGATGATAACCAACTGATGCAACAAGCAACTTTTTCTTTGTTTTTTTTTTACAGATCCTCTGCAAGCAATACTAAGGAAAATGTGACCTATTGACACAGGTTAATTGTACAACAGTGAAGTCTTTTTTGATGAGAACAAAGTTCATTAGGCCTAGCTCATGACACATAAAGTTTAGATAATGTCCACTGCAGGGATGTACCCATGCCAGTGGCACTGGGCAGCCCTGCCAAAATAATAAATTTCCACTTAATACTTATTCAAGGATTGTGACTTGTGCCCAGCACTTCCAGCGAGCGAAAGCAAATTTTTAGAAAGTTCAGAATTCTATATGCACCAAGCTGACATCCCCTCCCCTTAAAATCCTCCCATAGGAATACAATTAACGCACCTAACACTCAGAAAACCCTGAGAATATCCCTGATGCAATGAACTGTTACTTTATAACAGTCCCCAACCCCCTCCCTTACATTTCTTATTATTTCAATTTTTAATGTTTCTTTTATTCATACTAACTCTAAGAGCCTTGTATTCTATGACCCTACTTTACATCTCCAGTACTTCTTCATAATTGTTTGTTTTTTGTTTAGTCGTCACTTGTTTATTGCAGTACTTAGTTCACACTGTTCATGTCCTACACTTTGTAAATGTAAGTTTCTACAGAGTATTCTTCAATCATATACTAGTGAGAGTAAGAACAGACCCCAGAAGAGAGATGATGAGGGCTGCAAAAATTGCCAATATTTCAAATATTAGCATGAAATTTATTTTGTGGGTATATTCTAATTGTTTCTTTTTTCTGCTTAATTTTATCATATGCAGCTCTGATGTTTAACTCACTTTTCTGAGGCCAGGATCATTTTTGACATCATAGGATCCACTGGGAACTCGGCCATTCGACGCCCAAGTTTTGTGAGTTCCCCTTTGTGGTTGAGTGCCCCCAATGCATAAAGCTGTTCCAGGGCTAGGACAAGGGTTTCATGAGGAGGTGGATCCATAAAATCAAAGTGAATGAGATCATTGATGCCTAGACTCTTCAGTAATAAAACTACATTCCCAAGGTTGGTTCTCTGTATCTGGAAAAAAAGAGTACAACACTATATTTCACTTACTGGATTTATGTGTTTTAAAGGATTAATTTCACAACCAAAAGATAACATGAAGATGAAAACCAGGTGTTACATATACACCTGAAAATAAATATTTTATTATTTATATTTTAAATTCTACTCTTGTTTAAATGAATGACAATCACCAATGAAAGATGCAGAAGATAGTTGAGTTGCCTAGCTCTCATCAAAAGAAGAGAAAATTTATCTCCACTATTCTGACCACTGAAAGCATTACGCTGCCACATATGCATGTACCTATTTCATGATTTCCTACATTTGTTCAGCACACAGTGCCAACTTCCAAAGTACAATCAATATGTCCTTGCAAGCTTCTTGTTAAGTGGAAAACAAACTGGCATGACTACATCCCAGGGAAAAGGGAGGATTCATAAACACTGTATGTGGGTCAAAGATATGACTGAATTTTGCACTTAAGGCACTCCTCTGTGTCCTAATGCTTGTAGGATATTAGTACAGTATGGCTTCAGACTGTTGGGTGGAGTGAAATGGCAAGGTTTGATTCAAACCTCACCTCCAGAAGAACCACAGACACACATTCATAACAGTGATCTGTAAGCCTTCAGGAAAAGTACCACAGTGGTAATACCATGATATTATTGCCAAGTTAGTTTATACTCAAAAATACAGAGTGAAACACTGAATGTTGTTACCATAACTATGAAAACTCAAGACATACAAGAATATCATAGTGCTATTTTTGTATTGCAACTTAATAAAAAGTAGACGTTTATGAGCAGAAATTACCCTCATTCTTCGAAATTTGGCCAATAATTGCCTCCTTTTCTCCCAGAGATTCTAGCAGTTGGGCCCTGCTGTGTCTAGTAAAAGTGGCATATAATGACCTTACCCATAACTGCAGAAGTATTTCTAAGATGACAGAAAAATGTCATACATAAATACCATTTCTGCTTAAGTACCACTCATTTCATGGTACCCACTCATGGCACAGTACTCTGGTAATATTTCCTAAGAGAAGAATCACCAGATCTCTAATGATCGGCCTGTAAGTGAAATATGAGTATGAAAGTATGACACTGTTATGATTGTACACGTTTGTATGAACGTTCTCTTCTTGCATTCTACTATGGTGCTAAAATTAAGGAGGCAATTATCCCTTGCCATCCATGGCAACAAAAAAGAAAGCTTCCTTATAAGGAAAAATAAAATTCCATACCTCTGGAATACTGTTCTCTTCTAACTCATTTTTAAATGCCCAAGCTGTGTAAAGTCTGAAGCATTTGCCTGCTGCCACCCTACCAGCACGTCCTGCTCTCTGATTGGCTGATGCCTGAAAAAAAAAAGAGTCAGTGATCAAAAGTACTACATAAAAACTTTAGATTATTTCTAGCAGAAGGCACTTGGGGCCTACAAAATCAGGTCTTCTCCTTCATCATCTGGTATCACTGGTGGGACATCAATCATAGAAGTGTCTTCGCAGTTGTATTGAATGGGTTGGTTTTTAAAGTAATTATCAAGCCATCTTTCAAAAGTTGCAATGCTTGGTGAAGTAACAATGTTTGCTGGGAAATTATTCTAGGTACCCATGACTCCTTATGTAAAGCTATTTTTACACAAGTATAACCTTGAACTTCTGTTATTAATTCCTAGATACCACTATGGTAATGCCTGAATTCATCACAAAGCAATGGGAGTATGCAAAGTCATAATAGGACCCTCAAAGTGCTTGGGAACACTGAGGAATAATAAGAGTGATAAGAGTCATCAAACTACTATGATGCATTGAGTCATCACAAAGCAATGCGAGTGTTTACAGTCACAAAAAGACCATCAAAGTGCTTGGAGTCACTAAGGAATAATTAGAGTGATAAGAGTCATCAAACTACTACGATGCATTGAGTCATCACAAAGCAATGCGAGTGTTTAGAGTCACAAAAAGACCACCAAAATGCTTAGAGTCACTAAGGAATAATTAGAGTGATAAGAGTCATCAAACTATGATGTATTCAGTTATCACAAAACAAAGAGATTGTTTACAGTCACAAAAAGACCATCAAAGTGCTTGGAGTCACTAAGGAATAATTAAAGTGATAAGAGTCATCAAACTACTACGATGCATTGAGTCATCACAAAGCAATGCGAGTGTTTAGAGTCACAAAAAGACCACCAAAATGCTTAGAGTCACTAAGGAATAATTAGAGTGATAAGAGTCATCAAACTATGATGTATTCAGTTATCACAAAACAAAGAGATTGTTTACAGTCACAAAAAGACCATCAAAGTGCTTGGAGTCACTAAGGAATAATCAGAGTGATAAGAGTCATCAAACTATGATGTACTGGGTCACTGCAAAGCAATGCAAATGTTTGGAGTTACAAAGAACCATCAGATCCAGTGTTTGCAGAAACTAAATTACAATCAAAATGTTTTAGTGTCATCAGAAGAGGAGACAACACATTGCTTTAGTCACAAAAGTACATAGTGTTATCAAAAGAACAATAAAAATACTGGAGTCACAAAAGAACAACGGGTGTTTGAAATTACTAAAGGGAAGTAGGATGTTTGGAGGCACAACAGAATAATGAGATTGGTTAGTAGTCATCACAAAGTGGCAAGAGTGTTCAGAGTCATCACAAGAAAATGAGAGTTGATGGAATTGGAACAGAGAAACATTTCAATGGTAGTGTTTCAGATCATCAAAATACAACAGGGACATTTGGGATCATTGCATTTTATGTTGCAAAAAAAAATTAAGTAGTAAAACAAATTATGTCAAGTCAAGCTATATGATGAAATCAAATCAACTGATCTCAAGCTAAGCAATATATCCTTCTCTTAGTGTTGTGCAATTTCAACTCTTAAACTAACCTTTGAAATAGGAGTTACTACCAGGGATTCCATTCCTGTTCTTGCATTGTAGCTTTTCTGTTTACAAAAGCCAGGATCTATAACATAGATAATGCCATCTATTGTCAAAGATGTTTCGGCAATGTTGGTTGCCAAGACAACTTTCCTAGCTCCTGGAGGGGTGGGTTCAAATATTTTTGCTTGTAAGTCTGATGGCAATGTAGAGTAGATTGGGAGCACTATCAATTCTTTAATGCTGTTTCCCAGTTTTCTGGCTCTTTCCTGCAGAAGAGAACAGGGCAGTAAAAACAAACCCTTAATAAACAGTCCTATCTAGCAATAATGACATACCTGTAAAAGTAAATTGAGTAATAGTATTTCAATGAAAGACTCAACTGAACAATCAATATGCATTCATTTGCTTCTTTTTGTTGGTAGATTTCAGTAATGAATCAAGCTACGGGTTTACAAAAATCAGCAGTTTTCAATCTTGGATTAACACTTTTTAGATGCCCATCGGAATGGTAGGAGAGTTATTTTGACTAGTCCGCTCTTGTGTTAACTCACATTCAGCAAACGGGTGACCCCTTATTTCAAACCCTGATAAAAAAGAAAACAATTTCAAAATTCATCTCTTACTTTTTACTATTGTTGACAATGCACTGATACTACTTTGGTAAATTTAAAACATTTACAACTTCATGCATTCAATAAGTATTTTTGTTGGGATTTAAAACTTTTATTTTAAACAAAAAGAGAACAGCAAATATTAGGGAGGTGTCCACCTCTCCACTTTCAAAGCAACAATGAGGATGCACTGGGAATAAGAAATGTGACCAAATATGAACAGATATTCATAAACTTACAATGCTTTGTATTTCTTTTATCTTACCTGCAATATTTCCAGACTTGTCTCAATCTCCTCCTGTCCTGTTAGGAAGACTAGAATGTCACCATCAGGCTGTGTGAGATGAATCTGTAACACAGACACTACACAAGCATCCAAGTAATCTGCCTCTGGGGCCTATCAAGGAAAATGATAATACAGCTATATTAAAACAAACTGATCCTGTTACAACTTATGGCTATGTATTACAAATATATCATAGTATTATTCATTGTTTACAATTCGTTTCATGTTTGTAGTGATATAGCTTTTACTAGGGCCAGGGTACTGTTTCACAAAGAGTTACACTTAACCTTAAGCTTAATTTCAATAGACCTCTCATGTGATAAATCAAAATTATAATCGAGTTTAAATCATTCTTCATGAAACAGAGTACAGCTCATCTCACATACAGAGGATGTGACACCATGGTTTATGTGTAGCAACCAATCCAAAATGTGTTAATCCCTACCACTGGTTTAATGGTCTGGATGATCAGTGTAGCAGTAAGCTATATGGAATGTCTTACATGCAGTAACCTTGCCTAGTTTTGATTCCAAAAGAAAATCAAAGAAAGTGCAATTTTTCATTATTAAATCTACTATGAATGATAAAAGGTTCAACATTTTAGCATTTATAAATTTCAACTACCATCAATTAAAAGCCATTTTTCAGTGAGTTACTTTAAAGCAATTTACATATCTTTTGAGAGATGGTGTCAAACAAATCCTTCCATTTTTCTCCTAAATCTCAAATCCATAATTTCAAGTATCAAGACTCTCCATAATAGTTACGTTATGCAATGCAGCTTGTTTCCATGGTTACTAAATAGCTCTTTGCATCAAGAGGGAATTCTCCAAAAGAGGGTTAATTCAAGTGAGAGGTACTGACCTTTTTGATAGAAGTCCTTTGATAAATTACATCTTTACTGCATGCAGGAAGTTTTTTAATTATGTAAGTTATACAACAGATCCCTCTTTGAACTACTATACATCAAATGAATCTTCTACTTTAAATGAAAACAAAGAGCAAATGCAACAAACAGTAGCAATAAAATGAAACTCAAACATCAAATCCATCCCCTCCCCCTCCCCACCAAGGGTGAATAAACAGTTTTCTAGTCTATGGACTATCCCTGGACCCTGCTATGCTAACTCTGGTTTCTAAGGACACCAGGGTCCTGTTTCATAATAGGTTAAGATCAATCTTAAGTTTGATATTAATAGGACAATTGCATGGCAGATTAAACTTAACTGTGGTTGTAACTTTCTAGAAACATGACCCAGAAGTGTTTACATAAGAAAATGAATTTAGAGATGGGTGATTTATGTTTTAGAGCAATTTTGCAACTTTTTTCACTCCTTTAGAGTGAGCTAAATACCTTAAATTAGCTACAATGAAGTTAGAATTTCCCACAAAAGAGTTTTTTCTGGAGATTCCAACAGATTTTGTGTGAATACTTTAGGCCCACCTGGATGGGCATATTCATCCCTAATGTTTTCTGTCCATGAATTTTATTCATACCTTGGTATAGAAGATGTCAACAGGATATCTCCTTCCTGGTATTCTAAAGATGGGAGCATCATCAAAAAACTGAGAAGATAAATGAAAAATGGTAACTTTTGAACATTGAAGATAAAGATGCTTTGACTTTAATAGTCAGCCTTACAGCAGGGTAGGCAGAAAATTCTACATACGACTGTCAAAAATAGTGAAAAATTTGCTCCTTGTCAGTTGTGAAAGGAGACACCACTTATAAATAGATACATTAATCATTTACAGGCTCTGAAAAGCTCCTTTTCTGGATTTTTCTTCCACACCAAACAGTCTGGTGTACATTTTCAAATGGTCTACATGCTAAAAGATACTTTGATGTCATTTCAATCTAGTGAGAACAAACCAAGACAGCAAGAACAAACTACATGATAGTGAAAATATATGTGAAGGATCACAATGCCTTTATCGCTTATATAATTTGGTACTTAATGCCAATTTAACAAATGTAAGAGAGCACAACTGCAGAGTGTGATAACTGTACAGTGCCTACCATAGACACTTTTGACACTACACAGCATCATCACACATTGTACAATAATACCACCATGCAACCAGAGGCTACAACACATCATTACACTGCACCATTATATATACACTATACCACACCATCATGGAATACACATACAATACATATAAATGCCATCATACACTACAACTTAACTTCATACCATACATAATACCATAATAAACTTCACACCATCATACCCTACACCACATCATCATTTGACAGATTACACCATACCACAGTCAAGAAGATCACTATACATCACTCCATACCATCTTAGCCTCAACAACCTACGACACATCATTATATCATAGATCAAACCATGACATAGTCTACCATACCATCATATATTACACAACAACATCTTACCCAACACAACAACCTACACCACATCATCATTAAATAGATCACACCATACCAGTCTATCATACACTTACCACACCATCATATTTTCAGCATAACCTACACCACATCTTTATAACATAGATCACACCATACCACAGTCTACCAGACCATCATGCATAACACCACACAATCATACCCTACACCACAACTTACACCACATCATTATAAAATAGATCACACCATACCACATTATACTGGACCATCATGCATTACACTACACCATCATACCCTACACCACAACCTATACCTCATCATTACAACATATATCACACAATACCACAGTCTACCAGACCATCATGCATTACACCACACCATCATGCCCTACACCACAACCTACACATCATTATACCATAGATCACACCATACCACAGTCTACCAGATCACCATGCATTACACCACACCATCTTACCCTTCATCACAACCTACACCACATCATTATAACATATATCACACCATACCACAGTCCACACACTATCATACTATACACCACACCACACCATCCCACACAACATCACATTATTCTATTATGAGACCTTACCTCTGAGAATTTGTCTGAATCTAAAGTCGCACTGGAGATGAGAAGTTTCAAGTCAGGTCGGAATCTGGCTATGTCTTTGACAAGTCCAAACAAGATGTCTGTGTGTAGTGTCCTCTCATGAGCCTCATCTACAATAAGTGCTCTGTTGTATAATGAAACAAAACTAATGGTTGAACAAACTTTTATTTCTACTTAGAATGCAAGGAGGGTACAGTGAACTCTACAATTTGGTTGACATTTACTAAAATATCGCAACGGTTTGTACTATTTTTCTAGTAAACACAGAAAACTGAAAAGAATCTTATGGAAAGGTGAGACCAGATTGTTTAAAGGTAACATGCAGTCAGTCCAAATTGAATTTGTGTACCGTGGAATCCATATTACTACATGACTGCTGTTAATCATGAGGAAACATTTTCTTCACTGAATTGGTAACTTCATGGATTACTCCTGGGCTGACCTTTTATGTGCAATATTTATCCTCTAAACACAATGAAAGCTACTTCTAAGGGAAATTTGAGGAGGATCCTCTTACAGTTCAACATAAGGTTGGGTGCAAACATTCTCAAACCAGAAAATAAAGGATGGAGAAGATTAGCAGAAGTTATGAAACCAAGAGGGGTGATCATGCTAGGAGAGGAAAAAAATGCCAATACCTCTTTACCCTGCTTCAACTTCATCACTTCCTGCATCCATCTTTAAATTCTTGTCAATCATTAGAAAATACTTCCAGGATTGAGCTTAAACTCATACCAACTGTAAAATTGCTTCATAACCCTAGAGCTGGCACAATGACCTAGGCTTTGTTTCCACTTTTACAAAAAATGCACAACCATTCTGATATACAAACATGTGACTTGCCACAAGTAACTACTTGCCAAACTTTCAGCTAAACTGTACTTTTACTTAAAATGAAAAAGATCTACTCATAAACACATAGAAATATGATGAAAAAACAACTTCACAGCCATTTTAGATTTTAAAGTGAATGCAGTTTTGACAGAATGTGGATTTCTTACGTGTAACCTGCAAGATCTGGTTCTGACAGAAACTCTCTTAGGAGCATACCATCTGTCATGTATTTAATTACTGTCCTCTCTGAGGTACAATCCTCAAATCGAATGCTGTAACCAACCTGAAGACAAAAGAAAAACAAAGCCAGTCAACACCAATGAGTTTCTTCCAGTTAAAAAAAAAGAATGGACCAATCAACACCAATGAATCTCTTTGAAATGATTGACTGATTATTACCACACATGATGATTTAAGGACCTCTACTACTCAACTCAGTTTCATGTCATTCATGGCTTCCTTCTTGTTCATCCAGTATTTATGAGTGTAAATCTTTTTTTAAGATTTCAAATGTTTTTGCATTATATTCTTTCATCATTTTCAAATGAACTCTTCACAAACTTCAAACTGTATAGCATCAGAAAGAAAACTGGACCATTTTTTGACTCTATGGTGGTACCAGTACAAAGATCTGGCTATCACTGTAATGTTTTATTTTTTTACTTTGAAGAAAAATTACAATGTTAAACTATTTTTCCCCAAATAGATTAGTTCTGATTAGTTCTCACCCGACCTAAAGAACTGATCGGCATAAACCAAGGCAGTGCTCAAACAGGAGTCTGAACTCCCAAGGCTGATTATGTTGCTAGTTTGAGTGAAAGAGTACTATGATCATATCCCATAAATGTTATTCTCCTTTCACAGAGAATCAAACCAGCAATGGCAGTAAAGTCCTTAGGTGGCAGAATGGTTTATTCCAACTGCTGTGCTCCAACGTGTTTCATAAGCATGAGGGTTCAAATCCTGCTCAAGGTAGGCAAGATTTTCTCTGGAAACTCTGACTTTCCTCCCACTTGGCAAGGCTTGCCATCAAAGTCTGTTGCCCAGCTGACAAAGTCCATTGTGCGCCAGACTGAAGCACCCTCAGGCAGACCAGGCAACTAGCCAACTTTGCTTTTGCAGTACCAATGGACAAAGAATCAAGTGACCTCATTTCCCCAGTTTCACTCTGTCATTAACTCTACCAGGTTAGGCCATTGCACTGGAAACACAATACTTCATATAAGGCAGTTTCTCTTTTCCTTGCACAGATACTTGTCTGGTTATAATTTGCCATGACAACTACATTCTGAACAAGAACCATTTGAAGTTGCACTACTTCCATACAGGGGCAACTTAATACTGCTTAACCACCTTACGTACTCCAGCCTGAGCCAACTCAATGTTCTTATCTTACATCAATTACATGTTGGATTGTGTGACTCAATTCAACTGTACTTATCTTGAATAGTTTGCATTTTAATTCACTTAAATTCCATAACCACCAAACTATTTCTGTTATAAAGTAATCCTGGTAAAAGTGATGGTAAGAAATGCCAGATACCTCATTTCCCAGTTTGACACCAATTTCTTCTGCCACCCTTGCTGCTACACTCATTGCTGCTACCCTCCTTGGTTGGGTCACACCAATCTTCATATCACCTTTTGTATAACCCTGTGAATATTAAGAAAATATGTCTTACGCTGAACTATACATATATGCCATTTCTTTGGTTAAAATTACAACAAAAAAGGTAATAAAGATGATAAGAAATACAGTTTACATATCCATTAGGACCAGGGGAGCTCATAATAGGGTCAGTGTAATACCTGATGTATAATACTGCTAGAATATCCACTAACATAAAATTTCTAATCAAGCCTCAGAATTACACAGACTGGGTCAAAAATAGCAGCTTAAGTTTACTTCACTAACTGTTTACATATATGTGCTTCTGTAGTCTGGTGAAATAGCATACAGATTTGAAGGTTCATTTCAACACTGCAAGTACCACTTATGCAATACCTTTATTAATACAAATCTATTGTTAAATGGTGTGCGTAGCACAAGACTTGAAATAAAAAAAACACAGGATACCACTGCTTTGAAAGATACCATATTAAATGGCAAAAAACACTCTCTAACCCTCCCTAGTATGACATATTTCTCAAGTACAGTTTTTATTTGCCATTAAATATGGTATCTTTCAAAGCAGTGGTATCCTGTGGTTTTTTAAAGTCTACTGTTGTAAATATGAGTTCAAAAGTTTACACTAGCATCAATACTTGACTCTTAACCTTGGTGAGTACACCTACAAGTATATGAGCATACTCACAAGTACGTACACAAAGAAATGTAGCAAAATGTTAGCATTAGTCCATACTTCTGTCAAGTCTGCTAACATATAAATTACCTATATATTGCAGTGAATGATGAGAAGAGCAAGTGGTCATTGTCTCTTACTTTCTGTAAACCATGATTCTTTTTAAACAATTTAAATGTTTCCCAGTTTTATCATGATCAAAACATTAAGTTTGACAATAACATTTTCAATTTTTAAAAATTTGTTCTCTTATTAATATTAAGGTTTGCAAACATGACAGTATGCTTACCATTTTCATATGACTTTAAAATGAAGCCTGTGAAACACACTGGGTAATTTTCCCTAGCCTCCTTAGCTGGCTTAACCATGATTTCCCTAGCCTGCATAGCTGGATAAACCAAGCTTTTCTAATCTGAGATGTCTTTCACATGTTTATGTAGACTTAGAGGATAAGTACAAAGCAACCTCTCCAAGCAAGAAAACCTGCACAATCCTATGTGATGTGGCTATCTACAAAACTCACCGCTTCATATAAGTACTGTGGTATTTGTGTTGTTTTTCCAGAGCCTGTTTCACCTTCTATAATAAGAACCTGATGGTCTTCAATGGCTTTTAAAAGATCCTCCCTGAACGGATAAATTGGAAGACTTTTCCTCACATCTTGTATTGTCATTTTCTTCTTCTCAGCCTCTGACATCTGCTTTTCTCTTGGTTCCTTCAAATTTGAAGAAAGAAATGACAATTTTGCTACTTTTTTTTTTGAATGAAGAAATTAATATTTGAGGCAGCAACCAAGTTAAAGCTTGGGAAATTAAGAAGTAACAATCATATGTATCATCCTATATTGTTGTACATTGGTACATTTTTAATCTGTCTGATGGAAAAGATGCCAGTGAAATATAAATGAATTCATTGTGATGACATAAGACATTCATCTTTGTTCAATTGAAACACTCCTCCATTATCTGCAAACACCCTACCACCCTCCACCCCTAAAATGTATCCACACTTTGTCATACTCTACATATTGTGGACCTATATGTATCCAGCATTAACAATTTATTTCATATTACACTCAATAAAAGGGAAAATGCAGCAGAGTGAGCTATGGAACTTTTGCTTTAATATTTCTGGTCACTCTGTTTCTCCATCTTCTTTGATCACCCTTCTTGATCATATGACCTACCCAAACATGCAACTACACACAATGGAGAGTACTTACACAATGATCACATGACCTACCCAACCATGCAGCTACACACAATGGAGAGTACTGATACAATGATCTCATGACCAGCCCAACCATGCATCTACACACAATGGAGAGTACTGATACAATGATCTCATGGCCAGCCCAACCATGCATCTACACACAACGGTGAGTACTGATACAATGATCTCATGACCAGTCCAACCATGCCTCTACACACAATGGAGAGCACTTATACAATGATCACATGACCAGCCCAACCAAGCATCTACACACAATGGAGAGTACTGATACAATGATCTCATGACCAGTCCAACCATGCAACTACACACAATGGTGAGTACTGATACAATGATCTCATGACCAGTCCAACCATGCATCTACACACAATGGAGAGTACTGATACAATGATCTCATGACCAGCCCAACCATGCATCTACACACAATGGAGAGTACTGATACAATGATCTCATGACCAGCCCAACCATGCATCTACACACAATGGAGAGTACTGATACAATGATCTCATGACCAGCCCAACCATGCATCTACACACAATGGAGAGTACTGATACAATGATCTCATGACCAGCCCAACCATGTATCTACACACAATGGTGAGTACCGATACAATGACCTCATGACCAGCCCAACCATGCATCTACACACAATGGAGAGTACTGATACAATGATCTCATGACCAGCCCAACCATGCACCTACACACAATGGTGAGTACTGATACAATGACCTCATGACCAGCCCAACCATACATCTACACACAATGGTGAGTACTGATACAATGATCTCATGACCAGCCTAACCATGCATCTACACACAATGGAGAGTACTGATACAATGATCTCATGACCAGCCCAACCATGCATCTACACACAATGGTGAGTACTGATACAATGATCTCATGACCAGCCCAACCATGCATCTACACACAATGGAGAGTACTGATACAATGATCTCATGACCAGTCCAACCATGCATCTACACACAATGGAGAGTACTGATACAATGATCTCATGACCAGCCCAACCATGCATCTACACACAATGGAGAGCACTTATACAATGATCACATGACCAGCCCAACCATGCATCTACACACAATGGAGAGTACTGATACAATGATCACATGACACACCCAACCATACAACTAAACACAATAGAGAGTACTTAGTACAATGATCACATGACCTACCCAACCATGCAACTACACACAATGGAGAGTACTTAGGACAATGATTTATATACCTCCTCATGAGATCCTGGCATCTGTAGCATACTGACAAATTCAATCTCATCCAGTTCATCCACCACAAAGTCATACTCCTTCTCCTGAAATGAAAATATTTTATTCCATTTACAAATTAATATTAATGACACCTATGAAAGTTTACCCATACAATGGTCCCATAGAACAACTGTTTAAACATTGATTGAATGAAATTAGTATAAATCAGAAAGTGCTCCATTAACAGCACCTCAAATGATCTTTTGCAATGTACACTTTCGCAGAAGGAATGATTTCCCCACTACAGAACATCATCTTTACCTGTCACAACCTTTGACATACACTTATTCTAATGCATTAACATTACTAGGAAACAGCTTGATACACAACTCTCTTTGCATCCTAGAGCTAAAAATTAATCTGAAATGTTACCTTCACAACAAGGATTATGTTGCCTTGCTGAAACACTTGCATCTAAGAATTGCTGAAAAGCTAGGTTAGGTATCCTGGCATGAAACTAAATCAACAATCCTACCTTGTGTTTTTTCTTGGCATCCTTGGCTCCAAATTTCATCACCCCTTTATTGACATGTTCTTCCTCCCACTGCCTCTGCTCAAAGCCAGGCCTCTGCTCCTCTGCTGTGGGTTCCACATATTTTTCCAGTGGTTTCTGAGAAAGTTGATATGTAGGTTATATCTCAGGACATTTCAAAAAAAAAAGCTATGAAAACATGAAGAATTCTGGCATTTTTCACTTCAAACTAGGTCCAATGGTAAAATGATACATTCCAATATTTTATACAATTTACATTATAATCTTACCTACAATTTGTGCTTTTTGCTAAAAGTGATTTACTGAAATATCAGTATTCTTAGAATGATCACAGTCATGCATACTTTGCAGTTTTTTACCATAAAGTTTTCAATTTACAACACACTATTCTCAAGTAATTTCACAGACAATTTTGATTTTCGTGCGAATTTTGCCAAACAACCTGTTGGCCGAATTGGCAAGTACAATGGGAAAAGAGGATTAGTTTGCCTGGCTATGTCTTGTTTGTTTTGTGGTTTCCTTGCTGCATTTGTTCTTACTATAAGAAGAATCTTCCAAGAGAAGCAACCAACACTAGTCAACATTCAGATAGCCTGGCATGCACAAGTGATTTTCAGCTATAGCCTACTCACAAGAAAAAGATGAAATTCAACCCAACTACAAACAGAAGTGTTCAGTTAATTCCTTTGAAGATAATTTGGGGTACACCTGTTCCATTCATTGGTTTGAGAAATATAACCTCATCAAAATGCTTGTACATACAGATGTATGACTATGATGCCAATCCAAAAACAGGACAATGCAAATCAGCTGGTGGAAAAAGAAAAACTTACAAAAAACTATGCCTCATCCTCAGAAATCTTCCATGAGGAACAACTGAAAAAAAGCTAAAGGCTAGCTCAATAACAGGTCAGTATTTGTAACAGGGCATGGGCCTGAGCACTGCAAGACTGCATCTCACAAGTTCTTTTGATACTACACAGAACACTCTCCTCTTCATAAATCTGTACCTATTAATATACTGAGGAAGACCCTTAAGCCGCGGTCACACTACAACGAATTCGGATCGGATTACGATCCGATTTTTGTGAGTTTTTATCAAAATCTTCTCCATTTCGTGTCGGAAAGAACCCAAAATTTGCCAACCTGTGTAATTATATGATTTTTATCGCAGGACTACGAAAATTTAATTTATACGAATTATTTCGTGACGTCACATCGACAGACAGCTTTTATCGGACTACGCGTGTCCGATAAAAGCTGTTTGTCGGTGTGACGTCACGAAAAAATCAGTTAACATTTTATTTTCATAGACCTCTGATGCAAATCATATATTTACACTGGTTGACAAATTTTGGGCTCTTTCCAACATGAAATGGAGAAGATTTTAATAAAAACTCACAAAAATCGGACTGGAATCCGATCCGAATTTGTTGTAGTGTGACCGCGGCTTTACACACTCTTTTTTCACATAACGGCCTACAATGCAGCCAGGCAGATGAAACGTTTTGCCATTTATAACTTATAAGAGGGGGTCAGTATTACTTGGTTCCAAACCTTCCATCCTAACTTGTGCAAAAGAATGTTGGCAAGCAACTTTTTAGGACATCACTTATGGTCATACAATGGCTTCAACTTCAAGTTCCCCAATTCCCCCCCCCCCCTCCTGCCCAAACCACATTGTGACAACCCACCGCCCCCCCCCCCCCACTTTCTTGCAATGATCCGATAATGTTACACAAATGTTTAGATACCTCATCCTCATCTGGCATGTAGTACCTCCCTTCCTTCAACTTATCACCTGCTTTCCTATGTTCCTTGGCCAAAGACAGGACTGTTTTCTTATACTTGATGTCTTTTCTTTCTCTTTCTGTGAGCCTGCAGAAAAAAATTAATAAAAATGTCCCTGTTATTGATTGCATTCAAATATTTCAGGGTAAGTAGAGTAATCTGAAAATGAAATTCCATGACTTGACTATGACTTTCTAGTAGGGTTGGGCGATATATGATATATATCGACATATCGTCACCTGAAGTCCATATTGCAATATGCGATATGAAATACCTTTATTGCAATATGATGATATGAAAAAAATAAAACTTTGGGGACAGAAATTTTGACAATTCAAATTTTGGAGATGAAATAGTGTTTGTAATGTCACTATTCATGCATTGTTTTCATCCTTGTTTAGAAAATTAGGTGTAAACTTTTTTAGGCTATGTTCAGACATATTTAGCTTTGTCTACAACAGGTAATACAGGTTAATCCGTTTTGGCGATATATCGATATATCGCAAAAATTTTGGCCACATTATCACGATATATCGATATGGATTTTTTTTTTCATATTGCCCAACCCTACTTTCCAGTACAAGATTAGGACTTTCACCTAAAATAATGGTAGCCATATTAATATCATCAACAAAATGACCTGCAACTTACAAACAGCTACCTGACCCACTTTGTCACAATGTCACTATCAAACAATTTTAAATAATGATCTGTTTGCATGATAACACTGCAACAACTAAATAGTACACATCACTTTGTGATGACTATGTAAAAATTGAAATTCCATGACTGTTTTCTTTAAATATCAATTGTCCATAACTTATAAGTAACAAAATCCTGTTACTTTTCCTACGAATTTTGGATTCCAGGATTTTTCATGACTGTATGAGCCCTGCAATTGTATGACACAGATGCAGCATGAGACATCCTACAGGTACATGTGTAGCTAATATAGGTGGCCAAATTCTGAGTCTGAATTTGGCTATTAATACAGCTCTTGATTTTATTGTGTTGCTCAAATCACCGCAAATGCTTCAGAAATACAATGAAAACAAACAACATTTCTACATAATATATGTAATACCCTAACTTTTCAGGCTCCATCGAAGTGTCCCTTGACCAAAAATTAACATTTAATTCTCACCTGAAGAGATAAACAGCCTCAATATTCCAAAACCTTATAATCTTACACTGGATGCAAACTGATACATTAATGAACCAATCTCAATACTGTCAATTCTGAACATTGAGAAATGTTTATACTGGCAGACTTTAGAACATAATTTCAAAGACTAGTCAATAATGGCAATGTGTGCAAATTTTACATAAAAATCAAAATAAGGCATTAGGTCTACTGATATACAAAATATCAACAGACCATATCATCTGCAATATAGCATGTGACACTTTTTGACAAAACATTAAAATGTATGGTTTCATCATGCGAGCTTATCACACAAAAGATGAAGTAGTGAACCTTGTGATAAAGTAAACTCCAATCCTGCCAAAGTTTGAATAATAGCATCCAATGCCCTATGCAATTCCACTGCTCAGTCAGGAACAATGACAGTCTTAAATATAACCACAAGCCTATCGTTGCCACCAGGTGTGGACTGCAGCCCTTCCCCAGCTCCCACCCCAAAGATACAGCAAAGAGATTTCACTTATCTATTTTTTTTATAAATATGGATCACTTTCCATAATTCACTTTCTCTAATAAATATATGGTAGATGCATAAGAATGGTGGGCAAGTGCACCTCATGGGTGACATCCAGCACATACAAAACTTTTCTGCAGCTGGTAAGGTGGTTATACAACCACATTCATATGTACACAGAATGCAAGAACCAAATATTTTACAAACCACTTCAAATCTCTGGAAAACAAATGACTAAATCTGACCAATGGATAAAAAAGTGCTACTAGGTAGTAGATATCTGTAGGAGCTTTGGCCAATGAATCAGGTGGAGTAAGATTACTTTCTTACGTATTCAGGTAAAAAGTTGATTACTTTTAACTTACTCATCTTTAGAGAAAAGATATTCATCATCAGCAATGTCTTCTTCGAGTTCTTGGAGTTTATCTACTCCCCTTCGTTTCAAATAATCTCTTCTAGATGATTTTCTCAAGTCTGGTATCATACTACGACGATCTTTCTCAGCCAGTTCAAGTCTTTTCTTGGCTTCTTCAAAGGCCTATTTCAGATGATTAATTTAGAACAAAACATTCACTCATCAATCCATAATCTGTAAATTTTAGTTTGCTTAGATCAATGTAATATCCAACAGGTTTCTCTTAGATCTAAGAAGGGGGAGGGGATGACAGGAAGTTAGTCAGTATTCTGTAACTTAAGATACCTATGCATTAAAGGGCATATTTGTAGTCACCCAAACTGCATTTTTAGTATTAATTAAATCTTTCAAAATCTTACTTCCTCAAAAGCAACTCTTACAATGCTTCATGTAACACTAATATTTGTATATCACAGGTAATCAAAAAGGATGTCAAAAGATTGTCTTGCAAACATATAAACAATTTATCAATTATGTGGCAATGGTAACATTATTCACCCCTACATTTGTCTACCAAGTATTGCATCCGAATTCTAAATGAGATTACTCTTTTTACTTTTTAAGATATAGACAATATTTGAGGTATGTACAGACTTGATAACATTTTTGCACCACTTTGAGATATCTTGAATCCTTACTAAATACCTGAGGGTATATTCATGAAACCTTGCTTAAACTACTTGGTTGCTTAAATAGGCTTGTTGTTCTTTATAATTACAACCAATTGCCAGCTGGTTAGTATTCATGAAACACTTTTGGTGACCCTTGCAAGTTGCAAGCCTAAAGTAAGTTATGACCCGGGGTAACTCTACATCACTAACTGGAACCTAAAGCACTGTTCAACTCACTGCTAACATGATGAAATGACTAGAAGTATCACCAACTTCTTTATGCTATGAGATTTCAGTTGTCAACTAATGATGGACATGGTTTAGACTTATAGAACTTTCACACAATTGCACCCTTCTGTCATCATATTCAACACAATCAATTTCAACCAGTGCCACAAAGCACCAAAATTTCAATTTCACTAACGGCCAACTAAACTCTCCTAGTATACAACTAGTTAGCAAGGTTCATAATAAGGCTTCACCAATTCCACTTTAGTTGTCAACTCCATTGTTGGTTCATATCATGTTAAGGTCTTGTTGGCTGCAAAGTTAGCAAATAGCAAGGCTTCATAAATATGGCCCCATGCTATGAGCCCACAATGAATAGATTCAATTTAATCTTTTTCCTCATTTTAGCAAGAGACTTCAGACCTATACCTTAAGTATCTAATCCCAACCCCCCCCCCCCTCCCACCTCTCCTCCTCCTCCTTAAATGTCAATGATAAAAAATTAGTATGTGCACATTTGTTAGAAGTGATGACAATAATCAAAGTGACATTGAAAAAACCTCAGCAAGATATCCATACTCTCACCTTTTTACTTCCTTTATCAGCTTTATTTTTTGTTCTGTCTTTGTCTTTATCTCGCAACCTCTTAGCAAAGGCATCTCTCTCCTCCAGGTCTTTAAGTCTCTCCTTTTCTTCATCTTCAGTGTCAGAAGATGAAGAGGGAGACTGTCTGTTGCTCCTGGGTTAGAGATAATTGTTCAAAAAGCATTAGGAAAGAGCTACAACACTGCAGTTAAACTAAAAAATAAAGAAATTAAGCAGTAAGATGAACAAACTTGTGTTTCAGGGTGAACAGATGATGAGAAAGGGGGGGGGGTGGGAGGAGGAAAGGAAGGGATGTGCAAATGATGAAAAACACAATATTGCAACAATATTGCTATGAGTTAAGGGGTATAGGAAATCTTACATTAAGCACAAGCGACAAGATCATATACAAAAAACAACTCAATCTTACAGCTAAAACTACTTATGAAATGATTTATACTATACTACAAATGGCTATAAGGATACAAATTTTATTTTTCCCCGAGGAGGGGTAGCATATTCTCAAATGTTGCCCACTAAAATATTTAAGTGGGACAATCTGGGATTTACAGAGGCAGTTTTTATATTAATGGTGATAATCATTTAGGAGATGAAGAGGACCATTTTTGTAACATTCTGCACTTGTCCCCCACTTCAACATCAGCTGACCATCTTAACTGCTGAGAGGGCCAGTTACCCATCACCCCTTTGCATTTTGTATGCTTGCCTAAATCACGACATAATCAACTCAACACTTCTCACTATTCACAGTAAAAATGTCCAATGCTCCTTGTGTGCACTTAACACTTTCATTGCTTCATCACCTTTTCTTCTCTGGCTCACTATCACTGCTGCTACTGCTGCTTGTCTCCTCTCTTTTACGAATATTTTTCTTGCGGGACTTTTCCTCCTTTCTTTCCCTCTTTTTCTGTAAAATAACCACAAAATGAGGAACAGCCATTCAATTTTTCACATTTCATTAGTTTAGGTGCATGGGTGTAAAATGTGATTTCCTTTTGAAAATTAATACATCATCTGCTCAGAGTTCATAAGTGGAAAGAAACTCTCAAAGATATTGTCAGCACAAAACAACTGTCACTATTCACTATCAAGACTATCAATATGACACTATCAATACTGAAACAGCTTAAGAAAATTACATAGCTACCAGGCACTGATGGCAAAAAGCTGTTCTTGAAGTTTTTTGTACCCCCTAAAACAGGCATCAGGGCAACAGTAAAGTTGCAGTCCATGCCCACCCCTGAAATTCAAATCTGCTATGCCCTTTTTTGATGCTTACAAATGCCAACTCTGTTCTACTGACTCATCAAGCAAGGGCCTAAGAGAGGACTAGGACCAGTCTATTGTAGAGCTCTATGGTCCACTAGTTGATCATTTTCTGCCAAAAGTTAATACTGTATGAAGAAATATCCCATTCTTCGTGTGAAGCATGATAAACAGTTTCCTCCACTGGTAGCAAAGAATGCAGTGATGCCTTGCTATATATCTTCAGTTTTGAGTTACTAAAAGGGTAATTTTCCAAAGCATTCTGGTGTAACTTGCACTCAGTTCCTACATATAAAGCGTAGTTCTTGAGATATTAGCAAGTGATTGTACCACACTGAAAACTCAAAGAGAACTTGAAGCAAGCACAAGAGACATCCTATTAAACCTCACATTATTGAACAGTTTTGTTTTTCTTTAACTTTTGCAACCAGTTTTCTCAATGATATCATGCTTTTGTACAGTAGGTGAATTAGGAGAGGAAAGGTTACTTAACAAACTTAATACTCCCAATAAGAAACATATATCCCTATTTATTTCAAGGTCAACAAGAACTTGAAAAAGAAAGAAAGCAAAAATCAGTCATCATCAATGTGAGAAAAGGACATCATTCCTTCTTGCATCAAATTAATTTGAAGTTACGGACTTTGTTAAATGATCTGCTATTGTCTGAGAACCAAAAATTGGAACTGAATGGAACTTTCATCAGATACTAACCGTAGGTTTAATTTCTTCCACAGCAGCACTGTCATCCATAAAGTCTTCCAGCAATTCATAACTTTGGTTCTTCTTTTGTTGTTCTAAGGCGAGTCTCTCTTTCTCCCTGTTCATGTTTACTTTCTGTACTTTCTGGGGCATCTTAATAAATAAACAAAAACAAATCTTTAGTACCTATGCTTTTGTTATGTGTACTGTAGTTTAAGCATAAAGGCTGCCTTTGAACCATTAATCTAGTCCTGCACTTTACTTCTTTGCTTGGTACTACTTTTGAATCAAATGAACTATTCTGAGTGGTAGGACTACTGTATGACAGAACTACGGTACACACACTATTCAAAAGACAATCTCATGTTGACTTCGATGCACTATGGTATGTTAGAACCCTGTTACCATCTCTACTTTTCACAGAATCACTGACACCTGACTGCATCAGATTCTTAAAGTTAAAAACTTGCCAATGTTGTAACTCTAGTAAGGAAAACTAAACATGTTCCCTCTTTCAACTTTGGCCAATGAAACTTGGGACTGGCTTTAAGAAAATCCCCATAACAGGGAAATGCATACCACACAATTTTAACTGACATACTGTACCAGCAGAGATGAGTTGTAATGTCATGTATATACTGGATTTACTCCCCCACCCCACCCCCCCCCCCACACACCTCCCCTTTTTTCCACAGTACAGTTACCAGCCGTACATATAAATAGTCTTACAAGCAAGATAACATTTAATAAAAGTCTGTAAGGTCCAAGTTATTGACATATTTCACATGCTGATTTTGTGTTTAACATGAGGCCTACAGACTATCCTAAGCATGATGTTACAGTATAATGTAACTGCTGATGTTCCACTTGATGTTTTTACCCTGGGATGGGGACTGCTTTACAGTCAGCCCTACAGTACAACCTATGCAATAATATACAGTATAAAATTTTCACTATAGCCCATTAGTCCTTCAATACAGTACATCCTTACATACAAAAATCCATCAACTGTGGGACCAATGGGCTATAGGAGCAATTCCATTGTACGATTATGGAACTGTGACCCCCAGAAAGAGGCCAGTACCTTGAGCAGGGGGACTCCCATCCCCTTCCCTGAGTGGAATGCAAGTTTTGCAAACCACATCCTACTTGAAGACTTCGCTACAGAAAACATTGTATATTCCATAAAATGTATAGTAACCTTTAATATAAATCTTAGTTACTAGACATGTTGCAGGATTAAATATTGCCACTTTGATCAAAATTTTAACTTTTCGGAAATATAAACAATTCACATTTCCAAATACATAGCCACTGTTCAGTTAGCTGTCCAGTTATTTTCTTTACCTTGTTCCATAGTTCACTGGCAAATCTTGTCACTTTATCATTCACATCCAGCGTTCCAGTATCCTGAATTTTTTGCAGGAAATGACCACTACTGTTCGACTTCTCTGCCAGACTTATAAGAAATTCTGCAATGTATCTATCACTCATACCAATGACATCATGTAATTGGTCTTGGACCCATAGTTCTACTTCTTTTGAAGCCATCTTGAAACAGCCTCTCTCCTTATTTCCCAAACAAAATCTACAACATCTGCCGAGGAAAAATGTTCATACAATATTAAACATATGGACTGTTACAGTATATATACTATAGGCTATTCACCTACACCTCCATAAAACAAATGTTTAACCCAGAAAGACAAAAGGCTTAGTGATTCCTTGCCTCTGCAAATATTTCTTAAAGTACCTTCACTTTCTGGGGTTTCAGCAAGAAAGAGGCTCCCTCCCACTGGACACAAAAACCTAAAACTACTCCCAAAAGGAGTTACAACCCCATACGCTAAGTATAGCTCCATCACTGTTGCCCCCCTTGAGATAAAATCATGTTTCTGAGCAGTTTACAAGGTTTTCATCTCAGATAACCTTTGATCTCTACCAAACACAATAGGCTTCACGCACTGACTATAACACATCCACATGGCATTATGAAAAGGATCTTTGGTTCCTACAGTATCTATGTCACATTTACACAGTTTTCCATTTTTGACCTCTGACCTCCTCTTCAAAAACAACAGGATTCTCCCTCTCAGTAACAATCCTACATATCAAGTATGAAAGGCATCCATCATTCGTATCTTGAGCTATTGCATTAATTAGCAGTTTCCACCATTTTTGCTGTTTTGCCTCTTCTTACCTCAGATAACCTTTGACCTAGCTGATTATCTTTGAATGTAAGGGCTGAAAGAAAAGTTACATAGTAATCAGATGTAGACTCATCATACTGCTGCACATTTCTTGATAGTTGCCTTTGTTATCATAAAGAATCTCTGTGATCTTGAAAAGTGGAAAACAACAGGAATGAGAAAGAAAACCAGAAAAACAGAAAATCAATTAGAATGACATTTCCACATAAAAACACAAACCATACAGGGTCATTCCACTTCAAATCACCCAATTTTTCTGACAGTTGGTACTCTACCAACTCAAAACTTCCCACAATATTTGTGTAAATAGTCTGTCATAAAAAAGGCACACCCTATGCTCCTTGTTATTCCAACCCCTTCCCCCCTCCTTGTGACTACCCAGCAGACCTGTATTTAAGCCCAGATTGGTTCTCGAATGCATTGTCTGTATTCTTCAATGGAACCCCCAAATTTTCTGTGTGCTCTGTGTACTGTGAAGTCTGCTCAAATTCACATCCCATACTCATTACCCATACAGTACCTGACTTTGCGTTTGTAATATCTTGTAATGGTCAGCCAAATTCAGATCAATCCAGGATTGCTGTTAAGTACTGTATCTTGTAACTGTCATATACAGCATTTGGCGAGCGACTTCGGAGGAGTGAACCACTTTGTCTGGTGGGTAGCTGGATACAACCCAACACATGTTATCCTAGATAGGGGCCAGCCATCTTTCATGTGTTTTTTCTTCCTCTAAATGAACACAGATTCTCCTAGCAGTTCCAAGAACATTAGGCACCCTGGGCACGCTATGCATGCACACTGCATGTCAGATTTCTTTGCAAAAACTTCACCGTCAAAAAGCTTGATACTTCAAATTTTTACAACTAGTGCCAAATGTACTTTGATATGGGATGGCAATGTACACAAATTGTTCCCATTCTAAATTAACTCCCAGTCTCTCTTTTCAAACATGTCTCTCTTCACATACCATTCCCTGTCTTCATTCTCCTGGCCTGTATCAGTGGTGGCTCGGGCTTAAGGTTGCCCATCATTAGGCACCAACTGCAGCTAGTAACACCTTTTCCCTTCCTCAGATCCTCTACCAATACAGTATATTTATAGAGCTTTAAATACAATTTCTCTTAGGGATTCAGCCTAGTTACCCCCATTTGGAAATCCTGGTTATGTGCCTGCCCTAGTTTTACCACTGGTAAGACCTGAAATGACATTTGACAACTACAGGACTTACCAAAAATAATATCTGGCATTCCTCCTCTCAATACATATAACAAACACCAGATATGAAAAGTATCCATTGTTCATACTGTACCTTGAAATGTCAGGTTTTTTTCTTTTACAACCTCTGGCTACCACTGGCATAGCAAGCGGGTGGACTGGGTGGACAATGTCCAGGTGCCCCAAGGGTTCAAGGGGCCCCCAACCAAATGTGCAAAAAAATTCTCCAAAACCTACCGTCTAAACACTTAGTACAGACTTGAAAGGAATCACAAAGTTATCAACAACTGCAGAACTGCTTTTGAAGAACCAGGCAAGAACGGGATACAGGATTGAACCCCGATCTGGTGTGTGCAAGGTCTCACTTTTACCCATTACCTCCCCATGGAGATTGGAGGGCTCTTAGGAAAATGGGTTTATGATACCATTGGTTTGGGTGCTCCTCGGTGTCTCTTGTCCATGTGCCCCCGAGGGTCTTGCTACACCACTGCTGGCTACCTCACATGACCTCAGACCTCCACTTAAAGCAATTGGGTTTTTCCTCCTCTCAATATGCCCAATCCACATACCAAGTATGAAAAGCATTCATCATTCCTAGCTTGAGATCATGTTTGCAAGCTAAGCTTCACAAACACACACACACACCACACACACCACACACTCACACATAAATATGATTCCATAGATTCATAACACCTTCAGTGAGGAATCAAAAAGACTCTGGAACCAATGTAATTTCAACAAAATATAGCGGCCTGTGAGCCCACTGCCCACAAATGAATGACCTTGCAGGCCAAAGAAATACAGTACTTAGCCACCCTTGGGTACTGAATTGTCAATACTGTACACTTTGATGTTAGCCTTCATCTAACAATAATAGCTCTAGACATGAAGGCCTCTCCACCAGGAACATTACTCAAAAGTAGAAAATCACATGAAGCTCATTTTCTGTCATGTTCATATGATACTGTAGCATTGACCATGTTTTAAAAGTGAATGCTGTTCTCCCATGTGAACATTGTTAAGGAAAAGGAAATTTTCAGTGTATGCTATTTGTAAAACTGATACTGTAAGGGATGCTTCTGATATCCTGTCTGGTCCAACTGGACTATCATGCCTGATAATAGAAAATTACAGTATCCAATTCCAGTTCCAGCCCAAACCTTTTTGAAGAAATCCAGTCAGATTTTTCTCAAATTATAGCATGTGCTACTGTACCACAAACATTAAAAGATAGTGGCAGCTTCACAAATAAACATCTTAGCACAAGTTTTCCTATTTATCTATCCATGTTACAAACTTTAGTAAGAAATTATCCCTGTAAACTATTGTAGGTTCTCCCACAGTCACAATAAAACTTGTCAACATTCATCTTGAAACAACTGACTGAAAGGTAATTAACAACCCACTCAGGCAGGCTGTTCCACTCATTGACAACTATGAGAGAAGCTGAACTTTCTAATGTCCAGTATAGAGGAACACTTAACCAGCTTCTTATTACGGCCTCAAACACAGGAATCAGCACAAACCTCTACGTAGTTACAATTACAGAATTGCTACATGAAAGAAATTTGAAAACCTGTAGCATATGTCCCATAATCCTTCTTAACTCAAGGGTAGTAAGTCCCATCCATTTGAGCCTATCGAGGTAAGGGAGATAACATACTTCAGGGATAAGCCCAGTGGCCCTCTTACTGAATTTTCTGCACTTACTGAACCTTCAGGGGTACAGTAGGAAGCCAGAAGGCTTTTAAAGGGAAAATGCGGTCATCCCAATTTGAATTAGTCTAGTAGTCTATCCTATTTCATGAATGGATCTTGAGAATCATGTGACAATATTTTCTCACTGAATTCTAAAATTTATGGGGAGTAACTCATTGGTTTACCTTGGATATGCAATATTAAAGTCCTTAATTATCATGAAAGGTACTTGAAAGAGTATTTAGAAGAAATTAGTGAAAATTAGCTGTTGTTTCAAAATAAGTTTGGGGGGGACTGCTCTTGCCCTTTAAAGACCCCTATTCTCTGCCAGGTAGATCCCAATGTATGACTTGAAAGAACTGATGGATGGAGCAGCAACTACTCTGTCAGGGAGACTGTTCCAGATATTCACAACCCTCTGACTAAAAAAATTTTTGCAGATATCCAGTCTGAACCGAGGCTTATACAATTTGAACCTGTGACCACATCTAACGGAGACATCCATCATGAAAAGGTACTGTACGTCAGCTCGGGACTATCCATGAAACATTTTGAAGGCCTCCAGAAGATCAGCCCTAATTATCCTGCATGTAGCAAGAGTAGTCAACTTTAATAAACACAAACATTCCTCATATGGCTTACTAGCGAAACCAGAGATCATACGTGTGAAACAATGCTGAACTTTCTCGAATAGAATGTTCTCTTTGTGATAGAAGGATCAGACTGGAGAGGCATCTAGTGTAACTGAGGTCTAATAAGTGACTTATACAATGGCACTACGATTTCCTGGGACCTACAGGAAAATGTTCTTCTGATCATGCCTAGTATTCACACCAAGGTCCTTTTCACTGCCCTTCTCTGAAACTGCTCTAAAAGAAACTTGTTCTTTCATAAAAAGGATTTCAAGCCTGCACAGCACAATCAAGATATGGCCTAACCAACTGCTTATACAGATTGAACACAATATCCTTACTAAAATGACTGAAATTCCTCTTGATCAAACCAAGTACCCTATTTGGCTTAGCAGCAGCAGCTGCACACTGCCTGGAAGGCTTCAGATCACTTAAAATGATGACACCTAGGTCTTTTTGGAAGTCACTTTACTCTAAATACTACCAGCCATGGTTTAATCATACCTCAGATTTTTAGATCCAAAGTGAAGAACTTTGCATTTATCAGCATTAAAAGACATTTGCCAAGTCTGAGACCAAGGGGATAACCTATCTAAGTCCGTTTGCAACAGTGAAGCATCCCTCTCATCATTTACTTTCCTATAGAGCTTAGTGTCATCAGCAAACTTACTAATACTAGATGTGAGAGAGCTATCAATATTGCTGATGAAAACTAAGAAAAGAAGTGGTCCAAGAACAGAACACTGCACTCCACTTGTGACTTCTTTCCAAAAAGGGAAATTACCATTAACAACAACTCTCTGAGATCTACCATGAAGCCATGAATTTTTCCAGTCAGCACAACTGCCCTTGATGCCTAACCTATGCAGTTTTACCATACCTGTTAGTCTAATGGAACTTTATCAAAGGCTTTTTGAAAATCAAGGTAAATGACATCAACACTGTGACTGGAATCAAGAGATAAAGAAACATCCTCAAGAATGCTCAGTATATTAGTAACTCAAGACCTGTTAGGTAAGAAACCATGCTGAGACAGAAGCAGTATTATCTAAAAGATGCTTACTGTAAGTACACAATCCTTGACCACAGATTTCATGACTTTACACACTACTACACCATTGGTTAAGCTAACAGGCCTGTTCGGCAGGCTCTGATTCCCTTTCTTAATAATAGGGGTGAAGTGATCATAAGCAACTGCAATAGGCCTACTATTACTAAGTTCAGTAAGTGTAAGATTTGGAAAGGATAAGTTATGGTAGCAAATTAAGACTTTAGTTACCAACTTCCAAGCAGAGAAAATCAATTTCAACCAGCACTGTGCTGGTTGAAGCCCCCACATTTTCATGTGTCTTTATAAGGACCACCGGTTATAGGCTACACATGGCTTACTGAGGACTAAACCCTACCTTGAACTGGTCAGAAGATTTTTGGTCAAATGGGCCTTCAGTTCTAGTGTATGTATAATGATAGTCCTTAGTAAAGGACTGTGGTCATTCACCTACAGCTCACACAGTCCTTACACTGACCTATGAAAATAGCGGTGGGGATCAGCCATCTGTGTAATGCCTGAAATTGTCTCTCTTCTCACAACAAATTTCGAGAGAAAAATAATTTACTACCAGGACTTTTCTTTCTAGATCTTATAGGAGTAGTGCAGCCACTTTTGATCACTGAGAATTTCTGGCAAGTGCCAAAAATGGAAAATGAAATCAGCAACTTTTTTCGTGCCTGAAATTTACGGTGCGACTATGGAACTTTGTTTACATCAGTATGCTACTGTAACAAGCTTTATCGTTATGTCACAATAGAATGTTTGCAGAGGCAATTGCCACCTGCATGTACAGATAGGAACTACAGTAATCAAAATGTTGTGTGTGATGTCACAATGTTATGCACACAGCATTCTGATGTCAACAACAATTTTTGAACACTACAGTAAATTTTATGAAGTAGCCGAGTTGATAATTTTCTTTCTAATTTTCAGAACTTTTCAGAGGTTTAAAGTGATAAAAAAAAAACTGCAATATAAGTGTAAGATTTAGAAAGGAAAAGGAATGGTAATAAATTTAGACTCTAATGTTAGGTCTTTGGTTTGCTATAAGATGAAAACTAATTTCGACCAGCACTGACCCCAGGTTTATAATGGGTCAGTGTAAGGACCGTGTATAGGGAGCTATCGACGACCGGCTATATATGTGCCTTTCCTTTACTGAGAACTAGCCTACTGTAGTATAATGCCAGATTGGAAAGCTTGTGATGGTGTGCGGGGGATTTTAATAACGGCTAGGAGAATAGCGCGGCCAATGCTATCTAAGCGAAGTGCCACCATCAGTTGGTGCAGAGCATACTGAGAAAATTTTGGCCAAAACCACCTCCTACGTTGCAGGAAATCGCCTTTCCCTGGCAACTTGTGTGCTTGTTGCCAACAAGTTTGCGCGGTTGCAGTTGTCAGTTGTTAAATTTGCGTGGCTGGCAACTTCAAAATTCATATCCCCCACGCAGGGCAAACTTTCCAATCTGGGTATAATGTAAATATTTAGGCTAGGCCCTATATTAATTAAATATTACATTTAGGCCTCGGCCTACCACTGTATGTCTGTTATGTGCCATGTACTCCATGTGGATGGAAATAAACTGTGTCATTGTCATTGTGTAGGTCACCATTGATCTCATGGGCCTTCGGTCTAGTGGGTATCCCCAGCACAATTAGACTCCTAGGCCTAGGCCAAGGCCCGTCTGGAAAACGTAGGTTACGCCGAAGATCTTCGGCGTGGCACTCAAGCGGTCACGCCAAATTTCTGGCGTATTTTGTCATCCTGATTTCTATTTGGCGCACCTAGCCTACAGCAGAGGCTGGCGTAATTTTTATCTTGCTTTTCCTTTGGCGTAAATCTTCGGCGGCGAAAAAACGAACTTTCCAGTATGGGGCCAAGGCCTATATCCTGTTGTCTGCCCCACAGGCAACAGCAATTGCACAACAAAACGACATTCTGGTGCGCTGTTTTACAATACGCCTAACTGTAAGAACTAGTTCCACGAAAAAAATTAAAAGTTTGTCAAAGTTAGCGTTTACCTTATCTTGAAAAACCAGGATGGTTCATAATTATGTGAGTATGCAAAGGTCTACCATTTTATCTTGTTTTGCCAAATATTGCAGTGATTCCGTCTACTTGACATCACAGAGTAGCTTCCCTACAGTAAAAAAGTGAAGCGTAACGTTAGAAAGACGACAAACATCTTTCGACCGTTCACACACATGTAAATATGCCTGTGCTGTCTGTCGATAAATCTGTCAAATATAGGTAGGCATTGTATTCCAACCGCCGGAATGACGGTCATGAATAATAAATCTATGATGTGTACGACGTCACTGGGACACTGAGGATGCATGGAGAGAGACTTGACTGGAACCGCGTGCTGCTTTCCGGGCAGTATCATAAGTATGCTGCAGTTATAGGTTGGAAACTGGGCCGTAACAACTCCACCTAACTAACCACACATGGGGTAAAATGGCCAGTCATGTACAGGGCGGGATGGAGAAAGGTATCACTTCAACGTAAGCATATCCGACAATTTCAGATATGTGTATGTATGGCAGATGCCGTGCATGGACATGGTGAAGCGATACGAAGTATCTTCGGTGTCGGCATTTGTACTGCAGAAAACAACTTAATTAAGGGGTACAAAACAAACTTCAGGTATAGGTAACTTGTCATGTAGGCCGTAAGCTCAGGGCTCATGACTATTAGAAAGTACGCCTATTGCGTGCAGGGCGACATAGGCCTAATTATGCGTCTTTATAACTGTGTATTAACACGGGTTTTGTAGTCATAAGGCCGGCGCAAACTGATCCGACCAGTGGCGTAACTTTGGTTCTTCTTCTTCTTCTTCTTCTTTCGGAATACGGTGACACATCCAGAGGGACATTACTTCACCACGCCGGTTCAAGGTGCCCGGGGGCAAGAATGGGTTGGGTGTCCCAGACAGCATGATGTCTTCTCAAGATTCTTAGTTATAATGATCAAAAGTGTAATCCTATACCAGACCAAGGTGAGTATGGGTGGTGGGGAAAGGTTTCCAATTCCAAAAGTCCGTTGCAAACAAAGAAGCCTTGCCTAACACACACAGTGGACACCCCCTTTTTGTTTAAACCTGCATCCGCGACCGGAAAGATGATATTGTTTTGTTACTTAGTTACGTTAAATCCATCTTTTTCATTGCTGTCAACTGTCCTCCCGATCGGACCGGGCGCGGAACTTTCGAGGGGGTCGAGAGCATGCATACTTAGAGGGCGCATACTAGCAGGACTGCAGGGGCGTAGCCAGGTTTTTGTTGTGATGGGGAAAAGTGGACTTATCGTCCCCATTCTTGACCGCAGCCCTGGGTGAGGGGAAAATTTTTTTTGCTGTCTCGAACGGCTTAGATGCAAAATGGTGCTTCTTTTTATACTAGATCCCAGGGGTTTTTAGAGGGGCGCAGGGGTGGCGCCAGGATTTGCCCGAAGGGGACCAGACTCCCCGACGGGGAGGCCAGCGACCCGGCGAGCCCCCGACAGCTCCGATGCCGTCGAGGTGTTGGTGAGGGAGGATTTGAAGAAAACCTGTGAACTATACCATGCCATTGCGGGATAAATATTACATAAAATTTGTGTATACAAAGCGCGCGAAATTTTTTTGGGTAAGCCTACAGTAAAGAGAATCTATACTCATTTAAAACTTACATAGGTCAATTGTTCGGGCAGATGGGCCCTATCAGACATAACAAATATTTGACTTCCCCCCTCGGGTCACTAGCCATACCTCACGACAGACATATGAGAACATTAACTAGGTTTACGGAAATGAGATGACCTTGGACTATATTTAGCTATAAGTAATGGAACTGAGGAAGAGTGGGCACAGCGTCACCGAAAATTGTAGGTTTTATCACTGAAATGATCCTTTTGAAAAGCCAAAATAAGTAAACCGACCATGGATGGCGACAGAATTTTCCAAAACGGGGGCCGGCGACCCCAAGTACCGACAATCCACTACGTCGAGGGGGTGCATGGTGAGAAGGGGATTTGAAGGAGCCTAACTATCGCATGCCATTGCAGGGCATATTTGCATAATATCACTTAATACTTCGAGAGCAAAGTTGCGCACTGATATCGTTCTTTTGAATCTGAATCGTGATACTGCAAAGCGAGCGAAACGCGCGAAAAATTTTTTTAGACTTCCACAGAAAACATATTTAATCATTAAGAGCAAAAAGAAAGAAAGAAAACAGTAGGGGTTGAAGACCGTATCGGGGATAACATAGGCCTACATTAAATCGAAACCACCCGGACTCGCTCGCCAACATGACACACATTAGAGAACAGCAACTAGGCTTTGCGATATGGGATGCAGGGGCGGATCCAGGATTTCTGAAAAGGGGGGGCCGAAGTTGTTCGACCTGCGATTGATGGCACTATACCATCTAAGCGGAGCGCCACCTTCTGTTGGAGCGGAGCGTACAAGAAAATTTTTGACAAAATAGACCTCCCAGATTGCCGGAAATAGCACTTTCCATGTCTTATTTTTGCATTTTCTGCTTCATATAATTTCATGTCTCAACTCTCAACACATTAATTTTTCCACAAGTTATTAACAGAAGACAGTTATCATAGGTACAGTGCCTTACTACAATGCATCCTGTTCAAGGCGTCTAATCAGATCTTTAGTAGTCATGTTCTAATTTGGTGAATATTGAAGGACTTCCTTGAGAAATTTGCGACCCATATCTTAGTCCGACGTGATTCCAGGACACAGGTACCTTGCATTGACATGTGGGCGTAAATGTACGTTTTATCACGTGCATGTTCCCCTCTGCCTAATTTCTTGTTCTGCGTGGACTCAGTGAGAAAGTGAAAATGACCCAAAATGCACGAGACTTGGCAGCCCTGTCATTGTCTTGGGGGTACGTCCAGGCAGTTTAATCATGGTATTATTGTAGGCCTTACATAGTATCAAAACTGCGCTGTAGGCCAATCGTGTCCTCCCCCGTTTTCCCGCTTCCGCCGCCTATGCGTAGCATACCAGAAAATTTGGGTAAAAACACATCCCAGATAGCCGGAAAAGACACTTCTAAGGCCTTGTAACTCGCATGATTTTCCATCTTAATTCTCTTTTGCAGTGGCGTAGCTAGGATTTTTTTGTTTGGGGGGCTCTGGGGGCTGGAGATTTTTGTGGGGCTCCCGTTTACTATCTAAGCGGAGCGCCACCATGAGTTGGCGCGGAGCGTACCAAGAAAATTTGAGATTTTAATACATCCCAGATCGCCGGAAATGGCACTTGCCAGGCTTGACAGCAGCCATCAAGAAGTGCAATTTTTGTGAACAAAATGTAAAGTTTGATTTTATTTTAGGACGGATTAGCTCAGCTGGTGGGACTTTTTTGTCCAAGTTTGAATCCCGTTTTACTCAGTGGCGTACCCAGGATTTCTCTCACGGGGGGCATGCAGTATGTTGTGTGATCGCCGGCCTGGGGGAGGGGTCTAAGGGAAGGGGTGCCCCCTCCCCCTTTGAAAATTTTTGAAAAATTAGGTGTCCTTACATGCAATCTGGTGCCACATATGCTACTTTTTGAAGTAAAATTTGTGTTAAAAAATTTAGTCATTTTTAGGAACTAAAAAAAAATCGGCATCAGTGGGGGGGGGGGGAGGGGGCATGGCCCAATGGTCTCCCCCTGTGTACGCCAATGCGTTTACTATCTAACCGGAGCGCCACCATAGGTTGGCGCGGAGAGTTCCAAGAAAACGTGAGGTTTTAATACATCCCAGATGGCCGGAAATGGCACTTGCCAGGCTTGATAGCAGCCCATCTCACCTGATGCGCACTGTCTCGTAAGGTATTTTTCGATTGGCGGATGGTATTGTATCGTATTGATTGTATCCAATCATGTGTAGTAAGATAGCATGCGTGTGAACTGTCCCAATCGACGCAAACTGATCTGCTGTGCGCTATGACTCCCATGCTTCGAGGTTGCTAATTGCAGCTTCATTCTCTATCACTCCACTCTCTGTCCTTCTCTCTATCTCTTCTCCTTTCCGTTTTTTCCCTCTTTTTTCCCTTTCATTTTTTTTTCTTTTTGCATTTTCAAAAAGGGGAGGGGGGGCCGGATCGGCCCCCCTAGATCCGCCCCTGGGATGAAATTTACGACCTCTAAAACAGCTGTGTAATCTGCCTACATGTTACTTGGTAAGGTGGACAGGACTTGTGCTATCTAGCTACTGTATGTGGAATGGAAATATTAAAGAAAATGGAGTGACCCTACAGCGCGGGAAGGGCCGAAAATTTTGGGTTCTTATTATTTAGAAGTTGTCCTCTTGAGAGCAAAAAACAGGTTAACCGTCGGGGCGACTGCCGCCTTCGAGGACTGCATGCTTTATCGTATCGACTAAAGCTAGCCGTACACTACACGACTTTGCACACCGCAACTCAACTCGATCGTCGGGTCGCCAACAGTCGTATAGTGTGCATGAGTTTATGACTGCGACTGGAAGTTTTAGGACCAGTTTTAAGTCGCTCCGACTTCAGTCGGGAAGAACGAACATGTTGGTTCTTCCCGACTGAAGTCGGCGCGACTTAAAACTGATCTTAAAACTGCCAATCGCTGTCTTAAACTCTTGCACACCTCACGACTGTTGGCGACCCGACGATCGAGTTGGGTTGCGGTGTGCTAAGTCGTGTAGTGTACGGCTAGCTTAAGACTCCCCGACGAAACTGTAAAAGATCCCCGACGGAGGGCAATGGTCCCCTTCCCCCTGCCCCACCTGGCGTCACCCCTGGAGGGGCGGCCCGCCCTCCGAGTGAAAATGACATTGACAATCAATGTTTTTTCGGGGTTTATTTATTCTGTTTCAAAATCAGGATTAGGGTTCGAAAAAAGGACTAGGGTTCAGTCCCCAAGGCATAATCTGTTAAAAAAAATCCGGAACACTGTTTCCAGACGAGATGACATCATTAATATCCAAGGTTTTGATTGACTTTTCGGGGGCCTATTGCCAATGCGTCCTGCATAAAATAAATATGTTGTCCTTTCTGCTGTGGATTCCACCGTCATTACTCATCCCCGAGACCTTGATCCCTACCCCCACCCACTCCGCCCCACCAACTTACCATCCCTCCCTCCTCTCACGGTTTTTGGGGGGTCGTTTTGGGGGTTCGTTTTTTTTTTTTTTTTTTGCTTTCCTTCATTTTTTCAACATCGCCCATTGCGTCCTCAAAATTTCTGTTGGGGGCACTCTGCCCCCTGCCCCCTCTGGCTACGCCACTGCAGGACTGTAACATCCGAGTCCGGACTCGATTCGGAACTCGAGTCCGTTTTTCGCCAGACTCGGAATTGGCCCGGAATGCGGGAGGTCCCGGAATCGGAATTGACCCGGAATGAGTTCAGCTGGACTAGGAGCCAATTCCAGTCGAGTCCGCAAAAATGAAATTTTTATTAATGTTACCTAGGTAACATCATTGGTGCACAATTTAACAAGTAGGCTAAATGGTTTTATACAGTCAACTAAATTACAGGGTCAGCCAGAGCATGAAATTGACTCCTGGAAACTGTCCGTTTTCATCACAAGTGCAATTGTAAATGGTACGAAAACCATTTGTATGAGCCCTTTATTGTCAAATGGCCGGACTCGGGGTTGGATGAATGAAATTCCTTTTCCAAACTTTAAAGTATATATTCTTGCAATTCTAGACTTAAGGTCCACTTTAAGGGACCGAATTGCCGAACAACAGTCACGAATTTAATAGGACTTGAGGTGGACAAAAGGGGGGGGGGGCTCATTCAATTGCCTAAGCCGCTTGTACCCGAGGTGTCAGTTTCTTGTCCGTTCCCATGTCATCCCATACCCGATCCTCCGCGCCCGGATGACGCCAGACTGCCTTCAAGCATTATAGCGAGCCTGAGTGTTCCTCACACGCTCGTCGTCTATCCTCTTCGACCCCATCGAACGTTCCGCTTCGGAGCAACCACACTTGACGTAAAGCAAAAAACTGAGACATGCCTATTGGACCATTGACCTCACGTTTCAAATTATGTGAACACAATACCCAGCTGAGTGTGGAATCCTGGAATATAGGTTACAGTGTAAGTCTTTCCCCGAAAGTGTAAATGATCAGATGTGGCGCCCGGGGGGGGGGATTGATAAGTGGAGGGGGTTGTACGCTGTAAGAAAAGTGATCAGGACTGAGCCTATGTAACTTTGTATATATTTTCCAACTAGATCAAATGAGAATAATACCAAACGTTAGTTTAGTTAGTCGGGGACTTAGCTGGCCCCTAGTCAGAGCGCTCGGCCCCCGTGTCGGCAATCAAAGCACCACTTGGCTCAGCCTACATGCAGGTTTTGCCTTTTGGCATTGAAGTATACCCGAAAGTTTCGTCGCGCTTGGAGCGCAATCCTCACAATCCACATTGTATCACTTATAAGCAATATAAGCACATAAGTACCAGTGAACTTTTCTAGCATAAACTAGGTATGCTCTTGTGTTGACTCATCCCCAAGGCAGACATGTAAATGCCGGCATCGGCGTATACGCAGGGGGTCCATTGGCCATGGCCCCCTTCTCACAGATGCCGATTTTTTCTTCCTTAAAATACGTAAATATTTTAACGCAAATTTTACTTCAAAAGGTTGCATATGTGGCACCAGATTGCATGTAAGGACACCTAATTTTCTAAAATTTTCAAAGGGTAGAAGGGGACACCCCTTCCCCTTATTCCCTCCCCCAGACTCCCCCAGCCCAGCGATTCTTTTTTTAGTTCCTAAAAATACGTAAGAATTTGAAAACAAATTTTACTTCGAAAGGTAGCATATGTGGCATCAGGTTGAATGTAAGGACACCTATTTTTAAAAATTTCAAAGGGGAGGGTTCCCTCCCCTTAGACCCCTTCTCCCTTCTCCAGCCGGCGATTCTTTTTTCTTTCTTAAAATACGTCATTATTTCAGCACAAATTTTATTTCAAGAAGGTAGCATATGTGGCACCAGATTGCATGTAAGGACACCTATTTTTTCAAAAATTTCCAAAGGGGAGGGGGACCATTAAACCAGGCCGGCGATCGCACAACATACTGCATAGCCCTGCATAGCAATCCTGGGTACTCCACTGAATGCTGGGAATTTCATCTCATTTCACTAAACTAAGGTAATGTTCTCTTGAGTCTGTCTTTCGTCTGTCTTTACGGCTGGTGACTCGAGGAGGGAAGTACAATGAAAGTTGTGCCCGATAGGGCCCTACTGCCTGGACAATTGACCTATATAAGGTTTAAATAAGTACAGATTCTTTTTAGTGTAAGCTTACCCAAAAATTTCGCGCGCTTCGCGCGCTTTGCAATTTCACAGTTTAGATTAACCTTAAATCGGGCGGAACTATTTTCCTCTAGTATATACAAAATTTTAAGCAATAGACTTATATGCCCCGCAACGGCATGGTATAGTACACAGGTTTCTTCACATCTCCCCTCACCAACTCCTCGACGGCATCGGGGCTGTCGAGGCTCCGGGTTGTTGCCTCCCCCCCCCCCCCGTTGGGCAAATCCTGGTGCCACCCCTGCCGGACTACTATAGGTTGGACTAACGGTTCACAGCTCTAACTGCATCGCTTATCACCACTTTCAGTAGGCATTTTTTTCTTCTCAGTCGGCAAATACGGCACGACACCCCCCCCCCCCCATGATAAATGCTCTGGCGACGCCCCTGACTCAACTCTTCATCTACGATTTGGGGAGCTGAAGACGCACTATCATGGCCATAGCCTTGCTCCGTTCACTTGTGAGACTCTCCACAAACTGCCGCCCGGGAAGGGGAACTTTTCGCTATGATCCGCGTAGGTCTTGAAATATCATCTCCTGTGGTTCCCGCAAACTGTCATCATCTGTTGGCACCACTAGCTACCAGGGCCGGATTAGCGTTGTGTGGGCCCCCGGCACTTTCTATAGCGGGGCCCCTTTTACAAGTTTAACTTCCTTCCCCCTCGCCCACCCTCTTACACAAAATTAATAACACTCAACAGATTAAATTTTAGCTTTTAACTAATAGTTGCTCTTACACATTATACAGTGATACATGACAGTTATTTTACATTATATGCCAGATAGTGTTAAGGCATGGCAAAAGTGCACACACATGAAAACCAGTAAATCAAAATGATGTGGGTCTCAATTCCCGGGGGCCCCAAAAGCGCGGGGCCCCCGGCATATGCCGGTTCTGCCATGGGGTTAATCCGGCACTGCTAGCTACAACGATACGGTAATCTTCTTTGCGGTACAGGAGCCCCATATGTCAGAATTGTCCGGTTTCACCAAGGCCAATGGCAACATAGCCCCCTCCCCCCAAAGTATGTCCCTACAGCCACGGTGAGGCATTATACATGGAGCTATTCTGATCAAAACACTCCGAAAACAGTGAAACGTTTCCAAACATCGGTAGGGGCCTGGCATCAGTATGGGATTTTTCAACCTAATTTGCATCATAACTTGTGGAAGGTTTTTCAAAAATTTTCAAGGACTTTTTTTCGCTCGGCCATTGTCGGTATAAATGGTGATTGTTACTACACTTACGACGAAAAAGCATTCTAAATAAGCCAGCCGTACACTACACGACTTTGCAGACCGCAATTCAACTCGATTGTCGGATCATCAACAGTCGTAAAGTGTGCATGAGTTAATGACTGGGACTGAAAGTTTTAGGACCAGTTTTAACTTGCACCGACTTCAGTCGGGAAGAACGAACATGTTGGTTCTTCCCGACTGAAGTCGGCGCGACTTAAAACTGATCTTAAAACTGCCAGTCGCAGTCTTAAGCTCTTGCACACCTCACGACTGTTGGCGACCCGACAATCGAGTTGAGTTGCGGTGTGCAAAGTCGTGTAGTGTGCGGCTGGCTTAAAACGCGCTTGTTAGTCCTTCACCCCCTTTTGCTGTACCTATCAGGGAGGTCTAATATCACCTTCCTGCACCTATACTCTCCCTCCCGTCCATTTCCCATTGCTGTAAGCTGATCGTCTGAATTTTTGTTCAAAATTAGTAAAAATACGATACATGGAATGTGCTTCGCGTAGTACTCTATATTATCATTTGGATAAAGGGTAAAAGGCGTTATGTTACTACCCCATTTTATATAATAAATCCAGACCTTCCACAAGGCCCTATACAGGTATCTGCCAGCCTTAGGTGAGTGGCCTTTACAATGCACAATGAAGGAAAGAAAAACTTTCGTAGTAGTCCAAGAAAGTTTCTGTTGACTCCATGCACGTATTTTGCGTCAAATCTTTTCTCGAATAGTAGACGGCAAAGCCAAGGGGGGGGGGGCTTTAGGAGGTTTGTTGACAACGTATTCTTCTCTAAGACAACATACTCTCTGCTTTCACCTAACCAAAAATTAAAATTCACTAAATTGTGGACATTTTCCAGCCATATATGATCAATTCCAAAAATATCCCAAAGATAGCACCATTTTGCATCTAAACAACCTTAACAAAAATTTCTCAAAGGGGACTCCCCCTTAGACCCCTCCTCCAGGGTGGCACCTTTATGTAGTGACAAAGGAGGGGGAATGAAAAGGTGGAATTTACGCTCCGCCATTCAGTTGTAAAAAAACTTCCATCCTGTAGACGGAATTTGGGACTCCCCCCCCCCCCAAACCCCAACATATAACCATGGCTACGGCCCTGGTCGTAGGTTACAGGTAAGTTGTACGTTAGTCAATCTTCCTCATTCGTAACGATTTGTATAGGCTCAACGTAGTTTTTCGTGGCCAATCTTCTTCCTCGAGCTCCTACGTTTCAGGTACGATTCTCGACCCTTCGCTACGCGTTGCTAGGAATGACCAAGATTCAGTTCTGATTCACCAACGCTTTTGCTTGGTCCAAGATGCTAGACTACGGTGGAGTTACGTATCTGTCAAGGTCTTCCCGAAGAAACCACGACCTAGGTACGGTTAGCGACGCTGCTGCACGGATCTGCTACGCTTTGCTCCCGTTTTTTCACGTTCCATTGCGTGTGATATGCGTACGTTATTGTCCCTTTTGAGGAAATCGAAAGGAAACGTAACCAAACCAGTGGTACGTCTTTTTGGGGGGTGAGGGGTGAGGGAAGTGTCCTCTGACAGAATCGATCGGGGAAATCAGGGAAATGAGAGGGAAAGAGATGGAGGAACGGACATGGGAAGAGGGGAATGAGTGGGAAAACAGGAAGAGGAAAAGCCTGAGAGGAAGAGAAAGCATCAGGGAGGGAAAGAAAAGAGGAAGAGTAAAAGGGGAAAGAATAGGGGGTGGGGCTCAGAAACCACACCTCCAGCCCTGCCAGCCTGCCAGCAATCTCACTGCTCCGGCCCAAGTGGGCTAGGCTAAGCTAGATAGTGCAGTTTACGCCACATCTTTTTATCATCTGGTTTAACGATCGAGCGGCGCCCACGGCCTTTTGTTCCAGTTGTGGGACAATGGATTACTTTCCCTACACGTTGCTATACGGAGCGTCACGCGCAACGCTTATGTGCCATTTTTAGTTGCGGTGCCTGCCACGCAGGCACACGCAACTTATGTCGTCGACACAAAATTGCGACTTTGGACTTTGGACCGTAACTCCTCCTAGTCGGCTGGTTGTATCGAAATACGACGTAGTCCAAGTTGTAGGGGTGGTTGGATTCTTTTAGGTAAGGTACTTTCGGGGACCTTGTGACCTTTTTAAGGGGGTGTAATTGGGATTTTTCTTTCTGTAAATGCGTGGGCGGTGTCTATTTTTAGACAATTTTCTACACACACTAGTCAGCTTATTTGAGCATGGTCGGTTAGGTTATTTTTGTGAACAGCGCCATCGAATTGAGTTGACACAGTGTAGATAAACAGATAAAGTGTTATGATTGTTTTTGCACTTCTGAGTGTTGTACAAAGGGAATTATTCGGTTGTTTGTGGTTATTTTATTAATTCATTTGGCATTGCTAGAGGTTTTTGTTATTGCTAGTAGTTTTGAAATTAGTTGGAAGTTGGTGTGAAAAACTGACCCTCACCTATTTCAATCATATGACAATGTTTTTGTTACTGAACTATGAAACTCGGAAAAAAATTTCTCCTTGCTTTACATACTGCTTGTAAACAGTTATATTCAAAACATCTTCGTAAAGCCAGTCAAATCACCTTCTACGAACTTAAACTTTCCCCATAGCCGACGAAATCAGTTGAGCGCCACACTAAAGCGCCTTTGGGTGGGCAGTAGGGTTAGGGAGCTAAATTTAGATACAATTTAATACTTTTCAAGGCAAATTTTCCATAATTCACCCCCTCTTTTGACAATTTTACTCATAATTCACATGTTCATTCATCCCACCACCCATAACTCTCAGGACGTGTTAAGTGAAATATCAACCTTATTCTAAAAATTTCCAGTGTCTCAGAATGGGTGAAGCAACAATTTTAAATCGTAACAAACTTCCGACTCAAATTTAAATAAAATGCGGAGAAACCGTCTCTACGATGCAGAGTTCTATGCAGTTATAATTTTTTCAAAGTCGTAACCCAATTAGGGGTGAAAATACACCCCGCCTATCATTTATGTCATAATTCATTTGTGACTAAGCAGTCATACACTAGTCTAAAAATAATTAACATGAAACACTAGGCCTAATAGTTGCTACTGTCAAGGCACCGCAACTAGTCTAGACATATGTCTTGTTTATGTCTTTGGTGCGACCGACCCGTTATTGAACCGTGGACCCCCGTATAGTGAGTCATGATGCTTTGTCACTTGACAGGGGCGTAGCTAGGATGAAATTTTTATGGGGGCCTAGGTATCAAATCGGAGGGTCACTGCATTGATCGCCGTCCTTAATTCTTGCAGATTTTATTAGGACACACACAATTTCTGGGGGGCCTAGCGAACATCTGGGGGCCCAGCCCCCCCCCCCCACGCCGTAGCTACGCGCCTGCCACTCGATTACAGCCCAAGTGGGTTCAGTCGGTTAAGGTGCAGGCTCAAGTGGGGAAGGGCCAGCTCACTTCGGGCTCAATTAGGGCCCATGTGGGCCAAATACTGGCATGGGCCAGTGGCGTAGTTACGGGGCATTGGGGTACATGAGTCCCCACGAAAAGCCGTGCCCCCAGTTGCCCTTGTGGAATTTTTTCAATGTACGGAATGTACATAGAGAGGGAGAGAATTCATGAATTGTGCCCCCAGGGACGGTGTGACCCCACCGTCCCTCGGCTGGAAAATCTTGACTAGGCCACTGAAATGGGCCCAGCTAGGCCCATATGGGTTCCAAAATCATGAGGTCTTGGTCTCGTTGAAACTACTAAAAACCCATCCCCTTCTCTATTACACCAATTGCCTCAAGGCTGGACGTTGCCATTGTCCAGATCATGACATGTGATACAGCTTGTTGGAAAGATATAATTAATTGGCTCGGAGATGGAGATAGCCTCGGGCGTTACAAAGTGACATATAATCCTACCCCACGAAAGTGCAGTTTTGTGGGGTCGGAAATCTGACATTTTTTAACGGATTCAATACGGCATGATGGGGTCATCGTCGAAACTGCCGACACATGGTGGGGCCCATTCAGTTTACCCAGTCGGGCCCTGCTTAGGTGGCCCGATCGGGCCCCATGCGGGACCCAGTTGGGAATGCTGGCTGGGCAGCATTTTCGGCGGGAAGTATGTCAATTAAGCCTAGCTACCATGCACAGGAAGAATCATCAAGATGCAAACGTGATATAAACGAATGTGGAATTTACACGATATTTGCTTTCCCGCCGGAAAGTTGATCCACTCGGAAAAGTAACAGCGGGCGGGGTAGGGGGAAGTGAGTGTGACTGTGAGTAGGGACAGGAACGATACTGAGAATAGAGCGGGTGCGTAGGCCTACCGTAGGTATGATTAGCGGATCATTCAAGGAATTCCAGCCTGCCAGGGATTATAGGTGTAGGCCATAGAAATAAAAGTAAGGGAGAACGCTAACACAATGCATCCATGCACGTTTAACCGGTGAAGCCACGAAAAATGTGAGGGCGCTTTCGTTGTACGGCAAAAGACCGGTTGATTGATGTCTCTATGTACGTACAGTGTGCATTCTGCTGCAGAAGTTATAGCTTATTTTATGCGTTTTTCGAAAGATTTGGATTAATTTTCACAACAGAAATAAGTCATGGTGCCTTAAGTATTTTGTTCTATACTCCTAAATTGAAAACTTGTAGTTTCTTTGCCAATACTTGGGGCTAAAGCAATGACGTGATATTTGTATTACGCGCAGGTGCTCTGTTGCCGTACAGACTGGCCAAATCAATGGCTTCAGTCCAGATCGGCTGACGTCATTCTCCCTTACTTTTATTTCTATGGTGTAGGCTCGGTTCAACGGCCGTCACTGCATGGGTCTGAACTCTTTATCCCCTAAGCCATAGGGCCTACTTGAAAAAAATGAATCATCACCAGGCTTTAGTAGCCGCCATGTTAATATCTCTACATCTCCCGTCATCCCTTGTAACCTAGCAGGGGCGTAGCCAGGATTTTGGTGTGGGGGGGCAAAGTCGACCCATCGTCCCCATTCTTGACCGCCGTCCTGGGGGAGGGGTATAAGGGGAGGGGGTGTCCCCCTCCCCTTTTGAAATTTTTTTGCTGTCTCGAAGGGCTTAGATGCAAAATGGTGCTATATTTTGTTTCTTTTTAAACTAGATCCCAGTGTTCTCCACAGGGTGTTTTAGAGGGGCGACCACCCCCCGGGTGAAAATGGCCGCCCCTCAAAAATAGTTGCCTTCCTCCAAAAAATCCAGCTTCCATTTTCAAGTCCATTGCTTCATAACACATGTACAAGTCATATAGTATGAAGGAAAACTTTCTCATCCCTCCAGAGGTGGCTCCAGGATTTGCTCGACGGGAGGGCCAGACTCCCCGACGGGGGCAGCGACCCGAAGCCCCGACAGCCAGGATGCCGTCGAGGGGTTGGTGAGGGGGAATTTGAAGAAAAACTGTGTACTATACCATACAATTGCGAGGCATATAGTCCATAAAATTTGTATATGCCAGAGGAAATAGTTCCGCGCTGATTTAATGTTATTCCTGGAATCTAAGCTGTGGAAAAGCGCGCGAAGCGCGCGAAAATTTTGGGGGTAAGCATACACTAAAAAGAATCTGTACTTATTTAAAGCTTATATAGGTCAATTGTCCGGACAGTTTCCAATGGTCCCTATCGGGCACAATTTACATTGTACTTCCCTCCTCGAGTCACTAGCCGTACCGCACGACAGACACAAGAGAACATTAACTAGATGCTTAGCGAAGTAAGACGAAATTCCCCGCCGACATTTACATAAATTCATGTATTCTGATGGAATGGGTTTGTACTTTATTAGCTATAAGTAACGGTACTGAGGAAGAGTGGGCAAAACGTACCAAAAATTTTGGGTTTTATCGCAGAAATGACCCTTTTGAAAGCCAAAATAAGTAAACCAACCATGGCTGGCGACAGAATTTTCCCATCAGGGGGGAGGGCCATGCCAGCGACCCCAAGTTCCGACAGCCCCTATGTCGAGGGGGTAGTGAGAAGGGGATATGAAGGAGCCTAACTATCCCATGCCATTGCCGCCTGGGGCATATTTTGCCAATATCACTTAATACTTCAAAGCCGAGTTGCGCACTGATAGTGTTCTTTTGTGTCTGAATCGTGAAATTGCAAAGCGCGCGAAGCGCGCGAAAATTTTTGGTAGGCTTACAAAAATAACATAGCCAATGTAATCATTAAGAACAAAAAGAAAAAAAAAATAGAAACTGTAGGGGTTGTAGACCGTATCGGGGATAACATGCATTGTGTCGAAACTACCTGGAATACGCGATAGGTTGATAGGACTTATGCTCTCTAGCTATATGTAGAATGGAAGTGCAGTATTGGAGAGACTGGAGTGAATCTACAGCGAGCGTAGCGCGCCGAACATTTTGGGTTCTTATTAGGGAAATTGTCCTCTTGAGAGCAAAAAACAGGTAAACCATCGGGGAGACTAGTCGCCGTCGGGGACTGCATACTTTATCGTAACGAATAAGACCCCCAACGACTACCCCCCCCCCCCCCCCCCCCCGAAAAAAAACTGTAAAAATTCTCCTGATTTTTCTCTCCTCTTACCGTTTTTTTTTTTTAATTTTTTTTTTTTTTGCTCTCCTTCATTTTTTCAACATCGCCCATCGCGTCCCCAAAATTTCTGTGGGGGGGCACTCTGCCCCCCCTGCCCCCCCTCTGGCTACGCTAGTGTAACCTAGGGGTACTAAATGCATTTTTTGTCGCGGCAAGTTCAGTTCACGGTTAAGTTGGCACTTACCACTTACATATCGTTCGATTCATTATTCATAAGCCGAGGAACAAATTCCGACGTCATATATTAATTATTCATAAACGTCATTCCGGCGGTTTATATCAGTGCCAGTGGGTTTTTCAAAATTCCCAAGATCATGGACCGAGAATTCCCAAAAATTCCCAAGGTCAATTTTAAGCACTTAACTGCGTACTTTCAAATTATATTTACGGCAAGAGAAAAAGAGAACTACTTTTTATTTCGACGTTATCTCATTGCGGTCCATTGTTCACCTTATAACACGCGCCTATCCAAGGAAAGAAAAAGAATAAAAAGAGAAAGAAAAAATGGCGAAATGAAAGAGAAATAAACACAAAAATATCAAAGGGAATGGAAAAGAATAAGGTATAATACACGGAAACGGACAAATTGCTTTAAAACATGTTTCCGGTACATCGTAAGCATGTACATTGTACCGGCAGGACCATCATGTACTTTAACATGATAATGATCGTATAAAATTAGTATAGTTAGGGAGCACAACTTCGTTCACCCCCGAATTTCGTTCATTTGACCACAATTCAATGAAAACTGGATGAAATAATTGGGAAATTGCACAAAATATCAAGCATTTACTAATAAACAATCGTATTAAAATAAATTTCAACCACGTGTTTCCAATTTGCCTGAATACAACATTTTTCTGACATTCGAAAATTACCTAGGCAACTCACCTAACAAGCCTAACCTACTGTCGAAATGAGCATATATTTTCGTGATTTCACAAGATGTGACTGCAACGCTGTAATATAATATGGTGAATAATATGGTGCGAGTCCTTTTCTTTCATGGGAAATTAGACAAAGTCAATGGATATTTACCTGATTTCCACGAAAAGGGACAATTGAATATGTGCAAACGGAATTGTGACCCTCTGGAGTAAAATTCTTGAGGCCAGAGACAGTCACATGAAATCAAAGTTCACAAATTCCGAGTTACACTCTCTACATATTCCGGGGCAAAATCCGTTTTTATACAGAAAACATATTTCCGAAGATAAAAATGTCTAAAAGTGTGAACCATGTGCTACCTAGGCCCTATTTATAATTTTTTGAGGGATTTAGTGGCTAAGGTGAACGAACTTCGGACCGGCCACCATGATGCTATATGATATAACAGAATCTTGACTTGCAGAGCTTCTACGGTAGGATGGTGCGGAATGCAACTGGCTCCCTTTGACATTCACTCAAAATGTTTTTTTTTTCACCGTGAGCCTGAGGAGGAAACCTGATGCAAAAACTCTAAAAAATAATTTCAATTTGCTTCATTTGCAAAATAAAGTACTTCAGTTCATTTAGGCTACTATATGGTACATCTAGCATCTTGGGCTTACCACCTTGGAGTTGAGAAGGATTAGGGGGGACATGCTTCAGGTGTACAAATTTCTCTCTGAAATGAATCCTTCATCATCGTGCAATTATATAAGGGTTCAAAGTATTTGTCGGGTTCGAGGCCATTGTAAGAAGCTAGTTAAGTGTTTTGCAAGGCTCGACATTAGGAAGTTCAGCTTCTCTCATAGAGTTGTTAACGAGTGGAATAGTCTGCCTGAGTGGGTAGTTAACTCTACATCTGTGCACTGCTTTAAGGTTAACATTGACAAGTTCTTCCATAACTGTGGTAGCATCTAATTGTGCTGGGCTCGTTTGGTGTTGGATGGTTGTTTGTTTTCAGTTAAGGTTGCATGGACTTCAGGGCATCTTATGGGGCCTTAGCCCTCCTTTGCCCTTTAACCTGTTATGTTATGTTATGTTATGTTATGTTATGTTATGTTATGTTATGTTATGTTGTTATGTTATGTTATGTTATGTTATGTTATGTTATGTTATGTTATGTTATGTTATGTTATGTTATGTTATGTTATGTTATGTTATGTTATGTTATGTTATGTTATGTTATGTTATGTTATGTTATGTTATGTTATGTTACATCTCAAACGATGAATACGCCTTCATCATTAGGGTCTTAAGTGCAGCCCCCCCCCCCCCACCTCAGCACCAGCACCCACTCTCTCGGACACGCATCCTCGACTTCAAGGACATACTCCAGACTGGGGACACACGCTCTAATAGAAAGAACAGGAACGTTAGGTGCCGGTAAATGCAGCTGAATTAAGAGCTGGAGTGCACCCTGCCCCGGCATTTCTCCTTTGGCACTATAGTGGAAAATGAAAGCGAATCAAATTCCGTGTTTTTCATCCACGATCGACTTGACGTGATAGGATGTTTGGCAATCATGAGCCCAAGTGGCATTTTTACGCCGAATTTACTAAAGCAACTTCACTAAAATTTCACCTGCCATGTTCTACAAATCTGAAAACAGCGTAGCCTTAACTAAGCTGAGCAAATTTGTCGGCTTTCAAACAAGGTATAATAGTAGTTTGTATCGGCTGAAAACTTCTTCAAGGATCAATAGGCAACAAATCGTGCCAACTTTAGCCGACGAGGGGACTTTGGAAAAAGTAATTTTGTACGAAATCACCTAACTGTTAGTATGTTACCTGCATATTGTTAATTACAAGCATTGTGAAACTGTCATGACAGCAAGTATGCAGACTTGCAAGCGAAAAACTTTTTAAATTCTTTTTTAGTTTCCCTTAACGTGTTTCGAAACGGACACGATCGATAACAAAACCAAACAAAACCCGTCGGATGACAAACATAATACCAAAAAAAAAACGAAAGAGCCTTGTTACCACTAACAAACAGAAACCACCACCACACCCATCACCAACAACCGCCCTCAACACCCACCCGCAGCCCACACTCCCAGCGACCACTGCCCCGACCGGGCCCCAACCCAAATCCAAAACTACCTTCAAACAACACCCGAGCCTCCCAGCAACCACAAACCATAACCACTTCAAATCGCACGCCCGAAGGCAACACTACGCCCGAAGGCAACACCACGCCCAAAGGCAACACCACGTCCAAAGGCAACACCACGCCCAAAGGCAACCACACGCCCGAAGGCAACCACACGCCCGAAGACAACAGCACACAAAAAGCACTGGGCAAATACAGGTGCACCTTGCCCAAGGGTGCCTCGGGGGCAGTTGTGGCAAAGGGTAACCTCATTATTCCCACGTTTAAACAAACTCCACAACCGGATGTAGTTTAAAGTCCTACCCTTTTTAAAGGCTTTCATAGGGTGATACACCTCTGATTGCACAGCAGTTAAAAGCGAACATAGACTTCTCTATTACCTGTTGCACAATTTGACAGAACATTTCAGGAATCTCCAACAAGGAGCAACTCTTCTCACTAATGGAAAGCCAGCTGGAATAAATATGAATAGATTACTGACTTAAAAGTACTTTTCTTTCAATGTTACTATGGATTAAGCAGCTTAGGGGTGGTCCTACGCGTGCGATTGTGCCAATAAATGGTTACTAATGTTCTCAGCTTTTATATTGTGCGTTTATGTCATGATTTTAAGGCTGAAGGACCAGTTAGACTTGGCAAAGTCGCTCATGATTTGCCAGTCATCTTCAGAGTCGTACTGTATGCCCGTCGTTTGACCAGGGGGTGTGAGGACTATCAACTACCTGGTTTGACCAACACCCACTCTAGTGGCCAGAGATGTATCCAAGTCACTCCTCTCAGCAAGTCAAGTCAACTGGAGCTATTTTAGGGACCCGAGTCTCCGAGTTATTTCAATAGGGAAAAAATGTCCAAAATTTTTCAAGTCAGGTATAGTGTTGGCGGGATGTGACTCGAGACGCGACTTGAATACAAGTCTGCTATTGGCTCCCATCCAGCATCTTGCATGGGAAGAGATGTGGAGACAAGAAATGCTAAACGAGTGAGCATGGGCGGCGATTTGTGTTGGACACCAGGATATTGCCTTAACTTGCAATAAACTAGTTGTGTCTGCACAAGGAGAAGCTAAAGACAGTTGTGTGCGGGGCTAGAAGTAACCTAGTTGGGAGAATTGGAACTGTCTGGGATGATGAGTTTACTTATTTATTATTTTATTTATTTAAACTTTACTTAAACTGGGTGAAACTCAGTTACCCAGGGATAATCTTTCTTGAGGCAGTTACAATGTGTAAAACATTTAAAATATGGTTACGGGAATGAAGCTGAAGGCGAAAAATTAGAAAACGTTAAACAAGTCAAAATGAAAACGGCTTGCAAGAAAAAAGAAATTCATTTATTAAAACATACCAAAATCATAAAAACAAAACAAAATAAAAAAACAAACAAACAAACCAGATACATATAACATATAACAGGGAAAATCAAGTTTAAACCTTACAAAAGTTGACGAAAGAGGAACATCAAAACAAGCAATAAGACCACCTTTTTAAAATACCACTATAAAAAGATAGGCACGGCTAAGACAATAAAAGGTCAGTAAAATATCATAAAAAATATCCTTAATATTAAAATTTAAAACGATCTTAAGTTGCTGTACTCTAAACGTTGTTAGAAAGATCGTTCCGTTCTTTTGCCCCATTATAAGAGAACTTTTCGTTATTAAAATCAGTTCTGCTCCCGGACATAGCCGCAGTTAGGGGAAGAGAAGAAGATTGAAGAGACACTGAGCACTCAACAGGGATGGCGCCAGGTGGGTTTTTCGGCGCGCTACGCGCGCTGTATAGTTACTCCAGGATCTTCAGCAGTTCCATTCCACATTGCTAGAAAGCACATGTCCTGCCAACCTTACCACGAAACATGTAGGCAGAGAACACTGTTCATGTGGAGGTCGAAAATTTCATCGCATGTACGCTAAGCCTAGTTACTGTTCTATAATGTGTGTCATGCGATACGGTCAGTTTGTGAGCGACTCACGGACCAAAGTTTGGGTGTTTCATAGGGTAGTCCAAGTGTTTCGATAATATGTATGTTATCCTCGATATGGTCTAGAACCCCTACAGTTTTTCTTTTTTGTTTTCTTTATGTTCTTGATCACATATCTTTTTTGTGTAAGCCTACCAAAATTTTCGCGCGCTTTGCAATTCAAGTTTCAGATTCGAAAGAACACTATATAAAGTGCGCAACTCGGCTCATGAAATATTAAGTGATATCATGTAAAATATGCCCTGAAATGGCATGGAATAATAAGTCATATCCCCTTGTCACCACCTCTTCGACAGAGGGGCTGTCGAAGCTTGGGGTGGCTGGCATGGCCCAGCAATCTGAAAATTCTGTCGCCATCCATGATCTGTTTACTTATTTTGGCTTTCAAAGGGTCATTTCTACAATGAAACCCAATATTTCGGGTACGCTTTGCCCACTCTTCCACAGTTCTGTTACTTATAGCTTAATATAATACAAAGCATTTCCACCTTTTCAAGTAACTGAAGTTTCACCTCAATTTCACGTTATTCAGTCAATGTTCTCTTGGGTCTGTTGTGCGGTACGGCTATAGTGACAAGAGGAGAGAAGTATAATGTAAGTTATGCCCGATATGGACCAACTGCCCGGACAATTGACCTTTATTAGCTTTTAATAATTATACCGATTCTTTTTAGTGAAGGATAACCGAAAAAATTTTCGCTCGCTTGGCAATTTCACACTTTAGATTCTGGGGAAAACATTAAATCAGCCCCGAAACTACGTTCCTCTAGTATATACACCCATTTTATGAAATATATGTCCCGCAATGGCATGGTTTAGTACACAGATTTTCTTCAGATCCCTCCTCACCATCCCCTTGACGGCATCGAGGCTGTCGGGGCTTCAGGTCGTTGCATCCGCCCGTCTGGCCACCTGTCGGGCAAATCCTGGCGCCATCCCTGGCACTCAAAACTTAGAAGTAGCCCACAGAATGATATTAGAAGAGATTTTTTTTCATTTTTTGGTCGTTTACCAAAGGATAGAGCTCTTCCAATTGTCCTCCAGTGAATAATCAGACAGGATGCTATCAATATCAATATCTGTCTCATATGGTGCAGGTAGGCTTACTATCATTAAGTTCCCTTCGCCCTTCGCGCTAGTCACTTTAACCATCTGTAATGGTAAACTATATAGGTTTAAGGATGAAACAGCGCTGTTAACTTTTGCGATCATCTCAAGCAAGCAGCCTTCTTGACTGGCCTCGCGATCTTTAACGTAGTCCTGTCAATGTATGTGACACATACTGTAGCACACTGCAGCTTTCAACGCATAGAGGATAATCTGAACTCTCGATCACTGACATCGAATTTTACAAAATCAGAAACAAACGAAACCTGATCAATAAGGCCTCTAGAACCAATTGAGGGCGGTCTTATTACCTTATGTTGCAGGAGCTTCCGGGGGCTTCGCCCCCTGCACCCCCACCGGGGCTCTGCCCCTGGACCCCGCCAGGGGCCCTGGCGCGGGCCCCTGGACCCCACGCGTGCAAACTCGCGCTTCGCGCTCGTGGTGCACCTTCGGTGCACTTGTCACACCCCTCCATGTCAGTCGGGGGAATCACAGGTTGTGCCCCCCACCTTCGAAATCCTGCACACGCCACTGCATAGCCGTATGGGCCAGGGAGGCCGGAGCGGCCGCCCCCAAAATGTCAGAAACCTGGCTAAATCCGGCAGATATTTTGTCTCAGTCGGGCGGAAAATTGGACAGTTAAATTAGGTCTGGAGTCGGATCGAACAATCACGCCCGGCCCTCCCTGAGAAAAGCAGTCCCCTACGGCCATTCTTCCAGACATATATAAAGCTAGCGAGGAAGTTGACCGTTGAACGGATGGTGCGTATATTTAAACCTCTCTCATGTAAGGAGGTATGTCCATTTAGAGATTTATATAGCATAACCAAACGCTTTTTCTGTAAACTTTAAATGTTTTTCATCCTAGTTTGTACTAAAGAGATCTTCATATCGCTCGTCATATGTGACATCAAGTATTATTCGCGCAGCACTCTTTAGAAGCTTTCTATAGTCTGTTTACATTACTGCGTGTACACATGAACTTCATACAAAATTACAATACTTAAGAAAGGGTAAATATATCCGATAAAAAATAAAATTCTTATAAGTACGTAAGTCAATAAATTGCTTAATCCTTCTTTAAAATGCTGCTAACGGATTTACACACGTAATCAATCTGTTCTTGTCACGTTAAATTTGAATCTATATCCCCAGTAACTTCTCCTGCTCACTGTTCTCTATGGGTTGCTTCTGTTTTGAGCATTTCAACAGGGAGCTGTTACAGCTCCCTGATTTCAACATGCTTTTTTGTTTTATCCGCATTTACGACCGTTTTGTTAATTGCTTCTCCATCTTTTTTTAATTAATTCAATTTATTAATTCCAGCAATGAACAGATAATGACATGACACTTTGATGTGAGAGGGCCTGACTGGTACATTAAGAAGATCCTCAGCCTGTTTCCTTCTCCATTTTACCAGGAGAAAGGCTTTTCGCTTGTATATATACTCTCCACCAATCTCGGTGGAACTCAACATCGTAAAAAGTTTTCTTGTATTTGTAACACAGACACATCACTCTACCGCCTACGGTTATAATCCAACGCACCAAAGAATTTTTCAACATTTTTTCGAAATTATTCTTTGAGAACGGCCATCTCTGCATCTCAACTTAGTATATTTGAGAATGAACACCACATATCCTCATTATTTATCATAAGTGCAGTATCTTGCCCGTAAGGCCTATCTTTTTAACCTAAACTAGCACAAAGTGACTGCATTCATCCTACCTCTCAAAACGTAAGTTGATATGTCTACATTCGTGTCAGCCAATCAGACTGCATATTTCGAGGTATTCTCTGGCACGTCTATATAGGGCTAGCGAGCAATATACTCTATCTCGATTACACTGTATCCAGTATAGCTCAAAACGCCTTGCCACATCGGCATCACCCTACCAAGCGTAGTTTGAGCTACATGCATATTATTTGGTAAAACACGATCTATCCTACACCTACTCTGGTTACCACTTATCATACAATCAACCAGTAATTTAATAGGAACCTCTGAAACACCTGCCGGCCCCTCACGAATAACGCCGGGGGAAGGTTATACCGAAATGGACTACCGTATTTTAACTCTCTCACGCCAGCTGCACATATCTGTATCGGCCTACACCGGCAATCTGAGAGCTACATTTATTCATTAATGTTTCTTGGGATCCCACCGTGAATTCCATTTATCATTTGGATAATTATCGTCCTTTCTTGAACGTGACACTCTGGCAAACATTGCCTACTTATAATATACCCTGCTACTGATGAGCCCGAAAATAATCTTTCTGGGCGAAACGCGTCTAGCAATAGCATAAGATGCTATGGCTCGTTACCTAAAAAGGTCACCGAAATAAATTTGAACTTAAACTTTTGGGTATCCTATTAAAAACTTCAATCAAAAGTTGCGAAATTATTCTTTGCCAGTTTGCTGGATAATATCCTCCCACGTCACGTAAGAATTTTTTCATCGAATTAAAGAGACTAAACCTATAACCACGGTTTAATTTATTCCGACCATATCTCGTCTGCGAACAGGTTTTGGAGAGTCAGCCACCCCCCCCCCTTTAAATTTTAATCGTTGCACCATCTATGTATATTTTTTAGATCCTGGCTTAAATTTACATATGGTTCTTCAGTACTCTCACCAGAAACATGAAAAGTGGTATCAACATGAAAAGTGGTATCATCAGCATACATATACATATCAATGTGAAAGACATAAATCGAAATCATTGAGAAGTAGGCCAATTATAGACCCCTGAGGTACACCACTAACAACTGGCAAAGGGTCAGAATACGTGCCATTTAAATGTACACATTTTTTTCCGTCGGAAGTATCATGACTGAAACCAGTGAATAGCCATCGGGAGCGATATAAGCGTAATTTCTCAAGTAAAATAAAGTTAAGGTTAATTAAGGTAGAAAAACTTGATATAGCGCACATTACTGTGTACCACACTCAATGGCGCTGTACAAAGAACAAATATCTCAAGAGTCAAGAAAATGATCTGTTGAGAAGGTAAGTTTTTACAGCACCCTTAAAAAAAAAGATGGTCGAAGACCGCCTAACTGATATCGATCGGTAGGGCATACCAAAGCTTAGGTCCAGCGACGCTAAAGGAACGATCCGCAAGGGAATTGTGACTAGTGAAAGGAACTAAGTTGAGAAGCAAGCCGCCTCCGAGGATCTAGTAAAATAATAGGAGGTTTTGAATTCAAGCAACACAGATAAATAAGTTGGAGCTAAATTGTGAACCATTTAAACACAAGAAGGAGAATTTTATACTCAATACGAGCTTTGATAGGCAGGATATGTAGCTCTAATACCATGGTTTGCAAGATCAAATGCTTTTCTTAACTCTAGACGGATAGGTCCTATCATTTTACCATCATCACTGACTTTTAACCAATCGTCTATCATCTTCAGTACGGCGCCGTTTTGCATTAGTGTGTTTCGCCTTTGACTAACCCAGACTCTGGGGCGCTAAGAAGTTGAAATCTCTCTAGGCTACAAATCAAAAAGGGCTATTAGTATATGCTTTTCGAGAATTTTTAAAACAATGGGTAGTACAGAGATTGGTCTTTAGTTGCTTACGTCTTGATGATGTGACCCGCTTTTATAAATAGCCACGACTTTTGCTAGTTTCCATCGAGTTGGAAAAACACTGTAGTAGACAGTCGCAACAAAATTTGTTTTGAAAGATCAGCAAATTCTTGCAAATCTCCTCTTATCGCATTTCAAGCACCTCTGAAGACATTTTGAACATAACTATTACAAACAATACGTAAAACAAGGGATATTCTCCTTTAATTTCACAATTCACAAACAAAAACATTGTCACATGATCAAAATAGGCCATTCATGAACTAGAGTGACTGGGCATATTAACTCTGATTGGGGTAACCGCCTATGGATGAGACTCAGGACCATATACATGAGGCACACACAATTTAAAGAGGGATTTGCATCACCCTAAGTATGACTTTTACTTGGTGGTAAGCCCCGCCCATAATTGTCTTTACTCTTCTCCAAGTTGTGCAGACACAAACTGAATATAGTTCACTGCTCAAGGCCACATCCTCAGGCTGGTGAGCATAAAAGACCCCATGTGTAATCAAAACATTCTCTGTGCATGCTGTGTAATATGAGCTGTTCTACATCTTTTAAATTTTGTAACTATGATGTTAATCAAAGAGTAGTCAGTCACCAACTGAGACTTTTGCTTACCCCCAAAAAAGCCATACTTGGGGTGATGCAAACCCTTCTTTAAGAATGTAAGCACTTATTCCATCAATACCTGTAGCTTTTATCGTGTCATTAGTACTTAAATACTTAACTGAAAACAAGTAAATTCTTCAGATACGTTCGGGATTTAAAAAAAACAACCATTTGATGTTTTGTATAATATGTAATGTCTTAGAGATTCAAGACTGTTTTTATTGCAATTATTTTCCCTTGTAAAATACTTCTCGGAGAGAGAGAGAGCCGAAAAAAAGAGTTCAGAGCATTCGCAATGTCGTCTACATCACCGATATCTTTCCCGTCAAGATGCAGAAGATTTATTTCCGAGGACTGTGCTGTATTGAACTTGACTGTACACTTTTTGGGATTTGCCAAATTTCCTTAGTATCACCTTTTTCTTTGCAATAGCATTTTTAAAATAATCCCTCTCTGCCTGTCGAATAAGTGATGTAACTTTGTTCCTCCAAAACCTGTAAAAATCTTGCTCTTTGACCTTTGCCTTAATTATCTCTATTTCAGTTTTATTGCGGATCTTATATCTTCATTGAATTACTCTGGTTGAAATTTTCTTTTCACTCTTTTCCTTTTTGTGGGGCATGTTGATTCATAGTGTGCAGCAACATGTTTCCCACACGCTAAGAGCAGCATCCACATTATTTTCTGACATAACATCACCCCAAACAGTTTGTTAGGCCTAGGTCCCGTACAAAAGCTTGCTTACTTATCATACTATCATCTTTCCAACTTGAGTATCCATTTCCACAATTCCCAAGACTTTCGATTCAATTCCCAAGTTCCCCCAGCAAAGTTGTAAATTTCCAAGATCTTGGGAAAATTCCCAAGCACCGGGAATTGCTAAGTGAAAACCATCATGCGAACGCTTATAGTTGAGTTCGGTATACCGCAACACCGTTTTTGAAATTACTGGGTAGAAACCATTTTGTAAACAAACCTGCGCGCACAAGCAACATCAGTAAATGATAGTGCAGACATGTTTCAGCAGCAAGGTGCCGCTTTACAGAGCTATAACAACGAATTAATTAAATGTGAGAATACTTTGACTCAGACTGTAGTTCAATTAGTAGACTGTTTCTTTGGTGTCAGGAGTTTTGAGCCAACAGAAATCAGGCTAAAGTATTTCGTGAAACTAGGTCATATGGTTCTGTCGAGCAATACTCCATACGAAACGCATAAGGCGTACATCTGTGGTAGGGTACCCAACGTTAGGCCTACAGTATGTGTACCAACAGTACCAATATCGTGAAACACATTTATGGATTGTGTTTTTCAGAACTTATCAAATTGTACATCGAGTATCATCCATATTCAGTACAAAGACAAAGTCTTTCATATTGGCCTAGCATTAAAATTATCTCGCAATTATCGGTGAACATAGTTTTGTAGGTTTCACGCTATTGGTACACATACTGTAGTTCCCAAGGACACTTTGCTCCCAGAACTTGTATGGGAAGCCCAAAGCGATCCAAATACAAGGTCAGCAGACTGCAGACTATGGTCATACTAAGTAGGCCTAAGCTACTCAGAAGTGTAGGCTAAATAAAACTAATGTTAGTCAACAACGACTACAGTATGTGTACCAATAGCATGAAACACATTTTTGGCTTGTATTTTTCAGAACTTATCAAATTGTACATCAAGTCTCTTCCATATTCAGTACAAAGACCAAGTCTTTCATACAGCAATGAAATAACCTCGCAAATGTTTTTTAAATATCCGTGAACACACTTTAATAGGTTTCACGCTGTTGGTACACATACTGTAGGCTAAGTCAGAACTCACAATCTTACTCCGATTTTCAAGATTCTTTTCCCAAGGAGTAAGTATTTCAGCCTAGAGAACTTTGGGAGTAACCTACGAAAAGAATACCCCACACATCAATAGCTCCACCTTGCAAACTTTGACTTCCCTGTAAGTCTACTGTGAGGTACTCTGTATGGCACCCGTCCCAGACTGGAGATTTTGCATTTTACACAGGCAAGTAACTCGTTATTTCTCGTCTGACATGCAGCCATGGGCCAGATTCACAGACCTCTGCACGATCAAATGTTGGACAGGTCTTGCCGCCATACTGGCAATGTCGGGCAGTGAGTTTTGCTTTAGCTTTCAGCTAGGCCTAGGCCTACCTCGTAGCGTCACGGCAGCGGCTCAGGCTAATTTGCATCGCACATGTGGCCCAATAGGCTTATATGACAAGCAATTTTTTGCGTGGCCAGGTGCCAAACCGCGCAGCTTGCTGCATTGGCAAGATCTTGTGTGCACAAGGCAAACTTTCAAAGTCTGTCACCCTTCTGCCCATCTTGAGAATAGAGGTAACTTGTCCCATGCACTTTATCCTAATCCTAACCATGAAGCACTACAGGCAGTGTGAAATTTTTTAAGTCCTGCCTATCTTTCATCATTCATGCTACGTACATTTTTGTTCCAAGATTGATGATCATGGTGGGCATGGCAAGACTGTTGCCTTATTCTTGTGCCCCAGTTCCTGTAAGGTCCATGAAGTGGCTCTGCAGATGTGCCAAAAGTCAGAAGTATTGCTGTGAACAAGCTTTAATAATTCAATATGCACACATTAAGTGAAATCCTTTGTGGAAAAATCTAAGTCCAACCTACATCTCTATGAGTTGCTATGTGGATATGGAGTTAAAAGTCAAATCTGTGACCCAGACAAACCTAACCCAGCTGTAACCCTTACCCTAACCTTAACCAAGAAGCACTATACGCAACATGAAAAATTTCCCAAAGTTCATCAGATCTTCCATTAAGTGGGTATGTTGATATGGAGTCAAAGTCAGGAGTATTGATGTCAGCAGCAAGCAAGCTCAGTATTAGCGCTTGTTGTATTTGAACACTGATCGGCTGTGCATTAGTTTGTTTAAGTTTGCACGTGTGTGTTTATATTCAAATTGTACATCTAATGGTGGTACGGTACGTGCAGAGCATATGCATGTCTAGGCAAGGTCAATGTGCAGCCTTGTAGACAGCTTTGTGGTGATACTACCAATGTGTAGGGTATTCTATAAATAGTTGTACCAAATTTTGATCATTAATTCATTAGCTGCCTAATGCTAGTTTCCTTAATAAGTGTACCTTGAGTTGGTCAGTACCTCAGGTTGATTGCTGCTACAGTAGTGAGTAGTCCTCAGTAAGGCCTTAGGACTGTGTATAGTAGTTCACCTACTGTACAGCTCACTATACACCATCCTTACTACAACCTATATGAAGTAGAGGGGTGATCAGGTGTAGATATGTTGATCGAAATTTACTTTCTTCTCACAGGAAATTTTGGATCTGACAATTTAAATTTACTACTTAGCCCTTAAATAGGACCCAGCATTATACTCCTGTTACTAGAGTGACTAGAAAGAGTGGATTATATAGTCATGTTCAGTGACTATTTACTACCATGACTTTACTTCTCCAGATCTTACAGGAGTACTGCAGATGTTTTTAATTACTGACATCTTCTGGAAAAGCTCAAAAATTTGAAATGAAATCAAGAACTTTTTCATGCAGTTAGATTTACCAGTAAAATTTAATGTGCGGCTATGGAACTTTGTTTACAACAGTATGATAATGAGCCACATCTTTACGTCATTGTGAAATATTTGCAGAGGCATCTGGCCATGTGGATGTATAGGAATGTAAAAGAGATCAAATGTTCTGTGTGACCTCACAATGAAATGCACACAGCATTCTGATATCAACAAATATTTGGAATGCTGCAGTAAATTCTACTAAGTGACAAAGTTGATGATTTCATTTCAAATTTTGGAGCTTTTACACACTGCCAAAAAGTACTGTACAAATCCCAGCACAATGTAAAACTACATTGTCGACTGTATGGTGACCATTCATCATACTGGAAGCAAATACCTTTAGTTACATGTACTGTAAATCACATTCCTTCACATTCAGCTGGAAATTATCATACTTGCTTGACATTGAAAGTATATAATGCATAGGTGCAGGAAGCTGTTCTCACTTGGAATGGGGAGGGGCTGAAAGTTTTGGATTGACGACTTGGGGAGGGGTCTAAGAGGAGGGGGAAATTTTTTAATATTTGGGGGTCCCTATATGCAGTTTAGTGCAGTATATTGGGCAAATTTTATGGAAAATTACTGCAAATATTTGACAGTTTTCAGTTTTCACAGAGGGAACAAATAAGAGGTTTTTATCCATACTTCTGCCCCACCACATTTTTAACTGGAAATGCCCCACAGCAGGGCTCGAAATAATGGGGCCCGTGGGCCCAGTGCTCCTAGAAATTCACTCAGGTCTGTAGCTTCTACAGAGAAAGGGGCCCAGTTGGCCCCATAAATATTTCAAGTCTAATTGTACAGTCTCCACATGAACCTCTCCACCTACAAGTAAACAATCTTATATCTTGCACGGCCTGTTATTTGGTATACTCACAGTCACTAAAAGTCTGTGAAACATGCATTATTTCTGAAATCAGTTCACATCGCTCATAAACAGTCTGCTTTGTCACAACACAGAAGATCACTCACACAGACACGCACCGATGTCAGTCACGAGTAATGTAGGTTTAGCCTCACAAGATCAACTGACAAAAATCTCCTTTTTCAACCTCCATACCTACAGCAAGGCATTTGCATTTTCACTCTGCTGCAATCCATAGACCTGCACTGGAAACAGTACGAGTATGCCATAGCTGTAGTGCATGTGCTATGCAATGCATGCAAGAGACTGTGCAATGGTAGGAAGTACAGTACATTCTTCGATGACCAATGTAAAAAGGAAAGGGTCAAATTAAACTCTGAGTACACTTGCCCAATCTTTTTTAGGTACAGCACACCGTATAGTACATCACACACAATTTGTAAGTCTTTCGAGTTTTGGAAGAATGAGAACAAGCTATTTTCGGGATTGCTAGCTATTACAAAACTTGTCAAATGTACAGTAACCTATGTACAGCGAAAGCCATGCAGTCAAAAATCTGTCACATGTAATGCAGTAGCATTCAGTTCTAATGTCACAAGGTGACTTCTGTACTGTTAAGTACACACTGTAGGCCTAGATCATTGACTGCACATATGAATGACGTCGGGTTTATCTAATCAGATTACAATAAACAATAATATGAGTGACTGAGGGGATCTGCAAAACCTGCTGTACTATAGGTGGGCCACTCAGGCAAATATTTAGCATTCATGACTGACTAGTTGGCGGGAATTGAATGGTGCCCTTCATTTTACTGTCCGGAGTGACGAGAAAATTTTGAAAATGTGCATTACATGCAACATGTAGAGTTGTTAAGCACTAGACTAAGAGGGTGTGGACAGACTAGTTTCAGCCTCTACTTACACCTTAATTATACCTATATACTACACGTTTCCAAGCATGTAAAAAGCACCCATACACTTTATAATAGTCCTTTTTATGTGTTAGTTTTGGGCCCCTTGATTCCTCATTTGGCCCCTAGATTGCATGGGCTAGGGGCCTGCATAGTCCCCAAAGATTGAAGGCTTATTTCTGCCCCTCAGCCCCTGTGCCTTCTGCCTATGGTATACTGCATATTGTGGAAGCACATTTACAGCAGGAAATTTTGTCTGTTGTTTTGACTTTGCTAAGCCTTTACAGGACAATGGGTCAAGCTTGAGTTGTGATCCAGCTTGAAGGAATCAGTACATAGGACTAGGGAAACATTTATGTACCTTTAATATGTACTGCACTTTACTGCAGATAGTTAAATATGAGTCAGCTGTGCCCTCACGCTGGTGCATTAGCAAAGTCTTCAGATATATATATGCCTAATAGTTACAAAGCACCACAGCCTGGCACGGGGTGTGAAGAGAAAAATAATGAGTTGCAATTTCTCGCTTAATGAGCAAAAAATGAATCTGAGAAAAATGGTATTAATACATATCAGATGAGTTGAGATGATACAAGAATCATAATAAATTATGCATCCCTTTCATTTATTCTGCCCACAATGCTCGCATATTCACCTTCTTTATATCTCATGTTACATTTGTCCATCACCCTATCCACACATGTCCATTACTCAATCATATATCCCAAGGATCAAACCATTTGTCCTCATCTCCTGCCTCCTTCCTCTGTGGTTCCTCCCCCAGGCTTCCACCGATCTGCTATGGCCGGTGCTTCCACTTTTCAGGGACTGTGGAGATGGATTTTGAGGATGATGAAGGGGCTTTGTGCCCTCTTTCCCCTAAAATTATTAGTACATTGTGCATTGGACTGATCAAGAATATGTTCAGCACCCACTTCGAAATTCTCCCAGTGGTCCCCACTTCTTGGAGCACTCAGCAAATATTGGGGGGCTAACATACCGTAGCCCCCACTTTTCTCATTGGGGGGGCTTAGCCCCCAAGTCCCCCGGCCTTTAGTTTAAATTAGGTTAGTATAAAAATTGGTCAAATTGTGATTTCTGTATACATGTACACATGTTTGGTGCACATTCGATGTCATTTGAAGATAGTTTAGTGCTACATTGTCACGTGCATGCTCATAATTTTGTAAACACCCGATATCTTGTGGGAACCCCACTTTGGTTTTACAGAGGACCTTTGGACCTCACACCTTTATGGGGGAACTTTGCACTGCCACAGTACCTTAGTGCTACTGTAGGGTCTTTGCTTTGGTGCCATTGGTTTATCCTTGGTTCTTGATGCCCTCCCCCCTCCCTCCGACCATCTAATGACAGGTGTCAAATCCTGCCAATGCACACAAATGTAATAGGAAGATCAAGTATACATATGCAGGACAAGAGTGCCCTTTTAGTTGAATTGTGCCCAAAGTAAACAGAAAATGAAAAGTTTTTAGAGAAAGCACTGCTTGACATTCACAGCACCATATACAGTTACAATGTTATGCTTACTATCTGTTACATTTGGATGTAGTTTGTTAAAGTCGCGACAATGCCTGAGAAGAAAAATTGCCAACCATCGTTTCCTCATAGAAAAAGACCTCAAGTCAAAATGCCCAATTTCTGAACAATTAATTGACTCAGAACTTGTGAAGCATGTGGATGTGACACTAAACCCTTAGTATTGGGGTCCAGTGCCTGCCTAGGGCTGTGGCAGCTCTGGGGTTTAGGTGCTTTCTGATGCTAGGGAGCTTATTTAGCCTCAATTTTGACAAAACTTTGAAATTATCTTGACATTTTGGTGGACATTTTAGTATGCTTTTTGTCATTTACATTACAGTCTCAGGAGCAAGTAAAACCTTCTACTTGAAGCCATTGTTTGCATTTCTGTCAAAGTTTGAACACCAAATGTGAACAGAGGTATAAGAGGGAGGTGTGTTTGTAAATATGTTTGATGCAATCACCCCTTTAATGTTAGGTTCAAAGACAACCATTGTTTAATTGGAGGTGGGGCTATACAAGTTTACTTTGTCGGGAGAAGTTAAGCTGATAAAAATACTGTTAATAATGCACTGTTTTGTTATTTTGCATAATTTTAGGTGTTGATGAGCTGTGTGCCAAAAGAGATGATCTTCAGAAGCAGATTAAGGAGGAAGAGGAAGAGAAGAATAAAATTCAAAATGACATCCAAATCCTGACGGAGAAATTGGCAAAGATTAATGAGAGTTTGGCTAAGAAAATTGCGACAAGGAATGACTATGATAAAACAATATCTGAAACAGAGGCAGCATATGTTAAGGTAAAGATTTATTTTAAATTATGTATGTCATATGAGTGAGGCTTATTCCTCATATCCATATTGTGATTCACCATGGCAAATCTGATGTTATGTTAGCCTGTATGAAACTGGAGCTTGAAGGAATTTATTATTGAAGTTTCTTGTGCGATCAATTAAAATTAAACCACTTAAAGCCAACCTTTCAGATATACAAGAGTTACATACCTATGTTTTTTGTGTCTAGGCAAAGCTGAGTATTCACACCCTTTCGTTGAAAATGAAACTTCAATATGGTTTACGGGAGACATAACACCTAATCTGGCATGGAGCCTCACATATTGATTTTACTAAAGACACATCTCTATTAGTAGCCAGGTGAAACAACGTAAAGGCGTGTCTATTGAATCAGAGTCCTAAAGACTCCCTTAATATCCTGGTATGAGCCACATGTATCAGACAAAATTTTGCCCTTAATACTACAGTATTTCCTAGGTACAGGTATTCACTGCTAAGCCTGTAAAAGCCAACTCATTAATAACAAATCAGGCAGCATTACATTTGATTTCCATTAACCTTTTTTTTGGTTACAGGAAACCCCCCTGTTAATTTCCACCCACCCTGTACAATTATCCGTGGACCATTCCCAACCCAGAAAATCCCCCCCCCCCCCCGGACAATACCCACCCAGGTCAAATCTAAATTTTATTGTGGAGGTTGTCTGAGGGGTAAATGCCATGGGTGGAAATTGTTCGGGGTGGGAATTTATGGGTGGAAGTTGTCCAAGGGGAGTTGTCCCGTCATGCTTGTCTTCTTAGTGGCATTTATGTTGTTACAGTATTTTATGTTTGTTAACTTTTTGTACAATTATTTGGACAAGAGGGTGACCTTACTGCAAATTTTGAAGGCTTGCTAATACTTTGTACTTGAGAAGCAAGAAGAAAGTACTGTACTTGTACCCATATATTTTTCTTGATCTCCAGCTTGAGGCAGGTGTCTCTATATTCTGCTCTACAAGTTTTCTTTTAGAAGGCTGTGCTTGATTTGTAAAGTTGAAACCAGCTATACTTCATTTCATTTCAGATCATTGACAGTTCGCATACATTACTAAACACTCTCCAGAAAGAAGCCAGTGTATTAAAGGACAAAGGTGTTCCTGGATTTAGTAATATTCCCACATCTTGATGATGAACATAATTTCACTAGTTATTGTAAACATGTTGTACAGAGATAGAGGACAGAATTATGCACATTGTTGTTCATCTTTCACTGTGTGCAGCCAAGCCTTATTTAATCTTGTTGTCCCCAACTGGTAGTCACGGTTGGAGAAAACTTGTGGTATCTTAAATTCCTACAGTAGCTAAGCTCTCACTGGCTTGGTACATTCCTGCACCAGATCTTGTTACCAGGTGATAGACTGGCAGATAAGGTGTTCATTTCATCTACAACTATATCCATTTGCTGGAAGTATTTTCTCATGTTACTGCAAGTGAAGTATTTTTTCATGTTACTGCAAGTGAAGTATTTTCTCATGTTACTGTAAGTGGAGAGCAATTTGAAATGCTTGAAACTATCCTTCTGTACCACAGTCTTGAAATACTTTCTTGAATCAAAGTTTATCTGTGATGTAAGTTTTTATAGAATGTATTTTTCCATAAAAATTTTAACTCAACTGTTTACCTTTCTGGTGCAAGAAAGTTGCAGTCAGATGTGCCATTTTGTTCTTTAGTTACCATTGTTAAGAAGAGGGAGGAGAATGCTTTTTGGTCATTTTGATTTCATTCATCTAAAACTGGTGGTTAGTAGGCTCTGATGAACATGGGTGTGAAAATATTCAATTTCTCAGTGCTTAGTATCTATGGCTGAACTTTCCAATGTGTATTTTGAAATTCCAGTGTTACATTTCGGTTTAGTGGTATTATGAGGGAACAAACAAACCTTTGGTGCAAATTGGCAATTATTCTGCTGTAAGCAACAAGTAAAGTGATTGTGAGTGGCAATGATTGCACATCGGTAGCATACCCAGTGAGGATGGCATTGAGCTCACTGCAGCCAAATGGAGCACAATAGATGAGTTGGGAAATGTTTTCACACAGTGCATTATGGGATGGGTCAAAGGTGAAGTGAACCACTAACCTTGTGGGCAGTTGTCAAATACTGTATGTGCCTCTGTCGGAAGTATACATCTATCATTAGGTACATGTCTACCATGCAGGCATGTGTATCACACGCATGTGCAAACAGATGAAACAGTTGGCATGGTGCAGCTGACATTGTTACCCCACCGGAAGAACTGAACTCCCTTACTCTGGGAAATGTTCCTTGAAAGGACATATGGATTGGGTCATTTGGGAGCTTAGAGCAAGTGCATCCCGATCCCCACCCTCACACCCACCCCTAAAGGATTAGCTTTTGAAGGGTGAGAGGTTTTCCATCTGGTTGGAATGCAGCCGAGATAATATTCTCATATGCCAACAGATATGTACTAGTGGACACACGGTTACATAAGGTTGTCAACCCATTTAGTTTGAATGGCTCTAAATTCCAGAGAACTTCAAAAAGAATAAGTTTAGCTTCAAGAAACTTTAGGTCAGGAGATGTCCATTGCAGCTCTTCACAGACACTGTCAACCACATGTTTACCTACTGTGTATGCAGTATGGTGTCTGTGCCCTCGGTTTCTTCCATACTGAAAATATTCTTAGAAACTTTAGTTACATTTGTTTTTGTTTTTTTGGTAAATATTTGTAATCTACAGGTAATGGAGCTCACTACAGTACAATAGAACAGGCTCTGAGAAAAACTGACTAAAACATTTTTATTTTTTTGTCATCTTCACTTTCTTTGTTCCTTTATTGCTGCTTGTACAATAAAATACATTCAAATGATAATGCTTTTTGAATTTCTCACTTATTATAACTACACTGTACAAGGAAATATTTGCACATTAACCAAGCACCACTGATACAAACTAGCAGATTTATTCTATCTTATATCACAGAGAGTGCAATGCCTCTGAGCACAAAATAATTAACTTAGAAATAAATAATCTTTGACTGCATGCTTGTCTTCTAGATGCCCATCTCAGTTCTTTAACACCTGATAATAAGATCCAATCATTTCTACAATTATTTAAAAGTTTTTGTTATTTTTTTTTACTTTTGCTCCATACTCACACACTCACTGTGATACCCCAATAATTGCATTTGCAGCTGAAACCAAGTATGTACTTATCTTAACAAGAAGCAAGACTTGAGTATACAGTGAGTTTTGAATAATGCACTCTCAATATTTGACAGATATTGCCAATCTGCTTCTTTTGTAATGAATGATTGACAGTTGTAATATATGAATATTCCTTTTAAAATTAAACTACGGTACTCCTTTCAGACTTTGATGACACCTTTAACAATATGACAACACCTTTTAGAATTAAGACCCTAACCACGTTTCTTCACTAATACCATATCACTGATTAAACTGTTTACAGAATGTTCAGATACAAAATCTTCAAATGTACTCAACTTTAAAATATTTTCCATTCAACCATAAAAATTAATGAAAAGAAAATTGTGATTGCCTTCAAATGATTCAAATATAGTATTAAGTCCCATATATTTTATGATGTATTGAGGATTTTTAACTCCTGCTTGTTCATGGATCAACTAGCCTAGTACCCTCCATTTTAGGAGTTGGCTAAAAATGTTGATAGCATATTTTAGTTTCCATCCCCAATCTTAATTGACATGTTAAACAGGTTCTTTTTTTTAACAGGAGAGATGTTTTTTTAAACAAAGGTGCAACTGCCTTACAGGTGTTTCATGTCTATCAGGGCCATAGCCAAGGAGAAGGGGACACTTTCCACAAGAAATTTGCTCCTTTTGAAATTTTTGAGAACCTCCCCCGGCCCATCTCTCACCTTACAAACTCGCAACCCATTTGTTTTAGAGTTAGAGTTAGATGAGGTTTTACGGCTCAGTTTCTAACCAATTAAAGTCGGGCCGGCCACGACCTTTTTTCCAGTTGTGGCTTACTGGCATGTTTTCCCTCCTCCATTGCTTATGCTGAGCACCAAGCACAATGGCAGTAGGTTCCATTTTTAAAGCCTTTGGTATGACCTGAATAGGATTGGAACCCCAGACCTTACAGCTGCAAGTCAGATGCTCTAACCACTTGCAGCCGGAAGGTCATTTCTTTCAAACCCCAGCTGTCACTAAATTAATCATCATGGAGCCATTCGAGTTTCAATTCCCTTTACTTCAAGGGGTAGCTTGGAAAATGATGTCCATGGCAACCATTGGAATTGAGCCCTGTCCAATCTTTTGACATAGGGTTACCAAATTTTTGCAGTTTTCAACAGTGTCTAGATGCAAAATAGTGCCAAATTTGTTGACTTAACCAGAGTTTCTTTCACATGAATGAAGTATCATTTTGGTTTTGAAAGTGGAATCTTAAACAAGAGTCATTTACTTAAAATGTAACATGGATTAGCTCAGGGTCAGAGCTCCGGACTTAGGGTCGTAAGTTTTTTGAGTCCCAACCTTCCTAAATCCAAAGCTTCCTTCTCCACTGCGCTGTTGGAAAAAGCACTTCACCCTCCATTGCCCCTCTCCACCCAGGTGCTAATTGGGGACCCTTGAGGCACCCCAACCTGAGCACAAATGTGCGCCTTCCATGGCTGTCAAATACAGTCCAGGGTTGTTGGAGTGCGAGCCTCCAGGCGAGACTGTAGTTCCGACCTGCATTCATGACACCCTACCTAAAACTTACCATGGCCATGCTGGGATTCCCAGAGAGAGAGAGAGTAACAAATATAACTGGGGCTTGTCTATGCTACCAGTGACTTTGTGCATAGGTTTGTCATGCCTCGTGTGGTGCGTGCCTCCCGTCTCAGACCATGCAGCTGCCAGAAGGTGAGTGTCCAGTAACGAAGGCAGCAGACGCAACATGCTGATTGTAAAACAGTAGGTAGGCCTGCGTGATGCATTTTGCAGTCGCTACAAGTGAAGAAGTACAACTTGCAAATATGTTGCGTGTACAGGGAATCTATAGTCCTTGTATTTGTGAAGATATACAAAGAAGGATACTGTTATTTTTATTCACTATTCATGGCATCTGCATACAACTTGGTCAGGCCAATAAGACAACCAGTAAAACTTTCAAATTATTTATCCCGCAAAGCAAAATTAAGGATTATGTGAGAAATATGCAAAATCCCAGATGTGGGCAATTTTAAAAATCTGCCCGGACGCCAGTGCGAACTAGTAAAAATAGGAAAGAGGACATGTCTGGGTAAAACTTGATGTCTGATAACCCTAATTTGACACTCATTTTTTGATAATTCAATACTGTAAGGATAGTCAACACTTTGTGGGGCTAATGTGTGTTTGGCATGCAGATATCCCATACTTGTAGACAGAGGATCACGTGACCAATAACACTACGACTGTTTTAATAAATTTAGGCTCACTAAGATAGCTGTCGTGCTACTACTGTTTGTGTAATTTGATGATGAATCTGCAACATTGCAGACAACAAACATGAACGAAAGAACAATATCACAGTCCTTCATTCTGTTCCTTGAATTTGACCTAAACTAGCATTTTTCCAAGAATTTTTTAAGTTTCTCGCATAATCTGGCGAAACTGAACCACTTGAGCAAGTCCAAACTTTATGCACAAGGCATACAAGCAGATGCCTGGTGATGCTTAGCAACAAAAGTTTTTCCAAAACTGGCTTTCCAAATTTCCCAAAATGGTACAACAGTGAATACATGAAGACAGTTCTTTCTTCACTGTTCAATGGAAGATACTAGATTGTATGATTCTACAAGAAAATACTTGATAATGCCCCCACCCCTTCACATTCCCTATTTTCCCTACCCTTGCAACACCTCTACATTACCTAACAACATAACTAATTAAAAAGATTCAGGATGACACAGTTTGACCTCCATGATCTCCATTCAATGGGGTTACAGGGTAACATGCTGCACACACCTATTTCAATACATGAACTGCTAAGCTGTGTTAAATGGCTAACATGTACATGTATGAATATCTGAGAAAAGTGCATACAGGTAACACATGAGAATTTAAATGTATTGTACATCACAACTGCAACATATCAATATGCGACTTGCTATGCAGTGTCACTTGATAATCCCCTGGTTATAAGAATGTAAAACCTAAAATGTAGAGAAATAGCCCCCCCCCCCCCCCCCCCAAGTGTTAAATAATCATGAACCGTAAAATTACTTAAGACATTGCAGCTTCAAAAATAAAGAGTTCTGGCAAGAAAAATCCTTCACTTGTAAACGAACCACCATAAGGGACAAATGTTCCCCTGCCTCATAAGCTTTAAAAATATCTCTTGAAAAAGACGTACCTCCTATCTCTACGAAAGTTAACTGCATGAAAATAATTTGTATTTTTATTATATTCACTGCTTGTGAATGACCCTACTGGCATTTTAACAGGGTATAACTAATATTAATACAATAAGGAATCATACATGCAAATTCAAACCATATCCTCTTAGTCACAAAAAATAAGCAAGTATTTAACAGCTTAATAGCATACCCTGGAATCTCCTAAAATGAGACTGGCTCCTATCTTTTGCTTTCCCTAAATATTGCCCACAAAAGATATGGACATCAGTACACCTTCTAATCCAAGCCTCCTCTACAGCCTATAGCTGGAGGAGAGTAAGGGTTGATTCAGATGGTTTTAACCTGTAAGAACTACGACCATATTTCAATGATGACCACACCCTACCTTGATTGCTATCCTTGACTTCATTTCTAGCACACAAAGTTTCAAGTGAAATTCTAGGGGAGGGGAGCATATGGAATCCAAATGGCAGTGGTTTGTTTTGCGCAAAACCTCTCTCAAAGGTCTTTAAATAACTTAAGAGTTACTCTACTCCATGGAAAGAAAGTTTTCATCCCTGATGGCAAATATCCTTAAAAAGGGCCATGTCCTTTTATTCTGTTAAGTCATACCTCCTTTACAACATATTCTTTTCACCTTACCTTACCTTGATGCCATTTTTATTGTTTTCCTTTCCTGTGATACCAGGGATTTGATTTCTTATGAATTCGACAAGGTTCTTGCCACAGTACTACTGTGTTTTTATGAACTACCTAATAACATTTATAGAGAATTCATACATTAAGGAAAACCTATCGGGTTACTTTACATCACAAGAAACATTCTCTACATGTGTAGCTGTAAGTACATATTTACACAAGATGTTATTTTTCAAATATGAACAGTGATGTTAACAAGGTCTACAGGGACCAACCTGTTTCATACCTTGAGGTCATGATTTCATTTTAATATGGTAACAATAATTACTGATTGCCTAATGTTATTATGGAAGGACATTTGTCCGAACTTGCTGACAAATAGTCACTTTCGTCTGCCTGTATATGATTAATCTACAAACTTAACCCTGACATAAAACTGTTCATAATACTACATGGTTCGAAGAATAAAGAAAAATGTAAAACTAAACAAAACAAACATTAGAAGTCATTTTGGCAAGATTTTATGGAAGTTCCAAATACATAAAATATAATAAAACAAGAATAAAATAACAACGCTTGAAATGAATTGCAACCATGATTTTTCACAAATGAGGCATTTAAACGTCCGACTGGAACACTCAGCTGGTAGGTCAGCAGCAGCTTTATTTTTGTCAAGGTCAAAGGTCGACATTATGTGGTCTCTTCAATGGGAACTTGCATCCATACATTCTGATGAGAAAGAAAGCAAAAAATCATTTAACATCTTAGACAGTTACAATGACTGCTTAATAGAGAACTGACACAAGGTGAGCTTATACTGCAGAAAAAGTAGACAACTTTGTGCTGCAAACATTGCAGCTAATTTGCTGGCTTAGAAGTTTTGTTGTGTTTAAACTGAAGCACATCCATCTTTTGATAGGCTGAGGCAAGTCTTACACCTTTCTTCAGTCCAAGTTAGTCCATTGTTTTACGAGTAATATGATTCATGGGCAAGGTCTGCAATAGCCGTATCGCATAGCAGTTTTGCGATACAAATGAGCACAGTAAACGATACAAAATTTGAAAAAATAACTGTTAATTGCTATACAATATAAAAAATGCATAGCAGTTTTGCTATGCAAAACAAAATCCTTAATGCAGACCCTGTTCATGGGTATTTCGTTGCTTTCCTATTTACCACTGTCAAAAGTTTGGGGAAATTATGAGGTATTTATGTCAGCATTCATACTAGCAAATCAAATTAAGGAAACTTCTTCCCCTTAAATTTTTTGGAAAATATTTTGCAAAGTTTGGGTAATTTTCCACTTTCTCAAGGTTCCATACACCTGGCTGACTTAGGCAGGTAAAAGGGTATGAGAAGATTTCCACTTAGGCAAACACACTGACACTGCTTTTTATCAAGAATTCAGGTTTTATTTGTAAAATGTGCATGTGAATTAAATTTGCCTTAAATTGTAGGGTAAATGTCTCCCTTGTTCGTACTTAACAAACATTTCTTGAGAACCCATAACACTTTGCAAACATGATGCACATTTTCCCAAAACACAAAATGCTGTGCAAGCATGGTGCATTCCTGAAAACTTTACTCTGTGTAAAAATGTTGCATATTTCTCCAAAACACATAACTGTGTGCAAACATGGTGCACATTTCTTCAAAGCACATAACTGTGCAAAATTGTGAAAATTTCTCCAGAACACATAATTCTGCGCATTCATGGTGCACATTCCTCATACATACATGACTGTGTACACAAGGTCAATATTTCTACCTCCAGAATGTTTCACTGAATGTAACAGCTTTTTTCCAATGTACTTTACAAAAGTCACTGACTTTGACTCCTGAAATGACAAACAAGTTACCTCACGAACATGCAGGGTCCAACGTAGCAGGGACTCATCATCACCATAGTAACCAGAGCAACTCACTATTGCTGGTTCACCACTCTGCAATCTGAAAAACAAAAAAGAAGAGCTTATTAATCTATCTTAAATTGTAAACAAAACTGACTACACTCAACAAAAACTATATTTACCTCTGAGAGTGTCTACTGAAAGGGTACCTATTGAGGTAAAGTGTCTACTGAAACTGTACAATCATCTTGCTATCAAGTTTTGAGGGGAAATATAAAAGGCTTTGGAGGGTTTCCCGACTCTTCTTCAGAGTAGTGACTCCTGACCGGGAGTCTAGCAGCGACTCCACTTTGTCTAGAACTGAGAGTCCTGGCAAACTTTCAATACTGTAAAAAATATGCACAACAATCATATTCTGGATTTCACATTTGTGTTTTTTCACAGGTTTTAAGAAAGTGTTGTAACACAACTAGCTTTTTTGATCTTTTTCAGTTAGGCACCTCTGGCATTGAGAAGCCTGCAGGATAAGCTTTCTGGCGTGCTTCTACCCACTGGTAGGCTACTTGTTGACAGTTTACAGCTGCTCATGTATTATGTTCCTCCGTCAGTTATATCGTCATTGTAGGAGTCACAACTTCTTCAGACTCATAGGGCAGCAGATATGGGACTCCATAAAATAAAAGAAACCTTAATTGGTTCGATTCATGTTTCAAAGTAAGAATGGGGTAACTGCTTCTGAGGAATGAAATAATTGCAAATTTGTAGTCTGACCCTACAAGAGGGCCATTATTGAGCTTTGATCTCAGAACTAGACCATTGCACCTACACGGCAGGCTGACTGAAAACTGACAATAGTGAGCTAAATGTTTGGCATGCTATGATTACTCCAAACATGCCTGTACCTGCCAAATGACTGCAAACTGCACTTTGCTATCCAGGGCAAGTTTCTGGTTCTGTAATTTTAAAGACAATGATCAGTCCAGTTAAAAAGGTGTGAAGCTGCTGTTTGCATTTCAAGTTACAAGCAACCTCAAATCCCCAGCAATATCATTGGATTAGGTTGGTTTAAAGGAGATGAGTTTGAAGAACCTTTAAGACCATGAGGAATTGACAAGTAAATGAACATGCACAGGCCAATGCTATTCCTGCATACAGTATGTGTCCCAAAATCATGTTTTTGCCTAGCTAGTTTCACTGTTTGTCCTCTAACATGATGTCAATGTGAAGTCAATGCATAAGGCCTATACTATCTTTCCTAATGGACCTACTAACAATGAGCCATCACATCTCAAAGTTAAAAGTTATCCCCATTCGGTTCACAGTGACACTTATCCTAAAATGTTCAGTTTCACTTTGTACATGATGCACCCCTTTTAGCAGTGTTAGCAGTGTGTTCCTGTGTTCCTGTATCTTAGAGAAAGTAGAATTCAATGATATTTCCTAGAACTTTACATCACAGATCCATGACCTACCTCATAAAATTCTGGGGATAAAATGTGTTGTCATGGTTTAAAGTAGTTACAAAGTGTTCATTAAATTCCATGACTTTTCCATGACTCTTAAATAAATGGTCACCTTCACAAATCACAACCTTGTTCTAGGCTTATCTCACCTTGATAAGACAAGCGCCCTCACTTGGTGGTTTTCTGAAATCCTGCACTTTCTCATCAGCTGCAGCTCAAAATGAGGGCACACTTCAACATCACATGCACTGAAATCAACTGATACAACGCTAGTCCTTATATTCCTGGGTCTGATCCCATTCTGGGTGGATTCTCCATCTACTTCATGTTCTCCACTAGACCCAGCAATTTCCTCCATAGGGGGTCCATCACCCATTACCCCTCTCCTTTCAGCCTCCCGCATCACCTGGCTATACCTGTATTTTCTCTTTTTCGAACTGTTTCTACTTGAGAGTTTGTCAAGAACCCTTGGGGCTTTAATTTTTGGGCTGTTTTGTGGAGTTTTGTCCAAATCCTCCACAATACTGCCCTCACTGTCTGTTGATTTATCCTTTGAGCCTCGATGGTTTAAGAGCCGAGTAAGTGTCTTGGGGCTGTGTAGTCTCCCCTTTGAGCCTCTTTTTGTCCCTTTTGCCTTCCTCCTACGGGGACTCTTCGAGCTTTCTTCATCTGAGCATTCTGGTTGCCCTGATTTCTTTCCTTCACCCTCAACATGGATTGTATCTGTTTCTTGGGTACCCACCACCACAAATCCTTCCAATGTTTGTGATTTCCTCATCTGATCAAGGACATCGGCATCAGGACTGTCCCTGGAAGCTGAATTTTTCACGCGAAGCAGATTTGAGTCCTTCTCATTCAGTTCATCCATACTGTCTGGAGGCTCACTCTTAGAATCAGTATCTGAATCTTTCTGGCTCTTTTCATCACCCTGTTTAAGGGTTTGGCAAGGCTCACCAACAATTGGTGTAGATGATGTACTGGCATCTTGTCTGTCCTCCACATTGCTTACTGGAACGGACGCTGGCATTGCATCAGAAATAATATCTTTGGTGGCTTCTAAACTGTATGAAAACTCTGTGTCCTGAATGTCACTGAAATGATTGAGAAAATCCTGTCTCTCTTCCATGGGGGAAGGGACATGAGGCTTATCACAGGAAAGCGTATTGATCTGATAGGTAGACAGCTGTCCATCAGATGTCCCCACCCACAATAACCCCATGTGGGGAAGGATGGAAGTAACCTTGGGTGTGTGGATGGACTGGTCTTTACTCATCTACAAGTAAAGGAATATTATGTATAAATGTCCATGAATGAATCATTTTCAAGAAAGAGAGCTTCAAAATGTTAATCCTCATTGATCTCTAAAAACTGTAAGATAGATGTGCAGATAACCAAACTGAACATTTTATCCAAGCAGTGTGAATGTTTATCTCCTAAAAAATCCATCACAAAAATGGTCTTGACATCCACCCCTAAATTATGAAGGATGTACAAACAATGCTTACATTAACACTATGTACCAATATTTATTTGCGCAATCTAATCCACCTATTTCTTCAAAAACACAAGTTTTTAATTTATCTCCCTTTCTGTATCCCTCCATCTCTCCCCCTGTACCCCCCTCCATCTCTCCCCCTGTATCCCTCCCCCCCCTCCTTGCACCCTCCTGCAACTTCCAACTTACTCTTTTCCATCCAGCAGCCTCTTCTGTGGATGTATCATACAGCAAAATGCATAAACAGAGGCCTGGGTCCCAGAGGGTCACCACAGGGGACCCTCTTATTATGATCCATACCCCATCAGTATTCAGTACCATGTGACTTATGTGAATGCTGGGACTCCTGGATACTTCAAACCCATTCACAATGTTCAAGGAACTGCAATAAAAAGAAAAGACTGTGAAAAAGTAGCAAATACCAAAGTAAATTCACCCCCATCAGTACCTCATTTCTTATATCTTTATGGGCTCACCACACTGTGGATTTTCCTTCCTGTGACTACAACTGCAACAGATGAAACTTCCTATTTGTCCCCATTAGTGTAATGTCAATGAAGAAATTTCTACAGTAATACTGTAATAGCTATCAACTCAAACATAGACTTTTTTGCAAATAATTTTAAAATAAAAGTACAACATTTTAGGCAGAAAAAGTCTGGAAACTAACTATACAATATTTATCTTCTAGTGTTGACTTATTTTACACACAAGAGTATCTGTATAAAATTTAAATGTAAACTCCTGGTGACAAACCCTCCACACAAAGGAAACATTCGAGCCCAATCCACTAAAAGGGAATATCAACTGTGGTCAATTAATTCTTTTAATCAGTTTAAATGCTGTCACAAATCATTCCTCTTTTCCCATCATTTTCAATTGTTGTTTTTACTATAAACACCTGTAAGGCACATTGTGCGGCATTTTCTTTGATTCTGCACTACATTATCATTATCACTTCACTGTCATTGTAACTTTTACTATTGCAATAACCATCGTTATCCTTATCACATTACAAGCGTATTGTCTTTTATCGTCATTATCACATTACACCCATTATTACTATTACCACAATTGTCAAACACTATTACTATTAATATCCTTGTTATCATTACCAATACCATCATTATTTACACAATGATTGAAATAAATTTTTACACTTTCATATTCATTCCAATGAAAACAAACAACAGTCAGACAGCCAACAATATTTTACTCCCAGTTTGTTTTCTTTGACTCTTTAATCCTTTGGTTGAGAATGCTGGTCAAAAGTAACCCAGCCTTTGGCAAAGAGGCTAGAGACTGGAGGTTACACTTTCATATGTTGGACAGAGACATAAAGAAGCAAGCAGCAATTCAAACAGCAGTATTTGGAGTTATTCCTTGTTATCCCCTGAACACTTAGTCCAAATGAGAAGGGGAATCTTGCCTGCTTTCATCCATGATCTACAGGATATTATGGGTCCTTGATGAGCAAAGCTGGTTTTCTGAAATAAACGTAACTAACCAAGCTGAATACACTGAAACTAAATTAACTGAAATTATTCTACTTCTTTCTCACCTGTCCAGAATATTGACTGCATTACCACAAGAACACCATATCTGTTCAAGATGTGGTATTTGAACAATGCTTCTTACAGGTGCTGCACCAATGGCATGGTAAAACACTTCGTTGGGATGACTGGTAGAGACACTCTATATAAAATCAAGAAGTAAAATTTGATCTATCATGAGGAAATACTCATAGTCACTTTTACTAGACTCATTCTAAGCACAAGAAATTCAAATTGCAAACACAGTGAGGTTGACCAAGGTATTTTAATTACTTTAACTGAGAATGATAAAGGTCTGAAACAAGTTTTGTCAATTCTGGCAACATTTTGTAAAAAAAAAAAAAAATCTCTTCATGCCATTTTTTGTAAGACAAACTCTCAAAAATGTGCTATGTAAAAATGCTTCTTGGTGAAAATCTGAATGTCAATTTTGGGAACTATTTGGATTATGCTATAACCAGCCTTGGTCTGGCCTCAAAGGTGTCCTCAGCCAAATCTCTGAGGCAAGAAGGCACAGGGCCAAAGCATTTCCTCATGTGTCCAAGGTCACACAAATGGTTAAACTTTGGAAAACTAATAAACAATTTTACCATCTCAGTTCTTACCTCAATTACAGCAAGAGTACCATCTGACAGGCCTATATACACATTCTGCGTTAGAGGATCATACTCTAAACAGAGTGGACTGTCCCTCAACCTCTCACACCAAACTTCTTCCCTGAAAGTCAAGGAAGCAAAACGAAAAAGGTCTCAGAAAAGTGGTATGAATGGGAGGCTTTTAAAGTTTAGGGGGAAAAAAATGAAATATCCTGCTATACTTTGGTTTTTCTAACAAAGGTTGATTTGCCTTTCACATAACCCTAACCACTTAGACACTGCACTGTATCAACACCATTTACCAGAATTACTGCTATAAACATTGTTGTTGGCCAGAATTTCTGTCATATCTAGAAATTGTACTTAATATTAACCCTAGATTAAAATGTTCATTTTCAAGAGTAAATCATGAGAACATTTCATCGACAATAGACTATTCTGAAGGGAAATATTGCGTTTAAAATGTAAAAACATGGTATACAGAGAAAATAGCTATTGTCATTACTAAACCATTCAGTCTCATCAATAAACTCCAGCAATAGCTTTACCTCCTCAAAATATTATGCATTACAGGAGTTGTAGAAGTTGCATCATTTGGAATTTTGGGCCAACATATATTTTTGAGCAACAAATAACATATTTCTCACTGTGAGAAACTTACTTCTTGAAAATAAAGCGACCGTGCTGCCTTACTTTGAATTATCTATCGCCCTATATCTATAACTATTGTTTTTTAAAGAATGAAAATTTTCTATACAACAAATACAACATTTCCCTTTAACTGACCTCCACCTTTCTCTCAAAGCAACATAGAGAGTGGCACTATAACAACAACATCAACAACAATGACAACACCACAACTATTACCTTGTATTGATGGTATAGGCATAGAGATACCACGAGAGGGTACCCACTAACATAAGGTTCTCTCCAGCCATGGTCATACACATCACACGACTATCCATCTGGGGAGAGAAAGATATACTTTGTGAACTCTTGGTAGCATCAATCTTATTTTCCATAAAAGCACTATCTTGCTGAGATAAATGAGGTTATATTCATGCTCTATGCAGTGACAAAGATTAACATCTACCATAATATGCTTAACTTTCAACTGATTTATTCTAATGAAGGCAGTTAACAGGGTAATCTGAAAATAATGAACTGACAAATATTATGTTTTTCTTAAAATGTTCTGATTTAATTTAGATCATCATTTTAGCAAGTTACAAATTTTCGAATTTTCAAACCTCTTTCCTGGTGTTATTAATACTGTCCTTGTCACTTCACCCCTTCACCAGACCCAAAATGCCCACCCCTTAACCCACTTCACCCCTTCACCAGACCCCAAATGCCCACCCCCTAACCTACCTTCTTCCAATCACTTCCATTCTGTCCAATTTTTTTCCAATAATTAGGCCCACACCCCATGAAAGTCACTGATACAGGCAATCAGAAATGGTACTAGCACACTGATGCTAAATGAACCTTAGGAGGTTACACCAATAATGATGATACAGAGATTTTTAATAACATCAAAAGAGTGGGAAAGATGGTGTAAGATTCTTACCCGAACACCCAAGCTCTCTTTTGTTCTCAGCTGCACGTCCACTCTACTTATCCAACCCTGTTTGACATCACTCCTACATACCAAAAGTTTACCTGTAAGGAAAGATCATTAAAATCACACCTCATCACATAAGAAAGAATGTATTTCTGGCCTGAGAGCATCAAATGTCCTGTCCAGGTCCAACAGCTTAACTGTACATGACAAGTGCCCACTTTTGGTTTCCTGGAATACATATGGAGTTATACACTAATTACATTTGCAAAACAAGGTTAGCATTGTAACTCAAAGTGTTATCAGTGGATTTGGTCAGTATACTTGCTGTTTAGAGTCATTTCACAACAGCACATGCAGCCAAAGACAGGTGACACATCCAGACCCTGTCTAGGCATGGTGTTGCTCAGCAATTGAAGACACTTCGAGTTACAATGCTAACCACGTTTCTTTGTCCTTTTGATTGATAGCAAAGAAAAATCGCCCCTGCAAATTCTATTTCAGGTGTTACTTTAGAAATTTTGGGTGCAAGCAACTCTTATGTATTGTGATATGGACAAGAATGTAAAGTGGTGATTTTCCTCATTTTTTTTTAATTAATTTTTATCCCCCCCCCCAAAAAAAAAACGTTTCATCAGCTCATTTTAAATCTACTCGGGAGATCTTGCATTCCACCCCTGTACTTTTCAGATGCTGGGATGGCCTTCATCTCTCTGACTTCACGAAGGACAGACAACTTTGACATCAGAAAAACTTGATGGCCAGCTTTGCAGTTTTGAAGCAGATACGAAAAATTTCAGGAAACCTTGCAAACGGCAGACTTGATTCAATCATAAATCTTCTACACACCTGGGGAAAACTCTGTAGCCCAGTCAATCAACAGGTCTTGTTCTGTGCCAGTGAGGTCTCTCATGCTTGGTTTTACATTGTGCTGATTCAAACCTTCTTGTTTCTCAAATTCTTTACGTGCCCTTTCTTGCTCTTCGTAGACCTTTCTCAGGATTTTCATGTAGTGGGCCTGTCGTTCTTGGATCCAGGTCCATGACGGAAATGTCTCCTGGTTGCTTTTGACAATCTTAAGGAAAGAGAGTTATGTAGAATAAAACCCATGTCCCATGTCAATAATTCAATGACAGATTCAACTTTCAGCAAAGTTGACAAACCAGGACCCTGTTCCATAAAGAGTTATGTGATCAATCTACCGTGCAATAGTCCCACTGAAAAATTAACATCTGAGGGTAAATCATTATGAAACAGAGCCATGTAGCAGATGGGGCTAGAGCAGTTACCTTGAAAATCAATTTAACTATTAAAATGCCTTGTAGTTGAAGGAAAATAGGACACTGTCCCATTTCAAGCAATTTTTACGATCAACTCTTTCAACTGCCCATTTTATTGTAAGTTAAATAGTTTGTTAAAGAATGTAGATGGGAAGAAGGCCTCACACAAGAAGTACCAAAATCAACAGAGAGAAGTTTGTATGTTGTGTTCACATTTCTGACAACAAAAACACTTGTGAAACCACAGCACTACACCAGTTTGTTTGCATGAAGTTCACTTTTAGTAGCAAACTGTGTCAACTTCAGTTGCTAACATTCTGAGAACCAAACAAGTGTAGTTATTCAAATTTTACAAAATGGTCACATTAAACTCTCTTAACAATTAATATGCAAACTGGGGTTGGACTTTTCTTTTATGGGTCATATGCTATCACCCCCCCCCCCACCCCTTCTGTAAAATATCAGCTAAAGCTATCAAATCTCCCCAAATTTCCATCACAAAGCTTCTTTCATTATATTTCACAATACTAATATGGAGTATGACACAGGTAAAGCAAGGAATCATTTTCTTTTAAAAGTGTACCTAAAGTCTAAAATTTCAAAAATATATGTTACAAAGCTTGAAAAATGCATCCAAATAGTCCAACTCCCACCTTCACAGGACATTCCTGAGCTGAGGTATAAAATGTTGAAGTTTATTCACTCAATTTAAAATGGTAGATTGTGCAATAATTTGTGATGTCACTCTTGTACTACTCAAATTACAACCTTTGTTTTTCTTTGTTTTTTAAAAAGCCACTGCACCTTGTGCCAAAATGTGATCACTGTCTAAATGTTATAGGGTGACTTGGCTATATAAGCCCTCTCCGTACAACATGCTTTGCAAGGAAACGGTAAATGTTCCAAGGTCATATAAACATCTTAATTTCAAAAGGAAACAAAGGCAGGTAATGTGAGTTGTACAAGAAGGGCATCACAAATTATTGCGCAATCGACCATTTCAAATTAAGTGAATAAATTTCAACATTTTATATCTCGGCAACCGAGTAAGCTATGAAAATGGGAGTTGAATGATTGGAATTCATTTTCCAACGTCTAAAATATATATTCTTGTAATTCTAGACTTTAGGTCCACTTTAAGTTAACCGGTCTCTCACCTCCACTATCTTCTCAATATCAAAAGTCAGTCTGGCCAATAGCTTGGTATCCTTCAGGAATGCCAGGATATCTTTCCTCTTTAACAAAGCCTTCTCGTGATACTTGAGCAAGGCAACAGAAAACTGGAACAGGACTGTGAGGCCATCGAGAAGGAAACAGTCCCAGATTCTCTGTAGAGTCTGTACATAAAGAAATTGATCGCTTTCATAATTCAGGTCGATTCTAAACTACGACATTGACAAGGACAGACTACTTCAAAAGAGGGCTCTTGAAAAGAAGTGCATAATGATGGCATGAAAACAGAGCAGGGCATGACAGTAGGATGCCTTAACAACAAAGGAATTAAGATACTATCCTTGCAAAAATGCCTCAAGTTACAGTATAATTGAAGTGGGGTGCATAAGTCATTGTAACTCATATGCTGTATTGCGGGGAAAATTATTACATTTCTATGAAAATTAGCATCTTCCAAAAGATATTACGACTCGGTTTCTACCTGCTGAAACAAAAACGTTCTGCCTTTTTTGAAATCACTGAATTTCATCCTTGCAAAATCCTTTTAAATAGGGAACCTATAGACTATAAAATTTACCATCCGATTGCTGGTTGCCTCTCCACTCACATATGTGTAGTTGTTAGAGAACCTACGGGCTATAAAATTTACAATCTCATAGCTGGTTGCCTCTCCACTTAAATATGTGTAGTAGCAACAAAACAAGCACTTCATTCCCAACCTACAGGTCTTTTGCACCATAAGGACAATAAAATTCCAAGATTTTTTCATAGGAGCAAATTACGTAAAACACACAATCTAGTTCATAAAAGCTTGTATGAAAACTGGCTCTTGCATATGTAAATCTGAGATAAAAGTATGCATGCATTTAAAAGAAATCGCTAAAGGTCTTTGCAAAATTCCATGACTTCTACATGACTTTTTTCATATCTCCCAAAATTCCATGACTTTGCCAAGCCATGGAAATCATGCAAAATGCTTTCTTAGAGGGTTGACTCTTAGAAATTCATTTACCTGGAATGGAACAACTTCAAAGAACATGGCAAGAAACCAATTTAGGGTGAAGGAACACATTTCAACACCAACATCATCCAGGTGGGCATGAAGATCTGGGAGCATTATCTCAAGGACATCTTTCAAGACACTTTGGTCTGCCTGGGCACCAATCAGGCTAGCATCAAAGTAATTCGGAGGGAAGTAATATTCAGCAACTGCCACCAGACACCTTAAGAAAGGGGTTATAGAAGATGCAGACGATTTTACGAAATGTTAGCAAAAGTATTCTCTGTATCAAATAAAACTTGACAATTAAACTGTGACTTAGTGAATACATTAGGTCATAATCAAGCACTAAGGCCCACTGGTCCAAGGGTCAGACTCTAGTCATGTTAGGCGCGTTATCTTAATTTTCTTATGCGTCTCCTCGCAGTTTCTTGGGTCTGGATGCAAAAAACAAAGCATTGCGTCCACCTGAAGTCGTCTTTTTCTGCCGCGTCCTACTTAAAAGATCAGTTGGTCATAGTTGAATGCTAACTCAACTGCAAGTTGACGCCCATTGTGCTCTGTCTAAATCCGCTTATGTGTGGGCAAATTACTTGTGTGGAAGAAGCAATAGTATCGATTGATTATACTGTATTGTGCCGACGATAATTCGATACAGAATTTAGACCCTGTAGTAGTTTAATTCATCGTCGATCATAAACTTCGGGTGGTGTTAAAATAGCTACCGCCTATTACTTTTGTGAGTTGAAAATTTGTGGGCCTGTGCATCGCAAAATCACGGAAATGATCGGTCCCAACCTGTGCGGTGTAAACGTTACAAGCTTCACAGATCGACCTGCAGAAGGCTGTAGAAGCATCCCCTGCTTTTGTAGCTACGTAGATTGGCTGGCAACAAGCCTCGAATTTTCGGAAATTCTCTCGAAAAATGCAAATTTGTGAAAAGTATTCCCCTCATAACTTTTACATTATGGATGACACACTCGGTTGAACTTTAGCATTAAATTATTGGCAATGAATAAATAACGTTTTGATTTCCTAGAAGCCTGCAATCATGTTGAAACCATTACGATGTTTGGCTAGCTGAAGCCATCAACTGCTCAAAGCCCTATCTTACGGTATGGTTTGTAAAGCCATCAAACATCGTTGAAAACGATTGTCGTTTCATTTTAGAAACGAATTAAAAACACAACCTAAATCACTGAAATTATTTCAGTGCTCCTTTTGGCACTTTGTGATAACATACTCAAATTCTTTCATTTCCAAAAAGATGAGACCGAGGCCCTGAAATAAATGCTTCGATCTCAAAAGTAAGCCACAGTAATTGTTACCATACACTTTACACTATGGCATGTACACGGAAAAATATCGATCGTCAGAAGAATCGAAAATAACCCAAATCAACCAAGAATATTAAAACATGCACATGGTATGTTTAAAAGACCTTAAAAAACACTTCGCAATAAATTCGCAAGCTTTAGTTCAACGGTTCCCCCTAACTTGGCATCCTTCGGTAGGGTGTTGATACAGCACTTCACTGTACTAGACATGTACACTAAAGGCCTAAGCTAGCTACATACAATGCAAAACGGTATTTGTAGAGCTGCAATGCTAATAATTTTCACAGATATTTCGTTAAAAGTTTTAAAAAGGCTTCAGTTGTTCTTCATCACATTATTGTGTATAAATGGGTTCATCTATAGACGGTATGGCATTTTTTCTTGTCCAATGTTCATACATTAATAAAAGTTTTTTTGCCATATATATTACTGTTACGTGGTGGTGAGCACATCTTCAAGTCAATCCAAGTTAACCCTGTATTGCTGTAGTAACCTAAAACTACTCTCAATCATTGATTTGTTCATGCCTGTGAGGAGTAAGATGTAATGGGCCACCTCTCCCCTTTTTCCCCACCCCTCTCCCCCACCCCTCATTCCGGCCCTCCCCAACCTATTTTGTATACAGCCTGTATTACAAGCACGTACAGTCACAGAAAATGTTAAAAAAAAGGTTTCAGTTGTTCTTCAGCACATTATTGTATATAAATGGGTTCATCTGTAGGTGGTATGGCAATTTTTCTTGTGCAATATTCATACATTAATAAAAGTTTTATTGCCATATATATTACTGTTACGTGGTGACAAGCACATCTTCAAGTCAGTCCAGGTTAACCGTGTATTGCTGCAGGAACCTAAAACAGCTCCCAATCATACATGTGTACATGACAGGGAAGGAGGAAGATATCATGGGCTACCCCCGTCCCCCTCTCTCCCATTCCCCTCCCCCTTTTGCATTTTTCATGTGCAATGCTCACACACTGATAAAACTTTTGTTCCCATATATATTACTGTTACGTGGTGACAAGCTCATCTTCAAGTCAGTCCAGGTTAACCCTGTATTGCTGCAGGAACCTAGACCACTCCCAATCATACATGTGTACATGACAGGGAAGGAGAAAGATATCATGGGCTACCCCCATCCCCCTCTCTCCCATTCCCCTCCCCCCTTTTGCATTGTTCATGTGCAATGCTCACACACTGATAAAACTTTTGTTCCCATATATGTTACTGTTACGTGGTGACAAAGCATCTACAAGTCAGTCCAAGTTAACCCTGTATTGCTGCAGGAACCTAAAACTACCCTCAACCATAGCTTTGTTCATGCCTGTGAGGAGTAAGATGTAATAGGCCACCCTCCCCTGTTCCCCACCCCTCACCCCACCCTCCTCCCCCTCCCCACCCGTTTTGCATATAGCTTGTACTACATACACAGTCACAGCAAATGTAAAAAAAAGTTTAAGTTGTTCTTCAGCACATTATTGTATATAAATTGGTTCATCTATAGACGGCATGGCATTTTTGTCCAGTGTTCTTAGACTACCGGAAATTCAATTCTACTGTATGTCGTAGCCTACACACACACATTGTGTTGAGGTACCGCCTGTCCTTGTTTGGTAACTCGAAGGTATAAAAAAATATCAAGTTGGTACTTATTTCATAAAACAGTCGCAAGGCATGTGTAAAACAAGTTTACTAAGCCCACTGTCGTATTTTCGCAAATTTAATTTGAGCAACCTTACGGTGCGGAACGTTTTTCTTCAGCCCATTCCTGGAGCTTGTACGCTAACCTAACGATTTTAAAATAACTGCGTCATCATGACTATTCGCACGTCGACTAGCCGCCATGCAGACAAGATGCAGTGATTGCTTACTCGCACGGCGACCGCATATACGTATGCGTAAGATTGAGGGACACAGCATGTACAAATAGGTAGCGCTGCCCAAATGCATATCGCAAGCAGTGCAATAACATGGAGGTGAATGAAGAAAATAAAGCTGTTTTGTTTGGAGGGATTTGACAACAGAGGAAACATCAAATAGGCTAAGCATGTGTCTTTCAAACTTCCTCTTAAAAATACAGAACAGAGTACCTTGACTTGCATCGGTCGGTACTTTGTGTCGGTCAATGCATACAAAACATATCGCACATAGGCTCAACTACGTACGTACGTACTACCATGCGTACTACCTACACCAAATACCACGTAGTCGTATGTAGTAAAGTATGGTAGCTAGTCGACGTGCGAATAAGCGATCAATGCATCTTGTCCACACGGCGGCTAGTCGACGTGCGAATAGGCCCCACCTTTTACATATGGAGCTATAACACGCCTAGGCGAAGTCTTGTGAGCTGCGCAAACACATTCCGCCCCGCGAGCCTCATTTTTTTCCCCACAAGGTTATGGGTAAATTTGATTTTCAGAATTTTTCAAAGTTGTTTCAAAATCATGGTTAGGGTTATTACTTAGGTTAGCGTTTGAAGGACTGGGTTATCTGGCCTGTTCTTTCATAATCCGGTGTCAGAATTACAAGAAAAGGGTCGAAAAGCTGTCATTTTGGAATTAGGGGTGCGGCCTATTTCCAAGAAGCTCATTGGTCCATTGGCATAATGTGCCCATATCCTCGTGGGAAAAAAATTGCGCGCCCCGCGAGGTAGTCTCATATTTGTAAAACGGTCTAATCAAGCGGAGGGGCCTTGTCAGTTCTTACACTGCATATCAATCGTTATCGGGTTTGCTGTTCTCTGGTGCAAAGTGTCCCTGTATGTAGAAATGTCTTGACGTAAAAACCATAAGATTGTTTACCTCGGAGTACATGTAGTTTGAACGCTATTTAGTGCATAGTGTGTGCAAAATAACGTTAGAAGTAATAAGAATTCTGTGAAGGTGACTCGCGATATATTGGGGTGTTGTTTTCTGTGAGAAGTTTGTGTACGTATGCAATAAAGCTTACGTATCAACGCGACAAGACCCATCGTCTTTATTTTTCATTTAGTTCTGTAATCAAGCACATGAAGTTTAACATCTGTATTCGCCGCACTTTGCTGACAGTCATGGGTAATTTTATCGACGATATTGCCAATGAAAGCAATTATCGATACCCTCAGCGATTTTAATCTGGATGCGTGTCCATCACACAATACTTGCACTACTGCCCTGAACGGTAAGAGGATTAAGACTCAAACTTGAAAGGAAATACGTCCACTCGCAGTTTTGAAGGAATTACCTGTGGGCAGAGAGCACAATAGCTTATTCACTGCGTCTCGAGTTGGGGATTTAATGCCGTCCTGGACAACGGCGAGGAGACGCATAAGAAAATTAAGATAAGGCGCCTTAGAGAAAGATGGATTACTTATGTGCTGTGCGAAATGCCAACAGTCTTCAAATACGAATGATCTACACTTAAAAGTACAATAAGATTGAAAGTCAATGCAAAAAAAGTAAAGCAAAGCTTTCTAGTTCCCCAGTGCTTGTCCATGATAACCACACAATGAGGGCCAGTAATGCCAAGACCAATGAAACCGGTGGGACAGCAACCTTTGTCGAAGGCATTTGCCAGAAAGCATAAGAAAAACTCTATTTTCTAAATCCCAATGACTGCATGTCCACAACTTTTTCTGAGTTGAATGGCTAAAACCAACTAACTATCTTTGAAACATGCAGTTACTGTCAGACAGCCCTCCAAAACAGGAAGACTTGAAGCAGAGAGACACATACATTTAGCCAGCCCCTATTTGTGCGACAATGTCGCATGAACGGCGACAAAGTTGCACAAAAAAAAATCTGACAAGCAAATTCTACCCGGGTGTAAATTTTGAGGTATATGTGGGTGTAGTAAGTCTGACATACATCTATCTATAGGGTGAGGCGCCCTCTGTACCACAACTTTGCCAGATCATAATTGCAGGAAACTGGGGAAATCCTTATATAAATACATGAGGTACAGAGAAGCAAAATAAACTTCAAAACTCAGTTATTCAACATTCTTGTCCATACAGAAATACTTCAATATAGCACTCCATGATGCCATAGTAGAAAAAGGTATTTCTTGAACTTACCAGAAAGCTTTTTCACTGTCCATGAATAGAAGACTCATTCCAACGATAAAGTTCATTCCCTGACAGTACCCAATGTTAGGATTGTGTACACAGAATGCTTCCAAGACTTCCCGCAGCTGTGCAATCTATGAACAAAGGTGACGGCCACAGGAAAGGAGGTAAGAAAATAAACATTGAGTTTGTTCAAAGCTGCAAGTTCAAACATACAAAGCTGCAGAAGACTTTATAAGTATCCTGTTTACTTTTTCCTCTAATGTAATCACGTTAATGTATTTTAGACTTTGATGATATAAGTAAACCTTTCCCTGTCAGATCTCACTGCATTTAAAGAGAAGTAAACTATTTCATTTCCTTCCAAAGAAAAAAATTTGCTTTACGACTGGAAACAGATGCTGAGCAGTTAATTATGAATGACATTTATTCTTTTCAAATGAATCGAATCTAAGTTGAAGCTAACTATCTCCTAAAAGGGATACACTATGTGATCTTTAAACAGTCAACATGACAGAGCTAGAGTGTGAAGTTGCAATGCTACATGTACCTATACCACGTTACAAACAGACTAGAAAGTGTGACCTTAGATCCCATGATATAGAAGATCCCGTAATATGAGTATGAAAATAAGTATGAGGCTCAGGCAGGAGTATTAGTATGACTCTTTGATTTTTACATTCACCTAGCATGAGAAGAAATTCATTGTAACTACAATCTTAGAGTAATGAGTACTAATACAGATTAAAGTACTTCAGGTTACCCCATCCATGCTCTCAGTGTTGCTACTGCCGGGGTGCATGCAGCATGCTCCTTTCACCATAAAGCACAAAGAGAATGAACTAACTTAAAAGGTTGTCATAGCAACATGTAAGTTGATCACTTACTATAATTACTATCATAGCCACCATTCTGCACTTGACAATCTGTCACTTGTGAGAGTACTAACACATTTTTGGTTTTAACCATCAGTAAGTGTGAGTCTACCCACTGGCAGGTGTGGGTTTATACCTGCTAAGAAGTGCGGGTATACCCATCGATAAAAGTACGTTTATACCCACTGGGAGGAACGAGCTTACCCACCAGTAGGGTGCGTTGGTAGGCAGGTTTAAACTTGCCCATCAGGAGTTTTGGTGATAATTTTACCCTATCACTAGTTGAGGGTTTACTCACATCAAAGTGTAGGTTTATATTGCATAAAATGTACATTTACCTGCCAGGTGTACATTACTTACCAAGAATTGTACCTATATCCACCATTAGATTAGATTTACAAAAATACATTAAACACTTACACACCAGTGCCATGTTGCATGAAAAGTTGCGTTTAATCTCAAGTTTGATTTTTGCAATAGGCCTATGTAGATTGAACATTAGATTGGTTGCAGCTTTTTGTGCAATGCAGCAGTCTAAGTCACATGCTAAATACCCATACTTAATGTCAATCAGGGTAACATAATGATATGTCAAGTGTGTTTTCTGTTATCTAGTACAACGGAACATGTACACTCAACACTAATGTGACACAGACTTACCCCTTTGGAGTTTTCAGACGAAAAATGAATGTTTTGTGGCATGGTCCGTAACAAATCCAGGTGAATCTGTCTTCTGTGTTGGTCCACAGCAGATGAAAGGGCAGCCTTAGCACGAAGTGTTTCATAGTAGTCTTCTCCCTGGGGGAGGGGTGGGAGGGAGAATGAAATCAAGGGGAAAGATTGAGTTTGGCAAACATGGTTAGCAGTATCTGAGATTTCTTTGTCAGATCAGACAACTTAAAGGCATGTAAGTGTATGATTATGATGTAAATTGATGCATACAAAAGACTTGCAAAAATTATGATGCACACATCTGTATCTACATTTTCATGCATGGCCTACACTACAGTGCAAACATTCAAAGAAATGTTACCACACGTTCATGTCAAACTAAAAGTTTGACAAGAATTATTTGTTTAACACGAACACTTAATTCTGTTTAGATGGTGAGGAGGCAAAGGGGTTTTCTGTCAATCAAAACTACATATTTCTACAAACGGCAAACAAAAGTTGGAATGCACTTTGCCTCCTCCTTCCAAATTAAACATTCTGAATAAATACTCCTTCAATGATAATGTAAGTTTCTGCAAAACAAGCTTTTAGTTACCAAACCTGTTTGTACATTCACAAAAGGTCTCGTAACATGGAAAATGACAGTTCACTATTTCATGTTAAAAGCATTCAACGCATAGAAAATGCCTATCAAAATCCATAGACTCTTTCACATGGTAGCTTTTATTATACACTGTTATTATTAATAAACATTAGCGAAATATGTAAATCTATGAGTGGGAGGAGGGACTGGCAAGACATTTCTAATGTTATATTTTGTTTTTCAACCTTCATCTAAAGTGCACTTGTAATATAAATGTAGGGAGAAAGTTTCGCAGGCACTTCGAACTGATATCAAGAGCATGGTGGACAGATCCCTACAGAGTCAGACTCAGGCCCGTAGTCAAGGGGGGCCAAAGGGGGGCAAAGCCCCCCTTGAAAAATTTTTCACCCCCCCCGAAGATCAAAAATTACCATTGCCATAATGCATTTTAGTATGTTTCGCCCCCTCTGGAAAATTTTTTGCTCCCCCTAGAAGCTTTTTCGCCCCCCTTGTCTAGCTACGGGCCTTGTCAGACTCGTGACCCACGGTTTGCTGGTTAGATTCCTGCCCAGTTCATTACATTGTGTCCTTGGGCAAGATGCATTATCTCAATTGGTCTCTCCACCCAGGGGTTAAATGCATACCTGTGACATAGCTTATCATGACAAACAACTTATACCTGCTGCAGACTGGAGGAATTGTATGTGGGACAAGCTCTTGTTGAGTAGGGGTAATATTCGTAACATGCTTTTAGGCCTACCAATGGTGTAGTAAAACACCATATCAAAGAAAATTATTATGAAAAGCAAATTACTGATTAACTCATCTTAGAGTCATTACCCAATGTATTTCTTTGTTTCCTGTGTACCTATTCTTACATCTTATTATGGGAAACTTAAAACAACTAAATTTTTTGGAACTCTTTTGCCTACTTCACTATTGTCATCCTTTAATCACTCTATTCTGTCATCTTTTGATTACTTCACTATTGTCATCCTTTAATCACTATGTTCTGTCATTTTTAGTGGCTCTGAGAGAAGCTTCATGTAAAGTTGAATGACAGCAAATCTTGTGCTTATTCCACAAGTACAGATGCCTTACTTTGTCTGTGGTGTACTGTTTCACTTTATTCAGGATGAGTTGTGTCCACACTGCACTTCTCTTATCTGGAGGAATGCCTTCATACACAAGATTCCTAAGGTCATCCTGTGAAATAAGTCACAGAGTTTAGATATTGATTAGATGAAATCAGTGTGAAATAGCTCTATCAATAATACTCAATATGAGTCTATCAAATGATTATTAGCACGGAAGCTAATGATCATTTTACAATTTATTTAACATAGGTATATAATTATTAACTATATAATAAAATATTTCTGTGTTGCATAATGAATAATTACATTTTTGTAACGCATACAAGTAATGTGGTCCTCACCAATTTTATGTCAACAAAGTTCAAATTTTTTAAGAGAGACTAAAATTTCAAATCTGAACATAAAGCAAAAAAATTAAGAGTATGTTCAACCTTTGTACGACTGACTACAGCCAAACTTAAAAATTTACTACAAAATGACTTTTCCACTTAACTAACACTGTCAATAATACATTCTTTATTCGTCAACTAATGTTCACCACCATGACAAATGACCACTTTTGCGCTAGGAGGATTTTTCCTCCATTCATTACTGATGATGAACTTCAAACTTCAAAGTTAAGTGATCACTCTACACCTGACAGTTTTCAATGAACGAACAGTAGCATCTACAATGCCGTCGTCTTATGTTTCCTCATTAGTGACGAGACAGAGTGTAGACGGCAGGAGACATTTGGAGACAAAACTTACTGTGTGCCCTTTGAGTGTGTGCAGAGTAAATATTCTGATACATTTCAGCTAACAAGTCCTAGACAGAAGCAGGGAGTCTGCAGATCTAAATTGAACATGCACTTAACTTGTCTAGCTGACAACCACATATGTAGTAAGAGAAGAAAAATGCATTCTTACCACATGGTCTACATAATTTTCACCGTATTTCTTTACATAATCATCCCATTTTCTTCTATGCTCCACTTGTTTCTGCAGAGAGAGATTATTACATTTATGAAATGTTATTTAAGTATAAAAGTAAACCATTTAATGAACTTTTACTTGAAATTTGTATTATAGACACTTTTATAAAGGAAATTGATGCTTTTGGCATTCCACATCTTTCTGTAGTAAATCAGTATTGGGTGGACAGCAGTTTAGCAGCACAATTATACATAATTTGAGCAGGAAGCAAACATTCTTAGAAATTTAACGTCAGTAAATTCACTGTCACATGAGCATGAAATACACTGGGGCAACTGGGAAGTTTGCACTTGCAGCAGTCAGAATCATCCTAGGGAAGATGTTTAAAGAGAAGTGCCACATGATATGAAAATTGCACTACTTGATGACTAAATCATTAATAATACTTAAAATAGTCCCTTAAGACCCCAAAATAGCTGTTGATCATTTTCAGAAATTTTTCGCAAACGAATTTAAAGAACCACCTCTCCCCCCTTCCCATGCACTGCCAAATTTCCCATACTCCCAAATTATAAGGCTCTAGTGTTAGGCAGAACAGTTGCCTAGACAAGTGCAGTAGACAACCTGGTTATTTCAAGGAAGACTCAAACCTGGTAATTCATTTAAATTTTGTCTACACAGTCTTACTTTACAAAATGGCCCCTGTGGAGATTAATTTTCATTTAAGTGTCTTCCATCATCCATTTTTTGTGACTTCCATCCTCAATTTTGTCTTCCAACTCAACTATTTTTGACCAAGAATCAGGGCTTGACAAACACGCTCGCCAACTCGCCATTGGCGAGTTACATTTGTTACACGGCTACCAATAAATGCACTATGCTCGCCACATTGGCGAGTTACTTGGCTAGGCCTATGACCATGCATTGTCCAGCCTACACGGTCTGTAAAGCCTAACTAAATGGCCGACATTAGTATTTTATTTTTCTCTGTTACCTACATTATTCGCCCAAAATTTCTAAACGATGATAAACGTAGAAAAAATATGCTGTTGGTTCAAAGCATGTCTAAACACCCCTACTTTTAACACACGATCACTGTACTCACGCAACGGCAACAAACTGCCACACACATACTGAGAACTGCATGCAACAGGCGGGCCGGCCTAGCGTAACACAGACTGTGCACAGCGAGCTGCCGGCTGCAGTGCAGTATACCCAATGCCACTGCACTGTCGCATTATAGGCAGTGTTTTTCCTGCGTCAGACAGTACAGCATTACTGATTTATGTCATAGCCATATCGATGTTGTAGCTTCGGCTTCTGTCCACATTTTATTAATGAAAGTTGTACTATGAATGGAACTTATGAATGAAATTGCGTTGTACGGTGGTGCCCACATACCACGTGGTTATCGACTACATTCATCCACAGTAGTGAGTTATACTTTACCTTACGATAGCATTCACATGTGGTAGTTGGTTGTAAAGTTCTTGTGGATTGTTTAAGGAATAAATTGTGAGAAAATGTCATCAAAGCAGCAGGGATTGTTGAGTATAGCCAAAGCTAAAAACGGAGTTACAGTATTATTGACATTTTTTTGACTGTGAACAGTGACAGGTGATAGTTGACAAAACTTTTTGCTGTGATCAATACATGATATGCACCTGTACGCTTAGTCTTACATACAGGGCGTGAGACTTACTGTGAGTTAGTGTCGTTATCGATCACTACTTTGACCTAGATAGGAACTGGAGTTAGGAAACCAAGAAATGGATTAACATTGGATCTAGCTGATGATTTGTGAAATCATCCTTCCCTCTCTGATTAAAAAGTAGGTAAAATATCAATTAACTAAAAATCATAGGTTCTGCTTTAGCTAAACACTGTCAGTTACTGGCCTAGCGTAACGTTAGGCCAAGAAGTGTAAGTGTAAAAGTTAGGCTACAAACCGGGGCCTTAATTGTAGACCCTATTGTTGCACAATGTTCTCTTATAGTTGGTTTTAAATTTGGCGAGTGACTTTTGCAATTTGACGAGTGGATTTTTCCTCACGCTTGCCAAATGGCGAGTTGTTTTGAAAATTTTTGTCAAGGCCTGCCAAGAATGGAGCAATGCACACTCATTCAGTATTGATTTGCACATGTATTTAGTACTGTACTGAACCGTAGGCTTAGCAGTGAGTATGTCATGCAAACTGTCTGAGGTGTGCATAAAATCTGGCAGTTTTACAATCTTGTCAGAAGCACAGATTCGGTTGACAATAAAATATGGATTCTACATAATACTTTTATTTCACTTTTTGAAATTCACATCAAATTAAAGCTAACACTTTATCAAATCTGAGCACCTATCATTTGGAGATTTTTTTCTTCATTTTCGGCAAAAATTCAGTTGTAGCACTGGGTGTGTGAAATTCCATCCATCCATGCTACAATATAAACAATAGCTCACACCTCCTTGTGAATAAAGCCTTGGATGTTGTGAAGCAGTCAGCTAAGTGCATGCAACTTGACTTAGTAAAGCATCATTAATTCCCTCTTTCAGGAAACTGAGCCCTAACTGTCTGTCATGGTGACAAAAATCCTCGGTGAGAACTGCAAAACTTTCCCCGAAGGCCCACTTTTGCAATGAAACTCAAACCTCTTTAATCTTAACATTAAGCCACAGATATTGACGAAGGCATGAAATTTGACTTGATAAAGATATAATTAATACACTTCATGGAATCTGAGCTCTATCCACACTACTGGTAAATATCCTAGGTGAGAACTGCAAAATATCTTTAAGTTTCAGACATCTGCTATGACACGCATGGCACACCACTGGGAATCCAAGATATCTTCACTTCAAATGCCAACTGATATACATCATACATCGTCTCTTAAAAAGCCATAATAGTGCATGTACCTTTTGTTCCAAGCACAGTTCCTTTATTTCATTTAAACACAAGAAAAATCACAAATTATCAACATAAAAGGTAAAAACCATTTTATCAGTTCCTTTTGATCAATTTTGCAGGCAATGAAATTTTACATTCCAAATTTTGTTAAAATGCAAATTTTAATACTTTTGTTTTACTTGAAAAGCTCTAAAACAAACCGTTTTCAACTTGCCACTGAAATAAATGGTACAAAATGCTACAGCAGGCTTATGGTTCCTTTAACATTCATGTTCAAACATTTTAAACCCAGACAAAATATTTGGCAATTAGCCAATCAAATGATAGAATGAAATGTAAGAGACATTCCTAATGTGAACAGAAACCTAGTCATGAAGTGAGAATAATCTTTACATCTATGCACCCTCTCATAGCAACAGTCTTGAAACCATTCATGCTGCCTAGCTTTCTTTCCTTGAGGAGCAATTCTATCACTCCAGGATGATCCGATAGTCAAGTCAAGGCCAGCCTCATGAACACCACTAAACACCGACATATGAGAAAAGAGAGTTACCTTAGGGCATAAATTACATGCTGACAAAACTGACTTTAATGACTACATAAAGGTTTCACATTCACTGTTGAATGTTCTTGTCTGTCTACTGCTAAGACATGATCAATTTGTTAGCAAGAATGCTCATTGCCATAGTGGAATTTTACCGTATTTTCTTTAGCAGCTGTCTGTGGCACTGTGGTTATATTCAAGTTACGTAAGAGCTATTGTGTGGGTGAATATCAGAACACTAATGTGGGGGATTAAGTGTGCTTGTGCTAGGCATACAACAAAGGGAAAAGAATTGTAAAGGCAGTCTTGCTCAAGCCTCGGGGAAGTGATAAACTCTTGTACACATGCCGAAACACTGAAATAAAATTTTAATCAGTCTTTTATAGATTGGGTTTCTGACTTTCTTTTAACCAATATGTTCAGCCTTTTATCGGACTTTTAATATGCACGGAAAATAACTTCATAACCCTCAAGCGTACTTCTACTGTACACAAGGCAATGGTTTTAGCATCTAATACCCAAGCAGATAAATCATGCATATGGAAATAAGATATTATTGAGTGATTAATACATATTACAGAAACCAAAGGAATTTTTTTTTTTTTTTTTGTTGCCAACTAGAGCATGAAAAATTTCAATCATTAAGGTATGTCATGAAATAGTCTCCCAATAATGCATAATTGGTCAACGTTAACTTTGAATTTTTTCAGAGCCCAACTGTTACAGATTTTAAAGTGTTCACCTTGAATGACTATAAAAATCCATCCTTTTGCATACTAGGACAAAACTTTCATCAATAATTACACTGGAGAATCTGAAATGGCCTGTAATATCCTTACTGATGGCAGACTATTACAGATGAACAGAACAATACACTTTTTCAAAAGTCCCTTCAGCTGGATGGTGAAGGGCAAAACCAAAACTGAACACTTCCTACAGAAATGAGCAAAATGAAATACTTTTACTAAAAGGCTGTTTGGGAAAAAAGTTTACTTCTTATGTGCGCAAAGCAATGTCATCCACATAGAAGAGTATATATTAGTGCAGAGATGATACCAGCATTTACCCCAAAAATCTGAAAATTTTGTAAAGGTGTCAAACTGCCGGACAGACAATCAGAGTAAACTAGTATAGAAAGTCTGTCCAGTACTTAACGATTCTCCATGCTGTGTCATCTGCATAAAGTACTTGGTAAAACAAATACATTTGCTACTACCAATGGTTTATGTTGGAGTAACTCTCGGATCATGCAACAGAGCAGACTTTTTTTGTAAATTTGACCAAAAATTTGGGAGTCAAAAAAGTGTTTTCTGCTGTCAATAAAATCTGAATTTTTGATGGGCATTCCAAAAAAATCTGATTTTAGACTAAAATCTGAAAAGTGGCATCAATTTGTGGCACCTGCCAGTATTCCTCTATGATGTTCCTATCTAACTTTCCCTTCCCTTTCTATTCCCCCTTTTTCCTCCTTCCTTCCTCCTTCCTCACCCCACCCTGCCCCTCCACCCCTTCACTGATAAACAACTACTAAACGCATACAAAGAGATACACCTCCTTGTGATGGACTCTAAATTTCATGAAACATGTCAGAAAAACATTCAAACTTAAAACAAGAAACAAAAATGAATATTCATCACCTTAGAGAAAGCAACAAGATGCCTGTCAAGAAGATGGCAGGTATGGTGAAAAAGTAACGGCTGGTTGTGCGGGCAATGACGAAAACCATGAACGGTGGTATATCCCTCTGCCATGAGTACCCTGTGATCAAATAATGCAAACGACTACATCAACCAATCGAAACACTTCCACCAATGTTATGAACACTAAGTAATAGCATGCATGAAGCCCCCTGTGGGCTGAGGGATGTAGAATATGCCCACAGTATTTCCCGCCTGTTGTAAGAGGCAACTAGTGGGGAAGGACTTGCACCGTGACTGGACTGTATTTAAAACCAAACTTGAACTTGAACCGTATTTGAAACAGTATTTAAATATTACCTTTTTATCTAGTTCACACTATACAACACATTCGTGTTGGCGTGTCGTTCAATCTTATTTAACTAACTAACTAACTAACTAGCATGCATGAATTGACTCCGTTTTATGTCATGCTTTAATGAAGAATCAATGGCAATTATCAGACAACTAGTCACATGCAAAGCTCATCACTAATTCAGACATCTTCAGGTCCCAAAAATTTTGAGTAGCCTTCAGATTTACATTTTTCCTAACATTTCATGAAACTATGATTCATATCATGGTTTGCATGACAACACTGTACAAATGCTGCTTTTAGCATATAATATTTTTGTTTGCTAAAACAACAATATTCGTGACTAAGAGATTATTGAGCTCCAGTAAATTAATATCCTTTACAACCCTTCAGTTTGCTTGAACATCTGTCCCCTTGCAATCCCCTCTTAGTTTCCAATTATGCATTCACACCCAACTTATTAACTGGAAGGTTCCATTTGGACCATTTCTGCACATATTTCTTATAAAACCTTTACAAATGTTGAAATATGTGAGAACTGCAGATTTTAATGGTAGATGCTCTTGGCAAACAGCTGAATCATATGGTGCTTGATTGGACAGCACATAACTTTCATTTAAATTTTTTGATGAAGGAATGACACTTTAACAATCAAAAAAAGTTCTTCAGGGCAAAAAAATCACCATTCCTAATGACTCCAGTATTCCCCACTACCTGATTTCAAATTTCTTATGAAAGTGAAACATTTGCAACAGAAATTAAGCCTTTTCCTTTGAACAATTTAATTATTTCAAAGTTTACATCTCATATGTATTGAGGGCTAGGGAAAGATAATTTCATCTATTCTAATTAAAGTTTCTTATTTTGAATTAAACTGAAGACAATCACAGGTGTGCATGAAATTAACTGTCTTTTTCACTGCACGAGTTGAACACATATTATGTCAGACAGATGCTATGCTCTTCTTAGGGAAAATGCAAGGCAAAAGACTTCAAAAATCTGAAAACAGAGGCAAAAATTTGTAGGTATGATGAACAAGGAAGGAATACATGATAAAGGGTAAGACTTAGATGAAACCTCAAGAAAAGACAAAATTTTGAGAAATGAATGAAAGCCCATGCAAATCCTTATGACAGCAGCTCATGTCACTGGCAGAATAGAGAAAAACGTTTTAAATACAACATTAAGTAAGAAATTATTTGATTGGTTAAATTCCATCTACACCATAAAATAAGTCTTACTATTGGTAATATTGCAGTAAAGCTTTGATATTACTTATTGTATCACCTTGAAATGTAAAGAACAGGATATTAATCCATCTCAGGTCACTACAGTGTTCCATGTTAAATGCATCAAGAAACATTTATAAGATTTAGGAAAAACTAGTGCGATCCATGAAAAGCTACAGCACCAAAATATAATTTTTCTGCTGAATGAGACAATTTAATCGGTTCCCCTGGATTTTCTTGCCTGAATATGCGAATCCTTCTATAACATTTATCAGCCCATAATGTACCTTTAAAATCATATCATCTCATTAAATAAAACCATCTGACATGATCAGAGTACACGTAGCCTGCATCATTCTTTTAGTTATTAGGATCAAAAGTATTTCTCTTACCTGTTTATAGTTTCAGAGAAGAATATCAGATATTTCTTAATCACTTCTACAAGTCTGAGTCAATTTTAAACATTTCACAGCAGGATTCCTGGCCATTTCCAAAATAATTCTGTGACTTTAAACATTTCATACAACTTTCAAACACTTCCTTTCAAAATATACATTACATCCAACTCCATCCCTAAATGAGATTTCAATGAAGTAGTTATGGACCTTTCGAAAAGACTTCAACCATGAATGGACAAGAAACTTGCTACAACTATGGCTTTATTTACTTCCCTTTTACGTAACTTTAAATTTCACTTGTCCATAACAATCTTTAACTCTTTTTTGATATGATTTAAACAAGTTTGTAAACATTCATTACATTTCCAGATGCACAAACTGCATGTTAAGAATTTGATAAATTTTCTCACAGTATTTCAAAGACCACGAGTCCCTCTCATGATAACATTTGACCATGACACTGACTATAATCCAAAGAATCTTTCTGTTTTCTCAGAGAATCTCATCAGGTCTCACATCTTGTTAAGAGGCTGCCTAGGATGACAACCATCAATATTTATTCAATGCCAGTCTATTTTGCCAGACTTTCACCTTCAATCACAAGATGAGTTAATGAAATACTTTCATGACTGAATGATCATGGACAAGACCATATCGTTGCCATAGAAACAGACAGGAGGAACATTCCACAAGGTCCTTTCACATCAAATTTCGAAATGAACCCTTAAAGTATCTCTAAAAACGGCCTAAATGTGCAGGACAAATGAACGGTATACATTTCTCAATGTCTACCGTTCTTGAAGAAAGTCATTCCTTAAATTTGGTGCAACCATTTCTCCATCAATATTTGTTCACATGGTAAACATTAAAGTAAATAAGACACTTGTTTCATTTTAGATTGATTGTTTAAAGAATCCTTGAGTTATTTTGAGCCTTCTTCATGATCACATTTTAAACTGGATGGCGCCATCTTTATCATTCAATCAAAAAATAAAAAAATATCCAATAAACCTTGCCACTGTAAACTGCATGCAAAGGCTAAATATTGTAAGTTTGAATTTGTCAAACTTAATTTAGGTGATGAAGTGTGTACAATAGATGTGCACACTTCCCTTTATTGAAAACATTTAAAAGGAGCATGCATACCTGTACCAATGCCTTCCACACATCCCCATCTGGCAAATTGAGATGATTTCATATCAACTCTAAAAATTTCATGACTCTTTCAAAATGTTTGATGCCAAATCCGAGCAGCCCTGTCATCCCGTTGTTCTGCACACCTATCATAGTTTACAGTATGTATCTTGAGAAATTTATATATTTACTAACAAGTTGAAGGTACTTCAGAGCATGTATAGTAACATTTTAGGGAAAGGATTTGCCACCTTTTATCCACAGTGTCCAGAAGCGGATCCAAGGGGGGGGGGCTTCCTCGGGCTCAGCCTCCCCCCCCCATTTTTCGCCACATCAACAACAAATACGAGAAAATTAGCATAATGTTAATATAGGAGAATATTCAAGGGGGCTTTCAGCCCCCCCCCCCCCTTTCGAAATGTCTGGATCCGCGCCTGGTGTCAATTTTACCTAAAGTTTGTGTGATCTTTTAAGTTATTTCCTTTTTTTTGCTACTTTATGCTTTTTGTCAAATCTGGTTGAGATTTCATAGATTTTACAATTTCATGCATTTTGGAAAGCCCTGCATGGCATGTCAGCAGGCGCAGATCCAGACATTTCGAAAGTGGGGGGGCTGCAAGCCCCCTTGAATATTCTCCTAGATTGACATCATGCTAATTTTCGTGTATTTGTTATTGTTGATGTGGCGAAAAAGGGGGGCTGAGCCCGAGGAAGCCCCACCTTGGATCCACGCCTGTGTCAGTAACCCCCAAAATGAGTAACAAGAATGCAACAATGCAACAACATCAAAACAATCAAAGTAAACTGTCTGAAATTGCACAATTGTTGTTTCAAAACTGATTTTAGTCTACCTTGCATCTGGTAAATTTGGATCCTGTTTCCGTGCTTCATCAAACATTTCCAGGAATTTGCTGAGTTTCTAGAAACATAGAAATATGTACAAAAAATACAAGCTACTGGTTGTTCAAAACGATTACATCTAAATCCATGAATATTAAATGAAACTTGATACATAGGGTTTCTTCTGCTAACAAGGTTCTGCTTGAAATGTTCAGAATCTAAGACCCAACGAATGTTCTACCTTTTATGTCATTTCAAATTAAATGTGATTGGAAAAGACTTTTTTAATGAAGAAAGTAACAAAGAATAGATGGTTCATATTTAAGTCAATAGTAAAATAAGTTTATTAAAAACAAACATGCCAGTTAATATTAAATATGTTGATGAACATTGAATATGCAAATTAATATTTGTATAAATTAATATTTCAAATAAATATGTGAATTATAAATATGTTAATGAACTATGAAGATGTTAAATTAATACTGAAGACAAATATTAAAGATAAATAATATAAACCCTCCATCATTACCCATTATGTAATATTTTATAATTTGATAATTTGATGAAGCAGTACTATGTATTTTACTCAAATAAGTTTCCCATTAGCTGTGAATGTATGCACTATAGCTACTATGCAGTATTGGTACATAAGAAGATGAAAAGAGTAGGCCTAGGTACCTCAGCATAGGTCTCATAGTGTCACCCTTTTCAGATTTTAAGACTAAATTTGACATTTTGAAAGTAAAAATACCTTCTTTTGTCTAATTTATCTTTTTCTGGGGTAACTATGTCGAAACAATTAAGTGCTAAACTAGTCTGGTTATCTCGAAGGCAGCAAACACTTGTTTCATTTAACGGTCCTATCCTAACACACTGTAGCATAAGCAAATTGAAGCCTATAACGACAAATATTGCCGACTTACATTAAGTTCCTATTCTTTTTCTAACTGTAACTTCAAAGGTTTTCATGTCTTTAAGATTAACTGCCATCATTATAGATGGTAAAATGTCTATGTATGTGTATGGTAAACACAGGCATTAATTGTAAATGGTTTTGGAGAATAATCAGTCAGTTTTCCAGAAGGAATTTACACATTATTTGGGCTTAATAATTTTTGCTGAATTCTGTGAAATTTTGTGCAGAAAAGTAAACCATTTTTCCCCCTTTTTTCCTTTTTTTTCTGTGATCACAGATAAATGGTGGCCCTATTTTATTGAAGTACATTTTATTGCTTACAATTTTCTGACAAAAAATAATTCATGAAGTCAAACATGTATACAATTGAACATATGACCAAATAAATAAAGACAGGTGCAATATACCCATGCAATAATGGAGATGGATTGGCCATATTATCTACCACTGTTCTATGAATGGTTGACCTATCTGGAGATCTTTCATTGTCCATGTTACAATTTTAAAGACATACCTCTATAGCTATGTTACTTGCACAACCTTTGTGTTTGTGTTTACAATTTGAAAACATGGTGTTAATGAGAAGCCCTCCCTTCACTATGTTGTAACAGTCAGCCAGCTATTATTGTACATATTAAGTTTTGCTCAAACTGAATTGCCTTCTAATCTGCTGATGGACAATAGGAATTAAATGCAAAATTTGGTAAAATGAAGACTCAGCTTGGTCTATCTTTTCCTCTGTCACACTTATGTCTGGACAACTTACTTATGAACAGCAGGGCATAATGCAATTTATTTCATAGCTGCTTAATATAAAATCAAACTTGTAGTGAACATAATTCACCGACAAGGAAAGTGCAGAGTACTAGACAAAGTTAATGCATCTACAACTGCCAACTAGCATACACTCACCTCATCCTCCCAGTCGAGAGTAAATGGAATTTTATCCTTGTGGTCTAGAGATGAAACTTCGATGAGATTTCGCAGGAAATGAAGGAACTCTCTCTTGCTACTAACAAGTGCACTGTCTACACTTGTTAGCTTCCTGTCAAAAATATCAACAAGACATTTGTTGTATAAAAACACAATACACTGTGACTTTCATAAAACTAAAAGATATATAGCATTGTTATTTAAACTTATATTACATCTACTAGACTTTTAGGCATGTATTACAAACTACTATGACTTAACATCATAGGAGCCAAGGTCTGCAATAGGAATATAGCCAGATGTGAAGGGTGGGGGAGGGGTAACATGAGGGACAAACGAGGGGCAACTGCATCAACCCCTTCATGATATTCAAGCACTGAATGAAAATCAAACCCAGCTATAGGTATCCCAGGAACTTCCTCCCATCATGTCCAAATGCACAATGATCAGTTCACAACTTCTGCCACCTGCAAACCCCAAAATCAGAAATCATTTTTTGCTATTGGATTATTTAATGAAGTTGATATGAAAATGTGTTGCTTCATACACTCTTTGAGTTAAACAGTTTTTCAGTTTTAAGTATCTCCATAAATGTACTTTAGGAAATCATGCAGTTTTGGATAGGGACTTTCTGCCCAGCAAAATGCTTCTAACCCTTTATAATGCTCTCTTTGTTTGTTCCACATCTTAACTACAGTATATTACTACTGGGTAACTCCTCAGTTTATTTACTCAACCAGCTTTGCGTTTTGCAAAAGCTAACCTTAAGGTTTATCTGTAATGCCCCCTTCAATGAGCACTCACAGCCTCTCTATTTCCAAAACAAAGTTCTCACCTTGGATGACATTTACAATTATCAGCTGGGAATCTTTTTATATAAACACAACATAGTAATCTACCTTCCGATTTCATCTCATTCTTCCATACTAATAGCGATTTTCATTCTTACTCTACTAGATTCAAGGACAGTCTCCTCTTTCCGCATACTAGGACTTCTTTAGCCCAGTCCCAAGTAAGAATTACAGGTGTAAATTTTTGGAACTCCTTATTTGATCCCATTAAACAGTCTTGCACTTTAAGCATGTTTAAGAAAAAACTAAAAAATCACCTGCTTGATAAATATAATGAAGGCTAATAGTAGTACAGGTTAAACTGCGTCATTGCAAAACATTGTTTTTCTTCCCCCCTCTTTTTTGTTCATTTGTGTTATGTTATTTTTTTTTTTTTTCTTTTCTATATGATTGTATATGATCATTTGTTCTCATACTGTACTTTGACAGAGACCAGACTAGAAAAGTGAAAACTTCTTTCTGGTTCCTCTTCCTTTCATGTAGTATTTTTATCTTAATTATTGAATCGTATGGCATGTGCTTATGCAATACTTGTTTGTACTGTTGTGTTATTAATACCTACAAAGGAAGGAAGAAAATAAACTGAAACTGAAACTGAAATAAAACATCAATTTTTACAATTTGTTATCTTTCCCTGCTACTGAATGTTTGTAATTAAGCTTTAAAATTAGTGATTTTTCTGCTACAGTGGACACCATGTATCAGTGTCATTAATTAGTTCAACACTTTGCCCCCTTTATGGGGACAGTTCTTGGTCACAGATGGCACTAAAGAAAATCATTTCTAGCACAAAGACAGAAGAATACACCAAGAGAGTGGAGAGAGACACAAGTGACCTCAAATAAGTATAGAAACTAAAACTGTACTACATTTCACTATAGAAACTTGGATATGAAAAAAAAAAAATGTTCTTGGGCAGCTAACTTAGCTTCCAACTTTTCTGAGCACAATGCAATTTCTGTTGCAAAATGAAAAGAAGCTATTGTTGCTGTGAGATTAAACCTATACACTTTGCGGCAGGGTTACTGGTTCTGTGGCAGAGTGGATAACGACGGTGGCATTTGAAACGAAACTTAGCAGCCGGGAGGTTTGGGGTTCAATCCCCAGGTGGGTCAAAGTAAGCTAGGTTTTTCATCCACGAGCAATCTATGGTTTTCCTACCTGAACTGGCCTTTCCAAAGATACCAAATTTGATCTAAATTGTTGAGTTGAGCCACCCAACATGAAGTTGTAATTCATAAGCCACATAGGCTTCTCCCACATCCGTGGTCGCTTAGCATCGTAAAACAACTGCCCTCTGAGGCCTTCAATTACTACACTACGTAATGCACGATGGACATCAACAAGGTACTTACAGAAGTCCCTAATAACACTTACAAATTGTATACATAAACTACAAATCTGCCTTCCATTTGCCAAAGTTCCCTCTCATGTCATTCCAAACATTCCCCTTTCAGGAAACTAAATATGCTATGTAACGTATATTGACATCCTTGTGCACAATTTATTGAGTTCACTTAATGATCTGTGAGGAAACTAGAAAAGATCTGTATTCTTCCCTAACAGCAATCCTACAAGACTGATGAGGATAATTAATTTTATATTACTACAACAATGCATTAATTTTCTCTTATTCTACTACACACTTCATTTCACAGCAACTAGCATATCTGAATGAAACATTGTCTTTACATTCCTTCTCTTACACAAACCTAAACAAACCTGGTTTTATTTCACATGTGAAACATAGCATATCACATAAAGAATAAAAGAGGTCTATTATTACAAATGCTCTTCAAATTCAATTCTCACTTTTCCATATTGACGACTTTTGCTTTCGCTCGACATTTGAAGGCAGCCTGCTTACGAACTTCCTGGTTCAGGAATGCATTCTGGTCCTGATACATTCTGTTCGTATCTTGAAGGTCACGGATCTTCCTTTGAGCAGCTTCAAAATCTTCCCCACTCAACATGTCCCTGGGAAGATAAATGATCAACATGAGAAATAATTCAAATAAGCACACATGTTTAGTTGTTTTACGACATGATTCTTTGACACAATTCCTGTCTTCATTAGCTGTTTGGGCAAAAGTTTTAACTTGCTGTGACCTTCACCTATCATATTATTCCACTTAAATTATAATTACGATTTTACTTATTTTGTGCAATCATCTCAACAGCTTTACTTTTCAACTCGCCACACACACAATACAGTGTAAATCAGGAAAAACTGACAACACTTGAATAAAAATTTCTATGAGTCTACCTGTCAATGAGCCAATGGGTTTTCCCCCATTTTTTATGAATAAAGCTACGTCTACCTATGTTTCTGTAACATGTATGTCATGCCGAAAGGATAGACTCAACAATTACCAAGGTTCACCCTTATACATATGTATGTTTTGTCTAAATGACACACTACAAACTTTACGGTTTTGGGGGTTCCCTTTTGGAAGTCTAGTCGAGAACCCTAAATGTGACAATGAACACTACAAATACAAAAAGACTGCCTGTTCCCCAAATTATGCATAATTAAATTGTGATTCACACCACAGCCAAAAATTTTAGTGATTAAATTGAGATTAGACAGTTTTTTAATACAAGTAGACAACATGTACAGTTACTGTTTTAAGCACACAGGGTCTTCACACAAAGGTTGTTTTATATTCTGTTCACTATTTTACACAGGATATTTTACAAAGGGAAGAGTGAAACATAGGAAGGTATCACTCCCTGTTTAAACCTTCCTCTAATGACTTGGAGCACACACAGGACAAAGAAAGAGTACAAAGTTTGAACAGCAAAATAAAACAATAAAAGTGTCAGATTTATTTGCATCAACTTGAGCTGTGCAAACACTGTTGTATAGGTCATGACAACAGGTACATTGATTCTCCAACTGTGATGTGGTACAAGTCATCTCAGAGAATGTATTTGCGAATAATTATTTGATTCATCGTTAGCTTAAGTACCATTGCACAAAAACCATGTGGTTATACACTAGGGTTGTAACTGTATCACTAGTAAGTGATACTTCTGATATATATTTTGATTCTCAATGTTGGCCAGCACCGATCCCTAATACCACAAATTTTGGAAATGACCACACAGTACACAAAACCGAGCAAGTGGTACAGTGGTTATGATCCGCGACTTCCAATCATCAGGTCATGTGTTCAAATCCCAGCTCAGACATAAACACGGTCGTCTAGTTTCTGGGTTGTAGTTTGTTGTCTGCTATCCCTTAATCATAGACGTTAAACTGTGAGTTTGTCTCATGAAACTGGCACTGCCAGCTTGGCGTAATACTCCACGATTGGAGGGTTGCAGAGTTCCCGTAAGGGAGGATCATACAAAAAAAACAAACCATCAAAAGCATAGGCTATTGTACACTATGCTTGCCATGACTATGTTATTTACTACTGTATGTAGGTACTATGGCTACCGGGGGAGGGTGTTATCCAGGAACTCAGTCCACAGGGGGTTCAACATGACACCATAGATTTGTGACTAGAAGCTGGAGCAACTCAGAAAGTTGTTTCTTTAGGGTAGAAATATGGAAAGTTATAACCAGACATAGGGAGATCAAGATAGGTTTGTTTGAAGTAGTATCCCTGTAGACAGTTTCAGCACTGCAGGTTAAAATTACACATAACAATACTGGATTTACATCAGGAATGTCTGCTGATACTAAGCACTAATAATCAACACTACTCTGAAGACAGTAATTCTCTGTGACCTAACTAATGTACCAAAATTCAAATTTAATAGCCATGTTCAGTTACTACACATCCAAAAAATGTCAAAGCAAATATAAACATTACCAAAAACTTTGAATATTTGCAATCACATCACTTTCATCAAACTGTAATAAAGGGTGCTGAACATTATGCATACAACTTATTTATCATGGCGTACATACGCTGATGGTCTGACTAAAACATAAGGTACTGAAACATTACAAGGCTTCCCTATCTAAGGCAATGTTCGATCCAACTTCGTTGCTACCTTAAGTGTGAGACGTGGTTGCTGTATTGTTTACCTTGAAACATGCTTCTTCTGCTCCAGTTGCCCCAGCTTATCATCCAGGTTCATTATGTCTTGCTCTCGTTTTCTCAGCATCTGCACATATGTCTCCTCTCTGTTCTCCAGACTCTTCATCTTCCTCCTCAGAACACTTTTATCAGAAGAAATTTAAAGAGGGTCAGAGGAAATGACTTGATGATATAAAGGTATCACATTTACATATTACAAGAAACGTATCTTGTATCAATTGGAATAAACAAACAAATACATCTGTGCAAGTGTACTAATAAAAACTGTTTTTATTGTGTCAATATTACCATATTCCTTCATACTATAACTCTAAAGATGGCATCAGTACAAATTGTACTCTACATTTGCACTGTTCCTCACAGACAAGTTCAGTATTTATTTAGCTAGTGCTGTGCCATTTTGGGAAATTTCCTGGAAAATAGGCAGACTATACAAAAAGAAAATATTTTTCAATGGCCTAGCCACATCCAGGCTGCAAGGAGTGATAGCAAGGAAATCTGGACTATCAAAACAGTCATGCAGCACGATTAATAACACTAGCCTAAAATAATTTGTAAATGTAGTCCAAAACATTATTGTAGTCAGACGGAGAGAAAATGAGAGAAAATTGTCAGAAATTATGTTTCCCTTCACTCAAGCAACAGGCTTCGTATGCCCAGTTCAAATAGTAACAGGTCCAGATTCTCCTTTATATCTAACTCTTGTCTCCCTTTTTTCCTTGAAGGTTGTTCGGTAGCTGGTGATTTTATACTTTTATTGCTTTTTATTGTTTTGCTTTCGTGACTGTGCATATTCATGTTTCTTTGTATGTATGTGTTTTTATGTACTTCTTACTACATTTTCATAGTGTTTTTAAAGTTTTGCAATGTTTTCCTGCAGGGCGACAAATTTCCACATGATCGTGGACGAAAAAATTAATCATACCTTATCTTACCTTAATAGACCATGCTTCAAAGCGACACCTCTAATATTTTCCCACAAACCACCCTCATGTCATGTGCATGTTCATATATACTGTACTGACTGTGCCAACACATGGCAATTTGCAACACAGTTCTTGCTCTACACACTTCACCCGTCTGACATGATTCTTATAGAATCCATGGATGCATAACTAATCATAACCACATCGCACTAGTGAATTATTGCTACGTGAATCCAAACATAATTAATGTATTCTTCCAGTGCAAATCCATCTCATGCACACGTGAAGCCATCAAACATTAATTACAAAAGGCAAAGAAAGGTCAATGTTCCCTTTGATATGCCGCAACAATTCCACCCAGGAAATGCCAACACTTGACTGAAAATAGCATGCTTTATGCAGCAAGTAATTCTACTTCCCAATTTTAGATCTATATCATAGAATTTACTGTTTTTTCACAGGCAAAAAAACAGACATTTCAACCTGTGATTCAAAGAATTTTATCTCCATTTTCTCCCATATAATGTACATCACAACTCCATCAAAATTTCATCATCAAACTCAAGACTGTTATCGACAAATTCTTGATAGACTGCAACTTGTATGTAAGAACATGAAAAGGCAACTCACAATTTTATTTCTGTTCAACTATTGTTCTTTGACATTAACTATGGACTTTTAAGTCTGTCACCAGACAACAGGAGACATACTAATCCTCTCTCTAAAAACTCTACAACAAACAAAAAATTAAAGTTGTGATCTCACAAAGCCATAAATGATATTACTAATATTATTCTGGTTGAGTTTTAAATTTGTGGCCTGGGGCAAATAATCCCAAATTATTACCCTCCATAAAGAATGGAGACAAAACAAAATGAAATGTCTGGTTGAAATTATGAGGTTAACCAGTAGGGACAGCTTCAGGAAATTACTGTCTTCCAATGTCAATATTCTATGAACAGTCAGGTCAACCTTAACACCAAGCAAACAATTCAAGGTACCAACAAACAGCTTAAAGTTTCATAGCATTTTGTCATTTTATTGACCACAGATTGGTCTGGAATGGGGAGGGGGGAGGAGGAGAAGAGAGGAGTACAGAGGGGATCTTATTAGAATCACAAAACTATGACTGATGGATAAAGCAAGTGAACCACTGCAAAATATAAAATAGGGAACTATCCAAACAAACTCTATGAAAATAAAAGAGTATAAAAGTAACTCAAGCACTGCAAAGTCCAACTCTGTAAAGGAAAGACATTAACAGCTGTCAGGTGCTTGAAACCCGATGTAAAAAAACACTTCGGGTACAGACAATGCTCGAGTTCAGCCAAAATGAAAATAACACAATACATGGATCAAGAAGAAACTGACGTTACTTCAACTTGATGATCCTATAAAAATAGGACTACATTGTTCAAACTCTCACAGAACACACAAAGGTGTGCCAGTTTTTGTAGGATCTATGCCAAAACAACTAAACTGACATGATATAAATAACTGCAATATTAGGTATACATATATATGTCCTAAAATTGTCATTAATGGATGTTGAACCAGAATAACACAGTGTACAGGCATTGCCAACACACCTACAAACTAACAAAAGTCAGTGCATAATAATTGAATTGCTTTGGTGTACGAGACAACATTGTACACCGCATGTATGTACACCAATATCCAGACAGTGTTATAGCCAAGACCTGAACACGTAAAGTTTTAATTTATATGCAATGTTAAAAATTTCCCAAACGTGCTCCATTAGCTAATGACTTTTATCCATTTCTAGAGCAAAATGGAGGTAAGTACAAGAAATGTGACAAAACCTTTGCAAAATAAGAATGATGGATCTTGAGTCTCAAAGAGAGTTCTGGAGAATAGAGGACTCAAAGAGAAGAAAGCAGACAGATACAAGACAGTTTAAGGAAACAAAAAGTCACATTAACCTTATTCATCAGCTGAATCTTATAATTCTTGTATTTCCCTTACAACTTACAAGTATCTTTTATTACGTTAAGAACATACAAGTTGCATCTTTAAGGTGACTCCTTGGAGGAGCATTGATCAAAGACATCATTGTTTTTGTGATATTAATTATTCCAAAACCTTTTCGTGCATGAGCAACCTGTGGACCACTGTGCAAAGTATCAAACACAAATATAAAAATCTCCAGAAGCTAATTTTGGCCTAAATTTGGAATATAAGTTCTAGCGACTCCAAACAACCATCCACTGCATACGTTTACAGGTAAATACGCATTACAGTTTCCATATTCCCATCAAATTTCAGTCAGTCCTTTTCAAGATGGCAGAGGAAATGCAATCGATAGGAAAAAAGTCTGAAAATGCTCCACCCAACCCCTTGCTGCAATTGCACTACTTCAACAAATCGATCTAGTTAAAGAAATATTGTCCCATGATTTAAGATCGCCATTCATAAATTTGGATACTGCAAAGATTACAACCGTCCCGGATTGACCAAGTCTGTCCCGGTTTGGACTACGGCCGTTCCGGTGTCCAGGTTTGCCTTCTAATTGTCACCGTTTCAAAAAAGAAAAGTACGTTGATAAGACGGACCCTGGGGATAACTGGGGTAGTACTGGTACACTCTTTCATACAGAATGTAGCTTGTCGACAAAGGGGTTGATTCAATCCTGAATGTGAGCTTCAAGCTAATCTTGGTATCAGCACTGGAAAATTACATGCCAATACATTATTGTCTTGATTGTGCAAACTTTATCTATTATTCTTAGTTGAGGGCCAAACAAGAGCAGCACACTGTCCCACATGGAAATGCAAAGGCTGTAGAATACTCTCATGGAAGTATGAGTGATATTGGCAGCAGAGAGACTTTCTAAAACACATGAATGACACACTGCAGTACAATGACAATGTAACGTCTCCTGAGATTTGATGCAGACGTTTAAAAATGCAAAAGGTATGCACCAATACACACATTGCACTTTAATCTGCTGAGCAGGAGAGTTTAATGTCATCTTCACGTATCCTCTGAAGGAAATGCAACCATAAAATTACATCAGAGGAGGCAACGGAGAGGTAAACGTCAAGATGTTCTCTAGTGTCTAGTTACCTTCTGTTGGCAAAGTTCTAACCAGTTGAAGCTTGCAAAATGTTTGCTGTCCAATATACTGAATTTCAGAAATCAATGATAGCAGAGGGTAAGCTTTATATGGACAACTGTGTACTTTTTTTCGTTCCCTTCTGCATAACTGGCACTCTTAATAGGCCGCCCAAAGAGGGACAGAAAAATTCTGCCTGAGATCATTTCATTTCAGGAATTTGTAGGCATATATTGGGTTATTGGAGCAGCACACATTTTAATGAGAATATTTGTCCACCTTTCTGTATGCTGATGAGCAAGATAAAGCAAATTACTTCTTTCTCAGAAATAAATGCCAGTCACTAGTTTTCCCGAAGAGGTTCACAATTTATAGTACCTCCATACTACTACAGCCCTACATGGCTAATTAAAAAGTCCTCCCTTAACATTATCTTCAGTTTACTCTCCTTTGGAGACACAGGTGTGCGGGGGTCAATATTTCTGGGGGGTCAGGTATATTTTTTGCCAGGATGTAGAATTTTGGACCAGTTGCCCGAATTTTGATACCGCTGTGTCGGTTTCAAAAGGGCATAAATTTATTTTCTTGGCTGTCTAATTTACCCGAATGGTCCACTATTTTTGCCCAAATTGGAAGGGCATATGCCCCCTGCCCTGCCCCCCCCCTCCCCTTCGTATGCTTATGTTTGGAGATTCAAGTATTTTTAATCTAAGTCTGAAATTCAACCCCTGTCACTCTGTTACAAAGAATTTCATCGAAAATAAACCATAATACAGTAGTCACAACACCCACACCACCAACAAAAGACAGAATTATACATTTACCCCTGAGGGTGTGTCAGTTACACCTTCCCACCATTACAATATGCTACAACTGATCCCTTCTTTAGGTACAATAACCCTGTCTGACTGATTTAAAATCGTGTCAATATGTCAACTTATCCCAAACCTCATCCCTGGTTTCTTGGTTATACCCTCAGGTCAAGTTATGACAAGACTGGTTTAGATAACGACTGGTATGTCTGGGTATAAAGAACCATTATTAGAGGTAAGTTAGAATACAGTCAAATGTCATGGAAGACAAACACTGGTACAATTTGAGGCTGTGATAGCGAGGAGGGATACTGTATTGCCTCCGAGCAGTGGTTCAGGTTAGTGTTGGACCAATTATCTGTACATTCACCATCAGTCATGGCGGATATTCCCCATTTTCCTCCTGTATCGGTATCAGTAAAATTTACCTTAAAGGGGAATTTTCATGATCCCAGACAGTTCCAATTCTCCCAACTATGCATCTTCTAGCTCCTCCCATAACTGTATGAGGCTCTTCCTTGTGCAAGAATAAACCTGTTTTATTGCTTAAAGTGTACCTAAAGTCTGAAAATTCAAAAATATATATTACAGAGCATGAAAACTGAATTCAAATGGTCCAATTCCCATCTTCACAGGACTTTCTTAAGCTGAGATATAAAATGTTGAAGTTTATTCACTCGATTTAAAAAGGTAGATTGCGCAATAATTTGTGATGTCATTGTTGTACTACTCAAATTACAATCTTTGTATTTCTTTGTTTTTCTGAAAGCCACCGCACCTTGTGCCAAAATGTGATCGCGTTCTTACTGCTTTGGGGTGACTTGACTATATAAGCCCTCTCTGTACAGCATGTCATGAAAGAAAACAGGACGCGGTCAACAGGGCTGAAATTTAGCACTCGTCCGATCGTCCGTGACAGGTAAAACTTGCATCGGACAACCATTTTCTCTCTTTGAACTTGTCCGGTGGACGAGTAGATTTTATTTGTAACTGAATAGTTCCCTACATCAGCAGGAAAGCATGTCATAAAAATCCCCTTAAGAAGTGGCATTGAGCCAATGGTATTGACTACCATTCACCATTGTACCATGCCAATAAATTTGGAAAAATGCAGAATTTAAAGTAAATGTTTGTTTTCTATGGCAGAGACAGGAAATAGAATTGTTCATCTCTTGTTCGTCACTTTCATTTGGACAACCAAAAACTATTTCGGACAACCTAAATTTAGCGTCAGGTTGTCCGATGGGCAACCTGAAAATTTCCTTAAAAATCAGGCCTGGTCAAGGTCATATAAACATTTTTAATTTTAAAAGAAAACAAAGCATTTAATGTGAGTTGTACAACAAGAATGTCAAAAATTATTGCGCAATGAACTGTTTGGATTTAAGTGAATAAATTTTAACATTTAATATCTCAGCAATGGAATAAGCTATGACAATGGGAGTTGTACCAATAAGATTAATTCTGTAACCTCTAAAATATATATCTTTGAATTTTTAGACTTTAGGTCCACTTTAAGGCCATGTCCTGGTGAGCACACAAGGCTATAAAATGTAATAAAAGTACTCTCTCTGCCTTGTGTAGAATGTGAGCTACTCTGCATCTTTCAAATTTTCAAACTTTGATGTCAATCAAAGAGCAGTCACCAACTGAGAATTTTGATATACATACATTAAAAATATACTTTGGGGTGATGACAGTCTGTCTTTAAATGCCAATATTACTTAACCAATATTTATTGTCCAACATGTCATAAAAATGGTACACTACTTGAGTATTTGTAAGGCAATTTCCAATATTTCATGTCATCAAGATGAAATGACACTTAGTTGTAGTGCCCAATAGCTATATGGTTAGTATGCAGAATACTTATTTCCAAAATACCTGCATCGCATTGGTATCTGCCGATATTGAGAACCAAAATATCGGTATTATAGTAATATCGGCTACTTGCAATATCAGTTCAACACTAGTTCAGACAGCTACTGTGCTTCAAGAGGATAAGGCTTGAGATTGGGAAAGGGATCTGATGATTGAACTTACCAGATAGGGTGGGGTAGGGAGGAGTAAGAAAAAATAAAGTCTTGCAGCTTGGACAATAATTGGACTAGTAAGCAGTACCAAACCATAACTGTTACTATGAAAAGAGACAAGCAAAAACTGGGAGCATGCAGGAAAATGTCCCTTCTGGAAAATCTCCCCCTCCCCCCTCCTCTCTCTCCCCCTACAAAATAAACTGACAAAAAAACTCAACATCATTACAACTTTGGAACATAGTTTAAAGCTTCAATGTCCATGTTCCAGCCATTATCACACAATGACATATGTCAATCATTCAGTGTGTACACATGAAGCTCATACCCTTCTGAGTGTGTACAGCAACAGTACAGAGTTATTTTAGAGAGCCACCGTGGAAAAATCTGCTTTTAAAGTTTTTGAAGCTTTTAAGTCTCATCTTTATGAAAAGGCATATTACTCTTGCCAAAATATACTTGACAAAACAGTTGGTAATTCGAAAAGATGAAAAATTTCATCTCTAGAGGTTTAAAATAGTTTCAAAGTTGCTAGTTGATAGCATTTTGAGACTTTGAATTTTAGGATGTGACCATCTACTGTATGAAGGTGAATAGTTGTAATTAATGATAGCTATTGAAGGGTACTAATGTTTATATAAGAGGTAAGGATGGGCAATGTGGATAATAACTGTAATCACAACAGAAAATTATAAGCATTCGGTTTGAGATTATTTGGAAAGAACTAGCTGAAATTAAAATCAGGATAGTTCGTCTTCTGCCTCTTTCAGTATTACACTTCCTCTGCTAAGAAGTTTAGCAGCACAGATGGTATCTGTCTCTCTAATTATCTCCTTTCTCTGTCAAAACCCTGGCTGACAAGCAAAACAGATTCCCAGACAGTCATTAGACAACTGTTTATTTCAATCACTCTAACTATGCCATTAGGGAAAGAAATCTACTAAATCCTTGGAAACTTTCATACACATTATAAACACAATCCTCAGAAGAAAAAAATCAGACAAAGCCAAAATGTAACCTGATACATCTGAAACGACAAATGTAAACAGCATATCTAAAAATATTAGTGTTTCCTTCTGACTTGCCAATCTTTTTTGCCTGCTCCTGAGAAAGATCCAAACTTCTAAACATCAAAAGCTAATTAAAATGACTGTCTTGGAGTTATCATTATTGACTGTAATTGCATTTAACTGAGTCTATACAAAAACACAGAACTTGTTCTACATGAAAGCTACAGCAGCCAATCTATCATGAGACTAACATGTCACTAACAAGAGAGCACAGGGAAGTATTCTAGCCCAAAGGTGTTACCACGTTTTTACAGGTCATCTGAAGAAATAAACAGAAATATGTGCCCAGAAACACTTGATGACTGGATCCACCCCTCTTGTTCATAGTCTGCCACTTTATTTGCTTGAATAAACGGATAAAGTAGCCCCCATCCCTTCCCAACACACATCACAAAATGAATGACACTTCTAGCTCCTTTGTGCATATCTCCATCTGTCATTTTAACTTTGTAATGCCAGCAGACATTCTGAGAGACTGGCCCTCATTTATCATGATGACTTTGGGGATGAAGATGGGAATAGTCTGATGGACAAATGAGTCCTTCCTTTAAATTACCTCAGATCTTCTTTAAGGTCTATAATCTTCCTGATGAGGTATGCCTTATCCATATCCTCTAAGTCCTCCTCTGAGGTGGTCCCATCTCGACTGTCTAGTTCATCCTCATGATCTGTGGTTTCATCGAATACAAAGCTCCTGCAAAATAAAAGCCAGCAGGTAAGATGACCAATTCACACGGAAAGCATAACTCAACTTATCATTTCTCTAGGAGAGCAACATTGGGCAAATAATGGGTGAATGTTTTGCTTGTGGCCGCTTAATGACTTTTATTGTTTATCCTGTAATTCTAACTACCACCTCTGCTTAAAACTGATTGACTATGGAGAGTCATGTATAACTGGCATAAAAAAGATGATGTTAGAGAAATTCTTCTCTTAATACAACATTCAATGTTTGCAACTGGAATTTATAATTGACTCACTCTTTGCCATTTGATTCTGCACTGACGGGGCCATTCAGAAGGTCACCCATGGACCCTGTAGTATCCTCTGTGGAGCTGTGAGAGATTCGACTTGACAGGCTGTTCATTGACACTGGGGACAGCATTGCATCTGGTGTGTCTGTAAGGGAATATAAGTAAAAAAATAACTCAGAATGAAATTCATTAGAAGCAGAAACGTACAAAGAATATCAACAAAATAAATATCAAATAATAGTCAAGCTTAAAATTACTGCAGTCAGTGTTACTTTTTTCCATCACTCAAACTGGCAAAACTTCATTAATGAGCCAGCTAGCCAGCTTAAAGTGAGACAGCTCTCTCTCCCTCCCTTCACCCTCCAGAAAAGAAAAATAGTGGGAAGGGAAAATACAGATGGGAGGTACTCCTATTATGAGTAAACAGATCTAGAAACTACTGTACAATAATTATATTTCCATGCAACTTTACACAACTCAGTTCAAAATCTGAAAATGTGACACTTGTGAAAAAATGTGCTTATGGGGAGTAAGTTGGTAACACTACTCCTGCATTCTCCAGGAACTATTCCCCCCCCCCCCCCCATTCCCACATAGTTGTGTTACTGTTCTAAACTTAATGGACAGTGGCTATTGCTTAAACAAACATTCACTTGAAACACAATCTGAGGTTTAATACCAAAACAAAAGCCATTTCTTACTCCAGCACTTGTTGTCACTGTAAAATAAAAATAAACCATACATAAATACTGTATAGTCCATTGATACTTCATAGCAGCAGGGATTAAAGGCTAGTTTATACTCCAGTATAGTACTATGTCCGTGATTGGCCCAGATGAGTAAGGGATGAACATATGTGGTTTTCATAGGTTTATAGTAGGTGAAAATTTGGAAGTATGAGCCAGCCTTACATGTGGGAGTATGAATTAAAGGGAAAGAGCGGTTGTGCCACATTTATTTGGAAACATCGAGTAAATCTTGCAAATTTCACATTATTTCAAATACATTTCATAACAAAGGTAAAATAAGTAGTTATTCTGCATCAATTCCCCAAAACTCCCTGGATTGGGAATCTAAGAGCCCCAATACTTACCTCCTATTTGGAGGTATTTAGCAACAAAAAGACCATATCACAAACTTACACAGAAGCCATTCATGAATTACGATACCAGGGTACACTAATGCAAATTGGGGTAACTGTATTTTCCCAGTATAAAAGGGCCATCCTCTGGTTGTGAGGAAGCAATTATAAATATGAACAACCTCTCACCACAAGCCTGGAGACCAAATTTTAGTAAATTATTACACCTAATTTCACATTTTTCAGTATCAAGTTATCAACAAGTATGTATTTTACCACCACGGTACAGTTGGGGAACAGTAGTTTTATAACTGTTGCATCTATTACAATAGTAATTGAGCATTTTGGGGATACTAGATGTTTAGGGTTCTAGCACTTTATACTGCTTAATATGCCAAACACGCTTTCTGGCAAACCAAGTAGTGGCACCATTAGGCCTATATATACTGGCAGCATTTTCTAGAATTTGGAAAGGTGGAAACAGAATTCTATGATTTGTGAAACAGAAAATCATTGGCCCCACTCTAGAGTGGTCACACAAAAATATCAGCAACAAGCAAAAACTTGAAATTTGTTCCCCAACATAATTTTATCATGTTGCACAATATGTATCACAGTCACTCCTAAAATGAAAGGGTCAACATAATCACATTACCTGAATTTTTTATCCAATCAAATTGTGTCACATCACACCAAGTGAGCAAAGGCCTCACTGCAGGAAATAAGCGGGAGATAATTATTTGGATCAACTGTAGGGGCGTATCCAGGAATTTTCAATAGAGGGGGCACAAGGTTTGACTGATCGCTGTCCTGGGGTAGGGTATAAGCAGTACACCCTCCTCACTGGAAAATTTTGCTTTGGAAGAGGGCTGAGATGCAAAATGGTGCTATATTTGACACATTTTGAAGCATTTTCTTTTTTTGTCTCAACTTTTTTTTCACGCATGACAGCCAATAGGGGAGGTGCGCACCTGTTGCGCCCCCACCTGGATCCACCACTGAACTGATGTTTCAAGTTAAGTTGATGAATATGCAAGACAAGTCCTTGGATCACCTGGGATATGTAATACTTGTGTTGTGAAACACTGTGCACTTGTGATGAAAATGAAGTGATGGGAAATCTGATTTTGACTTATGTAACACTCTAAGGTAAAGGTAAAATGTATATGTGCCTTTTTACATATTTGAAGAAGCCAATGAAAATGCTGTTTCATCAGAGTGCACATAGAAGAGTGAGGGCACCAGTCATCAAATGATGGAGTTTAATACTACGATCTGTCTGCTCATCACAGCTACAGCTGGCCATATGTGTTGTTCTGTAGGGCTGTGAATAACAGGTTAATTAGCCATGGGGTCTACCTAATACATGTATATTTCTTTTTCACGGAAAATCTATACTGCACTTGCCACTTATCAAATGGAACTTACATTACACTAGAGTACAGCTTACTGTTTAATAATAAAACACAATGTACTAAACACATAAAACTACTCTGAATGTTCGACACATACATCAATCACGTATCAGCAATCAATCTGCCAATGGCTTAAAACATAGACACTTCCTCAACAGTGTCCACTTCTCAAAAAAAGCCACAGACAGTATTTTGACTAAAAGTCTGCCAGTGACAACTTGACCATGAAATTACTACCTAGAGTAATGCATAAAAACAATAATTACCTGAATCTCCACATGGATCAATTAACCCATAAGACGGTTTGTACATTTTCTCCCTTTTAATACCTGTAATCCAATTTATGACATTTTAATTCACTGAAAGTAATTTGGTGGAAGAAAATCAATATAAACAATGCAACCTCCTGATACATAAATACGGCCGGCGCCAGATAATCACATTCCTGCTAGACAAGTTCTTCTGACAATCTCAAAAGACAAACGGCAACTGGCAATTCAAAAATCAACACTACTGACAACAACGATTTGAAAATCCAATATTAAGTATCAATTTTGCTTTCCAAAACGAGGTGCCAGCTGCCTCAAGCTGTGCACGTGAATGAATGCAAAAAGGGAAAATCAAAAATTTTTGAGCCAGCCAAATTGTCCACTTGTGAAGAAAATGTTCCATGATCCCACAGGCTGTCAGAATCGCTAGGATATTTACAGGTCGGGACATAGATCTCTGCATGCATGACATATGTAACAAACTGACAGCATGAATTGATAACCCAAATCTATCGCTCAAATAGACACATATCCTTTCTAATACCGAATGCTGTCTACCATATATTCACTGCCGTGAAATTAAGTTTAAGGATAAAAGATGCACAATGCATACATAATTTATTCACAAAGTGTAAATTATGAAAGTTTCCTTGCAAACTACGAATGCTCTTGGCACATTGCAAATGACTAATGAAAGATTTGAAGTCGTTAATGTTCTCCTCTGGGTTAAAGCCATTATGCCAAACATACCGTACAAGAAACAATATGACACAGACACCAGCAGGGTAAGAAATGCAAGGTAAGAACTTTACTTTATGATGGTACAGTCAAGGTCTTTTCAGGCACTGCATGTAGACCAAACTACTACCTATAACTATATGTTTGCATTCAATTTATTGTCATACAAAAGATGACAGAAGCAGCCCTTTTCATATTGTTTGGTCTACTACTGAATTGCAACAAAATTCAAACAACCACATAGCAATTTTATTTCTCACTGAAGTTTGATCACAGACCACTAAAGGCAACTTGACATTCCTTTTTTTCATTATTATATGCAGTCTTCTTTGGTGCTTTATCTTTTTCCACAATAGCATAGCTCAAATAGTTTTGCAAAAGAAAGACAACGTCACATTAAAGTAGAAACAGGCGCCTTGCATTTATTATATGCACTAACATGACATACATGCAACAAAAGTGGCTGTAATCATTACCAAAACCATCCCTTCTCACCAATGAACTTATGCAATCACATTTATCTCTCACAAATATAATACATTGCAAGAGCTGTGGTTGTTGCATCATTTGAAATTTTGAACACAATATTTCCCTTTTATTATCTTTAATGGTATTGTCCCTTTCTTCTTGGTACATTATCCTACAAATAGATGCTTCATATGAAACACTATTTTCTCCATAAAATACTAGATTTCCTTAAGATTCTTGGACAAGTCAGAAGATGTCTATACATGTCAATAGACGAGTTGGGAAACTTCGGGCTACAATGCATGCTGGGAAGGAAAGTGTACCACAACAGAGACTGCATGTGCAAGACATATATTTTGTGTAATCACGCCAATTTTCCAGTGTTAAACTATGGTTCTCTAGACATCAGTCACGGGTCAAAGGGTATTTTCTTTAGAGGAAAAGTTCTTTTCGAAGTAAATCTCCTTACTTAGGACCGAAAGGGTTGGGTAGTATGACGGTAAATTGTGAAAGACAAAAAACAGTTTCTCAAAGTGCGAAGTTATCCGTGGCCTTGATCTGTGGTAGTACAATGTTACAGCAAAATCTAATTTCCCAACTCGTCTATTAAAGGGCAAAATGCAGTCCCCAATTTGGATTAGTGTACCCCATCATCCCAATTCAGGAATGGCTCATGTCAATCATGTGACAATATTTTTGTTGCTTATTTGTTAAATTCATGCAGAATAACTCCTTGGTTTACCTTGAATATTTAATGTCTTTATACAGAAACAGGGTGAAAGATATTTGTGAGCAAAATCACCACAACTCCCTCGTCTGGGAGTTTATGAGTGATGATGACACTTACCTCCTATTTACATACGTAACATTATTGTGACCCCTACCTACAGAGGGCACCTAGAGCCCTAAATAGTCCTGCGTTTTTAGCCACACTGTGGAAGACAATTATTGCAGGCAATAATGGTTACATATGTAAATAGGAAGTTAGGAAGAGCGAAATTGACAAAGAGATTTCTTAAGGTTTAGCAGATTTTTCAAAATAAACTTGAGGTGACTGCCTTCTCCCTTTAACTGATCAAGCCTTCAATCATGTACCATTTCTTTGTAGTAAGCTACCATCAGATATAGGTTCATCTCCTCTATCACTTCATTACAATAAGCATTGAAGACAATTTTTTTATTAAACCATCCATGTTTATTTATCACACTATTTTCCTACTGTGCAGTGTATTCAATGCACTGAACCTTGGGAATTTGCACTACATAGTACCTATGCTATTAAACAACAACAACAACAACAACAATAATAATACTTGTACATGTTCTAAAAAAAAATGTATGGAAATCCACTTTTCATTGCATGGAATATGAGCCATAAACTGTATGCAAGATGAAACTGGCAAAGCAGTTCACAGAGCACAGTCATATTAAATACAGCCAAGTACCTGGTTGTACATGAAACTCAGCTTAAATTGATCCTTACCTGCCACTCAGTTTTCCCAATTTTCTTGAAAGCACTGAAAGATTTTACAGCGAGTATTGACCTACTGTATCATTCCACCTAATACCATACAGCCTTATATCCTCACTGTGTCTATTTGTTATGCACAGATCCAGTGCAAATATGTCAAAGACTGAAGGAAAAAGTGATTGATCAGGGACAGTTGAAAGTTGCTGAAATTCAGCATGTTCCAATTACGAACTTAATGATACAGTATTTGATGGGATCATCATCCCTCCGAAGATAGATAATGCAATACCAACTGATGACAACTTACATCGAGATTACAGCTCACTTTTATCACATCAGGGATTTACATTAATTAATGTGCACTGTGCTGCTAACACTTTTTGTCTGAGGCAGTCTTATGCCTGCACGCACAATACTATGGACGCATGGTCATGACTGAAATGCTTTTAATTGAAGCAGAGAGTGTTTACTGTATGAAGGAGATACAACGACCAAATCTGTCAGACAATGCATACTTGAAAATGATTTAATTCTTTTTAGGCACTGCCATTTGATTGAAAGGTCTCTTTGTTCCTACTGTTAAACCTCTGTTGACTAAACCCACTTAATGATGATCTGCTCCTTTCGTATTTCAGTAATCTCATGACAGAGGCCATTGTTTAAGCATGCTTTGAAATGAGGTTTGTTTCTGCCAATGGCCAAGCTTTAGTCAAGATTTTCAGCAAAACGACTGTCAACAAATGTTTAAATAATGTACTTCCTTTCTGCCCCCACGAGTTTAATATGTCATCTGCTTGAAACATTGTTCAAGCCTACACATTTGTCTCAATTTTGGCAAAAATCCCCATCAGTAGGAAACATATTCAAAAAGTAAGTTCTAAAGAAATTCTTCAGGGAGATTAACTGAAATGAGATTCATTGTCACGAATAATGACGAAATGTTTACATTTCACATTTTTGCACGACTATACTGGCAACAAAAATTTAGTGAGTTCAACGTGAGGAGTGGTTCTTACAATTGTCATTTTGACGATGCATCTCTGATGTTACTTTATCTTGAGAAAAGACTTTTGAAGAGAAAAGCAAGATTACCATCTGAAATGAACATTGCTTCAAAGGGTCTATAGATGCGGTATCTCCTTCCTAACAACTCCCTGGTTGAAGTTTGAACTGATTCTTGTGCATGCATGCATTTATGATGGAGGTACTAAACTCCATCTCTACAAAGATGAATTCACAAACCAATTAATTCTCAAAAATGCAAGTTTAAGGATTAAAATATGGCTATGCAATAAACAGGCAAAAATGATGTGATATGCAACACTACAAAGATCAATCCAACAACACCACCATTTCAGCATAATTCTAATTTCAAGACCATGACTGAAACAATCCGTGACAAAATACATTCTGTGAACTCGAAAGATGAGCAAAATAGACTACCTGCCGTAATAGACCTTAGGCTGAACAGTTGCGTTACCAACTGACAACTGATAACAGTCACACATGGTCCCAAATGTAAATTCGCAAAAGTGCAATTACACTGTAGCAGCACTGATAGCTGGAACACAAAAATGAGATTCTAACATAACACCCAATAGTATTCTAAGCACTTTTTAAAGGTAGCAACCATAGTAGTTGAGTTCCTGCTCTTGCAATCCCAGTGCTGTCTGAACATTTCAATGTCTTCTATCCCTTCTGAGTTTTAACTCCTTTGAGGAGAGTTTTCAGATTATGCAGTGGGAGACAGCCCACCTAACTTTGTTGTATTTGTAAAAGGACGTGTCACTGAATATTAATTAACTGGTGTACAGTGAACTACTTTCAGTACGCAAGCATACAGGAGTCATTACTAATCAATTATTCAACTCAGAATTACACAAATATGAAGCTAGTAAAGTATCGTAATCCCTCTCAGGTGTTACTTAAAAGTTACAGTACCTCTTTTTTCTGGTATGCTGTACCTTCTTGTATGGTACAAAACAGGAAATACTGTGGTCACAAATTATTTCAACAAAGAAACAAGTTTCAAATTCTTGAACCAAATTGGCTGATTAGTCAGAGGTCCTCCACTTCTTCATAAGACAACAGCTACATAACAATCTTGTGTGATTCGTCTAGCTTCCAGAAGCAGATGTTTCTGATAAAGCACTTTTACTTTCTATTGGAAGAAAGACTTCAAATTAAAAGAAGCACTATGCTTCCCAAACCGTGTGTTAAATAATTCTTTCTATGTACTTCCCAGTTCTACGTGGTACCTTTACTCAAGACTACGACACACAATTACTTTAAAAGAGTCTTGTTCAGTCTTAATTAAATACTATCACGTACCTGCACTATATCATAACATGCTAACTGCAACAAGGAACTTGAAAATCTTAAAGGGAAATTGACCAAGAAGTTTTAACCGTATATCAAGAACAGGCCCTTACTTACAACTACTGGAACTTGCCAAAAGGGAAATCATGCAATTTTCTCAGGAAAACACTCACAACTTGGATAACCTTTCTGACTGTACTTTTATTAGGTTATGAAATATACATGGTAACTATCTACACTCATGTTTGCTAATGTTTACAGCAATTATTCAATTTTCACCTGATCTATTTCATTGTTTTGAGATTGCATTTTATGCTGAACCAAACATCTTTTATGACTCAAGAATGGTGCATGTATATTAATATCAATTTCCAGGCAAGCTTATTGTCTCATCCATATACAGTATATTTAATGATGCACTCCTGTATCACATGACACTACCTACATCATTTCAGCTCAATCTATTAAAGATCTTAGATTCTCAAAAATAGATTTCATGATTTATATGCAGTGGAGGTCAAACACCTTTATGAGATAAAGATAACCTAGCAAAAACCCCCCTCCCCCCCTAATATTAAAATGATCATCAGTCATGTATGCCTTTATTATCTAATTTATCTACAACTGCAGTTGATCTTCTCAATACCATCTGTAAAATCCTGCTATGTGTTTTGAAGTAACAAGCTAACATAATAAAACAGTCCATTCACCTGTTTACTCCCTACTGAATGTCAAGTTATTGCAGATGGATACACACAGACAAAACACATAATTCTGAAGCACATCACCACCAGTGTTTGCAATAGGCAATGGGATCATGTGGTCTCCCACACTCTTCTCAACAACCTCATAATTTACTTTTTAAATCACATGCAGGAACTTCCCAGACATGCTGGGAAAACCTATTGGGAAAAAGTTGACTTTTTATGTTACAACTTATAATGATATGCCTCTTAAAAAAAAACCCTCAAAATACTTTGCAGAGGGGAGGTGGAGCCGCCCCCCCCCCCCGCCCCCCCCCCCCCCCCCCCCCCCCCACAAAGATGGAGACCTATTGCCAACACTTATCAGCACAAAAGTCATTTCAATGTAGCGACACATTTGTACAGCCATTTCAAAACTGAACCTACTTGTACTAGCACTTCACAAGGAGGGATGTGGGTGTGGGGGGGGGGGGGAGGGGGGCAGCATCTAGAATATATGACTGCTCTAGGAACTTTGCTGTAACTGCAATCCAGTAAGGGAATAGATACTGTATGAAAAGAGGAGGTAGGGTATCCTCAGATAGACACCCTTTAATTTGTTCCACTTCTGTCACACAACATTTGCTTCTTACGTACTTTCTCACCTCATTTTAAGGTTTCTGTTTCGGACAAAACTTCCATCGCCATCTTAATGAAATCTTTTTATTTGTCCCAGACCATGGCAAATACCAAAGTTCATCATGAGGCATTAGAAGCAACCTTTCCTTAGCAAAGCCTTCAATAACAGCTATGGCAAACTTCATTACTAAACTGCACGTTATTTTGACAAACATTATGGGCCTAAAACACTGACAATGAAAGGTGTCATCAGATGTATACCTGCACTAGCTCACCTTTACGAAAATAAGATCAATCTGTCACAGTGGTTGTGTAAATATATTATTGCTTGGTTGATAAAAGTATCTGGGAAAATCCTTAAATGTTCATTCTCACACGAAAAGAAAAAGCTAATTTTTTTCTCCAGGAGGAATGAATGGAACTAATATTTTAGAGTCTTGGAATTTAAAGGTCAACAATTGCTGATTTGGCTTTCAATTGACAAACAATCGTGACTGCTTCAAAACTGCAATTATACTGTCAAGTCTGCGATTCCACAAAGATAATTATATGACCTCCAAGACCTACATGTTGCATACAAACCAAACGGAAAAGGACGAAATTTAGACCGAGCGACTACAACATAACAAAAAGTTTAAATCATAAATGGTCCTTGATTTTCTGGAGCCAAGTTGATACACAAAGAGGAAAAGAAATTATTGAAGTACTTCAAGAGCACTGCTGTAAAGCACTTCAAATAGTCTGGATATGTTATAGTATACTAAAGCCATGCAATATTTGCAGTAAAAATGCCTATCTTGGAGTTATTGACAAGACAGATATTATTTACAGTGAAAGATTTTTATACTTGAACTGTCCAGAACTGTGAGAATCATTAAAATTATAAGAAAAATGGCATAATGTCAGGCACACAGGTGGTACTTTTAAAAAAAACTCCAAGGTAGGAGAAAGGTAGTTAAGTGACAGAAAGGTTCAAGATTTTAAGAGTAGGTAACAGGCAGGTTATATGCCCTAGATGCAGGGCAAGAGGGGTACAGCAAAGTGATGAATGGAGGTTGAAGAAGTTTAATTTATTGGGAGATTCTTTTCTTTCTTTTTTTAACTCTCAAGGGAAACAGCTAGGTAGTAGACAACACTTAAGCAAATGAGCATAATTCCATTTGTGTTGCTTGGAGCCAATTGACCAGTTCAAAGTTACGAGAGCACATGCCCAAAATGAAAACTTATACAGGGTATAAACAAGATGATTGCTCATAGCGTTAGTGTTACAGTCTTCACTCAAACTCTTGTATCTCTTCAAAAACTGAACCAATTCCTTGCATTTTTGTAAGATTGTATTGTTCTATGTATGGTGGTAGCATCTACTAAGCTTCTTGTTATCAGGATGAGCACTTTCCCTAGGTGAGCTTTCAAAAAGCTTCTCATACACTTTTCGTATGGTACATATCGGTGTTGTACCCTTTGACATCATATTATTATCATAACATTATAACATATTTAACTCTAACTGTAAACTGGCTTATTGAATATGGTAGACAAGCCTACCTTTGAAAGAGAACTTTCTGAAAGCAGCTTAGCCTCCATCTCTCTACCTGTGACAGTTAAAGTGTACCTTAAGTCTAAAATTTCAAAAATATATGTTACAAAGCTTGAAAAATGCATCCAGATTGTCCAACTCCCATCTTCACAGGACATTCCTAAGCCAAGATATAAAATGCTGAAGCTTATTCACTCAATTTAAAATGGTAGATTGCGCATAATTTGTGATGTCATTCTTGTACTACTCAAATTACAGTCCTTGTCTTTCTTTGTTCTTTCGAAAGCCACTGCACCTTGTGCCAAAATGTGATCACTGTCTTACTGTTATAGGGTGACTTGGCTATAAAAGCTCTGTCCCTACAACATGCTATGCAAGGGAACGGTTAATGTCTCAAGGTCATATAAACATCTTAATTTTAAAAGAAAACAAAAGCAGGTAATGTGAGTTGTACAAGAAGGGCATTACAAATTATTGCACAGTCGACTATTTCAAATTAAGTGAATAAATTTAAACATTTTATATCTCAGGAGCGGAGTAAGCTATGAAAATGGGAGTTGGATGAATGGAATTCATTTTCCAACCTCTAAAATACATATTCTTGTAATTCTAGACTTTAGTCTACTTTAATACCTTATTTTGTTAACAAGCTAGCTATGTTAACCACATACTCTAGGAAGGGGTGTAGCATTGCCTTTTGTTACAAGAAGTAATGAGGTCACAGACATAATGAATGACCACTGCAATAGACAACACCCCCTTTATTGACCTTAACTTACAGCCTGTAACTTATAGGACTTCAACCTTAGAGTGTAGATTAATGGAGGTCAACCAGCACAGCTGATAAACATGCAACAATTTTCTGCTGAGATGTGAAAACAAGCCATTTTCCTTCTGTGTGACACATCAATATGTACACACCGCCTGAAATCAAATTACAACTGTTTTGGACAAGCTTCCACTCCAGCTCTAAATTCTGCTTAGCTGTGACTCCAAAATTGTCATAACCTCATCTCCAGTGGTCAAGCATATATATATGTAGAACTCAGAAGTACTGAAAACTTTGGTACTAGTGAACAACACGCTGTACAAGAACACTGTGCACAATACTATCCTAACCACTTCTATGTTACATATACTGCTTATCTGACCTATGTTAATCTTTATCTATATTTCGTTTCTTCATTTAAGGTTGTGTCTTTTCTTTCCTTTTTACAACACTACAAACATTCCCCTTTGAGACTGTGTACATGGCACTATGACACCTTTTGTAGTATTCTGTACACAGCAAGCTATACATTTTTAACATCATACCTTCCTGACTTCAAAACATTTCCCAGACATGTTAAGTTTTGTTGTGCCAGCATAGGAGCTCAACTGTAAATGATGTTATGCTTTCAATCTCCTGGCCAGTAACCTAGGTAGTACAAGCCTCCCCAATTTTTTTAAATCACCTTGGGACATCGTAAAGTCTAACATTAAAGCACCTTACATGGAAAATCTATGTAGCATGAACACATTAGATGCTTACAGAGTGTGAAAAAAAAAAAATTTCAGATGAGAAGGAAGACTGAACAGTGATTGACATTTACAAGACTTCCTGAAGCAATTGTATTTCTGTAAATGAAAAAAAAAAATAATACAAACACACATCTTATACTTAAATGAAGGGAAAAGATTGCAGACATGGTTGACACAAGCCTTTAGCAATGAATTTATTTCCTGGAAGAAGAGATGAGGTAGAAAAGAAAATCCTCTTTGCTTAATTTGACAGGTTATCTCAGGATGCTACCCCAAGTAAACACAGACCAACAGAAAAGAGTCATTTGTTCTGGTAAATTAATCATGTTGTTTTTTTTTTCAGTCCAATTTTTCATTTGATTTCCCAGTTGCAAATGTACACAGCACATTCACTTTTTATTAAGTCCAGATGAACTTTTACAAGGAGCAATGGCATGCTTAAACCAGATTGACCCACAATTCAAAGCAATTTAAGTCTTGAGGACAATGAATAAGTATTTTCTAACTAATGTAGGCAACATCCTACCCATAAGTTAAAGTATTCCATCTTATAAAAGAAGGTAAATCCAACCACAAAGTTGTGCTACCATACTTCAATGTGTCTATCTCCAAACAAGTGTGGGTTCCACACCCACTCGATGCCAAAGGGTTTTACATTTTGGGCACTCCAACATTCCAGCTTTTTCTCACTTGGACTGGCTTGCTATCAAAAGTGGTTGCTGGGCCAAAGAAATCATATGTGCAACAGACTCCCCAAAACTCCCTGGATTGGGAATCTACGAGCCCCGATACTTACCTCCTATTTACGGAATTACGTAGGTAAATAGGAGGTAAGAGAGGGGCGATGTAGATTATCTAAAGTTCAGACAGACTACTTAACTATGCTTTACTTTAACTATTCTCCTGAATTTAAGAGATTTGAGACAGGTGATACAGGGGTACGGAAAGGCCAGTGTTAGAAGGGAAGTATACTCACATCAGACACACTTTCAGGGCATTTTTGAAAGCAATCCTCTAGATCTTTTACTGACACATCAAGTTTTGAAAGATAATTATAAAATATCAAACCCAAGGGGCTGCTCATAACACTTCACTTGCTACACTATAAAACTAGCCTACATGCATCAAATTGTAATGTTGTATCTCCATCCATTGCCTTAGGTTTGAATCTATTCCATCTTAAGAAGATGGGTACTTCCTGACAAGTTTGATCGGATCAGATAGCCAAGCAGAAGATAACAAGACACAGGAAGATGTAAAGCAACACATGTACACACTCTGAAGCAACGTAAGTGTAAAATGAAATTCCCTGTTGTCATAAGAATGAAAATGCCAAAGGTGACACCTAAAATACATCTTTCCTTTCTCACCTTACATCGTGAGAATGAGGGCGATTTAATCACCTCCAGCTCACATTACACAGATGGAGGTGTACTGCTCAGAAATAGGGTGAGTGCACGACTTCAACTAATGTAATTAACAGAGTCTGAGGTGCTTATCAGATGCAGATTCTCATTACTTTCACAAATCAAACACTCTTTGAAACCTGTCCAACCACTTTGATGGTGATTTCAATACAGAAATTCAAGCCAGGAATATGTAAATCCATGCCAGCTGACAAACATGTTACAGTGTCCTTGGAAATTGCAAAGATACTTGAGTCCAGGAAAAAGAGCCTTTCTAGATGGCAACACTGAGACCTTACCTGGTGTGGAAAGCCTGGGAACTTAATTCTAACTGGATACCTTAAGATAGTGCTAACAGCTGAATCTTTCCATGGCACCTGGGAAGGATCAGGGCAGCTGTTCCATCAGGGACGGATTAGGATGGAGGTATTGTGCCTACACTATATATAATTTGACAGGCATAACTTACTTCCAAAGCAGACTTCACATGTTCAAAGTCAAAACCAATGTCTGTTACAGGCAGGAAGAATTCCAACCCCAAAAAACAAGAATATTCTTGATACCAATTATAGACAAAATGAGTCTTTTTTTAGTGTATACATATATCCTCTTATTATATTTGGCTACTGCCCTGAGGTCTATATACTGCAGACAAAGTCAACATTTCAGCTGTAAATTGACAAGCTTAGGCAATCACAGAGCAACACACAAACTAGTTGTAAAATTCTATTATTAACACATACTGGAAGTGGTAATTATCAAAAGAGTGACAGACCTCGGGCATCTTGTTGAAGCCCAATGCAATCTGTTAGTGCAATGTCAAAAAGTGGCTGCAGAGTGGCTGAGAAGTTTACCAACCATCTGGCTTTAGACCTGGCTCCAGCCTAGCTGGGGACCAGCCTCCAGTGTGGGCCAGTAGGTCTTAGTATTACAGCTTTGCCAGAAAATCTGGCTACAGTTTGGCTGGGGACTTAGGTACAGTCTGGAAGAGGACCTGGCTCTAGGCTGATGGAGGAGTTGACTCCCAACTGTTTTAGGAAGCTATACAAAGGCTGTGAACCTAGTAGCAGCATCGCAGAAGCAGCCTGACTGAAGCAAAATAGAGCAACAAATAGTGTGATGTCTTTTAGCAAGCTACAGCATCCTTCCTCCCAACCTTTCTTTGACATATTGCATAAGTAGTTGGATTAAACAGATTTCGCCTTAATGCACTCACCAGCCACTGCACTAGCCGATAAATTCATTGGGACGGACACAGATGCTCTCACTTCATTATGGACACCATTTCCAGTGTTGACTTGGTTTGCATGATCTGTTTTGTCCAGGGCTACATCTGATGTGTGTCTCCTCATTTGGGAATCCTGGGGTGTGAAGCCATTGCTGGCTAGGCCCTCTCGAGGTGTTGCAGTCTGCATGGAGAGAAACAGGAGAGAAAAGAACGATTAAAATCCAGAGGCAAAATGCAGAACCTTCTCAAAGCCAAGTAATCCTTTACATAATCCAATACATAACTAATTGAATATGATTCCAACAGCAGAAACAGAATGGAAACAGAAAACTACCTTACATGAGTCACACTTCAAAGTCACAATTTAGTGAAAACTTTTCAGTAACAGACAGGGTCTGATCTTTTTAACAGCAATGGCATAGCAATACGGGAAGGGTGATGAGGCAATGTCTTCATGGACACAAGGGAGACTAAAAATTGAAAAGATTTCTTTTCCTTCTCTGCATAAATGGGGAACAAAAACTGACATAGATGAATACTGCAGAAGTTATCTCAGGAGCAAAACTTTGGGTATTGCCCTCCAGTGGTGTAGCCAGGATTTTTTGATCAAGGGGCACTGGAGGGGGGGAGAGAGTCACAGTCACAAACCTTTCCTGGTGGGGCACAATTTCTGAATTCTCTCCCTCTCTATAGGACTAATATATATAAAACTGTACATTCCAAAATTTTCTGTAGGGGGGACACCTGGGGTAGCACGGCTTTGTCATGGGAGACACTTGCCCCTTTTGCCCCCCCCCCCCCCCCCGTAGCGATGCCACTGTTGCCATCAGTGATACCCAAAACATACCTCCCTTACACACTGTGATCCCATGGTGTGCAAAATGCTTGACAGGTCTCTTCATGGCCTTGAAGTGGGCTTCTTTGCTCAACTTTAAAGGAGAACTAGGCAACATATATTTACATTGAAAGCTATATTCTCAGGGGAGGAACAGTGTATTGTATGGGCTGAAACTGACATTATACCAGCACAAATAAGCTTCACATTGAAAAACTTGGATGGTGCAGCCAGCTTGGAAGAGTAGCAAGTATGAGAACAGAAATGACAGGAAGAGATAAATGAGAAGGTACGAGGGATCCAATACAGGATAACACATTATCACACCTTTTCAGTTCCTTAATTAAAGGGAGAAAGCAGTTGCCCAATTTTATTTAAAAAAAACCTGCTTAATCTTACAGATCACCGACTGCAGTGGCCAAGTGGTTCGAGCATCCGACTCGCAGGGTTCAAATCCTGGCCAGGTCATACCAAGACTTTAAAAAAATGGAACCTACTGCCTTTGTGATTGGTGCTCAGCATAAGCAATGGAGTAGGGAAAACAAGCCAGTGAGCCACAACTGGAAAAAAGGCCGTGGTCGTCTCGACTTAAACCATTGGTTAGAAACTGGGACGTTAAACCTCATCTAACTAACTACAGATCTCCGCCTACTTCACTCAGAAGTATTCGTCATTATGTTTCTGTATTTAAAATCATTGAATACTGAAGGCACACCAAGAAATTATTCTGCATGAAAATAACAAATAAATAACAAAAAGTACTGGCACATGATTGATAGGAGCCATTCCTGAATTATAATGAAGGGGTACACTGATTCAAATTGGGGGGGACTGCATATTCCCTTTAACTTTTCTTTGTATCAGTGCATTGAGGTAAATAATCAGCAAACTTCAAGATAATTTTGGAACTCAAGAAAATATTAATACTATCAATGGTTTTATCAAACACAAAGGGCAAGGGTTACATAAAAGAACAAAGGTCAGTGAAATGAGCTAGCCATCACCAAAATGGACGGGAAGAAATAGACTTCCCAAAACTCCCTGGTTTGGGCATCTACAAGCCCTGATACTTGCCAGGGACTTACTGCGAGTAAGTGGGGATTACAAAGTGTAAATAGGAGGTAAGGAGGGGCGAAGTAGACTCTTAAGATAGCATGGAGGCTGTAAGGTAAGGCATCCAACCACCATTTTGAAATTCTACTGACTATGGCAAACCTTACAAAGAAACCATCAAACTAGTAAAAAAAAATTGATTTTAATGCAAACCACTTCCCTCAAAAATTTGAAACTCAACAAGGATTATACAACCTCTGACCCTTTCTCAACTCTCCTTATCACTCACTCCCACCCCACCCCCACCCTACCTCAGTAAACTATTTGAATATCTTAGATGAAGAATACACTCTTATTTCCACTTACCGCAGTTGCTCGTCCAGAAAATGCTTTCACACTGACTCTTGACTTTCCCCCACTTTTTCTTCGGAATGAGTCACGAACATCCTATCAACAAAAATAAAGAGATTTCAATACAAGAGGTGGGATGCAAATATTTATGTTTGAGCATAAGTTACATCAACCATAAAAGCAGCATACACTGCATAACATGAAGTACCCTGTAGGCAGTCTTTCTCTTTATATAGTGTATGCATCCTGCCATGCTCATGGATTTCACTTCATTAATGTTCCATTTAACAAATGCACCAAGAACAGAAACCAACACACTAAGACAAAAAGAACATTACAGGCAGGTTAATACTTGAGTGAACACTATGAAACTTAATAGCCCCACTAGGGGATAAAATTTAAATTCAAAAACAATTTCTTACACCTGAATGGTACCTTTCAGCCAATAACAATTTTGAAATACTGACAATTTCATGGACTAAAAGTCTTGGGGCACATTTTGGGAATTTATCCTATCAGGGCTATTTTAATGAGAAATATTGACCAATTGAGCCAATCGCACAAAAACAAGATTACAGTAAACAATATATGTCACAAGGAAGGACTTAAGGAAATGATCTACATTATATATGAGGAACCAAGGCTCCAACTCTCAACAGATACACTGTTACTGTAAACTATTAGCTGTAAACTCTCTTGAGTTAAAACTAAAAAAAAAAAGTTATCAAATTACAGTGAAACAAATGTTTTAAACTTCTAGTGAAGAATCCAAGTCATGCTTGAATACAAAGGTTACTGCATGCATAACTGTACTTCAGTACAATGCTCCAACGACTGATTATTTCTCTTACCAAAAGTTTTGCAATGAGTCAGAACACTCCTATACGAACTAACATGAACGGTGAGAAACTGTACTACTGTATAAACTCCAAGTCACTTAGACTCCAAATTTTATGCTTCAAACATTACCATACATACACATACAGCACCATTTTAAACATTTTTACCGTTCTATGACAAACATAAGGAAAGCAAGTCTTCTAATGTTTTAATGTTTAAAACTGGTTCCTCCAATAAAAGCATCAAAGGCTTTCTGTCAGACACTAAAATCTTCTGTACTGTAATACTGTTCATGAAGAAACTTCCTCTATCGAAAGATGCATTAATCCCCAGGGCATACTGAGGTAGGTGAATCATCACTCATTGTTAGCCCTTAGCAACCAACATTACCATATTTCATGAATAAAAAACATTTGTGTTTTCACAGCCACTCATAATAGGTGTACCGAAGGAAAAACATTTTCTACATACATGGACATGCGTAAAGACTGTATAGTGATATCCCTATGGTTATCTCATTAGAGACTAGTCTTTAAAATGAAAAGACACTGCAGGCAACAACGTCAGTTTCAAGATTCCCTTTAAAAAGTTTTAAAATTACAAACTTCATTTACTTATTCTGAGGTTAACTAAATTAAAAGTCTTTCTGTTCTGTTCATTTTTCTTCACCTACAATGATTTTACATATAGTCAGCTTCTTACTTCAAACCTGAAATGATCATTTACTTCCAACTGATGCATCTAAAGTAGATGACCAACTCAAGACTATTCTAAATTCTGTCAAGTTTTAATTCACAAAACATACTGAACTCTGGTGTGACTTGAGTCAAGACATAAAATTGAAGCTGTTTTCATGTATGGCAAATTGGCAATACTATAAATGGGGATGAGAAAGGAGACGGAGGGGTAACATTTTATCCAGACGAGGTTAGGTGCACTATATGGTGCCTTCCATTCAAACAATCTACCATTAACAAAGGTACCTGGGGTACCATTTCATATAACATGTCACGCAAATCTTCAAACAAACAACTGTTTTATGAACTCTTAAAGAGGCACTTATTTTTGGCTGCAATAATGTTTGTTAAACAAACCACACTCTCACCTTCAGATAACTTCCAAATTCAAAATGTTTGAATCCAACAGAAGTAGCAACTGCTACTCACTTTAAAAGTTCCTGAACTACTCCACAACAAGAACTTTGGCTCTTGAGAGTAGGAATAGGTTTGATTGAGGAATATGCCAGACAGCCAGCTATGTTAAGTCAGGCAGATTTTTAACATGATAGCAACACTAATACTTTTTACAATACAATAACAGAATTCCAATTTAAAATTCCAAGTTATATAGAACATATAAATTACTTGGGGTAGATTTTGTTTGAAATATAATATACCCACATAGTTAAACAGAGTTCGATGTGAGCATGTGAGTGAAATCTGTTATGCATAGGATTACATGCTTTTTAAATAAAATAATTCTTTGTAGAAAAAGAGATAATATCTTTGAAATATGATGAAAAAAGACTATGTTAATATGATGTGTTTCAATTCTTCAGACTGATCATGTGACATGGGTTCCTAAAACCACTTGACTGAAATCAGTGCAAAGCACATACTACACAATTTCACACTGGAATGATACAAAAAATTTAATTTCTTTTTGAAGATGCGACATACATGCTCCAGGGAAGAGAAATCTACCCCAGAAACCAAACTACTCAATCAAGGTACCTAACACCCCCAGGGTAATTTTCTAGGAAAGTTTCCTAACAACTGTCAACAAAATAAACCTCTCTGATCCATCATCGACTCGGCAGCCTTTTATGATCCGTATGTATTTCACTGAAACGTATTAATTTATACTGCAAACAAGGCTTCATAGAATGTCATTAATCACCAAAGTGTGACCCAGTCCCACATAATCTCTGTGAAACGTGATCTTTATGTCGAAGATGTTCAGGATGGCTTGTACCAGGGAAACTTGTGTGGCTTGCATAAATGATGGCTGAACACATACATGAACGAAGAATCCAATAGCAAGTTGCCAAACACACTATTTATTGAAAGATACATTACTAATCTCTTGTATTCAATCTAAGCATGTAATGCCCATTTTAGTACTGTTGGTAAAAACAGATGGAACAGCCAGTGATTATCAATAACACAGTATTGTAACTTTTGACTGTAAAATACACACCTCATTTATTTCTACAGAACAGTGAACTTTAAATTCTCACTTCTGTAGCAGGTACTGTATTTTATTTGTAGTTCTGCTAGGTCTGAAATTATCCTGAGATACATCAGTGATATGCACAAATGGATAGAGATGATGTCATTTAAAGCAATGAAGCTTAGTAATTGAGAATTCAACAGTGCAAAGCCCAAGGAGGTCAAAGTAGGGTAGCCAGATTTAAACTATCCATGAACAATCTTAAGTTTTGGCATATGAACTAACACTCTTAACTGAAAAAATCCCAAATTTGAGATGAAATGTTTTAAGCTGACAGACACAGAGTTGCAATAAATATATATTTCTGAGCCCAAGATAGTACAGGTTTCACTCATATTCACTATGAGTATTTCTGCTCCTACTGTACCAATTTGATGGGGGAAAAATGGAGTGTTTTCACTGATGTCACAAATACATGTGATAATAACAACATCAGCCATATTTTATGTCAAGCTTATTGTGTGCAACATGTACTCTGTGTACAAATGTACTGGTCAAAGCTTAAAATGTAAGAATGTTTTCTTGATGATAGCAAAAGTTTGCTGCAAAATCATCAAGGAAAATCACAGGGCCTACAGTTTTATTACCATTTCCAACAAATAAAGAATGTAGAGTCACATGTCTCGAATTCTTCAGAAGAAATGTTGAACTCGGAGTCCAAATACTAGATTGCACAGTGCTGCAAACTTCAGATCTAATGAGCCACTAAGAATATTATGATAAAGTATTTTACATGTGACAGCTACATAGCATATAAAACCTACACATGGAGCCCAAACACAAGCCTACAGGTACATACACCTACAATCAATCCCTAACATTCAAGTTAAGAAAACTTTCTTTGGAAAGAAGAAACAAAGTATTTTACAATTTGACTAGTACTGTGTGTACACAATGTAGGTATTGGGCAGGCACTAAGTTTGACATCCAAAATAGCAGCACAGCTAAAACCAGGGCCATTATGATATCACATGAAGAACCTTCACATGAGTAATAGCACAAACAATAGCATGCACAGAGGCATTATGAGAAAATCTTTCAAAATGTGAAAAAATGATGACCACAGGACAAGGACTGTAAAACCTGAATGATGGTTGAAACCATACCATTAAATTTATGCAGGGCTAATTATGTTGGGGAATAGATTGTGAGGTCACATGTACAGTGGGCCACTGATTTCCTTATGTGTGGCACAGCAAAGAGAAAATTAACTTGTCCGGTTCAAAACTTCCAAACATCCATCTAAGAACAATTATGTCTACAATGAGACAAACTGGCAAAAACAGAAGCATGGGTGAGGGAGGGGGGATGCCCTACAAAATTATACCACCCACCCTGCTAGGAACTTGCTGTAACCTAATTGAAGAGAAATTTGGGGTACACACAGGAGGTACAGTATTGTACGAGCCAAGTAACCTTGCCATGTTTTTAGGGACATTTTCATTATAATGTTTGCATGCATAGTTTCTGTCAGGGATTCCATTTAGTTCATTACACTTCAGCAGAGCCTTAAGCTTATTTACAGGTCAACACATAAACTTCCAAAGGCACCATTTCAAGCCTTCAGCTGGGACATCCTTGGAAGCCGTACCTCCATTTTATAAATAAACACATCCCATTTACCTGCCTCTTTGTGACTCCACAAAGATTTTCAAATGATCAATAAAATTGCACCTTTAATTTCTCTAGTGTGGGAGATATTAAAGAACACAAGACCATCTTCTCCCTTCACTGCCCCTCTTTCAATTATCACATAAAATGCATCTCTGTTAAGAATCACCCAGAACATTAAACTATCAAAAGCCAGCACCTACTCCTAGTGTGAACCTTCAGAAAGCAAGTAACTTAAAACCAATGGTCCCCATAAATCTTCCCTATACAGTACAGTATAGTACCTCACTATTTCATACAAGCATCTTAACCTTTTCAGTTGTTCTTGTGAATGAGCTGTCTGGAATATTTCTGAAATTTTATGGTGTAACATCTGATAAAAGACTTTAGGGAAACTCCTGTCATACCTTCTTATACTGTGATCATTCATTCTGCATGTACACATATAAGCTTTAGATGTTGGAAAAAGCCTCAGTGCTCAGAGGTCACAAAGAACACAAACTTTGAAGAATATAAGCTTTCAAAGTGCCCCAAAATTTGTTGTGTAGGGTAAGAGAAGTTTTTGCCTGACAGTTATTGCAGGCAATAATGGTATACATATGTAAATACGGGGTTTTAAGGAGGAGAAAAATAGACTGTACAATTTTAGTACAGAAAAGAAATCTAACACTTTCCCCAAACCAATACTTCTAAGGCTTCCTTCAAATGATGATCATAAATTTCAGGCCTACAGCAAGAAATGATAACAAAAAGATGATAGATCTGAAAATATATCTTCCGTAGATACAGTACATAACTAAGGAAAATATAACACCAGGCTCACTGTATGAAATGATTAAATCAAAGTTCTTTCAAGGCTTTAAAGGGACCTCTTAAAAATTTAATCATCTTCAAAAAGTTTTAAACCAGCATGCATACTGACCCTGCTAGTTACATAAACTACAACTCCCAGCCAAAATGATTTGGTCATATTTTTCATCTTTTATTCAATCTCAATTCCAGTGCAATCAAGTCCCATCAACAATGATTATAATACAGATGAACATCCTTATTCTTTCCTTGGGATTCTATGTTTACGACAATAGGCTATTGTACTTACAAGTAAGGTATCCTATTGTTTTCCTCAACATACAAGGAACATGACGAGCAGTGTCATGACCCCTTTTTGGTGCCTGTTTTGGCAGATAAGGATGAGCAAGGTATAGGAGACTTAATTTTACAAAACTCTGTAACAATTACACTGAAGGTAGACAACAGTATAGCAGGTAGGAATTTATGTTGATGCATTTAACCTTTACCTTGCTACTGCATTAAAATGACTGAAAAAATGATTTCCTTGAAATAAATGAGAAAATACCAAACCATAATTTTCATAACAGAGAGCAAAACAGCAATAAATGTGAATATCAATCACTATTTAAAAAATATCAGTTCCTATTTTCTCCAAACGGCTGAATAAGGCAAATACCTGCAGTAGCATTTGACAGAAATACTGCAAAGTTTTTCTACTTATTTTCCTAAACGCAAAACTGTGTACACTGGCAGTCATAGAACAATCCAATAAGTGAATTATTTTGCTTCATATGTGTACACCTATTAAAAGTGAACAATGATATGTGGCAGTATACCAAAACTAAAGTGGATTTTTATTGCATACCTGAAACACAGCCCCTACCCATTTGACCCAAATGCATTGATATACTTTCCTAGTTGACAGCACTTATACTCATCAGAGACTTATTCAAGCCAAAATGAAAGGGATTTCCTTTTCTCTATAACACAGTTAAAATGGGATAGGGGAATGAAGTAATCCCCAGGTTAAATGATTGACATGAAGTCTTGACCATAAATTTTCACAAGCCTTCAGTATTTATAATCAAAACTGACTTTGACCTCAAAGCTGTTATTATTGAGAGAGGTTTGGAGGCTAGGGAGAATGACGTAAATCCATCACATTAAGATAGTTCACAGTGGCTCATTTGTGCCAATCATTAGAAAAGCTTATAGAAACTGATTGGTGAATTTGAGCCAAGGTTTGTTATAAATTGGAGTGCATAAGGCCAAGAAGAATGTTCTGTTCTTTGTATGATCTGTCAAATTACACTGGAATAGGTAATGAACAAATCTTTAGTGGTTATTGGACAACATGCTGTGTGTTATAGTGCTATAGCAACTAACAAATGTTGTGATGTGATTTTGAGTTTTGAAGTGAGAAACTATAGCAACAATGCCGCTCATGCTCGCTTCACACACATGCTACTGCAGCAACATAGGAATTTTCAGGAGCAGTTGATTCTAAACTTGAGTGGCTTACATCACCATTTAAACTCTTTGTCTTTTAAAACTGAATAAGTTTGCTTCGTGGATAATGAGAGATTCAATCGACTCTTGCTATTCATTTCTGCCAAGGGAGGCAATAGCTCTAAAATGGTTTTGATTTTTTTTAGTTCAGGGAGGGGGCAGGAGGGGGTACTTCATACCTAAACCTACTTCCCTACATATATGACTATCCACTTGTCCAATTCAAATCTGCATTGTTATCAGGAGAGTCTGTGAATGCCATCTTGTACAGTTGACACTAGGCCAGTTTTAAAGCCAGTTTTGCCAGCTTTAACTGTAACCTATGCATGCATTTTACACAGGCATAGTTACTGATTAGTCATGAAAATGTGGAGTGAAAGCAAATTAGTTATGATTGATGTACTGTCACACAATGCTTCCATTTAGGTGCAGTCAGCATGGACAAATAACATGAGAGCCAGTGCTAATGTAAGAACAACTTTAGATGATTGAAACTCATTTTGCACACACATTGTTCAGGTCTTTTACTTTGAATTACTTCAGAAAGTCCTGTAGCAACTGTTTTTCACAATATTCATGTTTGGCTTTTTTTTTTCTTTTTTCTTTTTTTTTGTCTAAAGGTAATTAGTTGGCTACACCATACTCCATGGGCTATGATATCCAGCACTGCACTTTCCTTTCCCATATGGTGTTTTACTTATCCTACAGTACGTTGCATATGTGGCAGGGCAAGTTTATATCAAGCCCTGCTGCAAAGAAAATTGTTGGAGAGCTTCAAAAGGGCCACGAGCTTCACCTCAATTTTGCAATCAACTTGGAGTTGTTCTAATTAGATATTATCTTAACTATATTCACTTGCTATACTGCAAGTTGAAAATTCTTTAACTGGGACAGAATTGCTCAAAGGTGGCAAGCCACACAATAAACCACCTGTACTGTACATATGGCAGACTGCAATTTGCATTTGCGCCATAAAATCTCTGTCAAGTCTTCTCTGCCGAGTCACTTTTAGTAGGGATGGCCTGGGATCATTTACAGTATTTCTTCTTCTTGCATTCTGGATGTCTGATTTTCATAAACTGGAATATCACACTCCAGCCCTATGATTCACAGGTTTTAAAACTAACAGAGAACTATCAGAGGCCATTAAAAACAATTTTTCTGGTAACAATTACCATCCCACATGTGCACTTCACATTTCTGACAGTTTGGTAAATTGAAAACCTTTCTGTGAACAATCACTCAGAAGACAAATTTGCCATTGCTCATCTTCAAAATTTTTCCACAACTTCTAAGTAGTAGTGACTTTTATGACAGCCATGTATGAAGGAGTATTTTGAACAGCAGGATACAGTCATGTCACATTTTATCAGAAATGTAGATGATAAATAGGAAACAGCACATTATTCAGTAATACACAGGCCTTGTGTCAAGGGCACAGCAGAGATGCAGATCTTTTACAGGTGTTAGAGTATCATGTAGTAACACTGGTATATTTATAGAGCAGGTATTATTTCCATACGGTGGAATCCGACTAGAAAAGAATCTGCAGTCATAATACACTTTTTACCCGTAAATACTGGAACAAAAACAAGTAGCCTGCAGTGACACTGATTTAGTACTGACCCTCATCCAGTGTTCACATTAGGCAGCGGGACTGTGTGATACCTGTACAGGACTACCCAAAACACAATGATTTATTGATAGTGTACAATACCTGTAACTGCACAATTTTAAGCCCATTCACAAAAGAGAAAGATTTCCGCAGGTATATGACAAACCAACACTAGCTACAATAAAGCTTGCAGAATTTGCAGTCCTAAGCTCTAATTTATTGATCTGGCTGCTAAAATTTCCAGGTCAAATGACCTCATTAGCTGATGATAGGTGCAGACCTGGAGGGGTTTTGTTCCATGCTGTTTGTAAATGCTGACAAAAAGTGCATTACAGTATGACCATGAAAACACTGCAATAATGCATGAATGATAACCAAACACCTGCATCTGACAGAAAGCACTTGCACAACCACTGGGGTATCTTCTGTAGTCGTATCAATCTTATTACCTGTCGGCCTACACAACACTTTCACACTGCAGACTCACACTGCAGACTTTGGTAATGTTCCACCTTCCCTCACATATCTGGTGTGGTTTTAATACTTGTATGAACAAGAATTTAAAGGGAAAATGCAGTCACCCCAATTTGAATTAGTATAGAGTACCCCCAGATCTTAATTCATGAATGGCTCGTATCAATCAAGTGACAATACTTTTATTACTTATTTATTAAATTCATGCATAATAACTATTTTGCTCACTTTCAATATTCAATATTTTTATTCAAAAACATAATGATAGATAATAATGTGAGTGAAATAAAAGACTTTTAACCATTTGATAGCTGCTGTTTCAAAATAATGTTTGAACCATAGAAATAAAAGTAAAGGAGAATGCTAACACAATGCATCCATGCATGTTTAACCGGTGAAGCCACGAAAAATGTGAGGGCGCTTTCATTGTACGGCAAAAGACCACTTGGTTGGTGTGTCTCCGTACATACAGTGTGCATTCTGCTGCAGAAGTTATAGCTTATTTTATGCATTTTTCGAAAGATATGGAGTAATTTTCACAACAGAAATAAGTCATGGTGCCTTAAGTATTTTGTTTTATACTCCTAACTTGAAAACTTATAGTTCCTTTGCCAATACTTGGGGCAAAAGCAATGACGTGATATTTGTATTACGCGTAGGTGCTCTGTTGCCGTACAGACTGGCCAAATCAATGGCTTCAGTCCAGATCGGCTTACCTCATTCTCCCTTACTTTTATTTCTATGGTTTGAACACAAAAATGTGGGGCGACTGTTTTCTTCCTTTAATTCCCACAGTCAACTTGCAGGTAGCAAGCAAGAGCTGTTTAGCACTAGACATATTCTATCAATACTGTAACTTTTACTGAACAGACTGTGAGTAAAATCTGACATTTTCTCACTTATCTAACATGGAGATGTCACTGCTGACAATATGTCACGTTTCCAACCACCATGAACACATGAATAGTCAAGTCTAGGTTACCGTAGCCCCCTTTTAGCAGACTCTGACATGAAGGAGACCAGACAAAGTGGCACAACAGCAGTTCAACAACAGTTCAAGTGCAGACAGAGTACTGTAGCTATAGCTGCTAGTGATAATTCTAAAGTGTGAAGATTTTCTTAGCAGTTTTTACCACACAAATGAACAAAAAGGGAATTCTCTCATAACTGAATGCAAAACATAGATACAGTGGTAACAGTATACCATGTATACTTGCATTAACAATGCATTGGAGATGGCAACACAAGGAATGTTCTTGTTGGGTTTGCACTGCAAACTCGAGGCTCAAATTTTTATGCTTACCCACTGACCTGGGTGGTAATGTTTTTCTTGCCGCAAGTGACATTGCAAACAAGGGTAATTCCATGGGTAAGTGAAACACAAGTGGGTTAACACATAGCATTTACCCTTAAAATTATCTCTAATAATTTATATACTTGATCAAGAAGAAATAAACTGCAAAATGGTAAGGTTATATTTTATTGTCACCATTGTCTTATCTCTATGTGGGACGTACAAGTCAGCCTAGCTATATTATGAAGTCACGGGTGTGTGAAAGAATGTGGGTAACTGACTTCAAAAATGGGTAAGCATAAGCAAAGAATGGTTAGTGGGTATATATGTGGGTGGGTAAGTAACAAAAAAGTTGAGACTTAAGCAAATCACAGTAGCAAATCAAATTATTTAGCTTCAAAAATGTTACTGTTGATCTGAATAAAAAAGATCAAGATGAAGTTATTTCTATACATTTCAAGAGTTATTTCTTATCAATTCTGTACCTAATTCGTACCTTACAATTACACTAACCATAAGCCAGATGGTCAGCTACTTATGAGGCAGGACCCAGTGTTTGGACCGAAATGAATATTTAAATAATTATGAGATCACCTCAGAAATCAGAGAAACATATTGGCCTACTGATGACTATTTGCAACCAACTGAACTGGCCAAACATGACACAAACATCAGTATGGGGAAGTTGGCTTGGTGGTTTGAGTGCTCTGCCTTGCTTACTAGAGGTCCACGGATCAAATCCCAGTGGAACCACTTGGAAATTTTTTGGGAACTAAAATTTACTGGTTCAGCATAGCTGTTCACAGTGATGATGAGGGAATTTAAATTGGTGAATTTTAATTGGGTATCTGATTGTTGGTTTCAGGAAGCTGTCAGACTCAGGATGTTGTCCAATTCAGGAAGTTGTCTGCTTTGCTCAGTTCAGCTGTCCAGCAGTGGTGTAGAGCAAGGAACCTCCACCCCTAGCCTCTGGCAAAGCAGCTACTGGGGCTGGGATACACTCCCGTGCATCAGAGGGGGATGTAAAATTGCAGTCACAGGAGTAGGATTGGGAGTGATTAGTACATGCCTGCCTTGTTAATCTCTGAACACTAGTAGAAGGGAGAGCCGAATCTCATCTGTGCTCATCCACACTCACTCTTACATAGGGTCCTTGATGAGCCAATTGGCTTGGTAACCCTCAAACATCAAACTAAACAATCCTGCATCCCCACAAAGCTTTTGCCTGTATTGGTATGTAAACAACATCTTCTGGTATAGCATTTCAACTTGATTTGGATTTTCAAATATTTGGTTAAAGGTGAAGTGCAGTCACCCTAAACTGAATTAGTAGTGTTATATGATACATTCATGTGTATCAACAATGTAGATTCTGAGCATTTTCGGCTTTTACATGCTTTTTGGTCTAAAAATTTTGGGTCTGGCATTTACTACTGACATATTGCTGAGCATTTCATTTTCACACCTGCAAAAACATGGAATCTGGGAAGCAACACAAGAGAATGTTTTTACTAAACTTGCCAAGGGAGGTCCTAGCCCCCAAACCCTCATATCCCTGTGGATGCACCATTCATGCCAATGTTTCACCCTTGTAAACTCCCCATTTCTTCAAATCCTGGATTTACTGCTTTCAAATGCTGATAAGGTTATTTGAGGAGGTGGCTATAAGCCATCTTTGGTACAGTTGAGTCATGGGTAAGTGCCTGAGATGTTTGTTGGGTCATGGTCCACAACGATTGCCAACTGCACATTTAATCAGTACGCCCACCTGATAATGAATGGATGCCTGAATTAACAATTTCAATTTACTATGACCATTTTCTGTCAGAGTAAATTGTATTTTATTCTTTCCTGACACACAAAATAAAGCACTTCTCTAGCATTTTTTCAGGATCAAAAGTTTTCACAAGCCCATCATACTGTATGTCCTTCCCCCTTCCCCACTGGCCAGAAGGATAGCTACCCCTTCCATCTACCCCTACCCTCAGGAAAATTTCCCAAAATTTGGAATTTTCCTTTTTGTTTGTTGTCAAAGCTTTGCCCACAGTAGAACCATTTGACATATATTAAAGCATCCTAAATAAAAAAAAAGTCCATGAAGAAAGATGTCATCTTTCCAACAAACCCTTCCTTACACAGCTGCTTTACCCCCTCTCCTTCTCCCCTTCCCCCGAAGGAACCCTGAAAGAAAACCCACCCTGTTATGACCACATTTTCAGAAATCATCTTGATAATTTGTGAATAGATTTAAGATTTACACAGGTATTTTACTGTAGAAAGCACTAACCAGCATCTTTGTAATGATGCCTATGGAAATTTAATTCATACAAAACTCCTTTATTTAGGAATCCACATGCCCCAGTATCTAACTCCCATGTAACCCTGATCTGCATGCAGTTAGGACCAGCAAAGATGGAAATGAGCCCTCACCCACAAATTTTTCCTGACCATATCATTGCATGTTTCGCTGCCTTCAAAGGTAACACTCAATAAGTTTGGGGTGATGTAGATTCTCCAAAACTACCTACTTTGGGAATCTATACAAGCACCAATACTTACCTCCTAGCTACACATGTAATCCCCAACACTAGTCTGGTTTGGAAGTCTATGAGCTCCGATACTTACCTCCTACTTACATATATATACCATTATTGCCTGCAATAACTGTCTGGCAAAAACCAATAACACTGCAGGATCCCCTACCTATAGAGGGCGCCCTACAACCTAACTCTTCCTTCTGCATTTTTGCCGAAGACTCTCCACTTTACTGCAATAAGCCTGGTAATCTTAATATAGCACACTGGTGGAGGGCACCCTCCGGTAGATTCCAACAACTGTGTTGAATGAACCAAGAGAATCCAATGCCAAAACTGAGTGAAAACCCTCTGGCTGGTATTATGTGAGAAGAGGACTTGGGCAGTCGCCCTCTACCAGAGGATACCCTCCACCACTGAGCTATTAGTTTACCAGAGTCGTATTGCAGGTAGGCACATGGGGATTACATGTGTAAATGGAAGGTAATGAGGGGCAATGTAAATTAAAAGCAACACAAAATGCAACTGCATGCCTTATACTCACCTGTAAACTCTGCAACCATTCCATGCGACTCTGGTGGCTATCGGCAGTAATAATGTGTTCTTTACCATCACTCCTGTATAACAAAGAGAAACAACTTCCTTTTTGTAAAACTTCATAATAAATCAGCTTTCTGATATACTTTACCCTAATTTATGCTCTAACACTCCTCCCTTTACCATAATAAAGAAAAATAATTGTGTATACCCTGGTATCTTGATTGATGGACAGCTCTCTATTTAATAATTTGAAAATTGTATTTCTGTGACTGATTTTTTTAATTCTGGGTAACTGTGGGTTACCTTTAATATTCAATGTCTGAAATATGCTTAACAAATAATTAAGAGGAGATATAATGTAAGTTTTAACTCAGATGTTCCAAAATATATTTGGGGTGAATTCTTTCTTCCCTGCAAGTTGAAGTTCATACACATATATGAAATGGAAGTGACTCAATACCAAAGAGGATACCTATAGTGATGTTTATCACAATGTTTGTGTACAGTATAAACACTGATTGCAAATCAAGAGGTTTACAATTCCCTATATGTACAGCAATTTGGCAATCATTTAAGGAGCAAAGTACATTTATAGGCTAGGTGAATACATGCAAACCTATAGACTGTGATCATTGTAAAATTAACAGCAAATATTGGACGTTATGATGCAATACAAACACAGATAACTGAACAAATTATACAAATGTTTAAATGGATCAATACCGTTTTATAAACCTGAAAATAATTTCAGGACAATGTTGCAACTCTTATAAAGCAGCCGATATGTGTGTTGTAAATCATTTATGAGTCAATAATCAGTACACCCATGTGTTAATACCCCTACACAACTGAAAACAGCAAATACTGTATGACTTGAGTACATACATGCATTACAGAGGTTTCCTACAAATTAAGACACTGGCTGGGACACTATATTACCAAACTGATTACATGCACAGGTGGGGTTACAAAGTAACATGCCCCCATTCCTATTTTATTATTTCATACAGGACCAATTGTGCATCTTTTGAATTTCAGTGATGTCCATCAAAGAGCAATAACCAGTTGAGAATTTTGGTTTCCCCCAACAAAAAGTATACTTGGGGTGATCAGTGTCTGTCTTTAATACTGGTACAATACTAGCTACTGGCATTTACAGAATAGTAGGGCGCCAGCTTGTCGAATGCACGTCTAGCCTCACATTCCATATCACAATCTTGGAATGATGGATTTCTTAAGTGCACATTCGACGATCAGCCCATTATACAATATTTTCTTTCAAAGTACCTTGATCTGCACTCACCCAAAATTAACTCAAAGTGCAGGTGCAGTAGCTACTTTATACTACAGAGGGCCTTAGACATGTCTATCTATTTAAATGAGAATGGTTTGTCTAGACTGTACTATGTAACAACCATGACTCCATCAATTACCATACACATGTACTGTTTCACACATATTACATCATTTGTTTCCTGCTAACAATGCCAGCTAGTTTATAAACAATCTGCACAGCCAGCACCACAGCTAGCAAAATGTCTGCTCTAGCCAGCAGAATGTCTACTCTCAATCAAGCGACTGTCCCCCGCTCTTTCAACCAAGTCATTCCACCCTTGCAAGCTTCCTAATGAGAAATTAATCACTCTGTCGAGAGCTCTGGAATCAATGCAAAGAGTTGGCTGCTTCTTATTCTTGATCATCTGCCTTGTCTGGAGGAGAAACTCAGAGAAGCTGAGGAGCAACTTTTCCAATTGCCTTTAACTCTACCACAGGCACATTTTCTCCTTGTTCAGTACCGCCCACACCTCAAACAGCCTCCGGATGAGAAATCACAGCAAATTATCCAAAGCAGTCTGAAATTTCCCCGTCTACTCTGCCTTTTCTCTGCGTCCATCCCAGAAAGAGTTGGCTGGTTTTATTATCAAGAGAGAAAGATAACTTGCTACCTTTTGTCCCAGGCATATTCTAGCCTAAATCGATTTACGATATCAATTTACTGCAGCTTGCAAATGACTTGATTTTCTGTATCAACTGTGAGGACTGGCAAAACTTCCCAGACAGACTCTGATGCACAAACAGATTTTACACATCGTACTAAAAAAGTTGGTGACACGAAAGAACTTCCAGACAAACTGCTGTCTATCATGACATAGTAGTTTAAAATTTTCTTGCTTCTTTTTCAAGCAAATTTGAGTGATGAAATTTGGTGGAAACTGAGTCTTCTGTAGGATCCTACTGTACTGTTTCTGTTCAGTTGTCAAAAACTGCATTTCAACGGTATGTCACCTTGGAAGATACTTGTTTGGGGGAAAGTAATACGTAGATTTCTTCAGACATGCAAGGTAATGCATGAAGGTAAACTTGTCATCTCCACAAATTATGATCATCTCCTCTTTACAGAATATTTTATAACTCTGTAACCATATAGGCCTATTATAAATTGCAAAGATTACAGTATATACTGGTTCTATCCAACAAGGATAAACATCTCTGGCAAGAAAACACTCCCATCAAAAGCCAATTCAAAGTTTCTAAATTCAATTTTCTGTTTACTGTTGTGAAGTGTTTCCACAGAACTTATTTGCAATTTAGGTATGCTTACACCAATTGAAAATCCAGCTGTCAAGACTGGTAATTTACAGGTCACGAACGGGTCAAAACAGCAATGCAAACCCTAGGAGGTTTGCTAGCGCCAGCTGAAATTCTCTCAAATGTTGACAGATCCAGTACAGTACATCTCCATATGCACAGTATGGTGAATTCCATTCGTCTCCATGCACCCTACTGTATTCTTGCATGCATACTTTGAAAAAAAAAACGTTATTGTATTCAGTTGTTAACTGCACAGTAAGCCTACCATGACACACACGATAGTAGACCTACCGAATGAAAATTGTAGAGGACAGGTCATAGCCTAGCCATAATAGTTATCAATGTACTCAATACAATGCATTGGTTAAAGCACAGCCATGTATGGGATATTGGAGGACATCACAAGACTGCTATATTTTACAGTGATGTACACAACGCATTAAGATAAAAGGTTAGATGATCTAACTTTGCAAAATCACAATTTGCAATTTCACATTGCAATTTGCTTTAAAAATTAAACCATGGGTGGAAATTATGACAAATTCTGAAGACAACCCATGGCGACTGCATATACAAGTTTTAAGCACAAACACATTTAGGTTAGGCTTATAAAATAGGAGCATATGGTACAGTATATGGACAATATGCTACAGTAGTTCATCACGAGATCAAATTTGTAGTGTACAGTATACGCAGATCACATCCTGATCTGATCGCCAGATTTTGATCCTGGTAAGAGGGGAGGATCAGACCCTGTGCAGGCAATCAAAACTTGTAGTGTAAATGCTCTAGGATCAATGGTGACCTGAGATCAATGGTGATCTCACATTATGCACATTACTATGGTCACACATGTGTTTTCTCATTTCTTTGTTTACATTTTGGTGAGCACACATGTGTGCTTCTATTTGGTAGTTCATGTGGAGGTCACTTTCGCTGAAGCACGGAGGAGAATCAGAGTACGAGACAAGTGTAAATGCTCCAGGATCAAGTTACCCGTGTAATTTGATCTAATGATAAAATCGGGCAATCAGATCCGGATCTAGAGTAAATGCACCCTAAAGGGAAGTTTCCCTGTTTCACCAAGGCAATGCATCTGATCACAGTTCAGTGATGCAGAGAGGTCAGAAAGGACAACCTCCTGGTAAACTTAAAGGCTCTCTCATTTCACCCCAGACAGTAAAGTTCTCCCAACTATGTTTTATACTTTGAGCCCCTCCTCCAATTTAAACAACAACCTCTGTCAGCACACTGCCAAGACAGATGCACATACCTACGTAGCCTGTACTGAGTTTAATTTGCTTGACTCCATATTGCCACACAGTGACTGTGTATGCTTTTTTGGGAACATAACAGACAGTACAAGTCATCACTGACCAACCAGAGTGAAACATATTGTTTGAATGAATGTCAAGTGCAGTCATCAACTGTATTTAGAACTCTACGGCTATTCCAAAATATGTTTGGGCAGGGAGTTGACAGCAAATCTTGTTTGGGGAGATGTTATCTCCCCTTTAAAGGAGTGTGACTATCCTCTTCAGTTACCCAAAGATGTCATCAGCGTATGTAACATGACATATAAAGTTCAGTCACACTTAGCCAGCCCATTAGCATAAAATTAGTGTCTGAACAATTACAGAAGTTTGAAAAGTTGTAACCCACCAATCCCTATAAGATTACTTGGGTCTGCAGCTGTTTGCTGTAAAACAGCATTCCAAAGGGGCAATGTGCACAATATGCAGTATAGCCAGAACTCATACTGATGAGGTAATTATCATACAAAAAGGCCTTCTCAAATATTTCTCATGCATTTCATGGACCCCAAATGGCTAGTGGCCAGTGACTAAAGACCTGTACTGTATAGACCGATGCCTGGAGCGCACTTAAAAGTGAGTGCTGAATGAATGGAGATGGTATTTTCAGGTCAGAACTTCAGACTTTCCGTGTATCCATATTTTCTGTAAAGTACTCTTCTTTGCTTGAAAGCCAAATACTTCCTATATTTTGGCTATAAGATCATTTGGAATCATTTCAATTTTTCTCAGTTATCACCTGCACCATACAGACAGACCCATGTCGCCCCCACCCTCCACCCCAAAAATTAAGTTACTTCAAGTGACCCTGGGTGATGTCAAATTCTTATTACATCAAGCAAAAAAACCAATCCCTCCACTTTCCCATCCCTCTTATGTTTACAGCATGACTTGTACCAATTACACTGACATCCTCTCCAGTATGAGATCTCGAAGTACTACCCTGGACTCTCAACATGAACATGGAAGTATTCCAAGGTAGTAGTACTGTACTTCTATGATTTGAAGGCATTGAACAAATACTGAATGGCTCATTAGTGGATGCATATAATGGATGACCTAGCAGACAGCCACCCCTTGAGATGGATATTTTAAATTCTTCAACATACCATATTGGCTTACACTGCTGCCAATTAACAAGTCTGCATACAGTACAGGAGCTCATGCTACTGGACTGAAATAAGAGAGGCGAGTTCAATGTACGGAATGACAGAAAGACTCCAATGAAAAACAACTCACACTTACTTTCCTCTGTAAAAATGGTATGTACACATTACGCGATTAAGGTTCCATAGCACAGAGTGAGATACTCTACTGCCATTTTCTTGCCTTTTTTTTTTGTGATATTTTGTCTTTGATAGGTAAGCTCTTTTCATCAAAAAAATGAATCAGTTTCTTTAATATTCGAGGAAACCTAAGAAACTGCTATTAGGGCTGGTAGGTAGATGTCTGTACACAGCAAGTACACAGCAGGCTATACAGCTTGTCAGCTTACAGTACTCCTTAATCAGTTATATTCCAACAGTTTGTGAAGACATGAAATATTTCTTTTCAGAAAGGGCTGGTTCACTCATGTAGGCCATTAAACTTGGTTCCAAACCTCTGATGCCAAAATAGGTCTGAAAATCTGAAACTTCAACAGCGAGTCTGTCACAGCTTTAAATTGTGTGGCTTTATTAATTAGGCACTTTGATTTTCAGCTAAGGATGGGAAACTGAAGCATGCAGGTCATGAGGCCTAGCTCTGAAAGTTTTTTATATGGCTGCGGCCTAGATTTTTTTTATTTACATAATGTACTTTACCACTAGCCCAAGCAAAACTCAGTTGATATACACCCTGGGTCCTGGCATTGACCATTAAGTAGAAACAAGAAAATTAACAATTAACTCTTGACACTTAAAGGGAAAATGTAGTCAACCCAATTTGAGTATATACCCTGGATACCATGGATGGATCTTTTCAATCATGTGACTAGGCTATATCCTTGTTTAATTGTTTGAGTCAAGCAGATTAACTCTTCACTCACCTTCAGGGTGCAATCTTTAATACCTGAAAAGTCATGAAAGAGTACTTGCAAAGGAAATAAAAGGATATTTGTTACAATTAGCTGATGTTTCTAAATAAGTTAGGGTGACTGCCCTATTTTAATCAAAAGCCATAGGCTTCTAGGCTTACAATAGCACATGTTATGGTCACGTTTTATATTCTAATATATATAATACTATTCGGACGTGACAGAGAATACTCCAGATTCTGAGCTCTCATTGGATAATCGTTTGGCGATCAGTACGAATTGCCGAATTTGATACAAATGTGTGCTAATTCGTAGTACTATTTTAACAATTTTATGGAAATGGGGCTCGATTTTACGGTCATACATAATGTACGAGTTTTCCTCTTTTGTCGATGTCGAAGGTGTCAAAAGGAATTTTCAGATTATGGAACCAAAATCTGATTATGAGAAGAAATGTGTAACAAAATTGAGTCAAGTGTGTGGTGTTCGACGCAAAACCTTCGACCAAAATTAGGTGACCACCATAGAAATAAAAGTAAGGGAGAATGACGTCTGCCGATCTGGACTGAAGCCATTGAATTGGCTACGCTGTAAGGCAACAGCACCTGCGCGTAATACAAATATCACGTCATTTCTTTTACCCCAAGTATTGGCAAAGAAACTATAAGTTTTCAAGTAAGGAGTATAAAACAAAATACTTAAGGCACCATGTCTGATTTCTGTTGTGAAAATTACTCCTGATCTTTCGAAAAACGGATAAAATAAGCTATAACTTCTGCAGCAGAATGCACACTGTACGTACGGAGACACACCAATCAACCCGTCTTTTGCCGTACAACGAAAGCGCCCTCACATTTTCGTGGCTTCACCGGTTAACCATATATGGATGCATTGCTTCAGCATTCTCTCTCACTTTTATTTCTATGGTAACCACGAAGTGCCAGTTTACCGAATGGTACATTTTGTTTTGCTTTTGGTCGCGATCTCCGCTATAAGTTCTTTTTTTGCATTTGTATTCACATATTGTACTGATTTGTTACTAATATGCTATGAAAAGTTGTATGAAGAGTTGCATAATTATGTACAAATAAGTACAAACTTGGTACTATTTTACGTACTGTCGTAATGTTACTATATCCTGAGGGTGTAAAGCGAGAATCCGCGATTTCTTATGTATTTTACTTTTTGATGACGTCACAGGTGTCCAAAAGGTGAATACGGCTGCATAAGCTTACAAACTATTGTAAGCTAATAAACATAATCAGGAAATCTACCACAGTGAACCTCCCTTTTGGGAAAAAGTGACAATCCAGTGAAAGATTTCCCCATTAACCTGAAATTAAGCAATTGGGATATACTGTTGATAACAGATTTTTGTTGCTAGAAAGGTCAAGTAACATTCCATTACAACATGGGTGCCCACCCACTCTGGTAAGGGATAAGTTTTAAGATATGTGAGATTGTCAAACAATGAGAAGAATTTTGTCTCTAAGAGGGGTGCTTTCAAAGAAAAACTCATTGCAAATAATTACATGGGCCAAGAATTTGATCACACCATTAAAGGCCTTTTAAAACTACAAAAAGCAATCAAAGCTATTCTTACCTAAGCCATGTGAAAATAAAATACCACTAGTTCTCAAATTAACCTACACGACCCATATCAAAACCAGGGGGATAAGAAACTCTGCTAAGACACTGGCACTTAATATCGGGAGAACTGAACCTCAATTTTTCCGAAACCACCGTTTCTAGCCTTCGAGACAGCACCCAACCTAAAAGATTACCTACAGTGTGTAAAATCTAGACTGAAAAGTGACAGTGATCTGGAGACAACTCATGAGGTTGAAGAAAGTTACTATCTCAAGACCCCACCAGGTATGGCTAGCTGATAGTGGCAAAGCGTTCACACCTTTTTATAAATTTTGTTAATCCCATACCAACTCTTTACTGTAAATGTCATGTCATCCACTGTGCCAGACAGAAAGCGTCTAGACATTGCTACAATTTCATTATTAAGCCATGCATGGCCTTTCACTATTAACTCATAGAATGAAGCAGAAATGTGTATGTGATTGAGACTTTTTTAAATGCGACTAACATAAATGCAGGTAACTATTGTGTAATGTATCTCCTCTCTTTCCTAACCGGTCTCATGTAAGTAATCCACTTAATTGGAATACTTCCATCATGGTTCTATTAACACTAGCAATAAAAATAAAACCCTCCTAACAGTTAGCAATGCTGAACAGCCTCCATCTAATCACATCTAAAAATTTGATCTCGATTTTTCATCACAGTCCCATCTGCTGGACAAAATTACCCTGCATGGTATGCATAATCACAAACCCAAGGTATTAAATAGGTGATTTGATATTCAATACACCTAAGGGCTGGTAAACACAGGGCAGAAGGAATTTTAAATTTATTTATAACATTCAAATCGAGTGTATGATTAAGGGAGTAAACAAAAAAGGTTAATTTGAGAACAAAACTTCCAGCCCCAACAGTGGATCAATCAAGCTACAGTAGAACCTCAATTTTTAAAGGTCGTGTGACATACCACTAAAAAGAGCTGTTTCACTTGTCACTTAAAGAATTAAGTCCTCCAATCAAAGATCCGTTGGAATTATTTCAATATCTTTTACCGTTCTCAAAATATACGTCTTCGAAGTTTGATGGTTTCTGAAGAAACTAATTGCTTATGCAAAAATAATGATGTGGAGTGTTGCACAGTGTGAAGATTTCTTTTGTTAACCCTATATAAATTATCTCATAATTACTAATCACATAGATTAGTTTGGTGAGTGATATCAATATTTTTCAAGGAAAAAATTTTAAGTTTTATAATAAACCCCTCACGGAATAACTATGCTACCAGTGTCCTTGAAATTAAGGTTGAAAAAACAAAGGCTAACATGTGCCATATATGGTATGTCCCTCTTTAGATGTCACATATTTGCATATTTAGCTCATGATTATTCATGATACAAGTGTGAAATAAAAATTTCCCTGTAAAATGGTCAATATTTGATGGATTTTAATGGAAATTATGGCTGTTTTCTGGATTTTTAATGCTTTTTACAGGAAATACTATGTTTTTTTCATGTCACACAACCTTTAAACATTTACTGTAAATGACTGACTAGAACTGGTGAACTTTCTCCAAGTCTTTCACTTTCCAAGTATGATTAAAAGAAAGTCACATTAAGTGAACTCCATCATGAAAATAAATCACAGTTAGCGACACAATACTGTAGGTTCATTTTACATTATTATCTTTGTTGCAAAGTATCAGTTCTGGACACAGTTACTCTGGCAGGAATTTTTCTTTGCAGTATGCTCAAATTTCTTCGTGGTCATTTTGTGATTAAAAGAAATTTCTAGACCTTCATCTCATATTGTAAGTCCTAAAGAGTTTCTGTAAGGCCTAAGAACAAAAATACACAATATTTCTATGGCCAAATGGGTGAATGAAGAATAATCGACTCCTTTGGAAAAGTACAGCAATAGATGCATGCTAAATGCTGGAAAGGATAGGTTTGTCAGGAAGTAATTTCTCTTTAACAGTTTAGTCAGTACCTGTACTATGTACAGTATATCCCTTTAATAGCTGTACATACTGTACTCATGAACAGTCAACTTTTTGTCTGTAATAACAGAACTAAAGAAGATTGAAGACTCAGCTAGTCTTTGCAGGTGAGGAGCATTAACTCTGCCTGTATCAGTATTTGATTAACACATACTGCCAACGAAAAGTACGTATGTACACAAATCCCAAGGTACTTACGGTACAAATATCAACTTAAAGACAGACAGTCATCACCCCAAAGTATATTTTTAGTGTAGGGATATGAAAATTCTCAGTTGGTGACTGCTCTTTGATTGACATCAAAGTTTGAAAATTTGAAAGATGCAGAGTAGCTCACATTCCACACAAGGCAGAGAGAGTGCTTTTATTACATTTTATAGCCTTGTATGCTCACCAGGACATGGCCTTAAGCAATAAAACAGGTTTATTCCTGCACAAGGAGTAGCTTCGTACAGTCATGGGAGGAGCTAGAAGTTGCATAGTTGGGAGAACTGGAACTGTCTGGGATGATGAAAATTCCCCTTTAATAATCAAATGCATGACCATACAAGAAAAAAGTACAAAAGGGGGAAAAAGAGGGTACAAAGAGGGGACAAAAAGTGGAGGGGGGAGGAAAGGTGTCAATACCACGAACATGAATGCCTGCCTGGCAACTACTTGTCTCACAGTTCTTCCCCATCCCTCTCCCCCTATGTGGTAAAAGCAACTGTTTGTGCATTCTTGTGTAACTATAACTCTCTCCTTGATATTAGTACAATTGCTCTAGCAAAAGTTAAGCACTGCATATCTGCACTTAAATGAAACAGATTATCCCCACCCCCCTTTCCCAAAGCAGGGCAAATCTGCCATATTGGTGAATACTCTTCGAAGTGAATGATGTGTTTTGTGCTCCAACCAGGGAGTTGGCATTGGTAATTCCCTGCTCCAACCCTACTGTTAAAATGCAAACTCAACCAAAGTAAACAGGCTACTATACTCACCAATTAAGGGAGGATGATGATTCCATTTTTACCATGTGGTTACACAAGTTGTATGTATGGCTTAATGGAGGGTAAAATATTTTTCAAAAGCCCAGAGGTGTGGACAAGTGTCTGGCTTTTACCTACCTTTCCTTATGCATGACACCCATAGTCTCACAATAACATAATTATGATGTCACTTCAATGGAATGCACCCATACACAAAAGAGTCCACACTCAGCTACAGCGCTAGAATAAAATATTTCACCCACTGTACTGCACTAACAGACAAGATAACATTACATCACAGTTTCATTTTTCCTTTTCAAATGATACATCAAAGCAACCCCAAAGCCAAAAAAATGATAATTGGCATAACATGCTATGCATTGAGACTCAACATGCTAATTATATAGAAAGGGCTCTCAATGAATACAACCTTAACTAGCAGACTAGCACCACAAGAGTCCAAGCATCCCAAAGTTCACCACCCATCATAATATGTCAATGACATCAAAATCAAATTTCCTTTCAGAGTCACCACGCTAAATTAGTTCCCATTTAAAAATAGTCATTAGTTTACAAGTCTTTGATCCGCATGAATTACACTATAACAACCAATCTAGCCTAGCAAGAATGCTACCTATGTACACCCAGAGGCAATTAAACCATGACTCAAAAAGTTTTGCTGATGATAAGTCTCTGACCTCTGATCACAAGATCAGAAGGGCATGACCTGTTTGAACCACCATGTACATAAAAGCCAGCATTGCTGCTCTCTGTATGAAACTCATCACTCTCTTTGAAACCATGGAGCTAATGTTGAAACTGATCCCTCTCTTTGAGGAGGTACATATTACAGTATTTGAGGATAAGAAACTGATAGGGACAAGCTTCCGTCCTCATTTCCTGTGTTGAAACCTATCATGGCCTTAAAACTGCCTACAGTAGTTTGCCTACTGGATATTAGTTGTAAACAGATACATGATAAAACGCATGTAAGAACAGAGCAATATAATTGGGCCTACGAAAAAATAAGTATTCTGATGGATTATTAAAACAAACTTAAACCTCGTCTTATTAAAATAATCAAGACACCTCCCTACAATTTCTCAAATGCCACCTCACTTTATATTCCCTTTGAGAGATATTCAATTAGGGAAATCTCCCACTGTTGCCCAATATTCTATAGCCCCACCCCTTCCCACACCCCATCTACCATTAACTGAACCTCCTATCCTATCACCTTATGAAAAAGTCACTTACTGTCCAGTGGGGATAAAATATCAAGAAAATAGCAACAAAAGTGTAGAAACTTTGAAAAATTGCAGCAAAGTTTTGTAATGACCCTAGTCAGAATACAAAGTGCATCTTGGATTCACTACTATAGTATGTCAAAATGACATAAATAAGACCCATCTCTTCACACAATTTGCAGTAATATGCAATTATGACATATACCCAAGATTCCGTTGAGGCCCCGAGGCTGTCATTTAATTAAGTCAACATTCACATTTCAGAACTACAGATACGCCTTCTCTGATTACCCACAAGGACTTTCATTTGTTTTTCTTTGATAATTTCAAAAAGTCTATGAATAAACTGAAATTCATCTAAAACTCCTGAAGGAATTAATACCAGAATGTTGTTATTGATGATGAATGAATTCCAGTCCTAACAGAAAGCATTTGAAGTTCATATCTTACCAGTATGTTAGTGAACTTTAAAGTGCAGTGACACTAGGGAAACAATTTCAATATTACTGACATTTAAAAGAAAGAAAAACACTCATTATTCATATTTATGCTACTTCAAGGAGGGCAAAGACATGGTGCTGCTTATCTACATTTAGAAAAAATTAACACTGCAAGGAGTGACAAGGATTAAGATGAACTTTTTTTTGGGGGGGGGGGTCAGGGCTGAACAGGAGGTAGGGGAATAATTTTCACCAAAAGTGGTTCAGAATTGCAAATGGCTATAACCAAACAAGGGCATGGACAGGAGTGGGTAGCTGCCAGACTGCTCATGGCACATCCACTGTAGCATTTAAGTGCTTACTATGTACAGCAACATATATCTCTTTTTTTTTTTTCTTTTTCTTTGGGGGAGTGGGGGGAGGGGGGTCATTTTTTTAATTCCAAAACTTAGGTAACAAGAATTTAAGTTTTTCAGAATATATGCTAATGTAAAATGCTCTTTACTTTTGGCAGCTTCAGCCAGATTCTTCATCTCAATTGCTTCTCTCTAGCCAGGGGTTATATGGATACCTGTAAGGTAACTTTTTACTGAGAGCAGTATATACAGCTGTGTGAAGGGCCTGTCCCTGGAGTAGGTTATCACTGACAAAGTGAAATATAATTTGTGATGATCACTATGACATCTTCATGAAAAAGTGCTGTAAGAAATTTTTAAATGTAATGTAGTCATCAATACTACTTACGATATCAGAAACTGAAAGCTATTCTCCAGAAGAAGTGTTATGCAGGCATCTTTGATATCGACACTTACAAGAGGTTGATCAATTTCTGTCTGGGACTTGTACAATACCATTTCACAGCTATTTTTATGAAGAACAAACCAGTACCGTTTCTTCTTCCACCTTCCTAAAGCTGTTCAAGAGACAATGTAAAAGATAAAAGTTACTTGCATTTTTTTTTTCAGCTGGAGTTATTTGCTAATAATACAAACATCACTTTAGACATACTTAAACTGTACAAGGGTACCTAATTCCTTTTTGAATGAACTCAAAGCTCATATCCTCATATCTCTGGTATTTATAGGAAAATACCTCACCATCTGTTAAATTTCTTGACATTTTTTCTATAACTATACACCTAAATAAACATTACTGCCTGTAACTCTAGTGTTGAGAGTACAGTATGTACATTAACACTCTTTATTTATATACAGGTGAACATATTAAAAACAATATAAAAAAGAATAACACTGTAACTGCCCATTAAACTGAGTCCTGTTATTCATGTCTGATTTTTTTAATCATGTGACATTTCTTTTGTAAATAATTGTTCAATTCATACATGTATGATACTGTAACTTTTTTGTTTACCCATGATATGCAAGATTTGCATTGTCAGAAAAACCATGATACTGGTACTTGGGAGGGACATTAAAGGGAACATTTCAAAGATTCAACTGTGATCTAAACTATTTTGAAAGTAATGCATAAGTCAACTGTAACCACAGCCCCCCCCCCTCCACACCCTCCCCCAGGCAGTAACAGGGCATTGCAACACTTTTGTCAGGGATGTACAGTTTCTTTTGTCTCCACTTTGCTGGAACTTGACAATACTTTTATCCAGAGTGTGCACTGTGAAGAATGAGCCGGGAAATTGTGGAGATTTGCAAGGGGGCTTTATATACATGTACTTTCATGCTGTGTAGGGGTCTTGCATTGACATTAGCTAGAATGTTTGCCCAGGTGATGCCCTACCCTACACAGACTTGTTTCAAGTTTACAGGGGAATGAAACACAACTCTTACATTTCCATATGTTGTAGGTGTTGGAAGTGGGGGCTAAACCCCTCCCCCACCATCAAAAAAGTGGTGGGAAGGAAAATGCCCCTTATTTGTTCCATCTTAAAAACAATGTCATGCAGTACTATAAATGCACAGTAATTTACTGTACCTTAAAATCTGCTCCATACAGTATGTCACACCAAATTGTATTTAAGGACCCTCAAATATTCAAAAATTCCCTACTCCTTCTCCTTAGAAAGCTCCCCAAGGTGGATGGTCCAAAAGAACATTCAGCCCCCCCCCCTTCACCCCTGCTGAGAACAGCTTCCTATGCCTATGCCATGAGTCACATCCCCTATAAAGTCCATGCCATGGTTACAACTGACAAGTGCATGAGTTTGGGGTGACTGCTCCTCACTGCATGTAATAATAATTTAGTAAAATGTCCACTTATACTTCTTCTATACTTCTTCACTACAACATGCATGCATCAAATCGCCCCCAGTTTCACGTAAATACCCTACATGCAAATCACGGTAGAACTGTCACCTTCAGCTCACACACAGGTCACACACAGGTCTAAGAAAAGCATACTACCATACACAACTTCTTGGGATTATAAATGTACAATATTTCAAAGTTAGATGTGCACTAAGGTTTGTTTTGACTCAACCTCTGTTACATTTCTTTCCACTGAGATCTCCAAGGGGTCAGGTGGTGTAAACTAATCCCTTTTCTTAAAGGGAAAGTGTAGTCACCCCAATTTGAATTAGTATACCCTGGTATTCTAATTAAGGAGTGGCTCCTTTCAGTCATGTGACAATATTTTTGTTGCTTATATCTTAAATTTGTGCAGAATGACCCATATAGTTTAGCCTACCTCTAATATTCAATATTTTTATTCAGAAAAATAATAAAAGACACTAGTAAGGGAAATAAGAGATTTGCAGGATTTAGCTGTTGTGTGGAAATAAACTTGGGGCAACTGCTTATTCCCTTTAATGAAAAGTTGTTAAATATGCTTTCACAAAATTATAGAAAGATACAGTACTTGTATTCCCTTGCAAGGCTTTATACCCAGAGAGCCATTTGGACTCCCTGAAACCTAGATTGCCGCATATGTATGACAAGTACATTTTAATGCAAGAATTTCATTAGTATTAACTGTTTAGACTCCCTGAGCTCACCATCCTGGCTAAAGCCCTGTTCCCTTGAGAATTGAATTTTTAATCTTTTTCTGATACCAACTAAACCATGAGAGACAGCTCATCTCAAATGTAATTTTAATGTAGTTTTTGTACCAATTAAAACAAGAATTTGCTACACACACATAAAAAAAAAACCAACAAAAAACCACATGTACTGTATGCTACTGTATACGGTACCTCTGAAGGAGCTTTACAGAATCATGAACAGTATTTGTATGCTTTAACTGATGCTTGCATCTTTAATTTACATATAAAGTCAAACAGAACAGTACATATTTTAATCTTACTTATAATAAATCTTTCAGAAGTCAGGGCTTAAATCCTTGCTTCCCAAGATAAAATGAGGGCATCAAAGACAAACTGTAGTGCTCAAAGGATACTGTACATTGAGTCAGAATACTGTAATAACACAAAGTGAACTCAGCTCGGTAGTAAAATGTTAAATTGTGTAAAGTCTGATGTATTCAACTGTATGCTCTGACAACACTGCATTAAAGCTTCATTCACCTGCACAGTAATGTACATACTGTAGGTTTAGAGAACTTAAGTGCCAACGGAAGCATGACAGGATTCACAACTTTGTAATCTTTGGTTTTCAAACTTGATCGCTTCCTTTCTATACAAAATTTATCAAGAAGTGCAGGAATTCCAAAATATCAAGAGTCATTTTTTTCCACAACAGTTTTCAATAAAGGGTTTTACACATATTAAGTTTGTCAGGCAACTAGTAAACACAACACATGGCGACAATTTATCGCTAATAAGGACCATATACTGTAAATGAAGTATACTGTACATATGAGCACTAACGCTTTCAAATTACACTTTTGGCCAAAGTGCCAACATACTGTAGAAGGTATAATTATACTGAAGAGGTCATCCTAGACTGATTTAATTTGCCACAAAAACACTGCTTGTCACAATTAAAGTTTGCAATGGGTATAGCAGCCACAGCAGTTCTAATACATGTGTAGTATGTACAACTACAACATTATAGTATGTTCATGATCATGTTTAAGATTATGTGTGGAGGACCAGGATCAGGAGGCAGAACAAAATAGACCTGACATTCCAAACAGGTGTATGCCTCAATACATCAACATGCATACTACCAACTTGGCAAAACTCCCATCACCACAGTAATACACTGCAGGTACTGTACAGCTACCATAGCCGACAATAGTTTTCAGTTTTTGTTTTTTTTTTACTCAAACTAGTAAACATACCAAACCATCTGGATTTGGGGGCACATGTCCTTTTTGCCCAAATCTCTGTGTCTTTTTAAAAAAATATGCCCAAATTTCTATTAAATTCTGCCCAAGTTTAGGGATTGTCCAAAAATTTAGGGAGCACAGTTGATGCTCATAGTAAACTCACACAGGCTACTGATCCTGCTGGTAGAGTATATAGCCTAATCCTTTAAAGGGCAAGAGCAGTCCCCAAAAACTTATTTTGAAACAACAGCAAATTTTCACTCATTTCTTCTATTACTCTTTCAAGTACCTTTCATAATAATTTAGGACTTTTATATTGCATATCCATGGTAAACCAATGAGATACTCCTCATAAATTTTAGAATTCTGTGAGAAAAATATTGTCACATGATTCTCAAGAGCCATTCATGAAATAGGATAGATGACTAGACTAATTCAGATTGGGATGACTGCATTTTCCCTTTAAATACACACAGTAGCATTCCCAACACTACTAAACACAGAAAATCGTTACTGGGCAGTTCTGAGCCCACTATGAATGCTAAATTAAAAAAGGTTACTACTGGTACTATGGCATATATATACAGACAACTGTCTACTGCCAAAATAGTACATTGACCATACATAATTAAAGGCAATAGGCAGTCACCCCAATCAGAGTTAGTTCATGGCCCGTCACTCTGGTCCATGAATGGCCAATTTTGATCATGTGGCAATGTTTTTGCTAGTGAATTGTGAAATTCAAGGAGAAATTCTCCTTGCTTTTCCTATTGTTTGTAATACAGTAGTTATGTTCAAAATGTCTTCAGAGCTGCTTGTAATGCAATAAGAGGAGATTTGCAAGAATTTGCTGATTTTTTAAAGCAAATTTTGGGGTAGCTGCCTACTGCCTTTAAGCACCCAACACAGGCACTTACTGTGGAATGGTTTAAAAACTAAAAATTTTATGAGTAATGGTACGGAAATAGGTTACAGTACGAAATGATGATACTGTAAATTCAAAGTTCATGCACTTTGTCCAATATTCTTAAGCCTACTTTAAGCTTCCCATAAAAACTGTTTTAATGATTAAGGTACTGTAATGATTAACAACCACACAGCTGCTGGTACAGTAAAAAATCCAAGTGCTGACATTAACTACTGTACATTACACACTGCACTACCATGCTGTAACAGGACACACATAATGTACTCCACTATGGGACGGCCTATTATAAAGAAAGTACATTTATTCACAGTCTGAATGAACTCTGTACATACAATAAGTACAGTATATACTGTGATACTGATTTCATGGTATTATTTTAGTTCAGAATTGTTCTGCGCGTGTGTGCAAACAGTCTGAAAAATACACGACAGTAAAAAAAAGGGGGCGGAGGGGGACTCACAAACATGGCTAAATTAACTTTGAGTGAGATTGCAGGTTCTCGGTACACCCAATGATTTTTACATTACAATGTATACAGGGTACGCACTGCAAACCAATGTTTTACAGTACCTTGTCCCATTAGGCAGACAAATGTGCATATGGAGCTTGATTTAGTAATTTTGCGTTGTGTCACTGTCAAGATCATAATGTACTCTCAGTCCTTTGTTTCCACAATTATGATTTGTGTACAATATGGGCATATATTACTTCTATTTATTTACAGACATTTCTCAAAATGTTTTTTCCTTTTCTCCAAATATACCATATTATATACAATGATACTACAGTGCATAGTCCCAAACTTACTGCAGGTAATGGGGATTACAGGTGTTAATAGCAGGTAATGAGGACCAAAATCCCCAAAACTTACCTGGTTTGGGAGTCTATGAGCGACGATACTTACCTCCTATTCTCTCCAAGAGAGAATGACACTCGCTAGATGAGTGCTTGGTAAGTTAGGTCAGGGGAGCCCTCTGTTGGTAGGAAGTCTTTGCCTTGGAATTGCAGGCAATTAGGGAAATACATATGTAAATAGGAGGTATGGGAGGAGCGACGTAGACTAGATCTTCCTTTACTAATGTAAATCCCCCTTCCCCTAAGAATTAAATGTCTTACATAAACCTGAACTGATTTCCTAACTTTTCTTCAATGTGATCTTGTTCACACATACAGTACTGTACAGTGACAATCTTAATTGTCCAACCTAATTTGTGACCATATGTACACAGCTACTAAACACCTTTATGTTCTTCCATTATTAAAATGATGCAGAGTCCATAGGGGACATCAAATTCACATGGGAATAAGATACAGAGGCTCTGTGCTTCACTGGACTTGACAAGTCATTCTAGCATTCAATCAACTGGACACTACTGACCTTAAACTCCAGGCAAGTATAATGGGGATCAATAATTTTATAGAGCAAGGCAAACATAAATGAAATGTCAGCTTTATACTGTAGTACACACAGTGTCCGCACTGAGGTGCATGATTGCACGATTCCAGCACCTGGCTCAAGAAATCCCACAAAGTTTAAATTTCTATAAATGACGGAAATTTGCACATCCATTTACTTGCCAATGTCTTCAAGTTAAACCACAAATGAACAAAATCCCTCCTTTACAAATGAAAATCCCTCCTAAAGTTTCTTTTTTAAGAAGTGAATTTCCTCTTTAATTCTGAAGCTTAGCGCTAACAATGAGTACACTCATAACATTTGGGGGAAAAGGGCAAAATGGAAGGCTCACTTGAAGTGGGCATGACATGGCCAAAGTAAGTTTCTCAGGAAATAATCTTTGGGTACAGCTTGAAATCAAATGTTTCCGGACATCCATACATACAGGAATACAACTATGTGAATTTCCAAATAAAGGCCAGGCTCAACCCATCTGAAATCTGAAAGCAAAAAATGTGTGTGAGCGCGTATCTAGACGTGACGTCATTGGCCACACAGACAGTAACACTAATGTATGAGGCAGCTCACCCATCGTTCCACACACTTAATCATGTGCATGCTAACGCTCGTTAGCGGGTACACCATTGCAAACACCTGTTCTACGATACTAGAGCAGTGCGTGTGACCATGCAGTGACCACACTGTGAATGCGTTGTTGCATGGTGACTGCTTATCATTTGTAATACTGTAACACAGTCACTGAACAACACACAGGGTACAGATGCACTTACGGACTGTCCACACATGTGCATAGCTGTTCTGTACAGCGTGCCGACCAAGTTCTTTCTGGACAGAAATAGAACTGAGGTTAATGTATGGAAGTTAAAATGCGAGCGCATGTGCACGCCAGCATATTGGCCACCGATGTGCCTCAAAGCCCCCAACATGGTCCGCGCTTGATGCTCTGTATGTTGCATGGTATTGTGATGTAATCCTTTTTACAATGCTGCTAAGATACTTAATCTCAGCGTTAAATTAGTTCCACATCTAGATACACATCCTTATATAATGCAGTGTTTGTGCCACCAATTGTGTCATAAAAGAAGGTCACCTGTTGCGGCATTTTTCAAAATTGGATTATTTGACGCTTTTCTTCAATTTCTATTTGTCAAATTGCACCAGTTGTGACTGTGTAAATTGACATCTATACTGTTTATTATTGTATTCAATCTTGCATTACACAAAACTTATTCTGGTCATGTCATGCCCACTTTAACTACATTAGTATAAATGTGTCATATCACAAAGTATGTACATCCTGAAAAGAGAAAAAAATTCCTGAGATTCTGCAATAACCCCCTGGTTCATATGAAGGAATGGAGGGGCAAAGTAGATTTACAAGTACACTCTGCGAAATAGTTAGCTTTTTACTTGAAGACTGGCAAAGAAGGAAGGCAGCTAAACATGGTGCCCTCTACAAGGGCTTTATCCTCTATGCTACTGTATTAACAAACTTGACAGATGGTAATTGCAGGCAATTTTAACATAGAATACTGTACATGTTTAAGGTAAGGAGAGGAAAAACAGATGCAAAGTTCAACCTCCTTTATGGAATATACTGTACCTGTAGGCTACTCTCATGTATTCTCTCTTAATTTCACTCCCTTCTGTTCTCACTTTTTAATTCCTTATTGCTAACTGAACATTTGTCAAAAAAGTGCAAATACTGAGTAACAGCTGACTTGTTTGAGACTTCAAAATGAATTTAAAAGAGCTGTCTACACATGATCAAAAATTCCCCATGTCATGTTAAAACACTTTATACTGCATTCATACTGATAATGGAAAGACGTTTGAAATTTTACAAAACTACACACATGAAGAGTAAAAAGATTGTACCATACAAATTCTACAGTATGACACAATTTCAATGACAAACACCACTTTGTACCGCAGACTGCAAATGATTCTAGCACACTGGGGACACCACATTAATGCACAAAAATTGATTTTTGGAGGTGGCACTCAACAACTTCCGTCAATGAACAGACCCATGTGTAGCTTAAGTGCCATCTTTGCCCATTTTCACACTTTCTGTTTGCTCAATTACATCAAATCCTCCTATTCTATAGTACCTGGGAATATATTCATGGAGGAAAAGGTTGAGTAGCACTCACAAAATTCAATAAGAAGATAATATTAAGGAAGCTGCATCCAACAACTCCAAGTACATCTACTGTATTTCATAGGAACATGAAGTAAACCTACCTCCAATTTCCAATTAAATTCCAAATTTCTAATGCAATAAAAAATGGAAGTTACCATATGCCAATATTTTAAATGAATGCTAATTAATTCCAAACACTACCTTGAAAAACATCTTCATCAATTAGTACACTGATGGATAAAATGTTCTTACCACTTAGTAGGTAAATGCAGGGAAATATGAGATGCTTTCCAAACTTACCTTGAGTGGAAAAAATGCTCTTAAACTTTTTAAAAAGGCTTCTCTAGGTAAAAAATGCTTTCAAAATTTAAGATGTCATATTATCCTTGAACTACAGTATAGTAGGTCGGACAGCCATTTTCCATGCACTTAGGTTACCCTAAATTAGTTGTATGTTAAAATTCTTTACAGCATGTGTAGACTGCACAAAAATTAGAAAATGCACTCAAAGAGGTGGACCTCAGAATACAAGCTCTTTAAAAACCAGTTAATGTATTGATTCAGGCTGTAATTGGAAGAAGTCTGAGGATTTGAGTCTCTTGAGGGCAGTATTGTAGTTCTTTGAGGGCCCAGTTTCACGTTTTTGCCTCTTAGCAATGAGATTAGTCTGCACAGCTTCGAATTTCCAAAAACATTAAGTTGGAACAAATTTCAGAACACCTCTCAGTCCTCCCAAATCAATCAAACTGGAAAATGTGTTTTACACATACAATGATGTGTTTCACACATACAATGCGAAGGTTTCGCAGTGTGTTTAATTTTAAGGAAAGCTTCTACAGGAAGAAAAGAGCTAGAAAAATGTTTACACATAACATACCCCCTACCCTCCCCCCCCCCACCTTCCTGGCATGGGTATCCACAAGTGACTACCCCTTGCTACAGTACTTCTTATTTGCATTAATCTCAGTGCTGCATGCAACTAGCACCCCCAATATCCACCATTTTGGTTCCCAAGTTGCACGCATCCCACACGATTCATGCAAATAAGATGTAGCAAACCATGAGAGTGAAAGTGGTGACGAGGACTGGAAAATTGGTCACTTCTCAAAGAATCAAATTGAGCACAATTTTTTTCATGATTTCGTAGACAAAAAATCCTATATTCCAGACAATTTCAAAAATTTTCAGATTCCCATTTGTTTTCATCCATGGGGAAGACATAACATCCAGCCTATAGTTTGAGGAACAAGTTTCCTTTCCCCTCTCTATATTAGACTCAGTGATGGAAATAAGAATTTCATCTTGCGTAGCAATACTGCTACGCATTTTCAGAATTGCGTAGCAATTTACCTCAGATTGTATAGCACTTTTGTGGAGGGTCCCCATTCGCCTCTTCCTGCCCTTTGTTAACTTTTTTTACTGCAACAGGCATTCCCTGCATCATGATCACCAGTGCTTTGCATTCAAGGGTGAAAGCGTAGACAATTATTAGTATTATATCAGTTAATGATTCATAAGAGTTTTAAATCCAAAAGGCCAAGGACCCACTTCATTTTCAAAAGACCCAAGAAAATTTAGAGGGCTTCATTTTTGTCACAGCATTCTGACCACCCTCAGTGATGCAAATTACTACCAATGCTACATCACTATATAACACCTTCGGAACAAAGAGTACCTTTCCTTGAGGAAAAGATCCCAAGTGACCCCTAGATGACCTTTGACTCCAGTCACTGACCATCATTGATAACCCCTTTAATGTCCATTCATCACTGAGTCCAGTTTATGCCTTCAGATTTGCCCAAGTATTTGTTGTGGGGGAAGTCATATTTTTCCACTTTCTCGTAACAGTGTTATATATGGCCAATAATATACCCAAAAACTGTTAAAATAAAGTAAGAAATGTAGGCAAACAATGATGTCATCCTATCCATAAATAACACTTTCCATGCATTGCACAATGTTAGAGAACATTTATAGAGAACATTTATAACCACTTTGCAACAACAATTATTGAACGATTTTAATGGGCCCACCAGCTCTGGGAGCTTGCATTAACTTGTGCACAGATGCACATGCTGTAGGTTAGGCTCGATGTATAACACGTTAGGCAATGGAAAACGTTATAAGCCTTTCTGTAGAAAATTGCCCCGTAGAGAAAAATACTTAAGCTGAAACTTGCGAAAATATTTCAGATTCTCATTTGTGAGTGTGTTGCACATGTCACTGACATGATTTGGATATTCTTGACCAGTTTGGGTATTTTGGATGCTTGAATTTGGACGATCAGTTTGCTCAATTGAGACATACTGTCTACAGTATACACTGAGTGAAGAAAGCTGGAGCTGGTCTGTGCAATCGTACTATGACTTATGGGACTAAGATCTTAGCTCTTTATGTTTGGGATTTGTCACAATTTTGAGCACATATTTACTGATTCCAAGTTGACACTGCTAGAATATTAATGGTTTACATAATAATAGGTTAATGTTTTTGGTCAAGGTTCTGAGGGGTACAGTACGCTACAGAACTTTGTTACTTCAGACACATCGACGTTGGTGCATACTGCACCTGCATGTACTGAATTACTGCACATGCACATGAAAGACACACACACCACATGCTGCACTAGACAATATCTGACATATGGTACAATACATGTACCGTGCTCTTCATTTGAGATTTGTTTTACATCCGACTTACATGCTGCTATGTTCGTCAGATACGTAGGGGAAATTTCTGTTTTTTGCGATAAATGAAAAACTTGGGAACGGATTGAAGTCTTTCAAATCATGTTTTTTTATAAACAGCATTCTTGTGATGATTAAGGAGGGACTCATAGCCACAGCCACATCTGAAAATGCATCGCAAAAAATGCTACACATACTGAAAACTGCATCGCACGGAGGTGCACTTTGCATCGCAAATTGCGATGCGATACCGCTTATTTCCATCACTGTAGACTTGTTGCTCTTCTAATTAGATGACAGGCATAACATAGACAGAGACAAAGACTTCCTCCACAACTCTATCCCCTTCCCCCACCATTTTTATGAAACAGATGACTAAAGTCCTGATCTCAACTCACCTCCGCCAGGTCTATGTTGCAGGTATCCATACCTGACAATATCATCTTCCATCATCTTGAAAAATTTTTAGTGTCTAAAACTATTCCCAGCACTGTAAACATGTCAGCCATCTTTAAATTCTGAAACAAAGATCAAAAAATATCACAATAAACACAGGTTCACAGCAAAATAAGTTTCACAAAAACACATTTCGACTTGAAATGACAAGCTCTGCATTGTTAATAGCAAAGATGCAAACACTGTTTGTTCAATTGCACAGTCAAATATACTACTGTACAGTATTATATACAAGCTAGGCTATTTTGCAACACACTACACAGTAACATCGATCATGGCATACTGTACATTATAAAAATTAACAATCATGGGGTTACACAAATCTGTCAATGTTTTAGATGGCAACAAAAATCGGAGTCACATCCTCAATTAAAGATCAGCTCTTTCCTTTAACTCCATAAAGTACTGTACGAGATTTATCACCTTCTGTACAAGATTATCATGAAAAACCTTGGGGAAGCCCCCAGTTCCTTTATTAAAAAGGAAGGGAACAGCTAGGTCAGAGGAAGGCGTCTGACATTAATTAAAGTTGATTGGCTGGACTAGAGGTCAAATCTAAACACTGCACAGGAAGAAGCTAGCAGACCAATTTATGACAGAGGGTTAAGCAGGACTATTAAACCAAAATGACATCAGTCACAAAAAAAATCTTTTAAATTTCTTCAGTGAAGAAAAGGAACAGAAAAGCAAAATGTAAAAATGCATTGAAGTTTCAATGAATTCATTCAACTAGATGAACAGCAGAAGCTCCTGCACAGTATGTTCTACATCAATTTGAAGCATCCATATATCACTATGAGAAACATTCTACCCTTAAGATATCATGCTAACAAGGTTTTCACAGCATGACCTGTGGTAATCTCTAATGACCTTTCACCTACAAGATCAACAACAACAGGGTTCTTGTATTCAAATATGGCAAATACATGCAATTACCATGTACAAAAGGTTTCCATGACTTCAAGCATGAAATATCCTGTTTTGAAGTTTTTCAGAGTTTGACCTATTGTGACTTCAGATGAACTTTGACCTCTACCTGTTAAAAGGGTACTTCTACTCTCAATCATAATGCACCTGTTAAGTATGAACAATATCTATTTTTCCTATCTTGAGATGTCACTTCATATTTGGTTTTCAGGGATTGACTACTGGCGAACTATGGTGATCTTTGACCTCTATCAAAATCATCAATTTTTCAACTCTATATAATGCATCTACATGCTAAGTAAGAACGTATACATGCCTCCTACCTTGAGATGTAGTGTTTAGAAGGTTTTCAGTGTTTGACCTCCAGTGACTTTTGATGACCTTCGACCTCCACCAAAAACAAGCTTCTTCCTCATGATATAATGTATCTACATGCAAAGTACTGTACAAGCAGTGCACATACTTCCTACCTTGAGATATAGTGTTAACATAGTTTCCAGAGGTTGACCTCTGGTGACCCCTGATGACCTCAGATCTTCATCAAAAACATAGCAGTTCTTCCTCTCCTTAATTATAATGCACCTATATGCTACTTACGAAGAATATCCATGTTTTGTATCTTGAAATTATCTTAACAAAATTTTCCGTTTGACATCTGATACCTAAGGAGACCTTTGACCTCCACATTAAATGGTTATCTTTTTCCTCTCTACATAGTCCATCCACATGTTAAATATGAAGAGTACCCCTGCTTCCTAACTTAAGATATCATGTTTACAAGCTTTATTGAGTTTGACCTCCAGTGACCTCAGATGACTTTTGACCTTCATCAAAAACATGAAGGTTTTTCCTCTCCTTAAGATGCATTTGTTTCTTTAAGTATGAAAATTATCCATGCTTTCTATATTGAGATCCTGCATTATAAACAATGTTTTCAGAGTTGAAACCCTAGTGACCTTAGATGACTTTTGACCCCTACCAAAAATGGTAGGGTTCTTCCTCTCTATGTAATGCATCTTCCTTCCATGTATTAAGAGTATCTATGATTCCTCTCTTGAAAAACTGTGTTAACAAGATTTTCAGGGTTTGACCCCTGGTGACCTTACATGACCTTTGAGCTCCACCAAAAACAATTGCTTTCTTCCTCTCAATATGGGGCATCCACAAACCAAGTATGAGAACTGTCAAAGTTTCCTTTCTTGAGATGTAGTGTTAATGAGCTAAGCAACACTAACACACAATACACATATGCATACATACTGTAAGCAAACACACGCCATCACAGATGGACAGGTTCCTCTTTTCATTGAAACCAAAAATGATTCTTGTATTGGATCCTGATGTAAATTCTTTTATCGGGTAGAGCTTATTATGTGTTCCATTTGGTCCTTCTGCACAGCTTGAAATACTTTAAGGACTAACAAGGCAAGGCCAAATGGTTTTCAACTGGCACAAAAGCAGAATTTCCCAGGGCACCAAGGTAAAGTGTGATGCAACAGAGGCCAAAGTTTGAAATCCAATGGCAAAGTACAAACAACATAGAAGGGTCCTAGGGCCATTATGGCCTCTGGTATTGAGACAACATTCGAAGGGCATCACAGAAAAGATTAAAAGGCCAGCGGGCCATATTTCTCCTTGTGCCTATGGTTCAGTCGTCAACGGCTTTCTACATTTTTGTGTAGCAATTTTAATCAACTGCACACAATTTTGACAAAAAAATCAACAGGTTCAAGATGTCAAATTCATTATTTTTTTTTCAAATGACCACAGAAGGTAATGATACTGATAAAATAATATCTAGCAAATCTGACTGAAATCACTGTTATGGTACATACAGTACAGTTCCTTAATGAGCACACACTGTGGGCTAATGCATTGGCCATGTCAGTGGCCTTCAGTACAACTTGAGCTTATCTTTCTTCCCAATTTATGTCAAAAGGTAATGTTCCACAACACTTTTAAAGTATAAATTATAGTTTTTATAATAACTAGTTGATGTACATTATTGGGAACCAGTAGGTGTTTTCACCTGGACTCCAACTGTATATTGGAGAGATGTCAAAACATAATAGAATCCACAAAACTCCTTGGTTAAGGAATCTATGAACCCTGGTTAACCTACCCACTGTAATGTAAAATTGGAAGGGGCCCTCTTCTAGAGGGCCTACTTCTACTATGCCACCTGTTAATTTGTCAGATCTAACTGGGGGCTAGTGAATGTTACATGTGTTAATAGGAGGTAAAGACTGAGGGGCAAAATACACGTAGACTGAAGCTGTTTCACAGACAGCTACTGTACAGTGTATTCTGTATTGTGCACTGCCAAGCAGTGAAAACATTTAACACACAACCAAAGATCCTAGAGAGTACAAACAACCTGTAAAATTATATAAGATGAATCCAAAGAGATTCAGGAAATTTATGTTTATGTTTTTATAAAGTAATGGACAACTTCTTTCCTTCAGGATATCTTTACCTTTAGTTTAATTAATTCACAACTTTCTCTTTCAAAGTAGACAAAAAAAGAACCTGTGCCTCAGTCTGTAACATTTGTACAATACATTGCGTATCTTTGTGGACACAACATGTGCCTTCAGTGAATGAGTTTAACACTCAGACTGGAGCTCCAAAAGCTGCTCATTAGCCATGACACCATATGGGCCGGGAACAGAGCTTACTGCAGACTTTTTGAACCCCTCTTCCCAGCCTTCCACAACCAGTGCCTAAAGGCCCCACAAATATTTCAGTATAAAACAATCCTTTTCCCCTTCCTTTCTCCTACCCCCTTTTTCACACTAAAGTCCTTCAATAGGACCTGCTTATCCCTTTATCCTCCCTCTGACCCAGCTCCATCTACCATACGATCCCCCAGGTCCTTTGGCAGAAACTTCAAGTTCAAATATATGAAAAAAGAATGAACAAAGAAAACAGTTAAACATTCACAACTCATTAAGAAAGGCATTTTTAATTTTACCACACATAGTGACTGCCAATGAGCTTTCATTTACCAGTGACTTGATGACAAAAATATAAACTATTGTGCAATTTGCATTCATTTTGTGTCATGGGTTTCATTTTCTGTTTTGTTTTGTTTACAGGTTCATGAATATACTCGGCGGCTCTTTCTAGTGTACAGGTACACCTACTGTAAGCTAACACTCTAACTGGAAATGACTATAACCATCAACTGTACAGTAACTCTCACTTTCATTTTTTAGCCTAACAGCTTTGAATCCACACATAAATTATTACACTATACTAGCAGATAGACTACTATCCTATAGGAACTACCTGTGTCATGGAATTTTACTTTATCACACTCATGCACTGCACTGAAAAACTGAAATTTCCAAGACAAACCATCTGCATGCAATTTAATAGCTACGTAGTCCATGTGTGAATACTTTCATGCTGCAATAGTAAGACCAACCTGTGGAATTCATACCACCTGTACTGACTGCTTCACTTGTTTTTAGGTCAGTTGAAAAATTTGACAGTTTCACAACACACTAACGAAACCAAAAGATTCCCAAATTTCTCAGTAGGGAGACAACTTTTAAAGGGAAATATGCATTTATGCACACAAAATTTGCATATCTTCAAAACCACCTTTGATATATTATGATGCAGTAGGCAATGTAAATAGTACAGTAAGTTAGCGGCCTAACTTCATTTTTAAGAAATGATGTTCTTAACATAAAAAACATTTAAAGAATGAAATTTATTGCTCTGTAGCTCATGCACGTAGATCATTTTTTCACCCAAACTTTCAAATGCTCAAATGATGCATCATTCAGAACTAATGTAATACGTAATTTAGGTTTGGGAAGGCAAAATTATTTCCAGAGGTTGTTTGTGAGACTGAATGGTTTAAATAATGATTTAAAGATAATTCTGTATGTACCATATTCGTGCCATGTAAATACAGTATTCCCCCTTTTGCTTGTGCTCCCAACTACAGTATGAGAGGGACTGAAACAGTTACTGCTAACTGTGACTATTGGTCCCACCAATATACACACAGCACCGAAATTTCTTATTACTGACATGGCCAACTTTATGAGTGAGGATGAAAGATTGCTCTTTGCATTCTTCATGTCCATGGCAAGCATACAGTAGAAGGAGAAGTAAGGGATACTGGGTGTCATCAGTGGTGGAGCAAGGAAATTTGGTCAGAGGGGAGGAGTAAGGCCTGTAGGGGTGTTTTGAAGGAGGCAGATACCCTATGCCTCAATACCTGTACGGTACAAACCTAAATGGGCGCTGACAGGTGATTTGAGGGCGAACGACCCCCTGACTATACGGACACTCCGCCACTGGGTATCATGAGTATACAAGACTACAATCAACTGGAGGTGGCACTTTTGCCGGGAGATTAATGAATGTTTGCCCGGAAATAGCATATATCTTACCCAAAATAGCATACATTTTGCACAAAATACAAAATTTTCTACCCGAATGGGGGCTGCAGCCCTCACTTTCTTCCCAGCCTTGTAGGCCTATGCTAAAGCTGGATGGGGTGCATTTTACAGAATCCTTGATGACGAGCCAAACAGAGTTTGAGTATTTGCATGGTTTAATATCGTAGTGAGTCCTACATTTGATTGAGAAAAGGCGACACTAACTGTACAGAAACTATCACCCTTCCAGAGCGAATGGTTGAGGTATGCAATGAAGGTATATTACAAAGGGCTACCTGAGCCCGTGGGATGGGGGAGGGGGGGTACCGCCTCAAAAGGTATTCAGTTCTTAGTCTTTCTTCAGTTATCATTTGTCCAAGATGTGCATGAGAAAGGCCTAAAATTATTTCAAAAATGCCAAAATCAAGGGCTATTTAAGGTTTTAATCCCCCCCCCCCCCTTCCTAAGCTGGTTTACAAGTCTCTAACAGCCATGAGTTTTAGGCCTAATTTTTGTTCAACAAATGTCCACCTTATCTGACACAAGGCTATATTTATGGACAACAGGCCTACAGAATTTAACTGTTGTTTTAATTAATCATCCTACAATAACTTTCGTTTACGTGATCTATATACAGTACATCTTTTCAAAAGCATATTTTCGAAAGGTGGTTTTGTGCCATCATGCGATGGCTCTCCATGCATTTAACCTCATGCTAATATCTTTGTCAGTTTTAAGATGGGTGTTGTATAATACTGGAATTTTTTCCACTGCTGAAATCAGACTTCACAATCAATCGCCAACTGTGTTCTTGTTTGCAACGAGGTTCTTCTACAGTGCACTAACTTTGTCGCGCAGGTGCATTAGACATATTTTCTTCCTTCAATTGGAGGAGAGGCTACCAGGGCTGGAAGTTAACTTATATGTACAAAAGTTTGGACAATTTAAGCTGTCTGGACTGAGATAAAGTAATAGGCCCTTTAAAGTCTGCATGTACTTTACAGTGAAATTCCAAAACCAAAAGCACTTATGGGAATAATACATATGTAGCTCTACATTTTTGTATGCAATGCTACATTAGCCATAGATCAGTCCATACAATAACATGATTACTGAAATCCTGTAAGTAGCTTAATGTCATAACTAAAATTCAATCAACCAAGTGGATTTTTAATATCCAATTGTCCTAGAAGAACCCTGGATGTACACTTTTTCTTTTGCAGGGTGAAGATACATTGTGCTTATTGAAACTACAGTTTAACTGTACTTAGTGTGCATCATCATGCTCTTGTAAAATGGTACTTAGCCCCATCCTTCTGAGTTCAGCGTGGTCTGTCTTAGGGTTAAAACAGAGACCAAAATACCACATAGATATTAAAAACCAGCAAACTATCAATGAGAGAACTGTTATACCCAAAACCTTCTAATGAAACATAAAGATACTGTACAGTATTACGTAAGGTATGGATGGTACAGTACAGTACACAAAATGTTCCTCGTTTTGACAGATATGTAAGTCATCTTAAATCTTTCCCCATCCATTCCTCACCACACAATTTATACCAAAATGAACTCTGCAAGAGTACAATATTCAGTGTCACTACTACCATTCATGGCCTGGCAAAAAAGAGTGTGGATTTAGGGTCAAAAATGGTGACAATAGGTACACAGCTAATGTACTACCTGGTCAGGTTTGAAGGTTCAGAGGTTTTGGAAGTATACTGCTGAAGTATATGTTCCTGTGTCAGTTATGATGTCTTTGTAGAAGTCGCAACTCCATTCATAGTTGCTACTAACAGAGGGATTTCAGTCACATGACTTTAACCAACTAGACCCAATTTTGAAGGGCAAGGTTGCGCGTCTTTTATGTTTTGAAGAGCAAGCGTCCACTGTGTCACAGTAGTATCTATGGTTATGCCATGCGCGTGAGTTGTAAATTCGCTTACTGCGCGTGTGTTTTGCCCTTCAGTGCCTGGGAATCCATTGCGCGTGATGTCACATGAAATCCCTCTATAGGGCTGCAGATACCAGGGTCCAGAAATATTGGAGTTGCCCATGCCTATACTGTGCAACTTCTAATTACAGCTGCTACTGTAAATGCAATTAAATTGACTTCCACTATTAGATTTCAGCACCTCATATCTCCCTACAGGAGGGCAGGAAATTACCTCAATAAGATTGAATAAGAGTTTATTTATGAGGAAATATGAACATGACACAGCAAAGAGACCTGTATGTCGCACTACTGAAGTCTTACAGAACTGAAGGGAAATAAATGATACTGTAGGAAACAAAAATCCTCTTGTATGAGCAAATACCATACTCAGTGTATATGCAATAACACAATAAATATAAAAAAAAAATTCATCCCCCCCCCCAAATGAAAGATAGCTCCTTGAACATGTATAATAAAAGGCGGGCTAATTAGAGTTAGTCCATCTCAAGCATGGGGACTTAAATTTAGGCTTAGACAGTGATTTAGCCAGCCTGGTGTATTTGTACAACTGACTGTGCACAATGCACGGGAATGTAGCTGAGCACAATTAAATCTGAAGAGTAATTTCAGCACAGGTGTTTATTTCACAGAAACCACCTTGATTCAGTTTTGCAAAGAATCAGAAATCTCAGTACAAGCTGTACTTCTCACCTCAATTGCAAGGAAAAGTTTTGTCAAATATTGCACCATCTGCCATTTAAGCACCTCTCAAATAGAAAAATTTTTGAAAGTACTGCAGAGGACACCCCTCCCCTTACACCTCTCCCCAGGGCTATCCATTCAATCTATAATTATATGTTTATAAATGCTCAGTACGTCCCATTGGAGAACTGACCTGGCTCAATCACTGGGCTTAGCCTACCTTCTTTTCTACCCTTACCCTCTTCCCTACCCTCAATACACACATGCATAGAACATAACATATATTTTACATTAGGTTTATTTTCTTTTTCATAGGCCAGATGGGGTTGCTTCCTCTCCCCGACGATGGGTTCCAACCTCCTGGACAGTTTCAATGAAACGGGGGTTCAGGATTCTCTAATAAGAAATTTTTTAAGCATTCAAATTTTTGCTAAAGGTACCATACTGTAGCACCATTTTGCAGGAAGGCCACCTTACATAAACAACATTTTGTACAGGGTCACCACCCCCCCTCTGAAACCCCTAGACAGGATGGTCGACCCATGCATCCAGCCAAATCATCCCCCCCCCCCCTCCAAAAAAAAAGAAAAAATTAACACCTGAAGGGAAATGCCAAAAATGCAGATGAGATGATAATGAAGCTAGATACATTCAACAAATTTTGGCATTTAACAGCACCTCATGTGATGTTTCTGCTTTCGCCATACATTATGCAAATTACTTCAATATCTGTCACAATCTTTCACCAGCGCAACCCAACGGTGTAATTTTTGGCTGATAGTTTCCGATAGTGCACCCCCTGGGTACGTAAAGTCACTTTAACTTCTGCAACAAGTGCTCAAACCATGATGCATCAGTAAATCTACCACACAAAGTGAAGAAATGGAACAAATATTGATCGCAAGCAGTCCTTAGGAAAGACAAACGGTACAGTATGTGCATGCACATGCGGTGAGTCTAGGAAAAAACAAAATCTTATGTTCTGAAACAATGCTAATACATTGCATACAGTATCACATCTGGCTAGCACAGCAAAGAGTCACTGCCTTTAACTGTGCTACATATAATATACACTAATGAAAATGTATGCTGCTGGATGCTAACAGTGGCATCAACTGCAATTATTCAGTGGCCATACCTTGTTCACTCTAAATGCTAGGGACGGTACAGTCACACCCAAAATAAATGTTTATACCAATCTGGAACTGACTGAAAGCAAATTCCTTATGTCCACACAACTGAGGGAACCACTCACCCAAGACAGAACTCCCCTCTTCTCTCTCTCATCCCAAAATCCCTCCATCTCCAGTTTTTCAAGGATCTAGGGTCACCACGCACTGTAAAACACTAAGTTTGAGCTTATCATAAGAGTGAACTTCAAATATGTAGAAGATACTTATTGAACTCAAAATGTAACAGAAGCACACATATATTCCAAATGTCCACAATTCCAGAAAAATGCAGTGCTCTAAAAATTCAAACAGAGAGAGAAGAATTTTAATGTGACTACCCTGACAAGAACACAGTACAGTGAATTAAATGCACATTCAACACACATTTAACACCCATGGATACAATACAGTATTAGCATACATACCACACAGAACATGGCACTCATGTCACAACCCTACCACTACACTGTGTAAGTTCCTTTCTACCATTAATAAGTCAGACATATTTGTCAGAATGCCCTAAATATTCCCTCTAAAGCAGATTTTTAGTTTCATATCACATACATCAAATCACTTCCCAACACTTTTTTTCAGTGCTCAGCATAAAATGTCAAATTCATGACAGTTTTCAAAACAACATAAATCTTGAAATTGGATGCATCCATTGATTACCTTCTTCCTCACACTGAAGTGGTCTGATGAAAAGTGCAATCTACAGTAACAGATAGGGTTTAATACTCAAAAAGGGATGCCTATACATAGTCACAGTGACTGTATGTAGCATGTACAGTATAGTAGGCATGGGAGGGTTACTCGACTCCACTTGAGAGTCGTTCCTGACTAGAAGTCAAGTAGGGATTCCACTTTCCAGTGGAATTGTGACTCCTGGGTAACTTTCAATACTGTCAAAAGTATGCATAAAAAGCACAGTTTTCTTAAAGTGTTTCAACACAATCAGCTTTTTTGATCTTTTTGCTCCAGTCAATCGTTAAGTTTTCTCTTCACTTGGCCACAACGGTTCTCCGACATTGCCAATTAGGCACCTCAGCCAATGAGAGCCTAAAGCTTAGTGGTGTTCTTATACACATTAGTAGGCACTAGATGACATTTCATGGCTGCTGAGGTACATATTATGGTCCTCCGTCCGTTGTGACATCATTCAAGGAGTTGCAATTCCTTCAGAGTTGAGACTAACAGGGCTACAGTACCAGACTCCTAAAACATGTTGGAGTCTCCCAAGCCTAACAGCCCCCTGTGGGCTGGGGGTTGTAGAATATGCCCACGGTATTCCCCGCCTGTCGTAAGAGGCGACTAAAGGGGAGGACTTGAAACGAATTTATCTAGTTGACACTATATAACACATTCGTGTTGGTGTGTCGTTGAATATTATCTACAGTAACTAACTAACTAACCCAAGCCTAACAGTGACTTAATTTGTACTGTAGGCTCCTTCATGAGTGTGTTCACTGTCTTAGATGGGTTACACCTCTATATTCAGATGTCTCTATGTTCCAACACAGGTAACCCTAGCACTCTCACTCTAACCTAACCCTTATCCTAACACTGGCCTCAATGTAGACTTGAAGGGTGTCAGAATATACTCTCGCGATGTCAGAACAAAGAGATGTCTGCAGAGAGAGCAGTCCCAATTGAAGCTAGAGTAAACACCCAGTACTGCTCCAAACAGTATATAGTATCAACAAAACTCTACAATGACATTAATACACATGGTGCTCACAACTGTGTAAAATGCAACAACTGTACACACAGATGATTTACAAAGTTACTCGAGCGACTGCAGTGGCCAAGTAGTTAGAGCATCCGACTTGCAGCCAGAAAGTCTAGGGTTCAAATCCTGGCCGGGTCATATCAAAGACTTAAAAAATGGAACCTGCCTTTGTGCTTGGTGCTCAGCATACACATTGGATTAGCGAAAACAAGCCAGTGAGCCACAACTGGAAAAAAGGCCGTGGTCGTCTCGACGTGAACCAATTGGTTGGAAACTGGGACGTTAAACCTCATCTAACTACAAATTACTCAACCCACTTGGTACGTATTCACATCACATTCTACCTCAAATCTTCAATCTTCAACTAAAACTTTAATTCAAACATCAATGTCATAATGGAAATATTTATACAGGGACAGGCTTTACCTCACTGGAAGAAGTAATATTGATTTTTACACCACTGAAAAGAACACATTGAAAGCTTTCTTTGATACAATAATCACAGATATTTAAAACTTTAATGCTGTTTCAAATGTTCCCCCGTTCAAAGTTGCGGCAGCCCAACATGTTCTGAGACTTCAACATTGATACGGGGAGCACAGTTTGTCCCATGTACTTTTGTCAAGGACTGTAGCTTATTAAGAAATCGACGTCCCAAGGAATTTCTATAATACTGTACACAAAACTCAGACCTCGTTTAGGAATCTTACCTCCTATTAGTAATGGTAACTAGGGCTGGGTGCCATGTAGGAATTAAGTGCATAATGGTCACATGTGGAATAAACAAGTAGTAAAACGCTACAGTACTATCCATAAATCACAAACCGATTTTATCCTCTCCTTGTTTGTTATCCATCTCAACATCTGTGAATTTCACTAAATTTTTGTCCATCTTACTTTCTCTTAAATTGTTTTTCTTTCATTTTTTTATTCAATGGGTCCCCGTGTTCTATGTCAATGTTTTCACACACACAGTTAGGCCTAAATGAACAAGAAAGGTAATATTACTGTAAGCCTAAATAGTACAGCCCTGTAGCTTTGACACACTACATAGCTGAACTGATAATTAAGGAATAAATCGCATTTGGCAGACTATTATCGGTGAATAAACCGTCGAGACTCCAAATTTGGCAAACTAACGGACGAGACGAAGCTGAGTCCATTATTTTACAAATTTTGAGTCGAGACGGTTTATGAGACAATAATAGTTGGACAAATGTGGTTTATTCCTATTCTACTACCTAAAATGTGTGAAAAACTTCATTTTTATCAGTGCTTACATTTACTGACCGTATGTTGTGGAAAAACAGGTCAGTGTTTAACCAATCAGAATGCAGGATTCTCAATAACGGATGGCTAGAGGTGGTAGAACTAGAACTGCAATTAAATGATAAACAATCACAAAATTTTGCGACTGAGCATTTAATTGTTTTGCTACGTACCCGCTCACAGCCCTAACTGTAACCAGGAATGGCCCACCACTACGGATAGTCCAGGCCAGAAGACCCAATGGCACCAAATAAATTTCTAGACAGACTGGCAGGCTGTTCAATTCATGTTAGGCCAAGGAGGATAAAAAGGAATGACCCCAAGGCTCTTTCACTTCTTTCTCTTCTTTGAACAGCTTCAGCTGTGACGAAGAATCCCAAACCCCTTCAGTCCCTTCTGGAGTACAGTACAAGCTGCTTTAGGGAATACAGGTACACTGTACATTTACTTCCTCCTTGCCAAGTCACATGGATTCTACAGCCTGGCTGCATCACTAATCTGGAAAGTTACTGTAGTTCATCCAACATGCTTTCTGGTGTGGACTACCCAGAGGAGATAATTGGGATGCTGGTTATGTTACAGAAGTAAATAGGAAACGAAGTAGATTTTAATTGACAGTGGGTCATTTGCATACAGTACAGACAAAATCAGGTCAGATCTACCCTGGCACATGTAAACAAATGTCAGCCTTGTCAGGAATTTTAAAGGAGAAAATGCAGTTACCCTAATAGGAATTTATAGTGCGCCCTAGTATCCTATTTCACAAATGGCTTTTTTATCATGTGACACAATTATTGTTACCAAATTGTTAAAGGAGAAATAAACCCTAGCCTTTTCTGCATCAAGACTAACATTTTAATGTATGCTTTTTCCGAAAGAAACACATAGAAGGCTTGAATACATTTATTTCAACCATAAAAAATGATTTTTATGTTGCTAGTGGTTCGTGCCATTGTTGTTTGAATCCTACCAGTTCCTGGATGTACGATGATGAAAGCGAGCCTCATATCACATTACAACAAAAAATTTACCAACCCACCCGAAGTAATTTGAATTGCACATGCTGTGGTAAATAACTATAAAATGCCTGACAATATTCCTTTCACCACTTGTAATAGGGAATAAAATTCGAAGTTTCGTATTAAATATATTTTCATGACACATTATTTCAGTGAAAAGAAAAAAAAAGGTTTTCACAAGTGTAACAGAAATAGTTTGCGTGACTTGGCAACACTACCGTAATTCACCATACACTACAAAACTGATTGACACACACAGTACACAGACTGTAGTACACTGTGTAGAACTGTAGGCCATTATATACAGGGTAACGTTAGAACTACGGCAGCACTCAGCAGGACGTAGTCGTAATTTTTACCTTACACGGTCAAACTTGAAACAGTACACCTACTTGTTGGTAAAAGAAAACATGGAAGCAAACAGACTCAGATCTCACTGTATCCTTAGTTGGAACCTGAATATACAGAGGATGGATTTAAGCACCGACACAAAAAGAGCAAAACCAGGATCTGTTGTGAAGGTGGTTGCCTTTGATTAGCACTTGTACTAGTACCAGTTCTGCAACTGATCGGGAAACTGTGTGATTTTGTGTTGTCTACGCAAGTGGGGAGTGAGCTAACGGTATCGTAAGCGAAAGTGATTTTTGACAAATATGTCTGAGGAAAATTCTTTCTTGAATTCCCATTTGATCGGTTATTGAGGCAAAGAAATGAAAACTGAGTGCACCTAATGACAAGGTAGGTAGATTACAGTTACCAGGACAGGCTTACATTTAGTGGTATGGAATAGTCACTTATGTAAAGCCATAAAAATTGCTTGAAATTGTCAAAACTGTTGGCAATGGATTCTAGTCCTTGTAGGCCAAGGTAGGGTATGTTATGCTTTTTCAACTGTTCTGGGGAAGCATCAGAACTTGTTTCTGTACTGATCCTGTTAGTATATGTTAGTGTGCATTCCATGTGCAATGACGCAGACATAGTGTTACTTACGATGTGGCTCTTTTATGTCATATTTGAAGCGCCCTCTTTTTTGGAAACAAGAAAATGGCTATTAGCATCATGTGTGTGAAAAAATAATTGGAAAATTCATGAAAATTTGGCACAATGCTGTTTCGACTAGCTTTTTCAGAAAATGCGTTAGAATACTAGTGGTTCACTGCAAAATCCATGGGTTTGCTTCTCCTTTAAGTCCATGTACAATAACTCCATATTTTACCATAAGTATTAAATATTTACATTAGGACACATCATTAAAGATACTTGAAAGTGCGATATGAAAGATTTACTTGACGTTTCAAAATAAATTTGCGGTGACAGCTCATTCCCTTTAAGCGACAAGTGCATCAGTCACAATCCTGTTTTGTAAAATATTTATTACATATGACAATATCATCACTTACACATTCTTGTATGTTACAGTTACTATGTACAACTGATATGAAAATGAAAGTGACTGTTTTGAGTGTGGGAACCTGAAGCTTGAGGATAGCTTTTGGAAGATAACAGCTGGCTTTTATTAAATACTTATGTCCAGCAACATATAAATATTGTCAACAAGAAGCATGTGATCCATCCTAGATTTGAATTAACCAGGAAGAATAACAGGTTGTCACTGAAACAGGTACACAATAGGATTTCTGCAACATTTAGTTAATTATACAAGAAAAAAAACGTACTGTACAAGTTTACTGTTGAAACTCAAAATGTCTTCTTTATTCCCTAACTACAGTAGCCTTTGAATATGAGGATGCTATGATGCCCAAAATTTGAAAATTACCTTCAACATTCCCCTGAAAAAAAATTTGGAAGTGGAGACATCCTCCACTGCTATTCGTTTCTATTGTAAGTACTGGTACATGCTCTGGCATCATGAATTAGACAAAATAGACAAAATACTATATCAACAGGCATGTACTGTTTATACCATCCATCATTGTACAAAATTGTACCTATTAATTCCTAATGCGTTTCTTTCATTATTGTGATTTATGAAATTGCTTAACTTAAATACGATCGTCTTATTGTTTGTGATTACTGCAGGTGAGCATGTGAGTGTGCATGTACAGTACAGTAGGTATAATCGCATTCTGTCTGATGCACACACACATAATACATGTATATATTTGTTGATGAGTGTCCTTTGATTAATATTTGCATAAGTGATCACTTAAATGTAAATCTATACACAAGGACACATTATCTTGTTTAAAGTCTAGCTGAAGAATTGCAAAAGATGATCAATAAACAGTTTAAAAAAAAAAACATTAATTCCAGTTCATGTAATGGTACCCACCACTCACCACACAGTATAGAGGTTCTTCACCAACGTCACTACGCTGTGCGTCTCTCTATTTTGACAGTCAGGCGTCCATTGTACTGTACAACAATTGTAACTAAGGCCATATCGTGCGCGTGTATCCATAATGCACCTTCTGCACATGTTCAGTGACGGTCAGTAAGCCAAACTGAAATACAATGACGTCACGTGAAGAACCTCTATATTGTCGACTCCTGGCCCTTACACATAGACAATGGACCCTAGCCACTTCAGAGTATTTTAAGTCAAAAAGATGTCCCCCAAAGAAAGGTAGTACTGGTACAGCACAAGGGTGCAGCAGTGGATGTCTGCCATACAAAAAGGACACTAACACACCCTTCGTGGGGGTAACAAAGTGCATGACTAAAGTAATACCTGAACCCCTAAGGAACTATTTATTGCTTGATTTCCCTGACATTTTGCATCATTCACTAAGAGTAACTTGTTAAAGACAGACTGTCATCACCCCAAAGTATATTTTTAGTGTATGTATATCAAAATTCTCAGTTGGTGACTGCTGTTTGATTGACATCAAAGTTTGAAAATTTGAAAGATGCAGAGTAGCTCACATTCCACACAAGGCAGAGAGGGTGCTTTTATTACATTTTATAGCCTTGTGTGCTCACCAGGACATGGCCTTAAGCAATAAAACAGGTTTATTCTTGCACAAGGAAGAGCTTCATACATTTATGGGAGGAGCTAGAAGATGCATAGTTGGGAGAATTGGAACTGTCTGGGATCATGAAAATTCCCCTTTAAGTTACGCTTCACCTATGATGCTCCATGGAAATCACACCACTCCTACCAGCAGCACACTGACACCAGGGTGGCAACTCCCTGCTGACACTAAATGCAAATTTAAAATCTACTGCACATACTGTACAGCATGCAACAAGCACACAGGTACCCACCCTGACAGATCTTCAGGACCATGTTATTAAGTATACCTTAAGTCTTAAGTTTCAAAAATAAATGTCCACATCCCATCTCCACAAGACGTTTGCATCCTGAGATATAAAATGCTGTTTATTCACTCAATCTGAATGGTAGATTGCACAATAATTTGTGATGTCACTACTGTAGATTGTACTTTTCAGATTACAGTCTTCATCTTTCTGTGTTTTTCCCAAAGACCCTGACTTTGTGCCAAAACATAATACCTGTCTTATTGTGATAGGGTAATATGAGATGCAAGTCTTCTCTTTACAACATTCTATGAAAGAAAACATCTTGTCCAAGGTCATATTTAAAAAATTTTAATTTCAAATGAAACAAAAGCAGGTAATGTGAGCTCAGCCAAAAGGGTGCCACAAACTATTGCACAATAATGAATAAATTTCAACATTTTAAAGCTCAACCATGGACTAAGCTACAGAGATGGGAGTTAGATGAATGAGATTCACTTTGCAACCTCTTAAAGTGATTCTGTGTGTATCAAAAACCCAAAAAAAAACTAGAGCACCAATGGTGCTGAAGCTCATACCTTCAACCAATTAAGGGTCCCTGGCCTCTAGTCTTTGTTAGTAAAAGCATCATATGACTTTAAATGATGTCAAATGGCTTATGACCCCAAATCTCACACACCCTGATGGCACCCCACTGAATGTCACAAAAAATTTGTCGTGCTATCTTTGCTTTGTAAGTTGTTTCATGAATACAATTTAAGAAAGCAAAAGCCCCTAGGGCCCATCTTCGGCCTTGGACCCCATATTTCAAGTATCATTATGATAAACCATCAAAATTGTACAAGAGAATCTGTAGCTGAAGATGCACTTTTGCACACTTCATAAAAGAGCCATAGGGTCCACATGGGCTTTTGGTCCACATGGGCTTTTGGACCAAAATTCCACAAAACCAGAAACAGATCACTAGCCAAGCATCATTATAACAGACCGTCAACTCTGTTAAACATTAACTGGAGGAAAAGTTAATCACTTGCAATACTACTTAAAATGGACCCTATGGTCCATCTTGTACCTTGGACCCCAACTTGTTAGACACCCTGAAGGTACCACTACCCGAATATAATTATGACAAACCATCAACAGTGTACAAGAGAATGTGCAGGAGTAAGAAATTTGCAAAATGTCATAAAAAGGGCCATAGGGCCCATATGGGACCTTAGACCCAAACTTCCAAACACCATAAAAAGATCACTAACCAAGCATCATTATGACAGGCCTTCAACTCTGTTTAACATTAAATGGAGGAGGAATTGACCATTTTGCAATATTTCACAAAATGGACCCTAGGGTACATTGGGCCTTGGACCCAAAATTTCTGTACATCCTAAAAGAACCATTAACAGAGGATCACTACGACAAACTCACCCACGTGCTCTGACAATGCACACACAATGGAAATACCCAATGGAAATCCCATTAAGCAGCTCCCTTTAAACTAACCTAAACAAATGCACAGGATTGACCTCTTCTACACAGACAGTTTTAAAGAGGGTGCAGTACATAGAAAAATAGGTAGTAAAGTGATTTTGTGAGACTGGTAAAATAGTGGGGTGGCACAAAATTGGTTAGGATGGTATCAAAAGTATTCCTCATCCCAAATTGGAGAAGTAGTTTGTAAGGACCATTAACAGAGCTTCATTATGACAAATCATCAACACTGTACAACACAATTTGTAGGAGAAAATGTATTTTGTAAAATTTCATAAAATGAGCCATTGGGGCCCACATGGGACCTTAGACCAAAATTCAAGAACACCATAACAAGATCACTAACCAAGCATTATAATGAGACGCTGTTTCCTCTCTTTAAACATTAAATAGAGAAGAAATTAATTACTTTGCAATATTTCACAAAATGGACCCAACGGTCCATCTTGGGCCTTGGACCCAAAATTCCTGAACACCCCGAAGGGACCAATAACAGAGTAAAATTATGGCAAACCATCAACATTGTACAAGAGAATCTGTAGGAGGAGAAGCATTTTGTAGAATTTCATAAAATGGGCCCTAGGGTCCACATTGGACCTTGGACCAAAAATTCCTGAACACCCCAAATGGCCCACCACCCAAGGAACATTGTGCCCAAATTTCGAACAAATCCATGAAAGCATGTGGGAGGAGAAGCATTTTGAACAAGTGTGGACAGATAGATAGATAGATAGATAGATAGATAGATAGATAGATAGATAGATAGATAGATAGATAGATAGATAGAGTGACGCCGCGTGATCACAATAGCTCACACCAGCATGCTGGTATGAGCTAAAAACAAAAATAAGGTCCTGTGTTTTTCTTTATTTGCCAAGGTAAGAACTATAATGTCCATTGGTGGAATTTTTCACTTAAATTGAAAGAAAATGCCACAGAAACAATGAAAAGTTGTAAGCTATTTTGCAAAAAAGCTACTCACAGTAAGTAGCACTATACGTGCTGCACCAAAGAGCAGTGATAAAGTGGACTTTTGTGGTATTGGACCTTCCAGCATTCGGTTGGGGATGGTGTGATTATGTACGTTCTATCCTGCACAGTGCACATCTTTCAGAAACATTAGAAAACTAACTCACTTGTCCAGTTATACTTTGACCTTAATTTCCGGGTCAGATTTCACTTCCTGACTCAATTCCACAAGACACTGTCTCCAGGGCTCGAAAATAAGTTTTTCCTCTCTGGAGCTAAATATAGCTTCTGACGACCTTCATTTTGAAGCTTTTCTGGTGCTATGGTGCTATTTTCCTACTGTCTGGAGCTGTTTCCAATTTTTCAAAGAAACCACTGTTCCCTGCATGTAACATTCTCTGATCGTCTCCCGAATGTTACTTGTGCATTTAGTAAAAGAAATTCAAAATAACAGAGACAGGAAAGACAAAGAGCATTTTTGGTGTAACACCAGGCAGTACTACACTCCATCTCTGAAAAAGTTGGAAGGGGCCGGAGGAACTGGGTGCATGTATAGCCTATGGCAGGTTTAGATTGACCTCAGTGGCACCTTGAATGTGGAGAAGGTGCGGGGTGGGCACAGGAGTTCTATTGCCTCATGCATCTGGCGCTATTTTCAGCGCCAGACAAACACCCACTTTTCCGTTTTTCAGCGGTTTTTGCAGCGGTCTCTGGCGCTTTAGCGACAGAGCGCCAGTCTATTTTCGAGCCCTGGTCTCACTATGACTAGTATACTTTTGCACTTTGCCACATCCATGCTCGTCACTTACACAGTACATGCAGACACATCATAAATCCTAACAGTGAGGAACACTGACCTGAAGTACAGTATGACTTTCCATAATAACAGTAAATCCAAGTCTCAGACATCACAGTACCATTAGACCATCAAGGATTTGAATGACTCAAGAAGCATTAATGTTATTAAACCATGGAAGTAGCGCTTCCATGTTACAACGATGGCTTAGTCTCATACTTAGTATTAGAATAAGACAAACTCATGAGAGTGAAGAGATATATGTTTTTCATTTTGAGTTTACAGTACCTTCCTTATGTTTTCAACTTGCTTACATGGGCAGTAGTTTGTTCCAAAGTTGGTTAAGCGCTGTATGTGAACTTTAACAGCACTTAGTTCCTTCAATTTTATCAGTTTTCTGGGAACTAACTACTGTAGTTGCTTTGCAAACTTGCCAGTGAACTACAGTCTACATGCACGTAGCTGGGATTTTGCATAATATACATTACAGTAGTATGTACAATGCTCGCTCGCTGCTATGCACGTTTGCTATCCTTGTTGTGCTGCTTCGGCTTATTGAATATTCATATATTGATGCACTCCCATTGGCTGGTGCAACAAAGGGTGAGACTGAATGGAACAAAGATTGTTTCCAAACATTATTATTTTCATATTTTTTGTCATTATTTTTACAATATTTGAACATATGGCACAAACCCTGTAAGGGATCTTTATCTCTATTGATCAGATGGACTGTTATGCCAATATTTTGGACACTGCAATTTTACATATTTTCCTCCTGTAAAACACACGGAGTTCCTTTTTTATATGTATTCTAGAAATTCTACACTTTAGATACACCTTCATGTAATGTGCAACATGATGCTTCATTTACAGCAACCGCACAACCGCAGACATCGTGGATTGCTTAATGAGGAAAATTAGAGCCAAACAACCACAAGAAAAAAAAGTTTAGTATGCACGTAACACAACACTTTAAATTGATACTTCCTGGTATTGCTATCAACCCATGGCTAAAGATTCTTACCTAGGAATAAAAGCAACAAATTTGTTTCCCAATTGTCAGGGTAGGCATTATGCCAAAAACATAGCTTCCTCACCAGACCAAGAAAAATGTCTTTCTTCAAGCTGCGACTAAGGCTCTTGTTTCCTTGTAATTCAGAGAAGAGAAAGAGTCATATTTTTACACAAGATATTCAATCCATCATCTACTGTACTTTATCACATTCCAATGCTTGCCAGATTCCCTCCCATTTTCTCTGACAAAAAGTATCTTTGTAACAAAATTATGAGCAGCCCCATATTACATGCAACCTGACAAAAAGGATTTTCATAAATCAAAATAGCAGGAAGAGACAAATATGCTTCAAATACTGAATGAACAATCTAGAAGTTTTCTGGAGCAGTTCATCTGTAGTAGTGATAAACAAACGTAGGGTCCACTACATCAAAGGTTCACTAAAGTAGATCAAAAATTCACTTGACTGAAGACTGTACTCTAAACCCCAATCCTACCCTGCCCAAACCCTAACTCTAAACCTAATCCTACCCTAGGCTAATCCTACCCTAATCCTGGTCCTTACCCTTATCCTCACCCCAGCTCTAACCCTAAGTAGATTTTAAGTCTAGCAGATCTTCAGTCTAGTGAACCTTTGCTCTTAGTGAACCTTTGCTTTAGTGGAATTCCCTCATAAATATACCACTGCAGGTATACAGAAAAAAGATTCTTTCCCTTAAAATGGTTTGGGGGAAGTCAAGAGCAGCTTACGTTTAGCACCTATCCAATAAATTTTTGTAACTGTTACATGATAGTATAAGGATTAGATCCTGTGACACATTGATAACAGTAACTCTATTCCAGATTATGAAACACAATATTTAATTGACCTCATTCCAATACCAATCTGCTTAATTGCTCACTTCCTAACATACAGACCAAATTTCAACTTTTTGTAACTTGAAATTTAACACAACAGAGTCCACAACATACTGAAGTAATGAAGGCAATCACAGTGGCTTACATGTAAAATGAAATAATTACAGTTCAGTAGTTAAATGGATCGTACAGCGACAAAATACAAGAGTTTAATTCATAACGTCAGGGAACTTGTAGATCTCTTTGTTGGTGCAAATCATATTTCAATAACATGTTCAGTTTAGAAGTTATGAATTTTAGAAGAAAATATTGGCTTTAAACTGGTGCATTGCATTATGGGAAACATGTCATACAAGCAGACTAACTGAACATCTTTTGTATTTCTTTATAATCTTGACACATTTATATAAAATATGCAGACACTTTCAGAGTTGCCACATTTACTGTTGAAACATTTTAAGCTCAGTCTACCAGGGAGTTGCTATTTGTCAAATAGCAACTCCCTGAGTCTACTATACAAAGAATACTACTCAATGTTTCACTGGTGTCAAGTTTCAAAGTCAAATTAAACAATGCAATTTTAACAAACAGCATTTAAGGTTTTGGAAGCCATCTGCCAGTACTACATCTGTAACATTTTGTAACTTTGAAGCAACTGGAAGCCTGCTCTTGACAAGAATATAAAGCTATGTTCAAACAGGAATATCCCACCAGGAACTATGAGTGTGGGGTTTGAAGGGCATGTGATGAAAACTTATTCTCTTTCATTTGGAACCCCCTAAAAAGCCTCTTGAGTACATATACCTTTAAGTTCCATGGTTGTACAAAAATGCACACTGCCTCCACATACTGTAGAATGTAGTAGATGTACGAGCAGAGTACATAAAGCCTTTTGTAGCTACTGATGTGCAGTGTACAACTATTGCAGAATGCCATTCTACAGTTTAACAGTACCCTTGCGAAGGAATACTGTAGTGACTTTCCAACCCCCCCCTCCCCTTACCCTCTTCCAACTCACCAGGGAAAAGGGAGAGGAGGGTTTACACCCCTGACTAACAATTGACAATACTCTACATACAGTATGTACCTACCTATACTGTACACAAATAGGTCCCACCCACAATGAACTGTCTGCCAGGCAGAATTATACAAAACTGTCATGTGCACAGATATTTCATAGCTATAGCCATATAACACGTCTGAGTACTACACTCTAATGTGATCATTGTGATGTACTTCTTTCTTGCATTACAAAGACATCATTAAAATTTTCTCTTGTGTTCTGCACTCTAAACACACTTTCAAGTCCATCTCTTGAAATAAAAAAAAAAAACACAAAGGACACAAATGTGAAAGTTGAAATACTCCATTGAAACTACTTTTAGAACGACACTAACATAAGTTTCATGTATCTACATGTCATAGGTGCAGAATCTCATTGAAATACCTGTTGCCAGAACTGCTCAAAACTAAAAGAAGAACCTCAAAAAGGCTTGCTTTCTATTTTAAAATGCTGATGTCATGAGGTTTTGTTCATATTCCAAGGATCAAAGTACAGGACCCCAGGAGTTTGATGCTCCTACTTGTAAAATTACCCTGCAACGTACAAAATATGAATGATCACTGGTAAAAAAAAAACAGGAATGTGGGAAGCTCCTTGCAGAGAAATTTTGGTATTTGGAAGGAAATTTGGTTAGTTTTATACATGAAAATGTGTAAAATTTGTGGGAAATTTGACTTGCTTCATGCCAGCAAATGAACATTTTTTTTCAGCCCTGTGAATGATGGGAAAAGACTTTTCTCAGTCATGTTCAAATAAAACTTCTTTTTTATGAGCAAATTTAGTATAAACAGTATAATTTACCCATAGTCTGGTCAATGAACAAACCCTCATGTGTGATTGCTATATGATCATTATAACTGGAGAGTGTCATGCAAGGCTGATACAAGGTAGTAAAGTTGGAAGGCCATTTTGAGTTAATCAGAGCATCTGAGGTCATCTGGGGGTCAGTTTTGGTCCTTAGCAAGAATCTCAGCAGCTGTGCTCCTTGACACTTTCAATATTAATGAAGTCTTTTTTTTGTGAGATCCAAACTTCTGGGATTTTAGACCAGAAAGCAAATGTTTTTTTTTTTTTTTTTTTTTTTTTTTTTCAGTAGTCTGTAAAGAAGGGCCACCTTTGCTATGTCACACATTCAAGAATCACATGTTCAAGTAAGAGTATTTTCATTGCATTTTGCTGTTACATGGTATACCAATGGTGTACCAATTTTCAACCACAGGAGACTATACTCCCTCAGTCCTTTATGGTACACTGTAAGTCATCAATGCAACTTTGTTCCTTGCAAAAATGCCACTTACTGTAACATCCAGCTACTGTATCAACTAGAAAAAGTTGGAATGCATTTCCAAAAGTACACAGAAGGTTCATACGAAGTAAAGTGTGCACAACATTTCTGTCACTGCTTGTCAATAATTTAGTGACTATGAAATTACTGTTGATAGATTTTGAAAAATATCCAGGAAGTTACTCTGAATGACTCATATTGTCTACCGCCATAAAATGTATGAACAATCTACTAGGATTTCTCTACGGAATCATGATGGATTAAAAATAATGAAACTTCTTATTTAGAATGTCAGCAATTTAGGTGCCTTTTCAGCCTTCACAGAAATTGTGATATAATAAACAGCTGGCATATGTACTAAAATGCACTGAATTGGCAGATACCTGACTGTACTGTGTACAGTAACTCAATGTGTTAAAGGAACAGGAAGCTGCTACAGTGACTGATTTAAAATATGTCTTCTCTATTGATTCAGAGTTAGCTCTCACCACCCTTTCAGCTCTAATCAAACAGAAATATCCCCCACTTCCCCCACCAACCGGAATACTTTCCAGCAAACAAAAAGCAAAAAAGGGAACATAGCATTATTTGGGATGGGGGGTCTTTTCATTACATTATAAACATGCCTACAAAATGTCTCACACAATAAGAAAAAAGGAAAATAGGTTCAATCCTACTTCAGTGCATTTCACAACTTCAGTCTAAGAAATTGCATTCAACCAAGATTTCAATAACTCTTGACACTACATACAGTATTCCATGTGTAACTAATGAATTCTGTCACATCTATCACAATTTTTTCTGTCAGCTGGTATTCATTACAACCATTCAGCTGTTAGCTTCACCTTTAGCACTCACTTCCCTGTTCCTTTTCTTAATATTACATGTCTAAATTATGAATCTGACAATCCACTATATCAGGTATGCCCTGATTCCAAATCATCAAAACAACCAACTGACCTAAACCTAGTCCTGGAAGACGAAAACTCGAGTATTCTCTCAGCTGTGAATTTTTCCAAATGTGTTCCAATCACATTACAGATGCCAAAATTGGTATTTTCAGTTAAAGTCTACAATACCACCAGATATAAAACATAGATTTTACTTACTTCTTAATGCTCTGGAAAATTCCTAAAGGTCAAAGTGGTAGAATTGCACATCCTGGGGTTCTTTTGAGACGTCAGCATATAAACTAAGGGAAGAGCAACTTGAGTAATCGATCATGAACCATCCTTTCACTTAGTGTCAGACCAACTGACAATTCAATTGTCAAAACTTTGCCATTAAGATTTTCGAAGCAGACTCGATTTCCAAAATTTGTACAGGTGCTGGATTACACCACAGACAGATGCGTATACTTTAATGAGACTCAGAAGGGATGGATGGCGGAACTAAAGCTTACCTGGGGAGGGGTCAAAGGTTACTGGCCAAGATTGGAACACTTTCCTAGCACACCACTGCTCTTTGCTAATCAAGTGAATATGGTACTGTACAAAGGGGGGGGGGGCAGCCTGAAGTCCTAGGGAAAGGAAACAGAATCAGGTACCAGAGAGGAGCACAAGGGGGTACAAGGGAAAGGGTACATGGAACAAGTAAATTAAAGGCAGGTACACAGAACAAACGTCTACAAAAAGGCTATGTTGAAGGACTTAAGATTTAAGCAAAAACGAATTTTCATACTGTATTTGAAAGAGAAACTAAATCTACCCAATTTGGTGGAATTTCTTTTCAAATCGAACATGTAGTACTTGAGACATCAGCAAATGAAGTTACTACATTTGTGACCCAAAGTTAGCTTGAGGCAAGCAGGGGTTATATCACTTCCTCACACTGATGAGAAACGCTTCGCTTACTTTGTTTTTTCAGTCTATTGTACTGATCTTGAAGTTAACATGGACAGGACCCCCCCAATGTGGAATTTAAAGTTTGTAAAATTCTTATGCCCCTCATGCAATCACATTCTGATAACGTGTGATTGTGGATAAAATTGGTTGTCAAGTTTAAAGAGAAACAAAAGACTACTCATAAACATGAGGCTATGATGTCATATGTGCTTGCTTCAAGTTCACTTTGTCTTGAAAATGTGACAAATTTAACTGCTCATATCATGAGAAACACACATTGGATTTTAATACAAATTTCATCAGAATGCTTAGAATAAGTACCTCTCTAACATATCAAAACTTGATTTGAGCTTAGACCCTTCTTGTAAGTACTGTACTGTAGCTCAATATGTTTTCTCTGCATGAATGCTACCAAGAATCTATGATACACATTTTAATAATGCACTGTACTATGTACTTCAAAATGCAAATTGACAGAAAAAAACAGGTGATGATTAAGTCTGTCTTACCTGTAATTTATTTAATAAAACAATGCCCCAGACTGTTAAATGATGAAATCAGGAAGGAACTTTGGTGCTTTGGTAGGTACATCCTTTAAATAGGCCTATCTTCAAAACATCCACCAAAGACCAGCTTGCACTACAGTACAGTAGTACTACTGTATGTGAAACTCTTACTGCAAACAGTTATTGCCGTGCAATGCTCATAGGATGTCATCCAAAGGCATTACAAGCACAGTACAGTTCCTACTGTAAGAATTTGAGAAATTTTACAATACAAACCATTACTAGGGTGTTCTCAACATCTTGCAATGTAATGCCACTGGTGTCGCTGACAATAATAGACCAGTGGTAGGAAAAAACTACCAACAACCACTGAATCATAATGTCACTGAAACTTTGCGAGATACTTGACCTCTTTTCAGATCATACAGGGGGTAGAATTGAACAAATTGATGAGACGCTTGTGACTATTGTATTAAAAGTAAAACTGTGATGTGCTAATGCAGTAGTGTGATTTGAATGTCACTTTGGTCAGCTGAAGAGGCTCTCGAAAGGGTCAACAGACAGTGGCTGTGAAAACACTCTGTATACCACCAACATAGACTCTGTATGGTTTCAGACCATGAAACCATGTTTTAAGGTACAGTTACTTTAAGAAAAACATATAGTTATGGTAAAATTTTATATGAAAGTCATAGGTTTTTCAGTGTCAGGAGAAAATACAGTGACAAAGCCATATGCATCCTAAACAGAATTAGACAGACAGCATCAATTTAAAAGATGTCCTTAGCAACAACTCTGTGAGTTAAAATCAATTTACACAACCCCACATGGGTCTTCCACTTGAAACAATATTGTGGCACTTGTAACTTGTACTGTAGCCTTCATATACTGTACATGTATGCTCAGCTTCCTGTCTTTGTAATGCAATACTGGTATGGCCACTTCAAAAGACTTTTCCTTCTCTTTCTTTTTGACTAACTTAATTTCATCAAATCTTAACCTTCAATCCCAAAATAATGTGAAATCCCCAACACTACATATAATCAATACCTTGCACATCTCCTTAATTATGACACAGGTCCATACATTGATTTAATAAGTCTTTGATTTCATTACGCTCTGCCAATCTTTTAGAGACACCCATGAAACCTTGATGGTAAATTACTTTAAGTCAACCCACCACCATGCATATGACACTTAGCGATATTTTTCTCCCGCTACAAGACAGTTCTAAATAAACACAGCCATGCTCTCTCCAGAGGTAGATATTTCAAACATTTACATTCCACCTGGTCTCCAAAGTTGTCACAGATGCAGTTGTATGTGACTAGTATAGGATACAACACACTGAACTAAATGTGCTCTGTGCCTAACATACTGTGCTGTGCTACATAGTATTGCCTACAGTACTGAATGTATAAATTGCATTTCAATATAGTGCTCACAGTAACATAAATTCTATTCACAAAATAGTAAAGTAGAGCTTATTCAAGCAAGCTCTCTGTTGGTGAAGAGCCCAGTTCCTCTTTATTTCATCCCAGTCACATATCCCTCCTATGACTTTTAGAAAATGCACTATATAATTAAAGGAGAAGCAAAACCTAGGATTTTGCAGTAAACCACTAGAAGAGACTATTATTCTACTTAAATGCATTTTCTCAGAAAAGCTATAGTCAAAACAGCATTACCCAAAAATTTCAAGAATTTTCCAATTATATTTTCACACATAATGTAAATAGCCATTTTCTTGTTTTCAAAAAAGAGGGCGCTTCAAATATGACAAAACAGAGTCACACTGTGACATGATGTCTCATTCATTGCACATGGAATGCACAATAATACACAAACTAAAGGAAGTACACACACAGGTTTTGAGGTTTCCTCAGTACACTTAAAAACTGTGTCCTATGCTAGCTTTGACATTAAGGACAGATACCACCCCCAATTATGACTTTTACTTGGGGGTAAGCAAAAGTCTCAATTGGTGACTGCTCTTTGAGTGACATTAGAGTTACAAAATTCAAAAGATGGAGAGTAGCTAATATTACAAAGCATGCACAGAGAGTGTTCTGATTATATATTACGGCTTTGTGTGCTCACCAGAATATTGCCTTAAGCAATAAAGCAGGTTTGTGTGAATTGTGTCTGGACAAGGAGTAGCTAATGACAGTTGTGAGCGGGGCTTGAAGTAACCTAGTTGGAAGAACTGGAACTGTCTGGAATGATGAGTGTCTGTCTTTAAGCCTTTGAGGCCTACATCACATTGCCATCCATTGCCAACAGCTATGGCAATTTCAAACAATTTTTACTTGTTCACACATACTCACTGGTCCTTGTAGTTGGCCTATACTGACTGTCCAAGTACTGTTATGGCATCTATACCTTGCCATTATGTGCACTCAACTTACTTCTCTTTGCCTCAAGAACTGAAAAGAACTGAAGTTTAAAACAACTGTGCACAAATACATTCATGTATATTTGTCAGAAATCACCATCTTCTAAGATCCTGTGTAGAAAACGACCAAATCACACAGTTTCCCATCCAGTTGCAGAACTGGTATTAGTACAAGTGGTTATCACAGCAGCCACCTGCACAACTGATCCTGCTCTTCCTCTCTTCGTCTCAATGATTTATTCATCCTTTGTATATTCAGGCCTTTCTTAGTAACAACTCCCTGCTTTTACAAACAACCTGGTGCAGTGTTTCAAGTATGACCATGTAAGCTAAAGAGAATATGACTACGTCCTGCTGCTGCGAGTTCTAACATTACCCTGTATTGTAACCTACAATTCTCCACTGTACTAATATAGTCTGTTTAGGCTTATGATATTCTGCAAAATGAAACGAAACAGCCTAACTATGAAAGTCTGTCTCACACTTAACCTGTAGCATATCCTTGTTTTCTTTGTTTCATTTCGTTTCGCAGAATATCAATACCCCACCCCACGCTAATGATATTTTGCGAAACAGAATGCAACAACTGTATGCTTTGGCCCATTGAATCTCTTTCCTTCCCTTAGTATTGAGAAGCCTATATGCCAGTGCTACAGGTTAAGTGTGAGACAGACATTCATGGTTAGGCTCTTTCGTTTCATTTCGTTTCGCAGAATATCATAAGCCGTCTGTTTACTAAATGTATGTCAATCAGTGTTGTAGTGTAAGGTGAAAGACGGTGGTGTTGCCGAGTCACACAGACTATTTCTTCCACTCTTGTGAAAAACTTTTTTTTCATTTCACTTAAATAATGTGTGAGGACAATTATCTTAATTTTATTTCTATATTACAAGTGGTGAACAGAATTTTTGTCACTTATTATGTACTTACTTTTCACTACATACATGCATTATGCAATTCTCTTTCATTTCTAGGTGGGTTTGAAAATTTTCTGTTGAAATATGACATGAGGCTCACTTTCTTCACTATACATCCAGGAACTGGTAGAATTCAAACAACAATGGTGCGAACCATTAGCAATATAAAAGTCATGTTTTTTTAGACCTATGAAATAAAGATATTCATGCCTTTTACAAGCTCCTTTTAGAAAAAGCATAAATTAAAATGTTAGCCTTTATGCAGAAAAGCTAGGGTTTATTTCTCCTTTGAATGCATGAGTTATAACAGTAGTGCACTCTGTAAATGTGACATCCATAAAATCATACTTTCTCTTTCCCGTGGCACCAACCAAATGACATCAGAAACTTTTATTTCAGTAAAGCAAATTAAAATGGAAAACAGATTCTGTACTACTGTACCAACTTTCACTAACTTTAGACCATTTAAATAATTTCATATGTATGTTACATTTGTCTTGTATAGTAATTGTATCAAGTTCAAGAGGCCTTCATTGTACTTGTACAACACTGATGTGCCAGTTGAAATACACTGAATACATGTGGCATTCCAATTGTGAAGTGTTCTTCTTATGCTGTTCAGATATATAGAAACCACACCAAATAGTAATGTGTAACTGTTAAAACTTCTTTTAAAGGGCTACTACATCTCTCCAAACATATTCAGGAATATGATCATATCTCTAAACTTACAATTGGTGACTGCACTTTGATTGACATGTTTTGGAACAGTGGCTTCACTCTGATTGGTCAATGATGACTTGTGCAGTCACTTGTGTTCCCAATTAAGCTCACACACAATACTGTGTGGATGTGGCCTTGAGCAATGTAAACACAGTGCAAGATACTACACAGTAACTGTGTCTAGGAGCTGTACTAGACTGGTGTTCTTTGTTTAAGTTGGAGGAAGGATTAGAAGTAAATTCGGACGGAAGAATTTTTACAGTCTGGGACAAGATTGTAGAGCCTTAAAGTAATACCAAAGACTTGAAGGCAGTAACACAATAGACAGGTTGGGAAATTCGGTACTTCCGGTCGGGTCACAAGGTCAAGTGTACCATGACAACAGGCAACGTGTGTAGCTCTGCGTGCTCAGCATGCAACACCCGCGCTGGGACACTGTAAGCGTGGTACACTTCACCTTTGACCCATTCCCATATTGCACTGTGTGGAAACATTTCCCAACTCGTCTATTGACAAATAAACTGTCATATTGGAAGTCAATACTGACAAGATTTCCACAACATTTGCTGGTAAATGACACCCTTAAGATATTGTTGACATATACTGTAGCCACAGAATTTCACAGTGTGAAAACCAACGGCTGCTATGTACAAGGGACCCATAGGTCCCCTTACAAATTAGAAAGAATCAAAAGATTGCATATGGTTTGCTGCCACCAGGTTCTGAATAATGTCAAAATATCTCTCAAGTACAGTAACTGAAAAAAAAATGTTCAGTGGGTACAGAACCTGCATAACAATGCCCAGCAAAGCCTACATTTTACATTTTTTTTTCTTTTTTTTTTTTTAATGTTTTAACTAATTTCTCATGTACAACACAAATAAGAAAACAGCTGTCCTTTCTTTATCTTACCTTTATTGCAGCTGAGCTAAAACGACTTGTTATATTGGAATTTAGTACAAAAAGACATGTTGGAACTAGGAACAAAAAGATTTTCTTGTTCCATTCTTCCCTGTTGATATAAGGCATGTGTACAGTATATCTCACACAAGGCTAAGTAAACACTGGAACTTTCACAGGATTGAACCAAGAGCTCCTGCACACAGAAACTACAATAAGATATGTTTTGAAGAAACTACAAGAAGATATATGTTTTGAAGAATGATACTGCAAGATGTGGTAGGCTGCAGTTCCTGCATGGTTCATTATTTGGCACATGTTTAAAATAATTAGCAAATTAGCAAATAACTGTTTATTCCATTGTTCATGGCATCTCGTTTGCCCACAGCGTGAAATATGACAGCAGACCTCTAGCTTCATTGGAAAGTGGGCAGGGTGGAGAACAACTTGCAAAGTAAGTTGGCATTCAAAATGACTGGCAGTCTTAGCTTTAAACCTGCACAGCAAACAAAGTGCATACATAGTATACACAGTACTTGGACTTCGTTTTCAGCAATCACACAATCATGCAGTAAAAACAAATCTCCATAGTGTGCTTTCTGAAATGTACTGTAATACAAAATCCAAAACTTGCATGAGAAGACTTGAACAAACCCTAAAGAATGGGGATAAGGTGGGCAAAAGGGTTGTCAGACACTCCCTCCCTGACACCTCCCAACCCAGACAATTCGTCCTGGACAACTTCCACTCCCCATCCCTGACAATCCTCCCAGTTCAAAAAAAAAAGGAAAAGAGTGAGGGGCAGAAAATACTGAGCAGTAAAAAGAAACTTCATTCAGTCATTCTACAATATTGCCACTTGCATGGCTGGAAAAAATGTTTATTTCCCGGGAAAGGGGTCGAATTTTCCTCAATTCCTGCCATACTTTCATACACATAAACGGTGTAAATTTCCCTCCAGTGACCAAAATTTCCCTCCAAATGCCCAAATTTCCCAGGAAGGAGCCTCCCAGCTTCCCAACTTTTTCCACCCAGGGCCACTTGTATGTATACTGTCACCCACTGGGCACTGGCTGTTGCCTTGGTAATGGTTCTGTAAGAGGACACACACAAGCTCAGTCATGTCATTTAACTGTAGGTTGGGACCACTGTACTGTATGCCTCATTCTTTCATGTCATACCAGTTTGTACAGTCTGTCCTCATCTATTCAAAAATACGGATATTCATGTATTTTTAAGTTCATGAATACAGTATCTATGGTTACAAATGGTAAATGAAATGTTCTCCAAATATGACTGGAAAAGTTTTGACCATTTGTTGCAACCAACAAAATTTTGAGAACAATAATTTACCTATTATACATTCAGCTTCTCTCATACAGTAGAGTTGTCAATGAGTTTGTCTGAATGGGTAGTTATATTACTGTACAACTCCAGTTCACAAAAAGGTGAACATTGACAAGCATGAGTGGAAAAAGTTGGGAAGCTGGGAGACTCTTTCCCAGAAAATTTGGCATTTGGAAGGAAATTTTTGCAACTGGAAGGAAATTTTTGCAATTGGAAGGAAATTTCCCTTTTTTGTACATGAAAATACCGAAAGAATGTTGGAAAATTTTTCTTCCTTCCCGGAAAATACACATTTTTTCCAGCCCTGTTGACAAGTTCTTCTAGGAGTGTGGTAGAATCTGATTGCACTGGGCACCACTTGGTTTTGGTTTGGTTAGTTTTTATTAGTGATACGATTTGGACTTCTGGGCATCTTTTGTGGCCTTAGCCCTCCTTTGCCCTTTAATTATGTTATTTTATGTCAACAAAATGCTAAAAAACTTAATCATCCCTTACAATTTAATGGATTGACCTTGCAGATGCAAGACAGGCCAGAAAATAGCTGTTCAACTTAACCAATTTTTTTTTTTTTATTTTTTTGTATTTTTTTGGTTCAATTTTATGAGACTAATTACAAGAAAATTATGAATGATGGAGTAGTTTGTCGGAGACATTGAAAGGAATTAAATTCATGTGGTGTATGTGATAAATGCATAGTAGGAATGCAGCTCACGGTTGACTATTTTTTTTTTTTTTTAAGTCAAAGCAATAAAAAAATTATTTAAATCTGGTTTGCTCTTATTTAAATCATTTTTTCTGAAATTGATTTTGTGCATTTTTTACATGTCATGTCCTGGAACAAAAGTAAAACTCAGCGTTGCTTACAGATGCTCATATTACTGGTTTATACACTTCTCCCTTAACTGGTTATTTTTTTTTTAAAAAAAAGTGCTGAGTGAAAGATTTCAAGCAACTTCTAGTTTATAAATTTCCTTTTGTTTTTTTATGGTGTGCAAAATCAGGGAAATAAATAAAATAAAATCTTTTCTGAAGAGCCTATTTTCAATTGATTACAAGTTCCTCAATTTCTATCCAACTGAAGTTTATTTTACATTCAATTGATGAAGACAAACTGAAAAGTTTCCTAGTCATAGCCTTATTAATATGAATGGTTGGTTATGAAGATATTCATGTAAAACTCCACAAAATGTGCATTATTCCATACAAGTTGCAACCATGCTACTACTGTATTTACCAAACTTTTGAAATCTGAGGAAGAGATTTTTTCTGACTGATGTTTCTGGTGACCTGGGAATGATCCAACTTAAATGCCAGCTACTGTGACTGCCTTTTCTTTATCCAACAGGTGTAGACCTACAGCATCAGGGGTCGAAATTTAATTTTTTTGCTGCTGTTCCACGGAACAGCGCTTTTTCCAAAATTACTGTTCCGGATCAGATTTTACTGTTCCGGAGCACAGTACCTCGGCATACATACAGTTCGTGCACACGTGCAAACTGCGAAGGTGCAAATGGCTGTCTACTGTATTCAGTTGTATGACTGCATGACTTGACCGTAACTTAGGGAGGGTGAATTTTCTTCTGCAGCGGGGATAAGCCAGTGGGATAACCCGATTTTCTTTTGGTTCTTATTTTTTAAGCATAAATTTATCGCCAATAATCTTGCATTGTCCCGAGACCTAGAATTGCAGTGTCCCAAGACCTACTGTAGGATGAAATTACACCCAAAACTGATGCAGAAGGCACAGCAAGCAAGGCAAGTGGGATTTGAGTGAGAGCAAAAAAGTTCCACGGTAAACGAATTTTTTTGCTTGATTCATCCTTTGCATTGCGGTTTATTGCTATAGCAATTGAGTGGGTTCTCCAACATATGAGTGCACATGCTAATGTTCTTTTCTCGCAGCAAATTTACGTGAAATCGTTCTAGTCGTATCCTTCGCCACAACCTTGATTCAAGTATCATTCCATACAATAAGTCAATGGGAAGATCTTGCGAGGAAAAACAAACACTTAAGACCCATTGACTTTGGTTGCGAGATGTCAGTAGTCAGAATTGCTTTTAGTCATTTCAAGTTTCGGTGCTTAGTTGCTAGCTTGGAGAGAATATTAATACAAAACCCCCTAAAACACAATAAAGTGGATGGAATATCAGTGAATAGTAAGAGGTCATTTGGAACATAGCATGCAAAACAAGGGGTGATGTAAGATGACCTTCGCTTGCAGGGCAATAATGACATACTGTACTAAAAATTTTTCTGCGTTTGGTACAGTTGTAAAACTTCAGTATGTGGGTTTACACACTGTACCATGCAGCATAGGGAATAACACGTGCAAGTGTAACTGACTTTAATTGATAACGGTGGAACGAGATTTTAAGCCAAAATTTACTGGATTTTTTTTACATTCACAGTGTCATTACTTTATCAGAGATTAGCATGTGAGTATATTTATATGCACTTTGCTTCTAGTGGAAAAACACTGTTCCACGGAACAGTGGCTTTTGAAAAGTTACTGTTCCAGCGCTAAAAGTACTGTTCTCGGAACAGCGGAACAGTGGGTATTTCGACCCCTGAGCATAAAGTTTGGCTAGCTACTTTCGTCCAAACCGCCCATAACTTTTTAGGCCAAACTACAGACTTCATACTAACATTAGGCCTACCCTGGACCCAAGCTATTCCTGACTATCAACGAGTTAGGCCTAGTACATTTCATTTTCATTTGATTCATCTGGTTCTGGTTCTGGTTGGATACTACAAGCAGTTCTCCGCAGACGGGATATACGGTTGTAGGTGTGTGACGGCTAGCGGACCAGCAAATTAGATTGGATTAATAGATTCAGATCTCCTTAAGGATGTCAAGTTCAGTTTGCGTAATTGATTTCTAAAAGTTTCAATAGATGGGGAATTCCTTACGGCTGAGGGCAAGCAATTCCACTCTGCCACTGTCTGGATAACGACCATCACATGATTAAATATAATGTGAAAGGAAGTTATCCAGAAAGGCAACAACTGGCTTAACATGGCGAAACTGAAAGATTCCCTACAAAAAAAAAAGGAAACAGATATTTGCAATGTCTACAAATAACAAACAAAAATACATACATAACTATGAATTGTCTCCTTTTTAAAAACTGATTAGGCCTGGCCTAACATTATATGTATTTGACAAATAGCATGAGTCACTGGGTAAAGTAAAGCCTAGGGATTTCACCAAAAGACTTAATATTTATCAACAATGTCTTTCATGCACTAAACCCATGCCTATGCCAGTTCAGTCTGCATTCTGTACACTCAGAAGTGAAAATCTTTGGCATAGACGAAGGAAATTGCTTGCCGTAGCGGCGTGAGGATTCACTCAAGTTCGCGTAAAACTTAACAATTGACTACATATTTTGAACTGCAAACTAGCTATAAGCAAAAACTGCCTATAAAATTTTCTGGTGCTGTGTGTCTCCAATTGATTTACATTGAGTCGTAAACAAAGTATGATTATATCCTACCAAATAGGAAAGAATGTTTGTAACTTTTTGCTCCTTGCATAATGAATGATCACCGTAGAGCAGGCAATGTTATGTTATATAGTGTGCTATAAATCACACCTGTGTTTTGTTGGTGTATGAATGCTGACACCTCAGCGTAACTTCAGTGTCAGCCTTACATGGGATGCACCCTGTGATGCCAGTTCATCCTACAGTTACTCACCCTGAGACTGGGTGGTTACTATAACTCCACATCAGTGCACTGCTTTTAAGGCTAACATTGACCAGCTTGTCCATGATTGTGGTAGAATCTAATTGTACTGAGCTTGCTTGGTGTTGGCTTGGTTATAATTACTCCCTGTTGTGTTACCTTAACACCAGTTTTAAAGTTACAGTAGGCCCTGGCCTTGTTCAGGCCTAAGTCCTTGAACAGGACCACGTACTATGTTAATGGTGCACCTTCTCCGTACCACAATCCTTGTCCTGCCTACACAAAATTTCCAGTGGTTAGCCAGTCTGCCAGCAAACCAGCATTCCTCACAGTTTCAAATAGTGCAGAGTAAAACAAAGTTGACGTAGGCCTAGGCCTAGCATAGAGTCGTGTTCAAGGACTAGGCCTGACTAACTTATAGAAACTGGGACACAAGAAAAAGGCAACAGCCTTGTATTTTTAATGCCCACCCTGATCATCAATCATGGCACAAAATATAAATAGCAGCGGCAGACTAAATCTCCCAGGGTAGCTTTCGGTCACTGACCATGCAGTAACTAGGCCTAGGCCTACACTACAGTAGCCTAGGCCTATTTCCAATTAAGATTCTGCCAATGGCAATGCTTATCCAGTCTTATTTTGAATGAGTTAACAGTTCCAGCCTGGATTACATGCCCAGGTAAACTATTCCACAAATTTTTCACTCAGTATTGTAATTTTGGGCCTTAGTCGGGCCTGCGCTAGCATAACTTATGACTTGTGAGGTATGCCTATGGCCCTGTGCTAAGTCGCTTAGGCCTAATTAGGTTAGGCCTAAGTTACCTTAGGGTCTCACAACATGTTACAGTTTACTTTGTAATACTCACAACACTTCAATGATCAACTGTTTGGAAACCTCCATAATAATCCAAATTTCGTGACAACCAATAAAAATATATCCTTTCCGATGTCATGGAATTCCAGTGATCGTTTTGGGCAACCTTCTCGGAAGGATATACTTTGGAACTCGTCGCAAATTTCACTGGGTTTACTGTACACCGCATAGGTAAACAATTATGACAGATAGCCTACATGTGTAGGATCATGTAGATGCGCAATATACAGTATACACCAGACTAGGGCTGCACTTTGTATGTACTGTACGAATGAACGATATGTTAAGCATGCGATCCCGAAGGCAAATGGTAGTGGGTACAGCGGAAGTGAAATGAAAGTTTCAGCTGTTTTCTCAAAATCGAGGGCGGCAATCAATAATTGATTTAAACCATAGTGTAGGCTAAAAGAACTCATCCTGCTGTATTCAAAACCAAGTAAAAAGGATATAAAAATATTCGAAAGTATTTAACAGATTGTAACCCTTTTTAGAAATTACATAACATTCATAGCAACTGCCAATATGGTTGGCATTAGCTGGCGTCGTGGATAAACCTCACTCTGCCCAACGCAAACGATTTCGATAAATGTGTTTCTTGAATTATCTAAAGCGTTTGAACACCATACTCTTCTAAATAATTATCAATTATGCAGGCCCGTAGTCAAGGAGGGGCCAAGGGGGGGGAGCCCCTGGGAAAATTTTTCGCCCCCCTAGAAGATCAAAAATTACTATTGCCGTAATGCATTTTAGTATTTTTCTCCCCCTCTGAAAAATTTTTCGCCCCCCCCCCCCCTCCAGAAGCTTTTTCGGCCCCATTCAGCACCTTGTCTGGCTACGGGCCTGCAATTATGGTGTATAAGTTTCGGTTTACCTCTGGATCAAGAGTTATCTGTCATCACGGCAACTTCCTTAGGCCCGGATCCAGGACTTTCCAAAAGGGGATCGAGGCACACTTTTGACGACAAGCTAAGGTCAGGGCCGTAGCGATCGGGGGTGGGGGTGTCACACCTACAAATATTTGGTCGCCGTCTGCAAATTTTCGGTCTGTCAGCAAAAAGGGGAGAGGGAAAGGAAAAGAAGAGGAAAAGAAGAAAGGAGGAAAAGAAGAGAGAAGAAGGGAAAGGAAGGGAGTGAAAGGGAAGACGGAGAATGAAAAGAAAAAAAGAGAAAGAGAGAACGGGAGCGGGTGGCTATTATCGGCTATTTTGCTTTTCCGCTCTTCATCTAATTGGTCATTCAAGTTCAAGGTCCGTAGGCAAATTGACTATGCATGTGATGGCCGTAAACGGCCGTATCTACGGCCGTCGGTGTAACTGGACGAGTGACTGAGTCCGTCGGCAACTCGGGGAAAGAAAGGGAATTAAAGGCTTCCGTATAGGCGCACTATTTCGGGTCGTATGACATTTTTGAAAAATCACTTTCTGCATATTATTCCTCACTTTTATCATCACCATGGGGAGCAGCACCCGATTACCCATGGAGAGGGCATCCTTACCCCTTTTTCTAAACACTAACCATGACTTCAAACACATTTTGCAAACTCCTGAAGATCCGGTTACCCACAAACATCCTGGGAAAAAAATAATGCACCCTGGGAAAAAAATAATGCGTGCCGCGCATGTCTTCCCTTCAGGCTCCAATCTCCGGCTTTTAACTTTTGAACACCAAAATGAAACAGATACAGAACCCATCCTGGGGTTCAAAGCATATTTTGAAAACTTATGTTACGATTCTGAACACTTTTTCTCCCTTTTTGAACGCCGAACGCCTATTTGAACACTTACCATAATTGAACACCTGACGCGTCAAGTGTTCAAACGCTCAACGCATAGTATTCCAATTCTGAACCACAGGTTCAGCTCCTGAAGTATAGTGGCATGACGGTAGGAATAGCCTCACACATTACAATTATCCGGAATCTTTGCATTGGACAATGTATTATGAACCAAAATTTACATATCCTGCATGAGACTTAATTTTTTTACCCAGAGATTATGCTAAAACCTCAGAGTTTCCGGGGGCGAAGCCCCCTGGACCCCCACCAGAGGACCTAAGGCGGGTCCAGTGTTTTAGCCAGCCCCTATTTGTGCGACAACGTCGCATAAATGGCGAAAAATGTCGCACAAAAAATCTGACAGGCAAATTCTACCGGGGTGTAAATTTTGAGGTTCCTCATTAGGGCAGAAGTCCACTCAAATATTGCACCATTTGCGATCTAGTCACCCTTCAAATTCCAAAAATTTCCAAAGGGGGTGTCCCCTCTCCTTAGACCCTCCCCCATGCAGGCCACAGATCAGTAATTATCGCATTGAGAAAACTTCCTAGCTAAAACACTGGCGAGCCTCTTGATCCCAACCGCTTAAAACCATAGCGGCCTGACGAGAGGAATAGCCTAATACATTAAAATTGTTGGGGATCTTTGCATGTGATGATGCATTATGAACCAAATATATCCACCCTGAGACTTATTTTTCACCCAGAGATATGTTTAAACCTCACACCTTCCGGGGGCTTTGCCCCTGGACCCCACCAGGGGCCCCAAGGCGGGTCTCTGGACCCCACCCCCTAAAGCTCGTCTTCGCGCTACGCATTACCAGATCTGTCGGCAAAACATCTCTACACCCCTCCCCCCTCCCCCACCCCAGATAACACCTTTGCTACGCCCAGGCGAAGGTGCGAAGAGCTTAAGAGTTGGTGGCTGGGGAAGTGGTGGAGCTGGGATTTGCTCGACAGAGAGATAAGTTCCCCGACGGCCGGGTGAGGGGTTGTAAAGATGGTTACAGGCAGCAATAGTTCCGAGAATGGTAAGTGCTTGGTCACCACACAGTATTAAGCAAGTCCTAATACTTGATTGACCTCACAGCATGAAGTATGGATTCCATAGCCTATGTTGCACAATATACAAACATGATGTACCGAGTTTTGTCCTTTTCAGTATTTTGTCGGAATATCGGACTTGGAGAGAAGTAGAGCTGCAGCGTGCAAGAAGCGCTCATTTTTTTTCCTTGGTAGATTTATACAAGAGTTTGTCTTCACTGAGCAGTTGAAAGCCAAAATAGATAAAAGTGTCGAGGCATCTGCATATAACGAGAACAATATGCATTGGATCGCACTGTATCCAGTCAAAACGTCCCTTTTCCAAAACTTCTCTGCTTTTTAGTTACCAAAACGTCCCCATTTTTTCCAAAACGTCCCGGTGATATTACATACGTAATACAAAACGTCCCCGCCTATGAATGATACGTATACATATATAAAAGCTCTTTTTAAGTTTAATAAAGAGAAGGTTAATTCTTATTGATTTGTTGTAGGTATTATAGGGTAATCAGTGACTTTTTTCGTTTGTTTTCAGAACAGTAATATCACGACACGAAGAAAAGTACTTAGCGACACGCTAACCGTAGCTAACTTGTGTCCACTGTACTTTCTTACTGCAATACCTCCATGTAGGCTATATACAACACGTAAAACTGCATTAAAAGTATGATCGCGGCGGTAAATTGTAATTTGTGTTTTCATTTTCATTTTCCTTTGAAGAAACAGGAAAACTAGCCTACTATAGTAAATAAAAACAATTCAAATAGCTGACCAAATAGTTACAAAATTTCCGTATCATAAAACTATCAAAAATTCAACCGGGGACGTTTTGGTTCGGGGACGTTTTGAATAGTGATCAATATACCCCACCGTGAAGTTGATCAACTAACCCCAAAACGCGGATGCCTGTGATGTGCTATAGCTAAGTGAAGAACGTGATCATATCCTCAGTATGGTACCGTGCATGCTGAATAGAATATGCAAACATGAAAATTCCTGTCAGTATGTAAAATACGTAAACTTGACGCAACATCTTGTTCAAAATCAATATTCTTTATCCAGGGAGTTGCTATTTAGAAGGAGATACACCGGAAACTTAGTTTATGGTAATCTGATTAGATCCACCTCATCGTTAAGGTAGTTTTAATTCATAAGTGATTATTAGAGCTTAGGGTACACACTTCGTTTGTCTGATCCTTTTCAATTGAAACATGATATCCAAGTAAACCTTTTATACACCTACTTATGCCGTATGAATAGGATTAGGAGGAACAATGCTTTGATCCGAAGGTTTTTACCGACAGTCAAGAAACACTGTCTAATAAATCAAAACGACTGTTAATTCCCTAAGGAGTCTAGAAAGACCAGCTTACAATAAGAAGGTGTTATTTACACTCGTCAATGCGTAAATGACTAAAGAGAGGTGTGAGACTATAATTTGTTTTAAGATTATATTACTTTCCGCAAACTTTCGCAATTTCCAAATGGTAAGTGCATGATCAACATGTTACATAAAATTTAACTAGCCTAGTGTGATAAGCGTTGCATCGCGTTGGAAGCTGCAAATTAATTTTGAAAAAAGCGACTGGATGGCAATGCTATAGCATATAGACAAAATCTGTTGACATTTCTTTTCAACGTAGCAGACGACATGAACCTTTTGTTAAATACTAACAATAGCTTTAAGCCTATTGTATCTTCAAGTGCTATACAAAGCAAGTGACCTTGGCGGCAACTAGGTGGATACAAAGAGGAGAGCTGCCGTTTTATCTCCTTCTAAATAGCAACTCCCTGCTTTATCTAAACCTGCTCCCTGATGTCTTCAACACGTTACTGGCAAAAAGCGTTATTACAATAGACCCTTTTCAAAATGGCGATCACAAGTTTTGGTGAGAGGCGTTTTTGGCCACAGTAAAATGCCAGCGACAAAAACGACGCACACCAAAATTCTATCCCACAATCCTTTGTAATCGTTATTTGGAAAAGGCTCCATGAAAGAACACATGTGTTCTTTCTTGTAAGGGACATTATCATATTTTCGGCACTATTCTTCATGATTATATAGCGCTTGCTCAACTTATTCCTGCCCCCTCAACTAGCCACACTCTCCCCCCAACAGCTGGAAGGTTTTCAACTGAGAAGTAGAAATATGCATTCCTTTGCAGAAAACGTCAGATCATGTCAGGCCAGTACTATAACCCAAAGTAGTAAGTCACGAAAAGGGAGACTATTTTTGAATTATATTTATATAGATATGTAATCTTCAAAACTTGCATAGTAATAGGCCAAGTTACTTCATAGGCCTAAGCAATCTGTAGGAGGAAATTTAACTAACAAGTACGTCAAATAGTATAACACAAAGCTTTCGTCCAGCGTAAGCCTTATCAGTCCTTCATCATAGACTAACGTCAAGGGCGCTTCAGTCCGGCGCGCAATCAACTTTGTCGGCTGAGCAATTAATTTTGATAGCAAGCCTATGAGTGAGAGGAGAGCCGTAATAATAACCCACGTACTTCGCGCGGGATTTGAACCGACAAACCTTTAAAATACATTGGTGCACGACCAGACGACAGCCGGAATAGACCACCCTGCCACCCTGAGACCCCATATCGCAGACGACTACAATATCAGGGGCGGATTTAGGGGGGGGCCCAGGGGGCCCGGGCCCCCCCTTCCAAAAATTTTTGAAGTTTTTTCAACTTCATAAAACAAATGACTATACCCTATTCCAATTAAATAGGCCTTTGTGATGTGTCAGCCTGAAATTCAAATTTGTTCATTATTTAAATTTCTACCTCAGAAAATAAGTCTTATGTTAATAATTCTGTTACTGACCTCCGGCTGATAATATTTTGGCTTATATTGGTCACAGTAACTATTTCCGGGCTTTGCAAGGGGTTACCCATGAGCACTGTATTGGTTTGCTAACTTCAGTCTATTACCGGCCGGGCCCACAGCATTGGGAACACTGCCTCTACTTTCAAGGGAATTTCAGAATTCTTTAATATTTAGAGGAATATTTTCAACAAGCTCAGGCTCTTAACTATAACTTGCTGCACATTAACGTCTTCTTTAAGCTTTGTAATTTACTTTAATGAAATGTACGAATTTAGGGTAATATAAGGAAAAACAAGACTTCAATTCGGGAAACTGCCATCCTAATATGTGGACAGAAAAGCTACTCTCCTCTTTCATCCAACCAAAATTTAAATTTCACTAAATTATGAGCACTTTCCAGCCATATATGATCAGTTTCAAAAATATACTAAAGACATCACCATTTTGCATCTGAGCAATCTTAAATTAACAAAAATTTTCTTAAAGGGGAGGGGACACCCCTCCCCTTAGACCCCTCCCCAGGAAGCATCTTCCACCCAACCAAAAATTTAAATTTCACTAAATTATGAGCATTTTCCAGCCACGTATGATCAGTTCAAAAATTATACCAAAGACATCACCATTTTGCATTTGAGCAATCTTAAATTAACAAAAATTTCCAAAAGGGGAGGGGACACCCCCTCCCCTTAGACCCCTCCCCTTAGACCCCTCCCCAGGATGGCGATCACTCATCACATATTTTGCCCCCTATCAAAATACCCTGCCACCACCCCTGGTACACTGCCTCCCCCCTTAAATCCCTCTCCCAGATCGGACTTTTATACAAACCACTACGACCTGGGCCCCCCCTTCTGCCAAATCCTGGATCCGCCACTGAATATATTACTAATGTAAGACTCAACCCATTGCGTTTTGAACCAGGGAGGTGCTGAGAAAAGGAAGATTACCAACGGAAACGAACATTGCCGTGGAATGTTAGATCTCTTTTCCAACACCTTCCTGGTCGAAAAGCACTCCGATTGCGCCAGACTAGCAAGCTATTTTAGTGTTACTCAATTATACACCGTTATATTCATGAATATGGAAATCATGCTATAGCATGAGAGCATACTGGATACCATGAGAAAAAAATCTGCTTTGCAGCTAATGTTTGGTAAGAATTCTAAACATCATCATCGCAGTCGTCTTCGTCATAGCCGTCGTACTCATCATCGTTATAATGATGATGACGATGATGACGATGATGACGATGATGACGATGATGGCGACGGCGACGGCGACGGCGACGACGACGACGATGACGATGACGATGGAGATGGCGATGACGATGACGAGGACGGCGGCGACGGCGACGGCGACGGCGACACGATTCGGTATCATGCAGTCTGGTACAGCATGTATCGTTCAGTCTTATCGTATACCGTCGCCATGCATGATTGTTTTCTTGGTAAGCCCTTCCCCACGCAAGATCAGCAAGCATTGTGGTCATTACCCCCCCCCCCCCGCCACCCACATACACTCCTAAACTTCACATTCGATTGCCGTAGTGTACCGTTAAGCTAGTACATTAATCCCTTAACTAGACCTGTGGCCATACGTAGATACAACACTTTTTTTTATTTTTTCAATCCCTCGACGTTTTACAGTTCCTGTAATCACATTTTTAATTACAGTTTTCCATAATGACATTAAAGTAATAAAGGTTTGTTGCAGTGAGATGCAGTGCTACGATGTTGTATTTGATTGGCTCATTGGAAGTATGTGTATTATTTACATTCATCCCATTACGGTATGTTGAGATAGTCTTTACCTTCGAGAACACATCGTCATTTTTGGCAAGCTGCAGTTTCAGTAATTATGATTCCAGCTATCTCAGCGCTCATCCGAAGAGTTACCCACATTCAGCAAAGCAAGCTGTGTTTCAGGCAGTAAATTGATCAGTTTGTACATTTAAATTTTGCATGATATCCTCCCACGGAGATAAACTTTTTGATACGCCTCTCTCGAAAAACGTGACGACTGTGACTATAAGTTGAAGACACGCCTTCACATTCATCATGTAATAAATGTTGTGTCCACTTGCTCAGCCGTGTTGGACGATTTTGCTATTGGATCATTCATGTGTTCTTGTACTAAATCTATTTCGGAAAACTCTGAATCTTCTGAACAATGGGATCGTTGAGTTCTGGAATGTCTTTACTATCAGCTGTCATGACTTCAGTACTCATCGCCATATTTCTGCCCCTGATCTGGAAATACTTCCGTCTAAAATTTAGGACCAGAAACTTTAAAGGTCCAATAGGGCTGCCCTTCCTCGGAAACATCCTATCGTTCGTCGGGCATGGAAAATCTGGTAAGAAATAACTTATTCATACATTTTCTTTTTTTTTTTAGTGAAAAGTTAGAAATCGGCAAGGACTTGTGAGCCTCGGATGCAGGGACGGACTGCGTGTTAAGAGAAGCGCGGCAAAAGTTAGGTGACTGTTGGTGACTGATAATGCGAAGGGGTTTTCAGCAACTGGTCCAAGCTACGATGCACCACATCGCCACAGCGGTCAGTCTAGTGGTGGCGCCAGGTGGGGGCAGGGTTCTTAACCATGATTTCCTAAACCCGTCCCCCTTGTCGGGGCCTCGCGTTGCTGCATCCGTCGGGAAGTAGAGAGTTTTGTTGGACAAATCTTGGTGCCACCCCGGGGTCGGTCTACCTTTGCCAAATTGTAGTAGTAAAACTGTCATGCGTTTGTGTAACTTTATACACTATTCCTGTAGGAAGTCGACAAATGAAAAGATTTCAAAGGACTCGAAATTCTTTACAAAGCGCCCAACTTGTGAAGTAAACATCAAATCCGGTAAATTTTAAGAAAAAAGTGGGTTTGAAAATTCAGCAATCAATGAAGACTGCTGACTACTGTCTCAAAACTCCGAGCCAATATACTCCATTCAAGTCAGCTGCTCAGATTAAGTTTGAACACGGAGAAAGAGTAGGCCTATGTTTAGGGGGTTACGTGCATATGTCAATTAGGACCCCATATAGCAATAATTGCCGCAGTGTCCCCTTGGGCAACCTCCCCGTCATTGTGATGTCGCAAATGTGAAAACAACAGACCTGTACTATAGCTGTAGGTAAACGGTAAATATAAGTTCCAAGGAAGTAGCTCAATGCTTCATTTTAATGGTCACAATTTTGTAAATACTCCAGAGCCTCCGGAGAGTTCGAACCCAGGACCTCAAAAGAGCGTTATCGCTGAACCCCACCAGGGCTCTACGGAGGGGCCCTGAGCCACACGCCTACTGGGGAGCGCTTCGGGTTTCTAGCACGCCTTCAGCTCCTCTCAGTCCTTCTTGTTAATGTGCCCCTCCGGCGGGAGGCTGTGCCCCTCATTGTCCCCACTTTGAAAAAGTCTGACGACTCCACTGATCGCAAAGGTCGGGTTTGCCAGAATTAGTTGTCTTGTCTCAGTTCCTGTTTTTTAAAATGTTCTTCTCTGTTTATACAGCAAAGGTAAAAGAGGAATAGAGAGAAAGGTAAATAAAGAGAATGTGAGACCTTACAGAGTGTCAACAGCTTCTAAAAAGTGTGACCTCGACCAGAGCCACTTCAAGCACACGTCACGAGACCATAGAAAGGAGGAATCCAGGGTTCACTTAAGGGCCCTAGAAAAAATTTAAAGAGCGGATGATCCCCAGTGGAGTAATATGAACCATTTCCCATGGTTTTAATCCACTAAGTGACTGTTTCCTTCGCTTTTGAGATCGATTTTATAGAATCGTCCATATCTCAAGCTATGGAATCAAACATTTGCCTATAATAGGGTTCTGGAAAAAGTGAGAGAAAAACCCCCTCCCACACACTTTCAAAAGTGAGGGGGACATGTCCCCGTCCCCTACCTGTGGACGCCTATGGAGGCATTCACCCTTCATATTAAGGTGTTGTGTATTCAGATTCTTTCATTTTCTTTGCATGTGGTGTATTTCGTATATAGCTCATACTACATCAGCCAATTTGCTTCAACCCTTACGCATATTTTTAGTTTCTTATCCATTACAGACACCAATAATCTTATAAAATAGCAAAGTAAATTTACACCCTAAGAAGAGCATTGTTTCCATTTTAGTCTATTTGACTACGATGTGCAAATTTGGCGAAGAATTTCGGGAAAATGGACGGTTTCTCTTATATTTCGGCTTCAAACCGATGCTGGTTCTCTACAATGCCAAAGACGTGGAGGTATGTAGGCCTATACTTCTACACATTTCAATCAGAATGGAATACTGTACATATTAATCAATCGAGGAAGATAACGCTAATTTAATCTTGCCTAATCCAGTCCAGTCTAGTCCATGCCAGTTTAGATTTATTTTATTTTAGTTTAGTTGGGTTTAGTTTGGTTTGATTAGTACAGTGTCAGGGGCAATTTTGACTAATCAATGACGCTGTCGTAGATGAGCACTGGTGACTTTCGCCTTCTCTTTTCTTCTAGTGCTCCGAGGGTGACTAGAAATGTGCTCCCAGTCCTGCTTCTGGGACCATCAGTTAACGTCTCCGTCCGATGGATGAGATTATATCCCTAGTCTTTATCGATTTCCCCAAAGGCCGGGGAGGAGGACCCGTGATCCGAATCACTGTCGAACTCCACACTGGAACCGAGCAAACTGATTCGATCAATTGACTGACTAAAAGAATGATACCCCGGACAGGCATGAACGTCCGCAGAAAAAAATTAGGGGGCAAAACTTTTTAATTGATCAAATCAGGGGAAATTTTTACTCCTATCTAAGCGTAGCTCCACCGTAATTGGCGCGAAGCGCCAAGAAAATTTTGGCCGAAATGCCCCCCAGATCGCTGAAAATGGCACTTCCCAGGCCTTGTGAGTTGCATCTAATCATTTCCTATTCTGAAAGCTCATGTTCTGGAAATTTTCTAACGATATCATAAAAAACAGTGTTGATGTTATTTTTTCTTCAATTTTTTCAAGTTTTTGATTTTCCAGGGGGAAAGTTCCCCCTTGCCCCTTCCGGACGCCCATGCTGAAAGGGGGTCATGGAAAGGAATAATAATAAATTAATTACGAAGGCGTCGTACCCCAAAAAATTTAAGGAGCCCCATAAATTAAAGACTCCCCTTTCATGACTTGTCCCTCTACTTTAATATCAGTGAAACCTTATCCTTAAAGGGAGAATGCAGTCACCCCAATAAAGAATTGTATAGTAGACTATCCTATTTCCTGAATGGCTCTTGAGAATCATGTGACAGTATTTTTCTCACTCAATTGTAAAATTTACAAGGAGCAACTGTTTGGTTTACCTTGAATATGCAATATTTATGTCCTAAAATATTATGAAAGATACTTGGAAGAGAAATAAGAAGAAATTTGTGACATTTAGCTATTGTTTTAAAATAAGTTTGGGGCGACTGCTTTTGACCTTTAAACGGTCTGTGGACATGTAAATTTCATACCTACCCATTTGATATTAAAACATTAAAAACAGTGGCAACTCCCATAAAAATTCATCAAATATTGACCATTTTACAAGACAACCACTGTTTTTGCACTAACATCAAGAATAAATGTAAATTACATATACAAATTTGTGACGTGGAAAGAGAGACTCATGAGATACATCCTATATTATTCTTGTTAAACCTTCATTCCAAGGACAGTTGTTATGCCTGCATACCCTAAGGGATTTATTTTTGGAAGTATACAGCCACTGACTACTTTGAAAATGTCCACATTAAACACCAAACTAGAGATCAGCTGGTAAGTAATTAAGAGGTAATTTATACAGAATTAACAAAGGAAATAAAGACCTTGTGCAACAGTCTACGTCACAATTTTGCATAGTAAATAAGAAATCTTAGAAATGATCAACCTTGAAAGAGGTTTATCTTGAGAACCGTAAAAGATATTCAAACAATTTATCATCAAGGAATCAAAATCTATCATTGTTGAGTAAGGCAGCTGTTTTGGTTACATGGCTACAGACATGTAACAAAAGTCGGGGGACCCCCATCCTCCAATGACACGAAGCCTCTGATTACATGGGTTTTAGCCAAGTACTCTTGACTCGGTAATCGACTCGACTCGACTCGACTTACTTGTATCCGTGATCACGACGGCGGAGCTCCCAGGTGGGACCTGTTATATTCAGCCAGTCTAGAACGGGACCACTGTCGGATGGTGTCAGTTAAGTCAAAGTTTGTCCCTTGGGGACGTTGTTACTCCTTCAGGGAGCAGAACTCCTTCGGGAGTATTGTTTGGTTTTTGCCCCTGGCTCTTCGCCAGAGAGTCAGGGGACTTTTGGAAAAAAGAAATAGCCAAGTACAAAATGCAATAGCCATTAAAACATTTTGCAAAGCTTCCCATTAGATACATCGCTAGCTATTCTTCAGTATGTGATTACAAATTAAGTGGCAGCGAATGCCGTATTTTTTTCTTTTTACAGAGCACATCACACAATGGTTCGTTATGTAAATTTATAAGGACTATTAAGTGAACCAATGAATGTTAAGCATTGTTTCCGGTTAGAACAGTGTTGACCAGGCAGGATTTATCAAAAGTGTAGGAGGATAATCCTTTCAAAATAAGCCAGTTGGGTAATTCAGTACTTTCGGTGGGGTCACAAGGTCAGTTGCCCGTGACAACTTTTTCGCCAAGGTGAACCAAGTTCACTTGACCTTTGACCCATCCCATGATGCATTTCGTGAAAGCATTTTCCCAACTCGTCTATTCAAATATACTAAAGCCGGCAAATCGTTCCTTATGTTTACTTCGAGGACATAAGAGCACGCAAATCCTTACAACTGGGGGGAGGAGGGAGCTAAACACTTTTAATGAAATAGTAGTGCCCAAAAGGAGCTTGTCTGACCGAAAAAAGTGTATTTGCTCATTTTGCCGACTGATTTTGTAGGGGAGATCTTATTCGGATGCATATGACATGCCAGAGTTTCCTTTGAAGTGAGGTTGATGCCGAGCAAGTGGAACAGTTATCTCTGGATTATCTTGCTCGAGAAAGTTCTTAGACATGAAATGGATTAGGAGATTAACACAAATGTGGTTTTGTCCAGGGAGGTGGTATTAATATTACCTCCACGGTTTGCTGCGACACATCCTGAGTAGACCAGGGTAGCGGTATGTCGTTGCAAGAACATTGTACAACGGAAAGCAACGAGTTGATGTAAAACTCTGTTTTATCCCACAAAGGGTGCTTGCACGGCCAAATTCATAAGAACCAGCATATTGTCTGTAACAGTGGCGTAGCCATGGGGGCCAGGGGGCACTGCCCCCAAATTATTTTGTAACACATGGTTACCCCCCCCCCTAAATAATTGCAAGCGATGTGTTTAAAAGAGAAAACGGGAAAAGTTTTCCTGACAGACGAAAATACGACATTTACATGATATACAAACTTTGATAAATATGACCAGCTTGGTAATTAATCAATTCGGCCAGTTGGCAGGTTCGATCTTAACTGAAAACGATAACAAGAAATAACGGCGTACTTGTCTAATTTGTCCAAGCATAACTTAACTGCATGCATACAGTATCACCATGTACCGTAACATAGTCATGTACAATGTACATTGTACATGCTACTGCACGTTGCACCATACTTCAGTACAGTAAGTGCATAAAAAGCTTATTTTGGTCCCCCCCCCCTCCTTGAGAAAAGCCTTTCCCCCGTAACAAAGAAATTCTGGCTGCGCCACTGGTCCAGTCTGTAACATACGACAGAACAAGATAAAGAGTACATGCAGAACAATGAACACCGAAATCAAATGAAAGTTGCATCAGGTACTAAAAAGAAGAAAAATAAATGATTAAAGAGTCGCAACTATTTGATTAAATCAATTTCTAAAAATTTGATACACTGTGAAATTAAAAGATGTTGGATATAGCGTATGGTAGTCTCGTTCTTTTTCTATTTGGTAATTAGATTTAAAGGAAATGTTTACATCATCATCAACGACAGTTGTCAATTAAGCTTAGCTTCCAAAAGAAGCCGCCGCGAAACCAGTCCCCGTCGACTGATTAAAGTGGACCTAAAGTCTAGAATTACAAGAATATATATTTTAGAGGTTGGTAAATGAATTCCATTCATCCAACTCCCATCTTCATAGCTTACTCCGTTGCTGAGATATAAAATGTTGAAATTTATTCACTTAATTTGAAAAAGTCGATTGCGCAATAATTTGTGATGCCCTTCTTGTACAACTCACATTACCTGCTTTTGTTTCCTTTTGAAATTAATATGTTTTTATGACCTTGAAACATTTACCATTCCCTTGCATAGCATGTTGTAGGGAGAGGGCTTATATAGCTAAGTCACCCTGTAACAGTAAGACAGTGATCACATTTTGGCACAAGGTGCAGTGTCTTTCGAAAAAAAATAAAGAAAAACAAAGACTGTAATTTGAGTAGTACAAGAATGACATCACAAATTATTGCGCAATCTTCCATTTCCAACTGAGTGAATAAGCTTCAAGATTTTATATCTCAACTTAGGAATGTCCTGTGAATATGGGAATTGGACCATCTGGATGCATTTTTCAAGCTTTGTAATATATATTTTTGAAATTTTAGACTTTAGGTTACACTAAAACAGCCAGCTTCTTATTTACATTATCATCATTCCCACCCAGCAGAAAATGCAGTGCAAACACTACATAAAATGAAATTTTATTTTCGGAAGTTACTTAATTTATAGAAAAGACACATGTTATGTTCTCAGCTATGTCTTAATTAAATAGGAACATGTCAATCAAGTTGATTGCCTACCTCCTACACCAAGATAGGCCTGCTTATGTGTCGAGGCGGTTTTCGACAGCACTCAGTGTTCATGATATTTAGGCCTACTTAATCTGGTTCACATTTCAGCCTATGATCGTTCCTTCTTTCTTTCCTTTTATTTATTTCAAGGAAGTTCTTTTTTACAATATAGCATACATTTATCGTTCATACTTACATACATTGAGACTATTTATAAAGCGCTTTCCTCATGATAGCTCAAAGCGCTTTAAAAAGAGGCTTAAACATCTTGAACACAGCAAACATTTCACTTCATAAGTATGCATAATTATTGTATTTGGTGAGCATTGGCTGTTGCGGCGTAAAGAGAACTCATCAGCTTGATCTAATGTGAAACTATGAGCATAGATTTTTGTCAAGTTAATTTCAGAGAACCTGCGGAAACTGCCAGAATTTGCCAGAAAAAGACTTTTACTCTTCAGCTCACTTGCATATCAACTCGAAGGTTGGGGCTATCCTGTATCATTTCAAATAAACGGCCATTTTTAGCCTTCGTTAAAACCTAGCTGTCCTCAATACTGATACCGGCACCAAATCACAGGGTCGACTGATTCAAATCACGTCAATTTAAATCACTAATTCAAGTCATAATTTAATCAACCATTTTTTTATTTTACCATGGTTGATTTAAATCAGAAAATGAAATTTTTACTTATCAAAAAAAAAGGAAAAAAAAAAAAATTAGCACTTTCTCAGCTGATCTTTCATCCAAAAAGTTAAATGCCTGGATATGGGTAAAAGACATGGCAGAAAAAGTGATGGGACCAAAGCCCTCCTAGCCCGTCTCCCTGCTATTATGTAGTTTGTAGGCCAATGGAGTTTTAGATTTTTATTCGTTTGGTTGGATTCAGGCATAATCGTACTGAAAAACTAAGGTAATAATAAGTTCTTTCGTTTTTGTGTTACGCTACATTAGTGTTTCTACATTTGCGCCAGGTACTGTGATGTAAATCACATCTCAAATTGTACTCTTTGCATTTATTTCACATCAATAAACAAGTGCGTTGCAAAAAAAAAAAGTAGCCATCGACTATCAATTTGCTTTCGCCAATTTGCAGTCGCCCCATAATTTTCTTTGAAAAATCAGCAAACTCTTGCAAATCTCCTCTTATTGCATTAAAAGCACTTCTGAAGACGTTTTGAACATAACTATTACAAACAATAGGTAAAGAAAGGCAAAATTCTCCTTGAATTCCACAATTCACTCACAAAAATATTGTCACATGATCAAAATAGACCAATTATGAACTAGAGTGACAGGATACACTCACTCTGTTTGGGGTGACTGCCTACTGCCTTTAACAGACCTGTATTGAGTAGTGAGTGTACGTACCCACACCCAAGCACTTTCGGCAATTACGTGCCTGTACTCGTACTCGGAAAATCGGAAAATGCAAATTGTGTACTCGCGCTCATGAGATTTACATGTACTAGTACTCACAACCATATACGATACACCTGTAGCTATATTCATGCATTGCATTCACGCTATAAATCTACTTTTATATGTTTACCCGTGAGAAAGAGTCTCGAAAGTCAAACACTCCTATAAAGTTTTGTACTGTCAGAAAAACAGTAAAACTATTAGCGTGCTTCTGAAAGGCAATAGGCAGTCACCCCAATAGTGTGCCCCATCACTCTAGTTCAAGAATCAGGGACGGATCCAGAAATTTCGAAAAGGGGGGGCTGAATAGTCTCCTAGATTTACTTTATGCTAATTTTCGCGTATTTGCTTTGTGATGTGGCGAAAAAGGGGGGCTGAGGCCGGGAAAGCCCCCCACCCTTGGATCCGCGCCTGTGAATGGCCTATTTTGATCATGTGACAATGTTTTTGTTGGTGAATTGTGAAATTCAAGGAGAATTTCTCCTTGCTTTACCTATTGTTTGTAATAGTTATGTTCAAAATGTCTTCAGAGGTGCTTGTAATGTAGGAAGAGGAGATTTGCAAGAATTTGTTGATTTTTCAAGCAAATTTTATGGCGACTGCCTACTGCCTTTAAATTAATGTTATTTACTCGTTTCACCTTCAAAAAATGCTTCTTCCCAATTAAGTTATATGCTCGAATGAATACACCTTAAAAACTTTGCTAAAATCTATTTTCTTTTATAAGAGCCAGTCCTGATAACTGTTCTTGGTGAGGGTGGAGATAGAATGTATGAACCGTTGTAATTTTAGGAAGGAATTCCTTTTTTTGTTGTTTAATTTGTTGCCCCACAGATGGTTCTTCGTAATAACAAGATTGACGAAAGAGGGATACAAGCTACTCGTTTTATGGTGCCATGGCTAGGTCATGGACTATTTACGAGGTGTGTATTTACATGTAATAATTATGTCGGTATTATAATGTAGGTTGCATGCATCTTGAATTATACGTCCGTTTGGGAATAATAATAATGGCAAAGTTTGCAATATCTTTGAAAGCTGCTGGAGGTGCATATGTTGATAATCTTCCTGGTTCGTTTTTATCTCATCTCCCTACATGTAATGGAATGTGAAGTTGTGTGTGCCTTGGTGTCTGAGTATCTAAGTGAGTGTGTGTGAGTGTGTGTGTGTGCGTGTGTGTGTGTGAGCAAAGTAAATGTGTCGCAAACTCTTCCTTACGTTGGGGCTACACGTGCAACCGATTCGTCGCGAGTCTGCAAAACAGCCGACTCACGACGGTCAGGGATTCGAAGTTCTCGATCCAAGATTGATTAGCTGCATATGTGACCACCCTAAAAACTAGTTACCGGTACTAGTTAAAAACTAGTTATGTTTAGGGGGCCTAGGTAACAAATGGGGGGCGGTACCGATGAGGGTCAGACTTGTCAAGACTATCTAAGCGGAGCGCCACCATTAGTTGGCGCGGAGCGTGCAAGAAAATTTTTAACTTTAAAAACCCTCCAGATGGCCGGAAACGGCACTTTCCACGTGTTTTAAGCTGCGTGTACCCAGCCTTGAAATTCGAATCTCATGTCTGCCATTTCTCAGATAATGGGAAAAATCATTCCATGAAAAATGGTAATACACAAGGCCGCTCATACACTTTTTGATAGGGGGCAAAAAGGGGGAATTACTGATCTGTGGCCTGGGGAGGGGACTAAAGGGAACGGGTGTCTCCCTCCCCCCTTGGCAGAAAATTGTTATTTCAGGAGGACGTATAGATAGCCATTAGTGCAAATTTGAGGGATTTCAGCTTTAAAAGGAAAACGAAAAGTAGTTGTGACTAAGTGCGACAAAAGTCATTTTTGAGAGCGTGGTGGATATGATGTGAAGCATGACCTCAGCCATTGAACTCCGTTGTGGGGGAGGGTTTAAGGGAGGGAAGCGTTATTGGTTATAAAACGTTTTAATGACTAAACTTGCACGGTTTAAAAACGTTTTGTGCTAACTGAGAAATTACTTCAGCCATTGATGATTGAAGCTACCTATAGCAACAACAGCAACATTGTAGCTATGCTAATCGCGCGTAGCGAGAGAATTTTAGAAAAGTAGGCTAGAAATACATCCTAATAGAGCTGTAAATGATTGGTGATGTGTACAGATATAGGCATGAAAATATTGATCTGCCTATTTGAAATTGTTTAAGTTCTATCATTATGATTACAGCTATTTCTTATATTTTTACTGGGTTTTCTCTGCGTTTTCTCTGTGTATTCTCAAAGATGGAAACGATGCACTTTTAAAATTTCTGGGGGTAATTGCCACCCCCCCCCGCCCCGCTGTGTACGGTCATATCATATGAGCTGAGATAATACAAGAATCATACTGAATTATGCATCCCTTTTCATTTATTCTGCCTGCAATTCTCCCATATTCACCTTCTAGTATATCTCTGTTACATTTGTCCATCATCCTATCCATAGGCTACATGTCCACTACTCAATTATATATCCCCTAGATCAGCGTTTCTCAACCTTTTTTTTTTCGAAAACCACTTTGACTCTCAGAATTTTTCTGAGGCCCATCTTACAAAAAGATTATTCTTTTTTCTTTATTTTTTATTTTTTATGGCAGATCTCGCGGACCACCTGGGAGCGCTTCGCGGCCCACCAGTTGAGAAGCGCTGCCCTAGATCATACCATTTGTCTCCAACCTAGGGTTACCATATTTATTTTCTAGCAAGGATGACATAGATCAGTGTCCTGATGTAGGGGTCTAAGGGTGTCCCCTTCCCTTTGGAAATTTTTCCGGTTTTCAATGGTATCTCGATGCAGAATGGTGCTGTATTTGTTCACGGACTCAGGTCTGACCCAAGTATATTACTTGGTCAGACCTATAATACCACCAGTAAATCTTTCAAACTGTTTAACCCGGAAAGCAGAAGTAGGGGTCATGTGGGAAAAACCTGAAATCCAGACCTTGTTGGCAATTTTACAATTCCGCCTGGACCCCAGTGCGAACTAGTAAAAAGAGGTATTGTCGAAAACAATCGTTCTCTACGGTGTACTTGTCATGGGCAAGGAGAATTATTCGAAGGCAGTACCTTACCGTACGGCATATTTTGTGTATGATACCGTATAGGAATAATGGTCGTGTAAGAATGGTCTTCAGTGTATGGTTGCCATTTTTTCAGTAAATCAACCAGCCATCCGAAAGGCAGAAAGGGTCTAAACCTGACAATGTCACATCCGAATTTGTCGTCGGGACGTTCGTTGCATCGTCCAAGTGAATTATATGCGAATTAAACGACAGTGCAGATTATATACCTAATTTAGTGAAAGTAGTCATTTTAAAGTTATAAGTTGATTTCATATGTGCGTAAAATGTGTTTTTCACACATTTACTTTTTCTTAATTCTTACACATTTTATTTCTTATTTATTTTTAAATCAAATACTTCAAAGTTTCTTTCCGTTCAAATATTATTTTTTTTTTTTCTTAATTCTCACTCATTTTATTAGGACACAAAAAATCTGGGGGCCTGACGAATATCTGGGGGCCTAAAATGTGTGAAGTTAGACCCACACGGCACACGCTTTACCCATCTCTGGTACGCGTTGGCTTTTCACTATACGCAAATAATTTGAGAGAATGGAGTAGCTATGCAGGCTACACCCTGATAACCTTTTGCAACAAATTGTATCACGGCAACTCTCTGCGGTTAACGAAAGGTATATTAGAAATGTATTTTGCTGGATAATAAGTGGTTGATTCTCTTCGGCAACCTAGTCGAGCATATACGCAATCATCCGGATATAATTTTGGTCCACATCACCCTCCTTTTCTCGTAAATATGTTACGGGTGTGGAATGTCCGATACTCCTGTATGTTTTGACTATGTGCGGTCTTACCAACATACGCCATTTCGTTATGGACTTCGGACTTGCCAAATCGCAGCAATGCAGTGGCTAAAGCAGTGGTTCTCAGCCATATATAAGCCCATCGACCAGGCATTAGGCACAAGCCTTCGCCACAGTCTGTAAACTGTCAATGGAAAAGAGTGAGGAGCAAGTGTTAAGATACATGGTACAAGTAATAGAAATATATAGTGCTTTGATGTGCGGACAAAAGCGATGAGGAGGTTGGGGGAGAGCTCACTTTGTGATGGCAAAGCCCGAACCAGCCGGCTCCGTAGGCGTAACGTACTGACGGGGCTACTCCCAAATTCTGAAATAATACATATGATAAAGATGTAATGTTCTGGCTACAAAAATAAGTTCATTAGGAAACAATTTAACGGAATTGCTTGTTATATGCAGTATGACGACTTTGCATGCGATTTAAAACTACAGCAAGGCATTCATGTTTACACAAGACCGCATGGGAATATAGTCTTTCAGGCATTCCCTGGTATCCTGCTTTAAAATAATTTCCAGCACTGTAAAAACTTTGTGGAATTGTGGTGCTCATTTTGAGGGATGTAACATGAATTGCTGCTTCATTCTATCTCCATTTTAAACACAACAGAGCTCAGAGGATACCATTAAGACACATTTCATCTCTGGTTTAAAGAGGGTTATTTATCTTTAACAAACTCCCCCTATAGCTGCTATGCGTTTATCGACCCTGGATGCACAGTTTCCTTTTAGGGCGTTCCCCATTGGGAAGCACTGGGATAAAGAAACAGAATTCACCATGATGATGTTTCTCTCTGTGCTTCGGCAACTATATGTAGCCGGAAAAGTGCCCAATCGAGTTGTAGATGTATCCGCTCTCGTCGGGAATCCAATTGAGTAATCGGAGATAAATTAGTTCAATGTGTAGCCCAGCGACTCGTCGAATTGCGACGAATCAGTTGCATGTGTAGCCGGAATAATAATAATAATAATAATAATAATAATAATAATAATAATAATAATAATAATAATAATAATAATAATAATAATAATAATAATAATAATAATGATGATGATGATGATGATGATGATGATGATGATGATGATGATGATGATGATGATGATGATGATGATGATGATGATGATGATGATGATGATGATGATGATGATGATGATGATGATGATGATGATGATGATGATGATGATGATGATGATGATGATGATGATGATGATGATGATGATGATGATGATGATGATGATGATGATGATGATGATGATGATGATGATGATGATGATGATGATGATGATGATGATGATGATGATGATGATGATGATGATGATGATGATGATGATGATGATGATGATGATGATGATGATGATGATGATGATGATGATGATGATGATGATGATGATGATGATGATGATGATGATGATGATGATGATGATGATGATGATGATGATGATGATGATGATGATGATGATGATGATGATGATGATGATGATGATGATGATGATGATGATGATGATGATGATGATGATGATGATGATGATGATGATGATGATGATGATGATGATGATGATGATAATAATAATAATTTTACTGATTACTTACTTTAACCGTAAGTCCAATCATGTTCAAACTTGATTTGTAGGTACCTGACCATGATGTAAACTTGTGCATGCTTTATTGATGCCGTCATAGGTCAACGGTCAGAGGTCAAAGATTAAGTTTGCTAAAACTGGTTTTGCCATTATATGCCTGACCATAAAATCCTGTGCATGACGTCATAGGTCAGAGGCCAGAGGTCCAAGGTTAAGTTGTCTAAAACAACTTTTTAATTGCATTGTGTGCCTATCAGTGTGTTAGAATATGGAGTTGTAGTGCCATGGTTAGAAAAACGTATTACATCACATATTTTGAGAACAATGAGAAAAATTTTAAAATGGTACCTTTGGGTTGCTCGATGTTAAAGTCAAAGTTAAAACGTAGATCAAGGTCAAATCTGCCTAAATTTTGCTAAAATGTATGTTGCAATCTCTCCCTTAATCGTAAGTCCGATCGAGTTTAAACTTGGTGGGCAGGTATCTGACAATAAAAACTTGTGCAGGCTTAATTGATGGCGTCATAGGTCAATGTGAAAGGTCAAAGGTCAAATTTGCTAATCGGCATGTTAGAAAAAGTCATTAAACCACATGGTATGTTAAGAACAATAAGGCGAAATTTTAATTGGAGCTTTTTGATTGCAAAGGGTTGAGATCAAAGGTCACTTTTGCCATAATTGTGTGAAAAGGGTGTTTTCATGTGTGTTGGGGCATAACTTTCGTTTAGGGGCATTGCTAGATTCACCATAAGGTCCGGTGATTTAAACCACAGCTTTGGAAAAACTTTTCTGCTTTTGGTCCGGTGTCAAGCTTTACCTGAGGGTTATCTTAATAGTACGTTGCAGTAGAAACAGATAGTCTCCTGGGCTGCATCAACGCATAGTGGGTAAAAGTAATTTCTAACGAAGAAACACGTGTGCAAACAGTAAAGTTGTGATAACACCACTTTTGTAGGTGGTCTTGAAAATGTAATACTTGTCTTACTATTTGAAAGCATTTAAAATGTAAAACTAATGACAAAAACGTACCATTTTACATAGGTTAATAATTTCTATGAAGCACCCACAAAAATGAGAGTGTTTCAGCTAAATAAATATGCAAATCGCTGAAGGGGTGGTGGATGGTGAGCTTACTAGGTTAAATATAATAGTAAATCTTGAGTAAAAATATACTTTCTTAAGTTTTATGTCTCCATATCTTAAAATTCTTTGTTACTGTTGTATACTTGTCATCGTTAGCAAAGGTGCCAAATGGGCGTCACGAAGGAAATTGTTAACACCGTCCTTCCACTTTTCCATCTTGAAGAACTTTTTGATCAGTTTCAACAAGCATGCTCAATATCTAACTGATAAGCTCTGTGAAATGGTAGAAGAGGAAGGCGTAGATATAGCATCTCTTTTAAACCTTTGCACCCTTGACATTGTTTGCGGTGAGTGACGTTAGCCCATTTTATTTATTTATTTTTTTTTTTAATTTTTTTATCTAAAATGAATTTTACTGCATGTGGTTGAAAATTTCAACTCTTTTGTTGTTTACCTTTTAATATTTGAAATGCATTGCGTTCCATCGGTAACGTGTTTAAAACCTGGAGAATGTCATACTTACCACAAAGACTTTCTAAGTGATTTGACGAAAAGTATAGAACACATACTAATACAAGGACGTTTTGATTTTCTTATTCGACGTATCTCTCAATAAAGAAACCATCATGGGACTAAAGCTTGGTGTTCGAAAAGGAGAAAGCAAAGAATATGGGGAAGCGATTCACAGGTAAGTTAGCAGAGGTTTACTACTTAATGCTAATACTACCCAATCAGCCAGTCTGGCCCTTTAATCTCCTTGTATTCTTGACGTGGAATATAACAACTGTCTTTCAAGTTCTAGGTAGCGCGCCCCATTAGGACATACATTAATGCGCCTCATTTGCTTATATTCTCAAATAGCACTAAAAAGACACCTTTGGACAGCTTTTTGAAAATGTCTATACCAAACGAGAGAGGTGGTTTGTAACTCTGGTTTGAAAGTAGACTAGATAAGGTATGCGTTGTGCAAAAGTGGGTTGAATTAAAGCACGTTCCGGATTAATGGGCTCATAAGCTGGCGAGGGAAAATTAAGCTTTGAGTGAGAGGTGAGGTCTGGGTGGATATAATAAAATGTCAAGCCCTTCTAGCTAAACTTTTCACTATGATGGTATGATAAATTGAAAGTGCTACGAAAGACTAAATTGTCAGCTATCTTGTGAGGGGTAGCTTGTACCTGGCGAAAACTTCTAAAAGCTTAAGGAACCACTTTAGTTATCCGATGTACTGTGTAAGTCAGTAGATTTACGTGGGGTGCTACCCTACGTGAAGTATCATTCAGAATTCACCGAAACCAAATGTTGGGAGTATGTATGAAACTTGTACCTCTGAATTCGGCAAACTTTGTAAACAGAGAGGTGCAGTAATCCAGGAGTGTAAGGCGTGCTTATGTTGTCGTAAGTTCAAGAAGAAGATCGATGAAACGATCAGTTCTTTTGATTTTACTCGATTGAAAAGTGATACAAAAAAAAAACCAGAGTATGAATAGTTTTTAAAGAAGATATAAAGTTATTATTTGCGGATAAAATCACGATAGATCTTTAAGAGTCATCTTCATATTAAGGCTTTATTTTTCATTTTATTACTTAGACTTCAAAGAATAATTGTAGAAAGATCGACCAAACCTTGGTGCTGGAATAATGCCATCTTTGCTCTGACAGATGCTGGAAAAGAATTTGAAAGATACGTAAAGATCGTTCACAGGATTTCAAAAAAGGTTGAGTACAACACATCTGTAATGAATAAAATCAAAATGGCCGAATTAAGGTGAATTTAATTTACAAATAGCGAAATACATTATCTCCTGTGCACGTGTGGCTTTGATCGTATTAAGATATTAAACCACAAGACTTATGTATGGTAGTTCTTACATTCCGTATTGACTTTACGTAATGATATAACTCATGAACATCTTAAATGCAAAGTGTTCAGTGGCGGCGCTAGGGGGGCATGAGGGGGAATTTGCCCCCTCAGATTTTGTCCTTGCCCCCAGTTGCCCCCCACTCAGCTGAAATATAGTGCATTGGATCATGCATTATGAACTAAAATAAACCTATCCTGACTTGATTTTTCACCCAGAAATATTCTAAAACCTCTGAGCTTCGGGGGGCTTCGCCCCCTGGACCCCCACCAGGGCGTGCCCCTGGACCCTACCCGCATAAGCTCGCGCTTTGCGCTAGGCTTCGCGGTACGCGCGAAAAGTTTTTGCCCCCCAACATTTCCATTTGCCCTCCGTTTGCCCCCCCCCCCCACTTTTGAAATCCTGGTGCCGCCACTGGAAGTGTTTGATTATTGACAACTGTGAGTGAATTGCAACAGATTTGAAGAAAACCATTTGCCTAGCTTGATATTTCTTGAAGGCAGGCAAACGCCAACTTTTTCTACTCATTATTATCTCGAAAATAGTAAACTTATTAATTCCGTCGTAACCTGTGTCACGATTTGGGTTTGAAACGTGGGGGTGTCCTAAAAATTTAAGTACTTCCCTGTGGAGTCTGAGAATTGGTCTTGAAAGGGTGTTTCTCCCCTCTCGAAAAAATTAAGGAAAACTCAGCGCTTAAATGCTAATTGGTGCTACGTATTTCAATGTTTTAGAGCAGTATGAAATTTTCAAAACAAGTTATTTTAACATTGTGAAATTGTTTCACTTTTTGTATTACCCAGTACAATAGCCAATATTTTTCTAAGGACGTTCAAGGTTTGAGGGTAAGGTGTACTTTCCTAAATCAATAAAAATTTTGCTATGAGTAGTTCTTTACCATAGACCCTTTTCCAAATAGCAATTACAAAGGATTGTGGGATTGGATTTTGGTGTGCGTCGTTTTTAGCCACAGTAGAATGCCATCGAGAAAAAGGCATCCCACAATTCTTTGTGACTGCTATATGGAAAAGTGTCTATGAACAGACTGACAGCCGACCGATAGTAGATCGTCACCATGGAGAAGGTTGATCGTCACAATACACAATACCATAGAAGTAAAAGTAAGGCCTTACTTTTATTTCTATGCACAATACTCATGAAGCTCGCCATAGACTCTTTTCCAAATAGGAATTACAAAGGATTGTGGAATAGATTTTTGGTGTGCATCATTTTTTGCCACAGCAAAGTGCCATTGACAAGAACATCGCGTACCAGAACTTATCCAACAAGCCATTGCAACTGCTATTTGGAAAAGAGTCAATGGGCGTCCACAAAAAAGATGCCATTGATAAACTACTTTGGGTACGGAGGTTGGATGCTTTTAACTTGTAGCCTCCCAAGTTTTGTATCCCAAATAGCGAAGGTAGCGAAACTGAAGCTAAGGTCATCTGGGGTTTTCTCTTTCAAATAATTTGAACTGAATTTGATAGCGTTGCTGCTATTCTGGACCATTTACAGATAAAGCCATGCATTTCATGTGTAATTTGAAATGGTATTGAAATATTTTGGCTTAGGCCTATGAAATTTCCATTGCAACTTCTAGAGACGCTGCTGGAGTGCCAGGTGTTCCCACTTCCAATATGTGCAATCCAGAGTTAAACTTACTGATGTGGTCAATGGCAACGGGCCCGGGGATTCAGTGACACAGCTCCGGAAACTCGACAGCACTTAAACATTTTGGGCATCCAAATCAAGATTTTAACCTTCTAAAAATTACATTAGATACCCAATGAGCAGCCCACAGCGAACATTACTTGTCACCTGACTAACGGTAGGTCAAGCTGATGAGGGGTGGTAGAACACGGTAGTCGACCTGGGAATATGTATAAAGTAAAGGGTTTATAATGGGCTTCACAGCAATGATTCCACTCAAGCTGTCTCACAGAAAGTAATTACAATTATACTTAAGTTGTTCAGTTTATAATGAGACAACTCTATATAAGAGCAATGTGCACCACAGTAAAACCTCTGGGTTTTAGAAGTATGAAAATTGTTTATCATAGCATTGGTCATAAAAACTTTTCTAAATATTTTTTGGCAGTTTTTCTTTAATTTGCTCGTTGTATTAAAGTTTTTTAGGAAGTATTTTGGCACACTTTTTGCGGGGCTCCATATACAGGGCACAGCGTGTTCGGAAAGTTCCTTTATGTTAGGTTGTGGTACATGCATGCGAGTCAGTGCTACTAACCGTCTCTATCCTACAACAACGGATTCCGGAGGGTCCAATCATATATTCGTTTGTCATTATGATCGTTTCACAATTAAGAACTCAGCTCTAATTGGTTTCGTTTTCAAAAAAACAAAAAACAAAAACAAAAAACAAAAACAAAAACCCACAAACATCTACTTGGACAGACCAGGACGCTTCCTAAGAGCTATGTAGACTGCTGGCAGCTGACAGATAGTAGTGTGGGAAATTGCAAATTGTCAATGAGTTTTGTGACATATTTTTTTAGGCGTTAGCATGGTGTAATGCTACGTAGACAACCGTTGTCCATCTATTTTATATTTAAGAAAATGCCTTATTACGGATAATAGGAAAATGCAGTACCCCAATTTGAATTAGTGTATCCCGGTATCCTATTTCATGAATGGTTCTTTTCAATCATGTGACAAAAGTTTTGTTATCGCATTGTTAAACTCATACAGAATAACTCCTTATTTTACTTTAAATATTCAGTCCAGTTGGAAAATCATTAAAGATACTTGCAAATGAAATAAGAGATTTGAAAGATTTACCTGATGTTTCAAAATAAATTTGGGGAGACTGCTTATTTCCTTTAATTGCGACAAATTACATCATTGTGCTGATCGAGTGTGGTTGCCAGGCTTCTTTCCATTCTTGGATTTTGATGTGGTACGTAGGCTATGTTATTTTGAAAGTAAGTGGTATGTTTTGACCTACTTTTGGACAGCAGGAAATTAGGTAATTTAACTAGAAGTGGAATCATTCATGCGACTGACAAAGGAGCACATCTTAGTACTCCATGTTTGATAAAAAAAAAGTCTGAAACTACAAAAGGGTTGGCAGAGGTTTGATCACAGTATTGATACTGTTGACTTTCTGTGTCCAGCAGCCTTACTGCATTGAACTTCTTGGCACTGAAAGTGAATAGGTAGATAAATTACTGATTTGTTGTGGATTTTCACAGTGAATTTATTTCTTGAATTGTAAAAAATACTGGAATAAAACTCGCATGAATAAGTCAATAACTGCAGATTTTTCTTGGCGTCCCCTAATATTTTTTCTCGCTTAAAACTCCTTCAGTCAAATTTTCCGCATAAAATTTCATATCAGCGCCAAACTCTGTAAATCAGGTGTATGTTGTGTCACATGGTGCACTGGCAAAGAATTACTGTAGCCTATTGTGTTGAAACTTCTCTTTCCATCTCCGACTCCTCGAAGGTTATTACCACCAGAAAGGAAGAAATCCAAAAACTTTGCAATGAAGAGTGCATAATCAACGATGTATCTCTTGAAGCACGACGACATCGAAAGTTAGCCTTACTTGACTTCTTGATTCAAATTCAGAAAAATGACAGCAACTTTACCGACGACGAAATTCAGCATGAAGTTGACACTTTTATGTTCGGGGTAAATTTTACGATGTTTATTTATCGATGTATTATCAGATTTCACAAGACATCTTTTCCGTGCGACTTATTCTCGCAGCTTTAATTGGTTGTTGAGTTACAAAAACACATGGCAATAGGGTATGATATTGTTCTAAAAGTGAAATGATTGAACTGAGGTATCGCAGCTGGTATCGATAATAAAGCAGCTTAGAAAGTACGATGATTTTCTCAATAAAATTTTGATAGGTACCATGCTAAAAACAGGGAACTACCACTGCTATTAACCCCCCCCCCCGCCCTCCAAAGAAAAAAAAAGAACACGAGCAAAATATTAATTTCTTACTTGTAGTTAATTTAAGGAAGCAGGCACCCATCAACTATTAGCATAATGCTTATCTGAGAATGTCTCTCATTCCTTGTTTTGCTTTATAGGTCGAAGTTCAAATGACCTAAATGTGATCTTTCGTCATTTTTTTCTTATCAGTTTGTTGGAAAATTTTCTAACCGTGACCACAAGATATTACGAAACTATGGGAGAGTTGAAATTTGCAACTCTATGGACTGCCTTGCCGTCTGTTTGTTTGTGACTCTTAGCTAACACTACGCCTCAGAATAAGATATGACGAACAAGGGATACTTTTTCGTGCTACTTTTGTAAATTTGTCAAATAATTAGTAGAAAGAATCACATTGCTTTGCTGAAGCTACACATCTTTTGAGGTAAACAGAGGTCAAAACTGGAAGCCTTGTTAACATGATATCTCCACTTAGGAAGTAATCATGCTTTGCATAATTGTTATGTGACTGCGTTATAATGAGTGGCAGAAAATTGTTCTTGGCAGAGATCAAAGGCTTTTGAGTTCACAATAGGGAAACTGAAACATTAGTTGCAAAATGCTTGTAAACACTATATCGCCAAAAGGGAAGTGTTTGTTGGATCGCAAAAAAAGTAAAAGAACCGTTTCAGTTTTTGGAGGAGATCAAAGGTCAATTTAGGTCACCAGAGGTCAAACTGCGAAAACGTTGTGAACATGATTATCTCAAGAACAAAAATTGATGAACCCACACACTCAGTTTGTGGTTTTCGATATCGCATGAGAAACGCTATTATTTTTTGGTGGGAGTCAAAGATCACTGGAGGTCAAAGTTCGAAAGCTTGTGAACAAAATATGTCAGTGATTGAAGCTTGACGACTCTTACTGTGATTCATGGTTCACAAAAATGTTAGTCAGTGACCATGGATCTTAAATAATCCACACCTTCGTGTAAACGAAGTATCTAATCGATGAAACTTCCTCAATTTAGAATCACAGAACTAAACTAAAATAACTGTATTTGCTTGCAAATACATTCCATTGAAGTGCGCTGTACAAGTAGTGGTTTGTTGTTACTATAGACATTTAAAAGGAAATATTAAGTTCTGCAGAAATTACAATTAGTGAAAAAGTTGCGAAGTGGAAGCCGAGACTAGTTGTAAAGGGCGAACTGGTAGGTTTTTGGGGACGTACTGGTCAACACATGGGGGCCAACTGGCCTGTTGGGGGCGAACTGGTAGGGGGCGAAAGACCGTAAACCGTCTAGTGGGTGGTCAGGGCCTTGATCGATGTTCCTGACATTCACTGGGTTTTAAGCAACTCCCGGTCTGGTCCGTGGACACGTGGATTTTGCCTTCGTCAAGTTTCTGCTCTCAAAGCAACCTTGATCGGCACACCATATTATGTACTTGTGACACAACACTTACAGTACAACAGTAGTACAGTGAACGAGGGCTTTTTGAAAAATTTCCAAGACCATACGCCAAAAATTCCCAGGGTCAAAAGAATTATCAAACTGCGTTCTGTAACATACAAAGACCTAGGCTACGGGGTAGCAGATTAAAGTCAGCCACGTCAATAAGTGTAGTGTTATTTTCTCCCGTATGGAATGTTTCAAAAACAAAATAAGCCAGAAAGTGACAAGTAGGGGATGCAGAATTCAGAACTGACCCCATGAAATGAGAAATGCAAAGAAGTCTTTGAATGCGAGAATGCTCTTGAATACAGATCAACGAGAATTCGCAAGATCATTTGTTCAATTCCCAAGAACTTGGGAAAAATCCCAAAGCACCTGTGCGGTACCCACTAAGTTTGGAACATAACGTTATTTTCAGGACCAAGTCGCATTAATATTAATTTATAATGATTGAATTTGACTTTTCTTTTGATCATGGTGTGTGTCACTGTGTGGCCCCATGTTTGTTGAAATTTTATCTGTATTCGTAAATGTGAGAATTTCTACCAGTAGTGGTATATATTACGCGTACTGTTTTGGAGTAATTACGTTTTCTAAAAAAATCTACTTTTTTCCAGCGCAAACATATTTGGTTGTGAGGCCTTCCACTTTCAAGGGAACTTTCTCCGCTTCCGGGAAATTATTTTTCCTGATATTGAAGAAATTTCGGGGTATTGAAAAGGACATAGGGGGTTTTTGAGGGTAACTCGGAAACTGTTCGGAATTTGAGAGCCTAAAAACTGTTTTAGACAGGATGCAGATTTGATAGTGTCTGTAATATTGATACAAAATGTTTCCAAAACTCTTGAACGACAGACGTGTACGAAATCGTAACGTTTGTTTCAGTTTAAAAAATTAGGTTTTAAAAAGTGGAAAGGTTGAAATATTTGCGATTTCGTGAATGTGGATTTCTCCTGCGTAGCAAACCTTTGAACTTGAAATCCATTGAGTCTGTTGGGTGTAAAGTTTAATTATAAACATTCCTTGATCGGCCAAGTAGATGATCAGGGTTGGCATAAATGCCAATATTGTAGCGCACTACAATAACAAAGGCCTATCTCGTATGAGAGAAGAACCCTCTAGTGGCAACTTCCTGCCTTAAGTTTTCTAATTTTTGTTTTTTACAGGTTAACGACACGACTTCCACAGCTGTAACGTTTACGTTGTACCTTATCGGAAGACATCCAAAAGTACAACGAAAACTTCAGGCCGAGTTGCGCCGTGTATTTGGTAAATACGACGAAAGCCATAGGTCTTGGTCACTAGTGCAAGCCATGTAAGGTGTGGTAGTTAATGTTTAATATTATGTGTAAGGTGAAGTATGATAATGGATGGGCTATACTTTTGTAACAGTAGTTTGCAGCGTTTAGCTTAGAACTGGGGTCAGATTTTTTTCCTTCTATTCTCTTATAATTCATAACCTTCAATACACGATGCAAAAAGTAAAATTATACCCTGTTGATAAGTGGGGTAACAAAACTAAGCCTTTCTAATTTGGAATAGACATTTGATCATTAAACATAAGGCAAATGTTGTGTATAAAAATAGTGAAAACCATATGTGTCATGCACCCTTGAGAAAGTATTCGTCGTTCAAAATATGATGAGCACGAAGAGGATGAATGCTCATAAGTTCGTGACCCTCTTGGCAATATTTCGAAATCGACGTTAAAAAGTGTAGATTCAAGAACAGCTCTGTGAGGGTCGAGTTCTTTTCTCGCCCCAGACAAAATGGAGGCATATAACTCCATAAAGATACAATAGAAAATAATACTATTATTTGATAAGTAATGTGGACTGGAAATTGTTTGATGTGATATTTACACAACTTCGACTATTGATTAATAACTTAATACACTGAGCAAACTATAAGTGACCTCCGTCGATCGACTCGATAAATTATATGTTACTGAAGGTTATGTACGTACGCACTGTGCTGAATTTACATCGAGTTTTGCTCTGTTAGTGTAACAACACTATGTCTATCTGCAAACCAGAGAGGTTTGTACTTGCAGGCAAGTAAAGATCGAAGCCCCCGAAGGTAGTATGAAGTGAAGGCAAACAGCCCAAATATTGGCGCCACCTGATTTCTTGATCGAATAAATATTTAGTGAGGTACAAAAAGAATAATTCCAGTAATCGAAACTGTGGGCTTTGATGAATTCATAGAGCAGCGCTGAGTGGTTCCTGCCTTTCGTTTATTACAATTTTATCACATTGCTTTCTTGAATGAAGCGATCACTTAAATTACCAAAAAACAGTCTTTTTGAATTAAGATTTGCTCATCTAAAGTATATATGGATTATTCCATGGAGATATTAAGGCTGAGTAAACAAAAGCGATCGTTCTTGAATCTTGTTAGTTATCGAACAAAGATACTTCCATAACGGGTAAATTTAAGGAAGCATAATCATTCATTTATACATGGACGTGTAATTTAAAAGCATAATGGATAATGCATGCGCTCTGATATACTTCCCCCAGATATATTAAATCAAGGTGACGCCAAGATGCGAGAAAATATGAAATATTTACAGTCCAGCAATCGGCGGCCATTTTACATCATTACAATTTTAAACCTTAGATAGCAGCCACAACACAAACACATCTTTAGTAACGACTAACAACATTGCTAGGGCATTTTGATGATGTGTACAAAAATGTTTCCTTTCAAACGCCACCAGAAGTGTGGTAACTACACAAATAAGTATGCATACACCGGCAAACCATGGGTTGATTTGCGGGACCCACGTGAGCGCATGAAGACTTGTCAACGTTACCATTGCGAACTTTGCATTGGTCAAGCAAATTGCGCCCATTTAGGCCTCATCGGCACCTTACTCACCATGAGTAGTGAAAACCGAAACTTATGTGTAAGTAGTATATGGACTAATTGTGGGCCACCCCATATGGCCATTATACATGCGTCCGGTTCAAATTTGAACCGAATCTGTTCAAATGGGCACTGAACCGAATTCTAGTCAAATATTTGACTAAATTTGGTTCATTTTTAAATTCAAATGATTAATTTTGAACCGAAATTAGTCAAATGTTTGACCCTTTTTTCGGTCAAGTACCCATTTGATCCTTTTTCGGTTTAACTTGAACCGTTTTAAGAGTACATGAAGTTCATTTGGGTAGCCATAATTTTATTTTATCTAGATCAGAAATGGATCATATAATCGTAAAAGCACCCATTTTGGAACAAGATTGATCGACTGGGGGTTCGTAGTCCACACTCTGCATGGAGGGTTTATGCAGTTCAAACAAGATCTGTTTCTTATGGCCATACAAAGTGTACACCGTTAGTAAGATTTAATGACCTGAAGTACAGTAACTTGAAAAACCTTCATCGAACATTATATTGAACAGAATAATTCTTTAAAATTTATAACTTATTTGAATACGATAGCATGTGGTCATTACAAGAACTTTGGTACATATTTGACCACATATGTAGTATGCAGCATGATACAAGCTTTTTATTTCAAAGTCTCTGAATCGTTTCTTCGTGACTCAGTCCAAATGTTCTGCTTACGGGCCAGTCCGAATGCCCACCATTAGCAAATGAAATGCCCACTGGGTACACCATAAACCTTTATGGTCACCATAACAGTCAGTCCATCATATTCCCATGGAAATAAACATTGAAAACACACCAGAAAGCCCTCTTGGACCTTACAGTAACTGACCATGTTTAGCTAATGCCCATGATGCGTAAATTATGACTATGTAGCCCCATGTGGCATGTGGGCATGTTGGTTGAGTGGAGTGATGCAGCCGGTCAAGCGGCACGGGGAAGGGCTGAGAAAAGTATCAGTAAAAGTGTACTAACACATTAAAGCAGACTAAAATGGTTAGTACTGATGTCCAATCAATAAACCAAGCCAGCATCAGGTGCTCTTTGGGGATGGTTGTTTACGGCATCCATCTAAAGATTCTAATGGGTCATCCTTCTTTAGTCGGCACTAGGGCCCATCAAAATGGTACCAAGGGGATCAAGTCAGATACCTACCCATATCCAAGCGCTCTTCAAGTCCTAAAATTCAATTTCACTAGTAGCACATATCAAAGATACGTACGTATTTGTATGTAATTAGCATCTATTTTCTTGTCACGGACGATAATTTGTCGATGATAAATTCACGAGCAGATCTGACCCATCAAACTGATAGTTGGTGTCACAGGCCACCCAAAATGTCTTTCTTATGGCGTCAGTCATGAAAAGTCACGTAAAATGCCGTTCAAGAAAGTTTCCTCCGAAAACGGCCAATATTTCAACTTAGAATCGGGACAGATATTTTCGTCATGTATGCAGCTTTTAGAACACGGGCATTTTTTTACCTCCTCTTAGTTGGTAACTCTGGAAGCTTAAAGATACTCAAAGGGAAAAAATGTTCATTTGCAGGAAATGATCGTGAGAGATCCGTAACCAGTGAAGATTTACAAGAATTGGAATATATGTCATGCGTGATAAAAGAGTCTCATCGCATATTCCCGCCTGTACCTTTCATTGGCCGTGAGATTGAAGAAGACATCAGTATTTGTGAGTCTCCGAATAATCATAAAACAGATATTAAGCCTTTTTATTATATTTAATTACCATCAGAGATGGCAGTAACCCTATATACTTTTCGGATCAGAATGAAACCTTGAAGTATCACCTCGTTCTGACACATCAGTACTACCTGAATAGCATTTTCATGGTGATGAGAAAGCATTTTGCACGAAGTGTACTAGACATAGGCATTATATATATATATATATATATATGATTTTTCATATATACTATATGGTATATATAGGATATATATATAATATATAGGTATTATATAGCCTATATATATATATATATATATCAACGCTAATTCCCACCTTAACTGGTGTAGTGGAAATTCATATATATATATCTGCTTGTACATAGGGCGAAAAAATATAAGATATATATATATATATATATATATAAATAAATATATATCGCCTAACGTCTAAACATATAAATTAACGTGTATGTTTGGCCACTACAGCCGTTCTGTGCAACCAACTGCTATATCTTCGTAAATTTGATAATCATTGTAAGTAATGTTGCTTTAGTTCTTTGACGAAGGTCCCAAGGGGCGCCGGTAATGTACGTACATTTTGTAGATTTGTGTGGACTCCTTAAATCGAAACTTATATTTTGTTGTCCTCTTTATTTTTCCTTTCATTGAAGGTGTACAAATTAGGAAACACACAATAAATTCCCACGGGCAAAGTGCCGCTAGAGAAACAGGACATATGCAGGATATATGCTGATATTATATAAGTATATATATAACGTATATATGTGGGGACTGGGTTCCAAGTTTCATGATGAGACGGTTTTCGGCGGTATAAAGGTTATTTGTAATTTCTTTTTGTGTAGGTGGCAGTGAAGTTCCCAAAGGCGTGTCTGTGTTCTTGGCGGTTTATATACTTCATCGAGATCCACACTATTTTCCAAATCCCGAAAAATTTGATCCAGATAGATTTCTCCCAGCCAACAGCGAAGGACGACATAATTGTGCATTCATTCCGTTTTCGGCTGGACCCAGGAACTGTATAGGTCAGTAAAATAACCGCGAAATTTTCAGTGGAAAAGGTTTATATGTAAAATCATTACTCTTTGTCTGTGCAGCCCCCTGTAGGCTGGGGGTTGTAGAATATGCCCACGGTATTTTCCCGCCTGTCGTAAGAGGCGTTTAAAGGGAAGGACTTGAACCGCATCTGAGCTGTATCTGAAACCAAACTTGATCTTGAACCGTATTTGAAACTGTATCGGATACCTTTTTATCTAGTTGACACTATATAACACATTCGTGTTGGTGTGTCGTTAAATAATATCTAACTAACTAACTAACTAACTAACTAACTAACTAACTAACTAACTAACTAACTAAGTCTATGCACAGAAATTGGGACTACGACCCATGGAAAAGGATTTGTGTCACTTACCAAGCTCTGCAATTTGCTTTTTAGACACATGAATTAAAAGTTTTGCACTTTACTCTGAACGGGGGATTTTTTTAATAGGAAATCATACGGTAAACATAGGGCTACTTTGGAGACTTGTATTCCACATAAAACCACGGTCAATGCATTTGTAACTTACTTTTTCCTCATTGAAATATTAGAACTTCACTAAGCTTGCGATGACACAAACATGAAATTTTTTAGCAAAGTTAGCATGTTTGTATTATTTTAAATTGTTTTCAAAGTGACTCCCGAAAGGTCAACTTTTGAACGCAAGTGTACTTCAGGGTAACCTATATACAATGATATGAGAGTTACATGGGACTATTTTACAAATCCCGAACAGAACATTTGATCCAGAATGGTTATGTTCAGAATAACAGGTCAATGTATGTATGGACGACATATTAGTGCATTGCATGGTGATGATTCGGTAACAAAACAGGTTTTAAAATTCAGTTAAAAAAACTTGATGACACTTGTTTTCTTCACTTCATGACCATTTAGTCTGATTATAAAGTGCTCATCGTGGCTCTGCCATTCAAAATAGCCACAAATTAATGGGGGGGGGGGGCATTCTCTAAGGCAGAAAACACAATTTTGCAGTATACATTATACTACTGAGGGGGTACAGTGACGACTGTTGACATGTAAACGGATAAAATTCTATGTGTTGATGAGACGTATCTTCTGGTGGGGACATACACTAAGACGCCATTTTGAATGTAACAAGTAGTGCTAAGACATGAGGCCATCTTCATGTGAAATGTGTACTTTAACACACATGCTAAATGAAGGATGACAAAAATTTGTAAATTTTTCATGATTATGGAAAGTTTAAATCTTCCCTTGCACTTAAATATGATATAGCTAAGGGGAAGAGGAATCTGAGTCATAGAAAAGTCCCTCGAATCTCATTTTAATTATTCATTAGAAGTAAGACGTAATTACATCGACAACAAGTAAACTGTTATTTGAAAATTTCTATTCTGAGTTGTAATTAGTACTTAGTATCTAGGATTGCTTTGCACTCACTTGCAATACAATTGTAGTCTTTATTAAATTATTTTCTTATCTGTTGTGTATTTAACTTGTAGGTGAGTTCATTAAGTTCACTTTTCATTTAATCATATTTTTCCAAAGAGACTTCACCCTCCTAAAGCATAAACAATCAAAAAAGATAGATTGCGACACTTGTATATTTCAGTTTCATTTGATTGTCTTTACAAAGAAAAACCAGCACATTTTAGTAACAAATAAAAGAAGAGATAAATTCCATTAACCCAGAGTAAAAACTAATGCACCTTGCTTCATTCATATCTTGTTTTTGTAGAAATATCGCCATTCTAATCATTTACCGGGAAGCTGTCGTTTTTTCGAAACCTCTGACCTGTAGCAACTCTGTTATAACTTTCCAAGCTCCAGAAGTCTCTGATTTTTTTTTAGCATATCTTTGCATTTTGTTTTACTTTTGTCTCAGTCTATAAAATATGTTTGGTGTCATCAAATCATAGAATTGTAGTAGCCAATCTATTCACTATTTAAATCATTTTCTAAATAGTAGTTGTACCTCTCAAAATTAAAAAAGTTTCAAGAGAAACATTTGGTAAAATAAAGAAACATTCGGTAAAAGAAACTGGACTTGTGACGTCATTATACTTACTGCAAGTGGAAAGTGTCGGTGCTTGTGAACGTTGGGAACGCAAGGAATTGGCAATCAAGCTGGATATAAAGATTCTCTTTAGCATATTCTAGAATTTTATCCTTGCTTTAACGGAAATACAATGTTCACCTGTAACCATAGGCGTAGGAAGCGGGGGAACTAGGGCTGCAGCCCCTCTCAAGTCCAAATGTGGTGTGGCAGAAGTATGCTCCGCCCCTCTCCATCCTAGGTCGAAAACCCTTGTTACCTCTGTAAAAAATGTCAAAATTTGCAGTAATTTCCCTTGAAATTTGCCCAATATGTTGCACCAAATTGCATCAAAGGACCCTCAAATATAAAAAAAAATCCAAAAGAGAGGGGGTAACCCCTCCTCTTACACCTCTCCCCCAGGACGGCAGTCCGAAGCAACGTTACTCCCCCTTCCCAGTCTCGCAACAGCAATAAATAATAAATGTAATTACCGTATAGGACCCACAATATCTAGACAGGTAATGAAAGGCGAAATACAATAGTGAGACTTAAATATTAAAAACTGAGAATTAAGACCAAACAATTTAGGATATGATAGCATACATAAATTTAAGATTTAAGAAATAAAATTTAAGGTAAAGAGAAGAATGTGCCTTGTGCAATAAATTCCGTAAACTTCACAGATTAAAAATCCGAACATTCACAAACGAACCAGAATGTTTATTTCGTTGAGTCAGATTAAAAGTTGAGTACCAAAATTTTCAATGTATAACACTTTCGTTGATACGCATTGCATTGTCTTATTTTATACAAACCATTATAATAGCTTTGTATTGTATTTCACTTTCCCTATCAGGACAAAAATTTGCTACGATGGAACAAAAAGTATTGCTGGCCACGATTCTGAGAAAACTCAACATCACGTCATTGCAAACACCCGAAGAACTAGACCTCACCTCTGAGATAGTGTTGCGTCCTCGGAATGCTGTTAACGTAAAACTGAATCTTCGTCCTAGCGTTACAGACGAAGGTGTTTAAAAAAGAGTACAGTTGTAAAATGCTTTGCACACTCTGAAATACATGAAGGGAGGGTTACCCAATTGATATAGTATGCACTGTGCCTATGATCTTCAAAGTAAATGGCCCACTATAAGGCAAGGAGGACCTTAGTCAACTGGCTGAGATCAGGGAGCTGCTTTTTGGACAGTTCCTTGCCTACGTAGCGGACTGTACGGCATATTCCATGTTCAGTCATATTCTAGCGGAATCCATAAAGATCCGCTGAGCAAACAGAGTACGCTCCACGGAGTAGACAGACCCTGCTTAGATAGTGTCCGGGAAGTTTTATTTTCAGGCCTTCGCAGGTCTAATGTTATATGACAGTCCCCTGTCAACATGCCCACATGGGAAATTTGTGGGCATGATGGGTTTTTCATGGGCATGGGTCTAGCATTAAATGGTCCATGTGAGCCTTAAGTAAATTTTCAATGGGTAAGTTCTCCCATGTGGGGCCCACAAAGGCACCGTGGCCAAATCTTCATAGGGTCCACGTGGACAAGTTCTCCACATGTGGTGCCCACAAGGGTATCGTTGGGGACCCAGATCTTTGTCCATACGGGCTCCATGTGGGCATGTTGTCAGGGCCAATTTTTGGCACCTCTTACGCTTATTTGTAGTCTATCCTTCACTAACCTGCTAACGTTAACAAAAATTTCTTGTTGTATTAGATGAAACTCATTTTTATTTTCTAGTTCTCACAATTTTAAACATTGCAGCGGTTCTGTTTAGGTCATTTTCGATGACAGCCCGACATGATGGTACCATTGCATTAGTTGATAGACAAAGTCTGCGTACACCCATATTTACACTTGACGTCACAAAGACATTTCCATGACGAAATCCTAAGCTTTCTCGGGATGAGTTAGAGAACAACTAAGCTAAAGTCTTTGAGCCTTTGAGTAAACAGTACGCCACAGATGAGTGCCTATGGCATTGTTTTACACTAAGCTTTTTGACGAAAATATGTTTTGTCATGAAACTTCAAGACTTAAGTGTAAATGATATGTGTGTTTACAACAACTGCAGATTAGGTTGGGAGTGAATGTGGACAGACGTCCGTGTCGTGTGCCCCAAGTGATGGAAAGTTAAGTAAGTAGACATATCAGACTGACCACGAAAGAGCACTTTGTTATCTTTTCACCTTGTAACTAACCTCTCTGTCTCTTATTATTTAAGTTTGACACTTTGTATATATATAGATGGTGTATATATATGGTGTATATATGGTGTATATATATGGTGTATATATATATGGTGTATATATATATGGTGTATATATATGGTGTACATATATATGGTGTATATATATATATATATGTATATATGTGGTGTATATAAATGGTGTATATATATATATATATATATGGTGTATATATATGGTGTATATATATATGGTGTATATATATGGTGTATATATATGGTGTATATATATATGGTGTTATATATTTCTCTAATTCGGCACTTAGGGGGAAAGTTGTTGTTGAAAAGTCGACCTTAAGGGGAAAAAAATTTTCGGGTGAAATATAAGTTTCGCCTTAACGTTTCCACACACTTTTCCTATAGGAATACGTAAACTTACAAGGGCGCCCTCTTAGATTTACAAACTAGATGCCATTACTTCAAAGTTGTCAAATTTATGGACACCTAGCTGTTAACACGAACGGATGGCTGGCCATTGAAATAACGTTAATTATATGTTTAGACGTTAGGGCGAATTTATTTTTTATTTATTTTATTATCTTTTTTTCGCCCTATGTACAAGCAGATATAACAATTTCCCCTTAAGGTGGGAATTAGCGTTAATATATATATATGGTGTACATATATATGGTGTATATATATGGTGTATATTTATATATATGGTGTATATATGTGGTGTATATAAATGGTGTATATATATATATATATATATAACACTAAATTAAACATTTAGGAGACATTGGGATAAAATCCTTCCTTAGGGAGACAATCGGTTATATTCATGAAATTTAATATAATTCCTTATCTAAGCATACAAATATTCACACAAAAATACCAATAATTCTTAATGAATGCCTTTAACTTATGGTACGTTTGTTTTAACTGTATCTTTTACACACAAGGTTTAATTAAATAAACAAAATATTATAAAGTATTTCGCAATACTTATTTGTCTCCCTATAATACATATAAATTACATGCAGCACATGACACACCTGTATTTCTATGGTAAATAATAGCACCTATGATGTATTTATGCAGCTTACACAGTGGCATAATAAAGAGGGCGCTAATACGCTACCATAGAAATAAAAATCTTTTAGAAAGAATGTAGAGAAGGGGTTAAAATAATGGTGCAAAGAATTAGGGAGACGTGAATTTGTCTCCCTAGTGAAAATGTCTCCTTAATATACCAATTATAACTACAATTTGTCTCCCTAATAGGGTATTAACAGAAATATATATATATATATATATATATATATATATATATATATATATGTATATATATATATATATATATTTCTCTAATTCGGCACTTAGGGGGAAAGTTGTTGTGAAAAGTCGACCTTAAGGGGAAAAAAAATTCGGGTGAAATATAAGTTTCGCCTTAACGTTTCCACACACTTTTTCTATAGGAATACGTAAACTTACAAGGACGCCCTCTTAGATTTACAAACTAGATGCCATTACTTCAAAGTTGTCAAATTTACGGACACCTAGCTGTTAACACGAACGGATGGCTGCCCATTAAAATAACGTTAATTATATTTTTAGACGTTAAGGCGAATTTATTTCTTATGTATTTTATTATCTTTTTTTCGCCCTATGTACAAGAAGATATAACAATTTCCCCTTAAGGTGGGAATTAGCGTTATATATATATATATATATATATATATATATATATATATATATATATATATATATATATATATATATAATATATATATATATATATATATATATATATATATATATATATGGTGCAGGGAATGGGAGATTAATTAAAGTGGTGCGTTCTCATAAAAGCTTTTGTTCTTACTCGAGTGGATCCCCTTTGGATATTCATGTATTACGAAGATTAAGCCAAAATTGCCAGTAATATTAATCCTCCCTCTTGAGAATCAAAACATGTTAGATTTTTACGCTAGGGTTATGATAGCTACGGGGCGAAAGCTAGGCTTATCGATTTAGAAATCATTCATACTGCAAACTGGCAAATATATCAACGAACACGGCATTACTATATTAACAATATATATTAAACAACAATCTAACATAATTTAAGACGAATATCAAAACCAAAATGTAACGTTATGTCCCAATGTGACTTATGAAGAGAAATGATTTCCGAAGTAACGGTACTTTATGACGTCCTCCTTACATTTGACTACACTCTTTTCTCACAGAACATAAAAAGTGTTGGAATAACACTTTTTATTAGTGTTGTTACTTAAAAATGATGGCTATGAGGCAAAGTTTTAAAAGACAGTTTTGCAAATACAAAAAACTTGAAATGTTTAGCCTGAGTAATCCAAACAGACAAAAGAAGTAACTTTCAAGAGAAACCGTGAAATATTGGCAGAACTGACCCACTCATTTTCATGAAGATAAAGGATGCTATAAAACTTCGGAAGGTGGCCTTAAATTCGTCACCATTGAAAAGTGTGGTTTCGAAGCCATTAACTTCTGCAGTACTGTGTACATTAAAACTGGGCTAATCTGATCGAGATAAAGTGCCTAATTAAGCCAGGTCGATCGAATTTTAATGGGCTTATGATAGCACAGAATGGTCACACTTTGAAGAGATAAACCTAGAAACAGATAAAATAGCCTGTATCAAAATTAACCTTTGACGATTTTCTTCTTCGGTAATATTAACCGATTAGTTTGGGTCAAAACAGCTCTTTTTGTACATATTTCTGTTTTCTTGTTACCGCCAAAGCCGTATGAGCCTACCCTGAGCAATAAAATTTTCTCTTTCAGGACAAAAAAGGAAAAAAACTCTTGTTTTCAGGGCAACGTAAGGATTATTTACCAATTAGAGTAAATCTCTGGGCAAAATGCCTTTCAGCTGTCCGTAAATGGTACGATTTTGAGTATCTGAATAAATGTGAAGAAATTCTGTATTCGGTATACCATATGCAAGACTGGCTTGAATGAATTTAACAGAAGCTGCTGGCGCTGTGCTGTCTCAAGAATATGAGATTGTATATAGATCACGTCAGGAGCAGTGACGGTTTGGCTAAGCTCAATATCGGTGAGTAAGTATATTCAGCAAAAGTGCAAAAGGTATTCTTATAAACCTTTTGTAAATTCTCACAATTTGTGTGAAAATATTCAATTATGAAAACGGCCATTCTTCTTAATTAGAGACATCGGATGTGCTTACATGGAGTAGTATTTGGAGTGCCGGTTTGCAGTGGCGTAGCCAGGTTTTTTGTTCGGGGGGGGGGGGGGGCAAGAGCACCAAGATTTTCCCCAATAAGTGATCTGCACCCTAATAATCAGTGTTCTCCGCAGGTCCAAATTTTATCCGGGTGCTTTCCTCTGACCTGACTGATGTGACTGATCGCCGTCCTGGGGGAGGGGTCTAAGAGGAGGGGGTGTCCCCCTCCCCTTTGGAAAATTTTTGCTCATATAAGGTGGGCTAGATGCAAAATGGTGCCACATTTGGTGCTAAATGTAAACTGAATACATCACCAAGAATTCCTATTTTTTTTAGGAAGCTTTTTTTTTTTTTATCTTGCTCAGTGTCTTCAGGTCTTGTTGAATTTTTCTTGTGTCCTACTGGTAGATCAGAATCACAATGGGTGAAGTACAGGAAGTATAAGTGAACCGTGGTACACCTTTCCCTTCATCAGTTCACCACATTCACCACAATCAGTCCAAATTTTACGAGGACCTGCCCCTGTAGCAGAGTGTTGCACTTGACCACTGACCCATTCTAACAAACTGCATATACCACAATGCTGCTGCTTTAATTATCAAGAAACATTGGAAGTGTTCAGTAAAAGGACAGAGTCCCTTGTCAGAGGTCCAGAGATCCCATGCTGTATAAAACAGATAGTAAAACATAACTAGTACAACTATAAGCATGGTGTCATCATTCCATCTCTGAAAACCTTAATGAGGACTGGTTGTGCCAGTTTGGCATATACTTTTAAATAAGTAAAGTGTACTGGTTGAGAAATTTAAAATTTTACCAGATCATGCGCAAATTTCATCATATATTCACTTTCAAAATTTCCCCAAAGATTTTTCCAGAGGGGGCAACTCGCCCCCCTGTCCCCCCCCCCCCCCGGCTACGCCACTGGCCGGTTGTACAGCCCGTTGGAGTTACCACGCCCTGAAGGTAACACCAAAGAAGAGGTACACCAAAATAGCGAAACATTAAACATAAGGTACACCAAACATCAGGTACATCAAACATGGGGTAATACCAAACAGGTGAGACTAAACATGAGGTAACCGTTGAGGTTCACCAAACGTGAGGCACACAAACATGAGGAAAACCAAATGAAGAAGTACACTAAAATAAGATATCAACAGAAAAGGTACCCAAGCATGAGGTAACACCTTATATCAGGTAACAAAAAATGTGAGTGTTATGGTATTAACTCAAACTTGGAATACCGCGAAAAACTTGGGAAGGCTGCGAGGTATATTGAGAGACCCAACTTCGTCTTTGAGTGTGCGAGACAACCAAGCGAGAAGCTCCCTTCGCCCAAGTTTTTGTCTTCTTCCTCTTCTCCTTTTTTCTCTTTCTTCTTTGACTTAGTTTTGCCTTTCTTCGTTTAATTGTTTTTTTAGGGAAAAATCTTACAATTACGAGCGAAATTGCTCACAACCTATCTAAAGCCAAAAGTTTGCATACTTTACTCTCTAAATGTAAAAGAGTGAATTTCACTCTTCGACGATTGCCTACAGTGACCACTCTCTGTTTCGAGTGGAATTCCACTCTGCCCGGAGTGGTAATTCACTCATTTGGAGTGAATTACCACTCCCAGCAGAGTGAAATTTTCACTCGAAGAAAGAGTGGTCACTGTAGGCAATCGTCGAAGAGTGAAATACGTTTTGGATTACATCATCAAGGCTTTGATTGTAAACAGAGCACGACTGGCAGGCGCGGATCCAGACATTTCGAAAAGGGGGGGGGGGCTGAAAGCCCCCTTGAATATTCTCCTAGATTAACGTTATGCTAATTTTCGCGTATTTGTTATTGTTGATGTGGCGAAAAAAGGGGGGCTGAGCCAGGAAAGCCCCCCCCCCTGGATCCGCGCCTGACTGGGGTATTTTTTAGACTTTCCAAAGGCACTCCACACCATTAACCACAGTATTCTATGTAGACGGCTTTCACATTATGATTTCATGGAGCAACGTATGATTGCATCAGTAGAGGAGATTTGTGTGAAAAGGTGGGGGAGTTATGGGCCCTTGGGGCAAAAATTACTGTGTGAAAAACTGAAAGTCAATAGGAGCATTTCCAAAATCCCCCCTCCCCTTCCCCCCGGATTTCCTCCTATGGATTGGATTACAAGTTACTTAGCAATCAAAGCCAACTAATTTCTGTTAAGGGTTTTCATTCCTATTGTAATCTTTTTTATGTGGAGTGTCGAAGGCAGATAATCCGGTCTGGGTGGGGAAATCTACCCCGACTAATCGTTTTTGTGGCATGAAGAACTTCACCATTGATAAGAAGGATTGATTAAAGTAAATTTCTTACCCGTAGATTAAACAGAAATGGAAGGAAATTGTAGATACTGTGGATATCTTAAACTCGATTGTGAAGATAAAAATAAATATATAGAGTGGTCAATTGAGGAGCATAGCAAAGGCTATGTATAATCATGGAGCTACCACACGTGTGGTAGCTCCATGGTATAAGGGATAGCAAGATAAGCAAGGATGAAGAATGGATGAGGAGGGGTCTATGGAAGTTTTACTCACAACATGGTTATTGTCTACTCTGGCATCATTTCCCCTGCCCACTTCGTATATGTTTCAACCTCATTTGCCCCCTCTTTAGCCAAAAGCGAAAAAGTTTAAAAGTCACGGGACGAAATGTATACGTTTTCTACGTGTCTACTCCCACGCAAAATTTAACGACGTCTATTACTTCAGTGCAACCTACATTTACCTGCTTCTTAAGTAGGTTGTTTGTTTGTCGGTTATAATTTTGTGAGCCTACCTCCGATCTTCACCTCTCCCACGTTTCGTTTGACATATAACTTAAAACCTGCACTCGTCATATGTAATAAGTGTGGTGTAGTTTTCTGCTGTATTCTCCAGTCCCTAGAGCAATCGGTTTTTTCGAATTTCCTTCCTAAGGGTATTAGCACTCCATGTTCAAATAACCCTGAACAAAACTGTTGGCCATTTTCAGGCCTGTCAGATGTTTTTAGAATGTTTTCCTCTCTACGTACCCCTGATAAAAGAGAGCGCGCGTCATTTTTAGGCGCCTTACATGGCTGAACGTTGTTTCAGACCACCGTCCTGGTGGAGGGATTCAAGGGGCTCCCCTTTGGAAATTTCGAATATTGTAGGGTCCTAATATGCAATTTGGTGCCACACTGGGCAAATTTAAGGGAAATTACTACATATTTTTGACAATTTTACAGAGGGAACAAAGTAGGAATATTTCGTCCATGACTTGAGGTGGGGTGGGTCGCAAGCCTACTTTCGTCCAACCACGATTTTTGACTAGAGCTTTCCCTCCTCCCCGCTTCCTATGTCTATGCCACTCAGGAAGAGAAAGCAAAAAATTAAGCTTCAATCTTTTATCTCTCACTAGGCCTTAAATGAACGTTCACCCCTTTCTTCTGAAGCTCCAATTTGCAAAGGCTAAATCTGCCTAAGAATGCATTACAGATCACGCAGTTGAACACGGCATTTACATATTTGAACTTCAGGGGTCATTGTGTATGGACAATTAAAGTGATGATTTCAAAGTAAAGTAATTTATACGCTATGGTTAAGGTATCATCGGTGTCCTCCCTGTTAGTGGAGATTCTCACGGAGAAGATGCATTCATCTAAAATAAGATTCTTCTGTACTTTCAACATTTGACAATCGAAAAAGTAACATAGGAATCGTGATAATCAATAATGTACAATATAACGTAAAAGCAGGAGAGCTTGAGTTTACAGCACCCCAAAGCTTCGAAAAGCACAGTAAAACCTTCGGAAGGAACATCGAACAAGCTGGGAAAACTCCGCAAAAGCACTGTATACTCTTAAAAAGCACCTCTAGAAATATTGAACACCACATGCAAAAGAGCAGGGCATGATACCACAATGAATATCAATATAGCCGTGCGTACACTCCGACTTTAGTCCATGGAGCTTCGTAGTAGATTACTGGTTAGCCTTACAAAGTATTTTACTAGTGTTTAGCCTAACCTAGTTCAGCAGTGTAACACAAAGTGAAACATCGCCAACTATTGACGGAAATACATACATCCGGAGTTCCGGACAATATTAAAAGAGCCTAACATACCTAACGACATTCTTAAGACCTACACAGGACCAAGAGATATTTGAATACAATGGCTATGAAAGTCAATACCTTCCATAACAAACATTTAGCACAGCTCTCTACATTTCTCCTGGTCATTTCTTTTTTTCATATTCTCCTACAGTTTTTTAATATGTTCCGTAGTGTATTGCTGTCATTACACAAATGTCATAAATGTTATCTGTCTTTTCCAAAATTGATTGAAATAAAATGGATTGAAGTTCTTGCTCCTCCCCTTAAAAAGTCAAAACATTTTACACATCCCTCCACCAGGGAGCTGTTATAGGTGAGTTTCCGCTAAAACGTTTTGCCTTTTCATTGTGCTGTTCTTGAAGATTTAGTAACTGGTTAAACTCAGTGTTTGTAACTTTACACAATGAGGCAACGTTATCTGCTACATCTATTAAAGAGCACATTGAGCCAGTTTGGGTATCACCGAGGATTTTTCTTCAATGACTTTTGTGGCTATTCAACCATTTCTAAAGTTCTGGGGAAAATTACCCGAGACGGCCCGGGCCCTGGAGATTGAAGGACATATAATTAAGGGACACTGTCTAAGCGACGCTCCACCATCAGTTGGCGCGTATCGCGGAGCCTAGAAAAAGGCCTCACGGACCCCAGGAAATGACACTTCTCAGACCGTGTTAGTTGAGTCTGACATTCAGTATTTTCAGAAATTTATACTTCTAGAAAGAAGATAAAAATCTCAAAATCACTTTGCAGGGGATACTAGTACTGAATGTTACTGTAAGCTTTATTAACTTGGTATAACCCAGTTAAATAATGCAGATAGATGCTTGCTTGACTAAGGAATGCTGGTCCATGCCAGGTTCGTGTGCGGTATGTGTGTGAATATATTTGTATATCTAGGGGAGGAACCGGTAGAAGAGGTGTCCCCCTCCTCTTTGAGGGTTTTTATTTGATAGAATTCTGATGATATCTACAAGCCAATCGATTGCATTAACATTGAGAATTTGACCCACACAGCTGATCTGATTTTTTTTTCAGAATATTTAATACACTGAATTTGACAGGAAGATATGGCAGCCTCTTGCCATATTTCAATTCAATTCAATTCAACTTTATTTCTTAGAATACAATACATTTATAAGATCACTGGAACAGTATATGGTTCGGACAAAAAGAAAAAACAGCTGAGGATATCACACAGAAAGCTACTTAAAACTTGGAGACTGATTTGTCAAAAGGAAGACAGTCGTTAATTGGAAAATATGGAACACCTGTTACAGGATCTGCCCACAATTAAATTGACAAATGCCCCCCCCCCCCACACCAGCCTATACGGTAACATATTGCAAAAGTTGTCCCAACGGTGATATTTTTGAAGACGAACAAATGGACTGTACCTAAAGTGGGGGCGTGCTTCCTTAACACGGCAGTTGGAAAAGCGCGGAGGGAGATTTGGTCAAGTGTAAAGGACCCGATCTCCGTCTTCCTTTTTCAAATCATATACCTAGTGAAACGAGGACAAAGCCGTCACGTATTGTTGGCAGATGCTTAGGCCTACCCCCTAAGAGGCTTAATCCATAGTTGCAATAGAAGAAAGCATTTTGAGGCCGGTAACTTTTGAATATTCATCCCAGAGTCGTTTAAAACTAGAAAGAAGAGTTGCTTTGGGAAGCTAGGCGAATTCGGTCTCAATAAAATCAGAAGCCCCGGCGACCTTCGTCGCCGGGGCTTCTGATTTTATTGCGACCTTTCCTGTCAATTGCTAATTACATGAACTTTGGAATCGGTTTCATCTCAAAATGGGAAAATATTAATAAAACTGTCACCAATTTTAACCGAAAAAAAGCAACGTGTAAAGGGTGGGGGTTGCACGTCCTGATAATGTAGGCTGTGCAATAGTTTCTAGTGACCTTTTTTCGGAAATTTTCAGTAGGACATGATTAAAAAACCGAAGACTAATTAAGAAAAGAAAACGGGGAACGTAAAGGAGTCTATAAAAGCTAAAACAAAGAAGGTTAAAAAAGAAAACGTAACTGCTGATACTCGACAACTTTAACGCAAAATGAGAAGAAACTCACTGCCGAGCCTTTCGAGGACTTGAACTCTTGTACCAAGGATTCAGAGTCGAGCGCCTTTTTTTTTTTTCTTTTATTGGTAGGCGAACCCACTGGTTCACCCATAAAAACTCAGGCAATATGTACAATATTTACAATAATGACAATTTTATTTAATTGATAAAACACTGATTCATTTGATTCCTTGGTAAACGCACTTGAGTAACTATGGTGTAAGGATTGGCCCAAAAATACATACAAACAAATACATACAAACTCATAAGGACCCAAATTAGAATGTCACATAGGACACGAACTTAAACCGTACTCCTTTTGGTTAGTGAACTCATATAATCAATGTACAAACAAAGCACCTTTGGAATTTGTAGCCAGAAAGACTCATTAGTAAAAGTTATGAGAAACCATAGCAAACCAAATTACCAGTCAAATACGTAAGTATAATTGCCCCCATCGTGGCGTAAAAGAATAATCGGGGATTCCCCTTGGTCAAAAATACCCCAGAATTTGCTAAGTTCGTGGCGCTTACTGTAGTAATGATAAATTAGATTAATTTTCTTCTTTAAACTAGTCGAGCGCCTTACCAACTGACCTAGCACGACAATGTTGGAATCATTTGGAAGATGTTAATACTCAATACTCGACAAGTGTAAAACAGTATGATATACAAGTAGAAGTACCGGAGAGTGTGGAGGGGGGGGGGGGGGACGGGAGGGCAACTCGAGCAAACACACTATTCGTCCGCATCAAAGACGGCACTTCACAGAGCGGAGTAATACAATCAAAAATGGCTCTAAACTTTGACAAATTGCCTTGAATTTTGCACAGTCTGTATTTCAACTCACTGGCTACAAAAATTAAAAATAAAAAAGAAACGAATAAAAAACTTTGATCATATTTTATAAATAACACTGTCAGAAACAAGCTCCCATAAAATTTTTAGGGACTAAATTTGTCAGGTGGTGCTTTTCGGCGTAAGAACGTTTGAATGAGTGCTCCGCTACTTACAAGGCTGTATAATTTGACGAAACCATTCCTTTATTAGGTCCGTTTCGTGGCCTCTGGACCTTTGTAGAAGCTTTCAACGTGCACAAGCTACCCCTCATATGAAAGCTCACGAGTAGGCCTTTCACAATGGTTACAAATTTGTGTACCATGACGGTTGAGATTTTGAGCAAAGAGAGAGCAAAGAGAGTCATGGTACACAAATCATTGTTAAAGGCCTTCTCGTGAGCTTTCATATGAGAGGTAGCTTGTGCCCGTTGAAAACCTCTACAAGGGTCCAGAGGCTACGAAACGGACCAAATTTTAGTTTTTAAATTAAAAAAGGAATGGATCTGTCAGTAAAACTGTAGTGCTTAAATCTGCAGAAGTTTCTAGCTAGATAATTAATGTATGCTGGCATCGGACAAAAATTCAACAAAGGTCCCATACATACATACATCCCTGCAACACTGATCAGCTGGAAAACTTTATTGTTAGACAATAGCCTAAAATTGTAAAGAATAAGGCCGAAGGCAAAACTAATTCAACACTTTCAATAAGACAAAAGTTTGTGCAGTGTTTAAGTTTAAAATTTGAAAGGCTTGACAATTGTGTGGTTACATCCATGGACCTAAGCATAAGTAGCGATGTCAGGCATTGTAAATGACAATTGTGCTAAAGGACTTTTCTCTTTTCAGAACAACCCAAGGACTATCTGGACCAGTGGTTCTCAAACTTTTCGAGGATGAGGGCCAAATGGAGAGGGTGGAAAGAGGTCGAGAGCCGCAGGGGGATCTCAGGCATAATTGAAAAGAGCAAAATCCATATTTAAGCGGACCCGCGGCTGTATCTACGGCAAACAGTTTTCATAGGAAGCTGTTCCTTAAGAGGACAGTTTGCACTTTTGCAGCGTCCAACAGGAGCAACCCGACCCCAGCTCCACAATGGTTGCGGCTAGGGTCAGAAAATTTTGCTCTCCAGGTGCTCTAGATTGCAGGAAATCGCATTCCTCAAGACAAATATGCTTCTTCAATCAGGGATGGCGCCAAGTTCCCGAAGGAGCGACCGGGTTGCCAAAAGGATGGTAAGAGGGAAACTTTGGCGCGCGAAGCGTGCTGAAAATTTTGGGATTACTGTTGAAGAAAATATAAAAAGTAGTGGCTTATATTGGGCAATATGCCCCACTTAAGGCAAAATCAAGGAATTTGTTGAGCTGCGACTGGTCGTTGTCGGCGGATTACATAGTTTATCGTACCTACTAAGGCTCCCCTACGAAAATGGAGTCTCCTTAAGACCCAATGCACCTCCCCCACCTGGCGCCACCCGTCTACAAGTCTGTCTACAAGTCTGCGTCTACCATGTGTGAGTCACCAGTATGCATGGTCATTTTTATGTTTATCACGCGTCGGTTTGAGGTAGGAGGCAACATCTGGCATCCCAAACTAAGTAGGTTGCCGATGAAACCGCACTCTAAAATGGATGAAGTCACAACAGTGCACTTATCCTCCGTTAGTGGCCAGTATGCATGGCCGTACGGGGCGAGGGGGCGGGGCTGGGGCAGCTGCCCCAAATGTCAGAAATCTGACTAAATCGGGCAGACATTTTGTCTCAGTCGGGCGGAAAACTGGACAGTTATGTCTGGAGTCGGGCAAAAATCACCGCCCTCCCTGAGAAAAACAGTCCCGTACGGCCATGCCAGCATGAGAGGAAGCTCTTGATTAGTTATTCTCAAACGCGGTCAGATAGAGAAGTGGGTCTGCTGAGTTAGAGGACCGCATGCCCAAAAGTCGCAAAAAACTTTGACTGAATGATTATATTTAATCTTACAGTATGGAAAGAGTGAGTTCATATAAAATGTCGCAACACACATTGTTAGTTCCGAAATATAAATTGCAGAAATTTTAATTACAGTAACCAATCAACAAACGTTCAACACGATACGTTTTTCAATTGTACAGTCACCTCAAGTAGTCAAGTCGCAGTAAAATTTCCTTGAAGTAACTTTGCTACAAGCTTTATCACTACAAATACAGCTACTCCGCAATACATGCCACTGTGTACATAACATGATTTTCAACAAGGCACTTGGGTATATGGATACGACTGAACAAGGAATATACTGCACTGCTTGTAACGTAGGCAACCTAGCCCTCCTTCAGGAGAGCAAACTTGAAAGGCGTCAAGTAGTGATTTTTTTTTATATTTCATAATTTAATGTCCTACTTAGGTACGTTTTGTTCTTGCCGAATATAATTTTTCTCAAAATCTAAAATCAATTCAGGGGCCGCATGCGGCCCCTATAAATTTACGTTATGCCTCCCAGTTTACTGTGTTATAGGATTGATAACAGTGACCCCAAGAATTATGAGATCAATTACCAAACTTCACTGCAGACTATGAAAAGATGCTATTACAGTTTGGCTTCCAACTTTTCAAAGATCTTGTTGTTTTAACCTGGGAAGAGACTTCCTGGCATTCCTTCAAACAATCTCTCTCTTTAACAGTCAGATAGTTGCAACAACAAAGCTGAGTTTAAGCTGCTAAAGATCCTGATTTTCCAACCACACTTTTCTATTGTCTACTGGTATGCAGGGGGCAGCAATCTGTTACAATTATTGGGGGGGGGGACACCTGCTTGAGTTAACACTTTGTGCCTCTGGCCAGGAGTACAGGGGGACCTCCATTGGTCCCTTGTTGGGGTCCAGGGGCGAAGTCCATGGAAGCCAAGCAATTTGGTATATTCTTGAGCAGCGCTTCTCAACCGGTGGGCCGCGGCCCACTAGTGGGCCACTATGCTTTCCCAGGTGGGCCGAGAGATCCGCCATAAAAAATAAAAAATAAAGAAAAAAGAACAAACTTCTTGTAAGGTGGGCCTCAGAAAAATTCTGAGAGTCAAAGTGGTCCTCGAGTTAAAAAAGGTTGAGAAGCGCTGTTCTAGAGGACACTGATCACATATTTTTGATCTAAAGTTCTCCCCAGCTGCCATCAAAGTCAATTGTATGCATGCTACTTTCAGATTGTTAGGTGCTGGACCTTAGTTTAACTACCTCTTTGTATTAAACTGTTGGGAAAAAAGTTTTTATTTTGGGAACATTGGTGGTGTGCACAATTAAGGGAAGGCATCACCCCTACATTTGGTGCTCTGTAAGGAATGTGAGAAAAATGGCTGGGAATGGGGTCAGTCAGGGGAAAGAAAACTCTTCCCAACCCCCACCCTCAAGAAATATCTGAAATTCTGTGCATGCCATTGGGGAAAATCCCACATGGCATGCATTCAATCAATGGATTCTGCAAAATGAAATGTTATGTTATGTTATGTTCTCTCTCAGATTAAAAAGTTAGGGGGAGGGGGGCTTGCCATGAAGCTACCATTGGGTATGCACCTATTCCAGTCCAAGATAAGACAAAAGACCATACAAAATGTTACCATTATGTTTATACCTTTTATCTTTTTTCAATTTCTCATCAAAAAGATTATGTTGATAATGATAATGACCAAATATGAATTAGATTTTATGTGAATAAGCACCAGCATCTCGGCCAAAGAAGACGTCATGGACACCTCGACACACACATACAGAACTGAACCAGTTCTGCTATTAACCATACACAAATATAACTCAGGATGCATCACACCAAATCTGCCTGTTAAGATAGCATTGCCTTCAAACTTCCCCAATAAATCGTAGAATATCACACTAAACATTAATTAACTCTATCATAAGTGAACTAATATTGAGGTATTCTAACTCTAGTTCCTGACAAAGATTGCACATAACAAATGTTCTATTATATTATATCCATTCTAAAAATGTAGTTTCCTTCCCCTGGTTCTCTATCTTCAGCATGACCATATCCCCCTCCCCCCCCCCCTCCCCACCACTTAGTTTCCATTTTAACAACTGTAAATAGGACATTCTGAGATAATGGAAAAGCAAGGCTCCAAATGCTTCATAGGAGGATTCTTTCTCCCAAAAGACTAAATTTTAACACAATGAAGTGAAATATATTTCAAGCCAGACTTTACCCTGGCCAAGCAAAATGTTCTCTATGACACAATGACAATGTTCATACTGTTTATTAGGGGTAAGGGGGCATTTAACCCTACCAGGTGATTTACCAAGACAGTATGAACATGTACATAATCAGGATCAGATCTGAAGGTTGAAATTCCTGTCTCAAGGAAAATCAGACCCTACATGGGAAGTCAAAATTGGTTGTTCAAATACATGGGTGATCATGAAACCTCTTTATACCTCCAGCTTTTTCCTTCATTTCCCTGGCAGACAGGGTTGTGACAGGCAGGTTCTAAGATGGGGGGACTAAAATGTGTTAGTCCCAGAACTCTGGCATTTTGTAAGGTATGTTTTGTTTATTCTCAGGTGCAAGTAATAATAATTTTGGCAAAATTGTTTTGAACTGAAGATTATTGAAGCCTGTAGCCCAGGCTTCCAAAAAACCAGTTAGAGTATGGCCCTGCCACAAAAGCAGTTGAGGAGTTGATGTTCTGTGTAGGCTTAACAAGAAAATTTGGGTACATATAACTGGTACTTGTGCATACAATGCCCGGCAAGGGCAATTTCATTTGCCTTTGGTATAACTCGCAAGTGTTTGACCATACTTTGTTTTCAATGAACAGGCTTTGACTTCTTTTTAAACCTTCCTCTTACATCTCATAAGTTCCTCTTAAAAAACCCTATTTTATTCCCATTTTTAACTTGCAAAAAAAAAATAAATATAACAAAATTGCATATTGTCCTAATAAGAATCATATATTCCTATTCACATTGGTAAGTATCAATGAAAACTATTCCTAAGAGCTGTCAAAAATATTGTCCGTTTTTATAGACACTGTTGATCCTGATTTTATCCCCTTTTTTCACTGAGTCATTTGAAACCCTGAATAAATCTCTCATTTAAGATCATTCCCTTGCAAACAAACATTGCTGCTAAACCATCTCATACCTTCATAACCTGATTACTTTGTTATCAAAAATTCTCTTTTACACTATTACAACTCTTTTCTTGGCAATATTATACCAGAAAATTCATAATCCATACAAATTTATAAGTTAACCAGTTCATCCAGTTCTAACCGAGATGACAGAAACACACCCCCGTATACATCCAGATACATTTTTCTGTGGTCACTTTCATACACTGACTTGTTGCACAAGACAAGGGCATTAAGGTCATGCTAAGTGCTAACAAGGTGGACTTCAAACACCCACAAATGTCTAATTCCTGGAATAAGCAAAGAAAATATTTCTCAGTCCAACATGTGGAGGGTTCCATTGGTCATACTTGCCACAAAATTCAGATTTCTTCAACTCTACCACTAGAACTTTCTTATACATTTTTATACAATGAAATGTGTTATTTTACATGCAAATTACGAAAAAGCCCTTCTGGTATGCAGGGTCGTATGCCTTTTATTAAAACAACCAGAATAGATGTATACAGACATGTTAAGGAGTCTATTCCTCCTAATGTTCCCTTCAAACAAATTAGGAAGATTCTGCATTTTTTTCGTGAAGATACTAACACTTGGCTGAGAAGTGCTGATACTTTTGCCTTTACCAACATTTTCCACTGAAGCTTCTGATCAAAATTCTGGTATCTTACAAATGAGAATGAAAAATGGAGATACGATAGTTCATGCATATGAATTATACAAAATAGTGGCAAAAAAAAAGAACTTAATTAAAAACTTTTTCATGAAACTCTGAACCATACATACTTTTTACTTTCCTCAAAAAAAAAAAAAAAAAATGCTTTACCCTACCCCACAATAAATCTTGTTGAAGTGCAACAATGTAGTGGGCAATCTTACTGTCCTTGATGTAAGACATGAGTGACTGGGGGGTATCCCCTTGGGTGTATGTGGAAATGTGAAAAAAAAAGAGAAGAAAGTCAATCAATTTCTGAAAATTGCTTGGACCAAAACTTGTTTGTCCTTAAACAATCAGTTTTCTTCAGACTTACTTTACTTTGTTCATGCCATATTTAAAGCAACAAATAAAGCTGTTTTGACAATCCCAGTATATGAATGCATTGCTAGTGTAGATAAAATCACCCACTCAAAAGCCATAGTCCATGTATAATCATCATAAGAGGACTCTTTCCACTGAGGCTTCAAACAACTTTTCCATGAATTACATAGACCCTTTTCCAAATAGCAACTAGAAAGGATTATGACTTTAAGTGCGCATTTTTTTTTTTGTCCACACTAAAATGTCATTGACGAAAACGACACACTCCAAATCTGATCCCACAATCCTTTGTAACTACTATTTGGAAAAGGGTCTATAGACAGGGATGTCAACAGTTCCTATCTTTATCTGGTTTATCCTACAGGTACTGGCATTCTAGAGAGATCAGTGCATCCCTCTGCATGTTGTTTGTACCCATCAATTACCCATCTTCACCTCAGCTGTATTATATGTCATGGCGTGGGTCATTACTGTCCACCTCTAGGCAATTGATGCAATGCAGCAGGGAGAGAGGGGAACTGAACATTCTACATGAAACCAAGTCCACACAGGACAGCCACATATCTCTATCAAACTACCAAACAAACAGCTTTCTAATTTAATCATCTGATGTACATTAGAAGATCTACACAATGTTTTAATAATATTAAATATTTATCATGTATGAATGTGAAAAAAAGATTGCACTTTGCATGAAAAGAAGAGCCCAGATACTGTGCTCAGTGAAAATGAATATGTTATAAATGTGAAGAGAATAAAAATTCCATATAAGTCCTGAAATTTACAAGTATTGGTAGCATATCTTGCTTTACATTTGTAACCAAAAAAATCTGTTAGTTTGTGATTCATTTATATACATTCATTTCTGCACCTTACCAAGCCTTGCCAGAGGGGATCACAGAAGCTTTTGGTACTGGTCTGGAAGGAAGGAGGAGGAAGGCTGGCTCTGAGATTAAACTTTCACTGGGACACCAAGATACAACATACAATATTTTCCCTTTTAAGTGATCCCATTGTGGATAGGGTATAGAGTATTAGACACGACCACTATTTGAAAGAGCATGCACTTACACCTCCATTCTTCTACTCCAGGTAATGCCAACACATATTTTACCTGCAACTTGTAAAATCAATTCCCTCCACCCATTCTGTCACCAAATCCTACATTCCATCCTCACTCCACAGCTTTTCTCTTTAATTGTTCTGTTGTCTCAAACACACCAAGTTTCAAACCCTGTATAAGAAGTATGCACTACAAAAATACCACATCAATTTGTTTTTATTGCCCTTTCTGACATGCTCATAATGTGATAGAACAATGCTTCATCATTCTCCACCTCAGCATTGAGCAGAATTATGACAGCATTCTGATGCAATTCTAAGTTTTGGATGACTAAAATGGCATCTGAATATATCCAGTGCCTTCTTCAATTCCCCTCCCCCACCCACCCAATTCCCCCTTATCTTGATTAATTTCCCTAAACTAAATAATTTTTCTAAATGGTATCTGAAAAACCCCAGAAAATTTGTAAATACTTTGTTCTTAAAGAAGTCCTGATATATTGGGCACAACATTCAATGAGAAAACTAAGCATTTAAACACAAAAGCAAGAGTTACATTTATATAACATGCACATTTGAGAAGTAAAGTTTTGATAACATGAATGTGTCACAAGCATAAAACAATGCTTTTAATGCTACAAACAAGACAAGCCAGCCCTGTGCTTAGCTAAGAGTAAAGACCTTATGCATTGAGGTCATCACCTATTTCACTACAACCATCTTAGTGGACATGCTGCAAGAGTGGGTGCACAAAAGTATGTACACATGTGTCCTATAAACAAGTGTACTTCAGTTTCTATGACTCTGTGATGTCATGTGCACAATGCCTATGACTCCAATATCTAATGACAGAATATTGTCACACTGTCCTTTCCTCTTCTTCAATGACATACTTGTAAAGCAAAAGCCATCTGTTATAACTCTAAATGCTAAAGACAGGTGACAGGACTCAGACAGACCTTCTGTGTATTTTCCAGACTAAAAGCATGTTCATAATACATGATAAATGTGACCAAAATATGATTGCTGCTCACTGATATCGTGCAAAGTATGATTTATTTTATGTTAAACAGCAGCTAAATATCTGAAGTATCAAGTAGCATCATACAACCTTGCAACCATTGACAATCGTGTATCAAAAAACACTGCTGTGTTCTAAGTCCACTGCAAAAACTGGGTTTCAATTAAATTCTGCAATTCCTTGACAATAAAATTTGAATAATTTCTTGAATGAAAACAGGTTTGTAAATCAAAATTGAAAGAAAGAGAAATTAAAAAAAAACACATTACGAAGAAAATTTAGTGAGGTTGTACAACAATGGATTGAGCATTGAAAACATAACATTCTTGTATCTGAAGCCTTAAAAAATTTCAAACAGACACACACCTCAGGAAATAAGACATTTTTGAAAAAATTATGTCATTTACTCTCTTTATACATCATCTGAAAGCCTCATAATGAAATTCATATTAAATCCCAAAAAGGGTAAAAAAAAAGGAGGAAATTTGTGTAAGAAATCCTGTACATCTTGTATGACACCAAGTATGATATCATGACAGTATCTACAAAATTAGCATATAAAATTCATTTTTTTGGTCCCATACCCCCCACCCCCACTCCAATCCCCATTTCCTTTATGGCACACACATGGAATGCTATAATCCACAACAGGCGTCCTCTATAGGTAGGGGATACCGCGGTGCTATTAGTTTTTTTGCCAGACGGTTATTACAGGCAATAATGGTACATATGTAGATAGGAGGTAATGGAGTGCCAAAAAAAAAAAAAAAAACTGCTATAATCCACTACAGAGAAAAGTGATGCACAGATAAAGAGCTACGGTGATGTGATACCCCACTGTACAGTATTTTACCTTAATTTCAGTACCGTCAAAGCTCACCCAAAAATAGGTCCTACAACCCAAGCTACAAACCAGTTATGGACTGCTTATAAGTGGAATAACTGGTGTAAAGCCCCTTAATTCTCTAAAACCTTGCAACACGTCAAACATCAGAACACAATTTATGCATAAGTATGTAAGGTTACTTGCTTTATAAGCCATGGCTTGTACCATATCTTTCACTTTGTAATATTGTGACATGTTCAAGCACTACATATATCCAAGGCATCAAAGGTACCAATGGGGGATCAATTTTTGACAGCTGTGGGATTAAGCTCTTTGGCACAAAGCCTTGACTGTCTGAGAAAATGTTGAATTTAAGAACTGCTGGATGAGACTCGCTGACATATGACATCAAGATAAGTAGATAAACCTTGCACCACAGCACAGGGTTTAATTCAAAAATGGTAGTGGCAAAAAGGGTGACTTGGGCCATGATAGCCAGCCCCCTAATCTCATAAATTGGTACAAATGGAACTGAACAAAAATTTGACAGCAATTCTACAGCCATGGTAGTTGTGGTGTACTATTTGGTAATACTGAAATTCTTCAGCTTTCACATTATGACATTAGGGCAAACTATCTTATGATGATACACACAACTCACTACCACTGCACTCACCAATGTTGCTGCAGTATTTTTGACAAATGCAATTGAGACAAACGAAAGGGACTGTTTTCCCATCTTCAATCTGTTATTTAACTAACTTTTGTTCTTCTTTCATAGATGATTCTGTATATAGTTAACTATCAGAATAGACCACAGCTCATACAGACCTTGGTGACGTCACACGGACAATTCAATATTTTTTCAGGTACTGTCACAAAGATAAAACACTCCGTGATATTCTGCCCGACAAAAAAAAAAGGGCAGAAACATTAAAGATGAGAGATCTTACCCTGGATAGTTTCGAGTTAAATTAGTCTGTAGAAATGACAAAATACTTCTTACATTACACTACCAGAGCCACAACCACAATCTTAGTCTTGCTCTGACCTAATCAATCACCTACTTTATCTAAATATCATGTTGAATAAGTTCACATACAAATATATCAATAATTCATATTCAAGGGTCTACTTTGGAGAGCTCTATAAGGCTCATGCCACACCCCTACTAAGCTACCTCAATGTTGTCTAATTCTCCTACCACTCTTGTACACACGAATATATTTTTTCTGTCTGCACCTCTGTTTCTTCTTACATCCAATGGGGGACTTTGCAAGGAGCATGTTCTAACATGAAGGTCAGGACTACATGCTCAAAATTCCTGCACCACTGCACCATTCTCCTCTCACTGCTACCCCTCTATGAAGTACATCAACCTCTGTCTATCACAGTGGGTGTTGCCAGGAGTCTTGCCGGGTACAAACCACAGGATCAACCGTCCAAGTTCATTTGCTTTCCACTCAAAACTTATCAGGTTTGCAAGTTTCTTGCCAGACACAAACCAAACAACTTTCTGACCAGCCAGGTGAAACTAATGCTCACTCAAAACTCATCAGGTTTGCAGGTGTCTAGAAAGAATAAAAAGTAAAGTTGTGTGATAGTGACAATCCTTCATCCAAACCTAGGGCTACAGGATGCTGAAAATGAATCTCACTAAAATATATTCTTAATAACTAAACCTGTACAAATGTGGAGATGCTAGAGGTCTTGCCATGGACTGTACCAGACTTGCCAACTCTCACGGTTTCACCGTGAGTCTCATGGTTTTTGGCACTGACTCACGGTGAAAATGCCAGGTATTGCGGTAAAAATCACTATAAGGCAATGCCACATAAGCTTCCTCATTTAGACCAAGGTCAGTGCTTTCCACACTGGTTAAGTTATTACTGAATCACAGATGTATTGTTGTCAGAAAAGTGATTAATTTAGCAAAGATTTCTTTTGGGAAATATTGTATTCAGGCTATTTTCTTGAATTTTTCAGTTTCTTCTAGCTTTAAATTGACATTCCAATCTCGGTAACCTTAGAGACCATAGATATGCTTTCACAGCTGTACCTTGTGTGTGCAATATATTTGGTTGTTTACACTGTCATACGCTTGCTACATAATAACATATGGGACTTGTTTAAAATCTCCACGTCTGAGATGTGATTTCCAGGTTTTCTTGTGAGAACCTCAGGGTTTACCATTTTTGAGGTTGGCAAGTCTGCTGTACATATTGCAAGTACTACAAACATACTTGCTACATTGATTCCATTGAATGACTATGATTATGGGCATCATTATTTCATGTTTATGCTATCATTATATGTCGAGCATCTATATCAGTCATGCTCAGTTCAAAGACTTTGATCACTTCCTATGAAAAACCAATAAATTGAATCAAAATGAATGCATGACAAGAATGAACTCTCCCCCTTCCCTTTCCCCACCCCCCTTTCATGACTACCACCAACAGTAATATGCTTAATGCTAGCATCAACATAAGCAACCACACATAAATATATTTTCAACTGGTATTACAGACAAATGGATAAAGGTGGTGGCATTTGAGGCAATGAAGCTTTTTCAATCTCATTCAGGTTACATTAAAGGGTGTTTTCATACAAAAGTAATCTGCAATTATCCCATCTGAAATGAACATCTCAGTTGGAAATATTCCAAATCTGATAGAAAACATTGACTTGTAAAGCACCCAATGTAAAGTTGAACTCCATAAGCCCTTGCAGGCATCCCTTCATAGTACCTTTACAGTGTAAAATAATTACCTAAAGGCCTGTATTGTTAATACTGAAAATTAACAATAAATTAAAAAACATTCAATACCTTTGTTCCTTTGTGTTTTTTGGTGGCAGCATCCAGATGTCTGATCCACTGACATGCAATTGAGTAAGTGTTAGCCCTGTACTTGTAAGCATTACCTACACACAGAAAAAGAAAAAAAATTAAAATTCAGAGCCGAAAGGAATAAAAGGTCAAAATGGTCATAAGCTTCTGTCTCATTCAAACAAAATTTTGCTCCTAGGCTTTGATCCAAGTTGCACACACTAACTATTAAATGCTCAGCCTGACAGTTACCTAGCCTAACCTCAAAAATTCACTTTCAGCTAAGGTAATTTTGTCATTCTGGTCTGCACTCTCAATAAAGTTTTTCTTTTGAAAATCCAATGTTCCATCTGTATTTTCGATGAATGCATGATTTTATGCCATAGAAATTATTTCATGAACTTTGCCCCTGATTATGGTACCTACACCTTTTCTTCTCAGATATATGTACACTACTACCCAGTAAGACCTAGCCTAACATACACTAATAATGCAGGCTAGGCCACACTCATGTGCAACTCAGCATCTTTTGCATGGTACCAGCCTGGTGACACACAGAGTGTACATGAAGAGCTCATGTATGGGTATATTCTATGTAGACAGGGTCATAATAAACAGTGCACAACACTTAAACACTATCCAGCTCACAGTGCCTGGTCATGAAGGGCAGTCACTTGTGAATCGTGGTTTTACCAGTTCATACTGCAAATTACACTGTACACGTACAGAAGCATACTAAAAATATACCACTGTTTGTGTTTGGAACTGAGCGGCATATTTTGGACTTTGCCATAATACTCAGGCTTCAAAGTGGTCCATCACAGAAATATAGGAGGTTTTATAGGAAGGATACTGATGAATATATAAGGTTTTATAGGATTTTTCCAGGAAAATATAGAGTAAATATAGGAATGTCATACACTAGCAGTTCTAAATATCTTCAAAATTCCTCAAAGTTGTGGATGAAGAAAACATGGTACCTTAGGAAACTAATGAACTATACTATTTAAATGATACAAATGTGATTAACAGTATCACAAGTGTTCTATGTGGCAGACAAGTGTGGTTCTACCATCAACATGGAATTAAGAAAATCACCTAAATATTTTGGTGGAAGGGAAAGAGTAAGTCCCCTGAAGGTGGTGCATTTGCATATTTTGACCCAGAATAAAGTATCCATACATCTTATTATTTGTGGATACCAAAAAGGCACCACTATTTGCAATATCAGAAGTTGCGAACACAGAATGTCACCATGATGGTGCTTTGAACGCATGGGTAGTTAATGTGGACTATAAACTGTTACTTATGTCCTAAAGGACACAGACAGAATTCACCTCAGCTCCAATAATAATGGGGTTGAGGTGAGGAAATTTTTGAATTTTTTGCTGCTTATATAACAGGAAATGGTCTCTCAATACAACATCTCACTTTAAACTATACACTGTATTGCTAGTCAATCTTGATATAAATGTGACACATGGGTGATGATTATCAGACCAAGATCACAGGCCTATGACAACTGTATGGTTGCTATGAAGACCTTCCAACTCACTTTCCCAGTGGCATAGCCAGAACTTTCTCATGGGGGCCATGCAGTTTACTTTGTGATTACCAACATGGGGAGGGGTCTAAGGGGAGGGGGTGTCCCCCTCCCCTTTGAAAATTTTTGAATGATTGAGTGTACTTACATGCAATCTGGTGCTAAATATGTTATCTTTTTGAAGTAAAATTTATTTTCAAATTTAGATTTTAGGTTACTAAATTAAAAGAAAAAAATCAGCATTAGGGAAGGAAAGTGGGCAGGGCCCAATGGTCCCTCAACCTAAAAATGCCACTGCTCCCTTTGAATCTATACAACTTGGCAGAACAGTGTAGTCCACATATGTCAAGATGCCTACAGTGTGCAAAACTGTCTGTGCATTAACATACTTACAGTAACGTCTAAAATCTCAATTGAGGAAATTACATGACAAAATTAGGGAAAGGGCAACTTGGCAAGTGCCCCTACTTGTCACCAATGATGGGCACTGCAGTACCAGACCCATACATGGATTGGCTTTTCCACTTTGGTCTGTTAGACAAATTGATGTGGCATACAGAGACATACCACAGAGCTTCTTGTGGAGTTTAGGGCAAACCTCCTTAGAGATCTGCACATTGTAAACTTGTAAACATTACAGTGAGATTCTTAATTTTCTCAAAGCACTAAGTTCTTATTCTTTAGGGGAAATTTTTAATTGTACAACACTTTGGACAATCAACTGATCTACTAGTTAACAAAGTTTGAGGAAAGATGGCAGATGACAGGGAAAATATTGGTATTTCAAACCATTGTACTACAATATTTTTAATGAAAGAATCAGTTATACTGCAGACAGCTATCTGTGCAGAGAAAGCATAGGTAAGGGTTTTAAAATGTGGGAGAAAGGGGATGCCAGGCAAAAGGCTTTAATCCACCCCCTTACAATATACCACTAAAATTCCCTCAAAGAGATGAAATCATGAAGTACTTAAAATCACAAGTGTGAGAGTGGAACATTTATGGGTGATGAAAAAAGTGTTCATTAGTGCCCAATGCTGTTTCGTATGAGAATATTTCTGAATCCTATAATTGGCCATTGTGTACTTGCATCTAATTAGGCTTCTTGGCATCTGTACACTGCTTCCTGTCTGAATAAGCCACTCTGAGTCTAAGACACCCTGAGTCTACAAAACTATCTTGGAAAAAGAATCCATCTGAAATTTTCACCCCAAAACACCATATAAAAGAAAAACGTTTCTTTGACAAGATCAGAAAAATATAGGAGAATATAGGAAAACAAGCCTAAAATCATACAAATATAGGAAATATAGGATTTTTTGAAATTTATAGGAAATTATAGGAAATATAGGATCACTTTGAAGCCTGAATACTGGAACACAACATAAAATATGGGAATAAATATGGTAAACAGATCGACTGGCATCTGTGCTATACTGATCAGTACATTAACCTGTATTTTTCCAGAGACTACTGGGATGCTATTCTCTACTCTCTCCTATGTTAATACCCATCAAAAATGTGGCTTTTACCCAATCAAAGTTTGCTGACCATTAATGAATTGCATCTGTTATGTTTTTATTCGATTTATTACCATAATTGTTCCCGAGGTCAGGAGATGAGGAATAATTCACCCAAAATCAAAAGTAACAAGTTCGGGTACAATGGAAATCCTAGCCAAAGGCAACAACTCTCCAGCTGCAATATTGGGTAAAAATGTGATTTCTTTTAGCTAATGACTACATTTTTAAAAAGTTCCTTACCAGTGCTTGGGTCTGTAAGTAAGATAGTATTTTCCTTGCTGGAGTCAGGCATTGTCACTAGCCACTCACTAACTGAAAACATCTTACATGGTTTTGACTTGAACTGTCAAACAAAAGGCAAAAGTGAATGTAAAAAGCCATAAAATGAGAATACAATTGCACACTAACCTTTACCAAATTAATTACAAAAGAAGTTTATTTCCTTCCATAAATATTTTCTTCATCCCTTTTCATGGCAAAATGTTAACGATAGTTGCGGCAATTATCCAATGATACCACTGCCACAAGAACTGAGAACTAAATCAATCAATTTATCAAGCAAATAGACATAAAAAATAACTGTTACAATGTTAATTCAACTTTTAACCTCATCATCACTACATTTGCTAATAGCACTGTGAAGTGGAGAATTTCATTCATAAATTATTGATGAAAAAAACATTCGTAAATTTTCTTGTGCCCCTTGACTAAAAATCCAGACTCATAAAAGTTCCTAACCACATGAAAATACAGACACTGGCAAGCTGAGCTGATTTGAAGATTTACTGAAATCCTCAATGCCTCTTAATGCTACACACATATTAGAAGCGATACATTATGAAAGCATGAAGGGGGTAATTCACTACGGGACTAACTCCTACTTTTTTTGTTAAAATGTCACACATTTTGATGGATTAAGGCCCCTTAAAGCTGTGTGACAACTTTAAATGCTTTTACCACCAACAAAACCTTAACACTTCCAACCTCGATGAGAAAGGAAGGGGGACCCCTTTTGTACCGCTCCTCCCCTTCATATCAGATGTGCCCCCCTTCAGTAATCTCTTTGACTACTACCCCATCAGTAGCATTATACTTTATATGTATGGCTACATGAAGATCACAACAAATCACTGGATTTCTCCCCCAACCCCTTGTGCTTTTAGGAAAACCCCTGGAAAGAGTAAACGGGAGAAAGAGAAGAGAGGAATACATGACCACACCAAAGAGGGAGAGACGGGGATATGTAAAAAGAGATTAATTAAAACACCAACTTACGTCACTCCTCTCAGTACTGTTGAAGTGTTTAGCTGAATAATGTAAAAGGTTGGTTCCCCAGAGACCTATCCAATATTTTGACCATGATGTAACCTTAGAGAGAACAAAACACACTTTGTGAGAGAAACACCAACTTGAAGTACGAAGGTTCATGTTTTCACATGACTGTAGCTAGACCACATTTACCTACGTCAAGTCCTTAGAATTTTTACATCCTCATTTGAAATTCCTATTGTTCCATAGTATGTATAATTCACAGTTTTAAAGGTATGAATCTTTTTGCACCACAAAGGCACCCTCTTGACTCTCTTTTTCAATCAGATGGCATGAATAGAACTAGTGTGGTGCCTAAAAACAGTTTTCCACCAGTCTTTGCTAGCAAAAATTGTTAACACGTCTTTCCTTCTCTGATCCATCTTCACAAACGATTAGTCCACCCTATTGATGGTCATCCCATTTTCTTTTCTCGACCATGTTTTGATAATTCTCTTCTCCAAACCAAGTTTTCTGGATAAATGCCCCTAAATTCCCAATTTCCTTTACATTAACCCCTTTCTGCACCTCAAAACTTCTCCTAATTTTCTAAAGCACCCAGACATACGATCTTTTGTTGATCCATGAAACTTGAAGCACCTGCCAAAGGCATCACATTTCAAAAACATCCAGCCTTTTTTTATCTCTCTTTGTCAAGATCAAGGATTCATACAGAAGCATACGAAACAATTAAAGAACACTGATCCTTTCAGAAGTCTTATTTTCAGAGCAGCTGATATAGTGCTATTCTTCCAAAGTTTGTTCTTTTTAGAAAAGTTCCCCTGCTAATAGCACAGTATGTTAATACTTAATTTCACAAACTGATGAATAAGCATTTCTCAAACTAACAATTTAGGAAAAAACACCATAATACTTACCGACAGTTTTCTACCCGCTTTACGAACTACTTTCCTCTTCAACATACCTGCAGGGAAATGATGGTTAATTAAATAAATACAAGACAATAACAACTGGTAAAAAAGGGGTATGAGCATTAGTTTAATATTATACAGCTATAACTGCAGTACAAAGGACCTATTTAAAGATACAATTTCCTCAAAGCAACATTAACAAGGTTCCCGAACCTTACAGAAAAGAAAAGAGAAGTCAAAATTTTTACTCCAACAAACCTAAATAGTAGAGAGTTGTCTTCAGAGTCATCTTTTTTTGTTCCTTGTCATAAATATAGAAGCACACTCTTCCTTTCAACCCCCTTCCTCTGAGAGCATACTTTCAAAAATGTGAAAAATGATGGTATTTCGGCCAAATACCATGATGTATCAACATTTCAATGAGTGTACATGGGTCTTCAACACCAGAACTTCCCCTGATTTTGTATTCTGAACAATGGATGATCTTTTAAAACAAAGTACAAACTTACTGCTGAATGTAAAGGAAGACTGAGATATCTCTGGAATATTATGTACAAGATCTTCACAGCTTTCAGTGACACTCCTAAAATAATGAATGACAGGTAAAGAATGAGCGGCAATGAAGTAACACCAAAGACATCTTATAAATATAGACCCAAGGATCACAGCCACAGTCTCATCACCATATGTAGAAGTTTAAGCTTACCCAAATGGCTGCTGCTTTAGCTTTAGGTTAACAGCCTAGTCCAACTTACCACTCAAAAATATCATATTTTGAAAATTAGGAATAAAGAAAAAAAAATCAAATTTGATCATACTGATCACTAATCATTTGTAACATAGTTTTCCTTTTCTTTTTGAAAATGTCCCATATTTCACTCTTCCAAATGTCATTTGGCAATGATTACTATTGACTTGCATGAAGATCCACTTGAGTAAGTCCAAACTTAAGCCAGCCTGAAACAGTCTGTAGCCATTTTAGAATACATCACATGAGCACACACTGGTAATGCTGTGTATGATCTTACTCCATACTTTACAATGGAAGTCTGATCAGGACCTCAAAAGCCCAAGAATGGGGTAGGGGATATGACCCAATAAGTTTCAGGTAAGCCTCACTGGCTGACACTAGTCTTGGCCCTCATAAGTATGGTCCCAGCTCTGAATCATAAAACCTGAATCAGCCCCATACCTGCTACTATCTGCCTACTAGGTAGAACTCCACAACAATGAAAACAAGACTGAAAACCAACCCCAAAGTTATTGAAGCAATGAATCCAACATCCATCAATTTTGTCTTATCTTAAAACCAAAACCAAAGTGGGATGTTAATTGAATCAGGAAGTTACCACTTGGAGTGGCAACTCCCAACTGAATATCTGGAAATATTTGATTTGACCCAAAATTACATTACAGATAACTGGTATGTTACGTTAATTGTACGTTACATAAATGTAAAGATGCACACAAGTCCACACTTTAACTCTACATGAGAGCTAATGCAGATCAAATTTTCTAGTTAATGGAAAAAGAATAAAACCACTTCCTTCTATGAGAGAATGCAGGGATAATGTTTCTCTCTAATATCTTTCAAGACTTATTTAATTGATGAGTTAACAATGGTACCCAATAAGTTGTACTGTTAATGACTGTACTTCAGAAAGTATCCAGTATCACTCCTCCTACTTTGGGGTATTCTGAGGAAAATATGCCTACGTAATATTCCTGACCAAGAAATGTTTGGTTTCCACTTTCAAGTATATGTGCATGCATCTGCAATTTGGGCAAAACTGGCAAAATTCGTAACATCCAGGTATTTATTTGAAAGAGGTATCTCACCCATCTGGGTTAATCCAGACTTCTTGATCCTCGCTCAATTCGGATCCTTCACTGCTTCCTGTGAACAGAATTAGACATGACTTGTTGAAGCTCCTTCCATTTGCATAGGCTGAGGTAGGTAAGAGGTGTGGAATGGGAGGGGATGTGGGTGAGAACCTTCATTTTATGGCATTGATACCATAAGATCATTTGTTTTTAACTTACCTATAGACATTCCATTCACAGAGCCATCCTTTGAGCTTGATACTGATTGCTTGAGGACTGGTGTAGTTATGTGTTCTAATAAGCTGTCATCTAGTAAATGCCTTGGACCATTGCCAGCATATGTATTGCTATAACTGAATCAAGCAAAGAAAAAAACCACTCTTACTTTTTCTTCTGCCTTGGACCATTGCTGGCATATGTATTGCTATAACTGAATAAAGCAAGGAAACATACCAAACTTATGTTACATTTTGTCCAATTCTGCAAATATTGTAGGCAGCCATTCATTGCTTCAAAAATCTGTTAGGTTTTTGGCCAACAGAAGCCATAATTGGTGACTGCACATTATGTGACATAAAAAGTCAAATTCATTCTATGTATTCAAAATGTAAGTCATGCTGATTGGACAATGTGTATGGATCGATGAAATGGGAGATGTAGTGAAGCCAGAATTGCAGAGTAGAACACAGAGTTACAACCTCAGTATTCCAGGAGTAATTAGGCAGCATGCTGAAATTAAGCTGAAGAGGATAGTACATTAATATAACACACAGTGTCATTAAAATAACAGTGTCTTCAGTGGCATGGGCCTACAGTAGGCTGATGTTTGGGAGGTGTCAAAGAGGATCCTCAAGGACTAAGCTTGGGAGAATTTGAACGGCAAATTTTGTAGCGTAAATCCTTCCAAGTGAAACTACATCCCAATAGGCACAATTTTAATGTACTAGGGAAAATTAAAGCATATCCTGACACAGTTTGCAGATCAATGTTCCCACAAGTGCTATCTATACATGAAACAGTGCCACTCAAATATTACCATGAAACAGAAATACATACAGCTATCAGGTTTTAAAAATTAAATTTTGAATTCCTGCTTGTTCCTGCATAATATTTCACAAGTCCTGTGGAATGGGGTCGTAAGATACACTGAAACGGCAATTTTCAGGGGTATAGACAGGATTGCCTGGTGGGGTGGAGGGGAATGAAAAATGCCAATGACTCTACCCCAGGAAACAACATCAAATCCTGCAATCTGATGAAATTAAATGCCTCCAAATAATAAAACCAACCATCCAAACACACTTACAACATTAACAAGACTAGGGGGTTGATTCCTTTGAAATTATCTAACCCTTTTTTAGTGCCACCACTGATGTTAATATTCTACTTGTTAGTGGAAAAAGTAAATCTACAATCCTCGACAAAAGTACATGGGACAAACTGTGCTCCCCGTATCAATGTTGGAGTCTCAGAACATGTTGGGCTGCTGCAACTTTGAACAGGGGAACGGGGATGCAGATGGGGGTTGGTGATCTCACCGTTGTTTGTTTTGCTTGTTTTGTCCCATCACTTTTGTCAAGAACTGTCTGAGGCCTGTACAAAGGTGAGGGAGTATTTCACGGTTAAAGTCAATGCGTGATAATTTGTGACAAAATCAGTCTATTTTGAAGAAAGTATGTCTATGAAAAACAGCATAGTATTCACAATCACATTGTAAAGCTTTTGTCTCTGCCAACATGCCCACATGGGAGTTAGAGTTAGATGAGGTTTTACATCTAAGTTTCTAACCAATTGGTTTAAGTCGGGCCGGTCACAGCCTTTTTCCAGTTGTGGCTCACTAGCTTGTTTTCCCTACTCCACTGCTTATGCTCAGCACCATGCACAAAGGCAGTAGGTTCCATTTTTAGTGTCTTCATGCCCACATGGGACCACATGGGATATATGTAGGCATGATAGGCTTTACATGGGTATGGGCTCCATGAAGATTTTGTCAAGGGACCCAAATGGGTATTTGGTACATTTTCAATGGGTAAGTTCTCCCATGTTGGACCCACATGGGCACCGTGGCCTAATCTTTATGGAACCCATGAGGAAAAATCCTCCCATGTGGTGTCCACAAGGGCATCATCAGGATGTGATGTTGCCCATACAGGCCCATGTGGGCATGTCATTAGGGGTTGAATGCCAAAATAATAAACATGGTTTTTGAAAAAACTGAGGGAACGAAGTGAAACTTTTTTCAATATCATTCGGACTTGTGTCCTTGGCTGTCGTGCAATGACAGAACAGTGAACAGAATAACTCAGGTATGCATGTTTACAGATGACTTTCCCCTCGGCCCATAGCCAGACAAGGTACCGAAGATGGCAAGATAGCGTCCACGAGCCGAAATATTTTTCGGGGAGGGGGGTGGACAAATATATGCAAATAGTTGGTAATAAAGGAGGCAAGATAGCTTGCAGGGGGTGAAATATTTTTTTGGGTGGGGAGGGCAAAATTACTCAGACAGCTACTGGTAAAATTTGCACTAAACATTCGGGAGACCAAACAGCGAGAAAGCCCTGCTAATTTTAATTGCCTAATTTTGCTAAAATTATTAGTTGAATGTAGAACTCATTGTCACTACTTTAACAGACAGTTTTCATTGTATCAAAATAGTACCACAGTTTACCGATGACCTCAGCACATTTTACCATTCACCTCCACACTTTTTCAACGTATGTCGATAATCAACCGTCCAAATCCACGAAAACTCTCTTTGTATATAAAGCCTTTTGTTGAAGAAAAATGGTTAACTGTTTCATTTCAGTGTTAATCCTTGGTATATCGTGAAATGTGTTACATCCACCCCCCCCCACCCCATCATCATGGAAAATAAGATGCAAAAGTCTCTTTGGCTTCCTTCCATTACAATTTATTACCATTCAATATAAATAAAAACACTCTCTAGCCAGCAAACTACCACCCCTACCCCTACCTCATATGAATCTGCTGAGGAAGTACATTCTTTTCCCCAAACTCCAATCAAAAAAATTCAAGTAAAAACCCTTGCTAAATACTCTCTGGCTCCTTTTCATGACAATTTAATATAAATATGACATACTGACAAGCCAGGATAATGGTAAGAAAATTTCAATTGTTAATACTTTATCATCAATTAAAAATAAACACTGCAACCTCCTCTTTTTACAGCACAGTAAAAACCAAATTAGGAAACTCCTACACCTTTGTAGAGGCACCAGGCAATCCTCAGCAACAGTACATGGGACAAACCCTGCTCCCCATATTAATGTTGAAGTCTCTGAACACGTTGGGCTGCCGCAACATTGAACAAGGGTATGGGGATACAGATAGGGGAATGGTGATCTCACTGTTGCTTGTTTTGCTTGTTTTGTCCCATCATTGCTGTGGAGAACTGTGGGCTTCACTGAAGTAAAACATGGTTACAGTTTAATCCACACATAACCTACATCTACCCAGATTTGTAATATGAGCAGAAATTACTTTTAGTGCCATAAATGTACTTAAAACAGTCACTGCTTTGAGGAAATCATCATTGATTAGGTTCAAAGATAAATTAATAAAAAACTACGCAAAAAACAGAGCTAAACTAAAAACGAAGGTGACCATTCCGCTGGCGATGAAACAAGGGTGAGTTAGGTTAGTCTACATAAGGAGATGGTATCGCGCCACCTAGTCAGGAAATTCATCACCAGTGATCATTCCACAGTAGATGGACTGTCCAATAGTAGTAATAGTGGAGGTAAGTAGGAGCATAATAGATCAGGCAAATAAAGCAGAAGACAAAATGCAACAAAACATAAAAATATAAACACATAAAGAAAAGGTCAGTGGTACAGGGGTCATACCTTAATGACTCAATTTGATTCACTTGATGGGGTATGCTGCAAATACGAAAGAAAAAACAGAAAAATAAAAAGATCTTACAAAAAAATTGCAAAATAGCCGAAGGCACCTGGATGAAGTGCTCAAAGTTCAGCACGATTCAACTGAAAAATTTTACGCTTTTCCTTGCAGGGATATACACAGGATTTTCTGAGTGCTGAGATACTTTAGCTTTCCCAGGGGAGGGATGTAATGGAAAAGAATATATTTGTGGAGTGTGGTAGCCTATTGGTTAAGGTGTTGGACTTGTGATCTAAGAAGTGCCAGTTCTAATCCCACCTGGGTCATTACGTTGTGTCCTTGGGCAAGATGTTTTATCACAATTGCCTCTCTCCATGCAGGAGTTAAATGGGTACCTGTGAAGTAAATTGTCATCGGGCACACCATTACAGCTGCTGTGACAGTGAAGGGATTGTCTCCGGGACGATTTATCATTGAGCAGGGGTAACATTGTGCTGCTCCTTTAATTAGGATTGCATAGATATTGGCACATTAAAAATGCAAATAATATTATTACATTTAAGGGTTGTCTTAGCCAAATGGAAATATAGTGCTAGGTCTGCAAAATTTACAATTTTTCTTTAGGGCCAGGTGAAAAGATAACATGCCAGACAGAGGCATCCTGTCAAGCCCAGTACAGGCACATCCTCTCCCTACAAGACCCTCTCCTCATGATGTTAACTACGATTAAATCAAACCTGCTGTATGAATTCAACTGTTAGAGAATTGCCATCCCTCTGCTGAATGGTAAAATATGTGTACCCATATTTACGTGACAAGCATGCAAAATTTTCAAGTCAGGTCCAACCCATTACATCCAATCAGAAGCAATAATTTTCACAGCTCAATGAAATGTCAGACTCTTCCATTGAATCCACTGTAATCAGCCTTCCAACTAATTCCATTGATTTTTCTTTCCAAAATATCTAAAATTGAGTCTTCAAATTCAGCAAAATTATGTTCTGGCAATTTTTTAACTTAATTACATTTGTCACTTGTGTTAATCAATATTCACTATGACAGTACTTATAGAAAATGGTCCCTAGTCTCAACTCTTGAATGATCACCTGCATTGTAGAACTGTGATATAATCTTCACATGCTGAGGCAGTTGCACTGTTTTATTTCAAACAACACTCTAAAACAATGCAGTGAAATTTTCAGCTACCCTTAATTTTAGGAAAAGGAGAGATATGGCCAAGTGTACAACCTGTAGGTATCCTGTGCATAAAACTTGAGCATGGTGCAACACAAGCTAGCCGAAACAACACAAATGTCAAGATAGAGACCAAACATAGGGTGTACGGAAATAAACAAGTCTGTAATGTAGCCAACACCTAGGCCCTGTCTTACAAAGAGTTACACTTGATATATTTGCAAAGGCTTTTCACTAGATAGATCAAACCTAAGATGGAGTGTAACACTTAATAAAACAGGGCCCAGCTGTGGAACAACTAAATCAACACTTACTTGGATCCTAAGCTCCTTGACTTTCTGTGACTTGGTGCAAATTTGGCAACCGGGGCTGGAGTTGATGGGTTGGACTTTCCTGGTGAACTGACCCGCAGAGCTGAGGTGAAGATGGATAAATTAATGCAGGTATAAAAATTTCATTTAGTTTTCTATAATTTTTTTTCATGATTGCTTCAAAAACAAAACCATCTGACAAAAAGTCCTCCAGATTTTTTTACTACTACCATTTAAGTTTCACTTTTGCAGAACTTTTGGACAGATCCATGCATGTGCCCCTCCCAACATAAACCATACCCCCTCCAAACCTGAACAGTTGAATACGAGCCCAGGAAAGGGCCCTCAACTTGTTCTTGCTTCAATTTTACCACATGAAGAGAAATAATATTGCAAAGTAATATGAAACAAAAGAAAATATAATTTTTCTAATTATTTACAATGACAGCCTGATACAAAATGGTAATTATTAAATTGTGTACGAGTATATGTGTTATACAAGCATAAAGCATAATTAAACAGAATGTAATTACACACACCATTCAATACCAATCACCAATACCAATCACTGTAATCAAACTATTCTTAAAGTTTAGGAATATGTTTATTTTTAAGTTTGATTTCATGAGAAAGTAAAAAAACATTTTTTTTTGAGGTAAATCAAACTTTTAACTATGTGAATCATTAAGACACATTGCAAGTTCTTACCCCCTTTTACATCCCCCCACACACACATACACATACACACACATACACATACAAGCACCCACTAGTCAAAACCTGTCTCTGCTTTTGCAATTGATGGTTCCCTAAGTATATCGGGAAAATACCATTCCAAACGATTCAAAAGAATAAATGGTACAAAAAGAAGACTCGGTTTTCTAGATCTGACACTGGTCATTTTGAGAACAGTGCCTGAGAATGAGATATTGGTAAAATCAAGCACCACTGTAATAACTAAACAATTTCCTTGCCAACCAAAGCTATGTTACTACCAAAACTTGTTAAAATCTAAATACAAGGAGGAAGACATGTTTCGGAATATAAACCAATCTAAATTACATTAATTTTATACATGCACCACTGAAGCTGAGTTTTGTTGCACCAGTACCACAGTTATTGAATATCAACCTTTTACATTTATAATATGACCACATGCAATCCCTCTATAACTTCATTTTAGATTAAAGCATTATTGTACTGACACATTATCACTGTAATGTGACGCTAATAAGCCGCAAGCACTAACATCACTTACATCAGTGATATACTTCTTTAATAGGAGGGCCATTCATATTTACAAGTACCGCTGGTGCACAACTATTTGGAAGAAAATTGTGCAGCCAGATTAAGACTGATCAAATACTGCACATTCCTTTATATTATATATATATATATATATATATATATATATATATATATATATATATATATATATATATATATATATATATATATATATATTGAAACAATGTAGTTTTAGTCTTTATCTGCTATTCCTTTATTTTCTTCAAACAGAGCCAGCTGTAACACACAGCACCTTACACAGATGTATACCTACATGCTAATCAGTACTGTAATTAGCCATTGTTCCTGTGGCTGGGGCAAAATTTCTACCCCTTCCCAGAGGCCAAAACTGAAGCCAGCTGACAATATCCTAATCTGAATTACAATGTAATACAATAAAGCCTATAAACCATGATAGCAGTTTGTATTACTGTATCTTATAATATGATGGTATAGTGTACAGCAAACTTAAGAAGACACACTCTTAAACACCTAGTCAAATATGACAATGACCCTTAAAGACAAAAATTTGCCCAGTCACAACTTTACATGGGATCTTTGGAAAATTATGTGGTTCAAAACAATTAATAGCCAACCTCTGCTCAATTTCTGAGGCTAGAGGGTTTATGGCCGAGGCTTTTCCTCACTAGGCCGACACCACATATATTGTCTTTGCAGACAAGGGTAGGCCTCAACCACTGATGCTCATGCTGACACCACTGCTGACTGTGACATTACCAAAAATGGACTAATATCATTGGTTAATATGTCACCACCCACATGCAAGTAGTAAGTTGGTATTAGGGATGAAAGAATGGTTAGTAGGTACCCGTCATACCATACCATATTTCATGGATGCTATATAATGTATATGGAATCTGAAGTATTGTACCATATACAAAGCAGTTATGATGGGGTATAAAAGAACACAACAGTAGGCCATACCCCAAAGGTAAGAGTCATAATACATAGTCCCATTAGAGTCTTGCTTTCTTCCTCCTAAGGTTTACATAAATACAAATGTAAAAAATAAAGAAGAAAATAAGTTCATCGTAACAAAAATTCTGTCCTTCTCTTTTCCTTGCTTCCATAACAGCTGGTAAAACTGATGGTTTGAACCCATCCCTAACTTTCACTAACTCTGTAAAAACTTCTTGTACCTAAAACCTTCAGGAATCTCTTTCAAGGAAAAAATAACTGTTGTAAATTCCCATCACTCACTATCTAGCTGTAAATCACCATGTATAAAGGTGAAATGCCTTTTTCCTAAAAATTTCATGATTTTACCTTTGAACATGTTATTCTATGGCTGCCCATCATTTTGAACCACAACTTTACAAGGTCATCATGTTCACACTTGAAGACTACCAATATCATTTCTCCCATTTTTCTCTGAAAGAATGTCACTCTTAACAATTGCTTTAGTAAACTAGCATTTGCAAGTTCGCGACATGAGGCCTTCACGTATTGCTATGGTAACTGATTCATCCTTGTTTCCCTATGCGAATCAGATAAGCCATGAAACTTAAGCACCTTGCAACTAAAGCTGAACAGATGCTACCCAGAGAGCAGCTATATAAGCCAGCCGTAACCTAAGAACCACTTGAAAAAAAAAAGCCCACGCTGGGCATATCTTTCTTCTCATTTCAGGCCACTAATGCATGTAGACAAATCCTTAACTCTGGAGGGGATAGCTCATTTGATTTTGTGAGTGAACGGTACATTCAATACCTAAAAGATTTACATAAACGAGGTCTGAATCGAAAATATAGATCCGAAAACATGTTGACACGACAAGAAAAAGATGACATGTAGTGGTTTCTGGCAGTAAGTGATGGAATGTCTGAAAGCCAGTTATTTCTATTGATTGGAATAATTTATCAGGAGATGGAATTTTTGCTTTTTTTCCCTGCAGAAAAATTCCAGCAAATGTATGTCACATCCTATCTGCCATTTTTATTCTTTGTTTAATCTTTATTTACTTACAAAACTTAAGATTTGTATGAAAAGTAACTTATGAGATGTTCTTTTTCCCCTAGTTCATGCCTCACTCATAGTGTGATTCTAACACCATGAGCACCAGCAAGGATTTTGAGAACTGTCCAGCAGTTAAATGGACAGAGGACAGAAATGCCCAATCTCAACCCCCTTTGAAAAATGGATGGAGTTTTTCCACAAATGAGAAAGTCAGATTTATTTCAGGATCCTTGCTGTGGGTGCAAAATGAGTCAAATTTTGTACCATTTTACATCTATGAAGGGTCAAAGCTGAAATTTTTTGGGCCCCCTTCCCCAGGCCAACAATGGTGAACTCCCAGATTTGATATCCTGGCTTACACCATAACTGCAAAATCACACTCATTGGAAGTACAGACATGTATTAAGTGTGTGTGCAAGTATGTACTTGCTACAAGTCAACTGTGTGCTTTTTAATACCAACATAGCTGTTTAATATTATGCAGTCTTGTAAATAAGAATGTTCATGTCTAATAACCAGCATTATTTGTTTTCGTTAAATCATCTACACGTACACAGGATAGACAGGAGTAAATCTCTAGCCTTCTCTTAATACTGCATATTAAAGGGTATTGTGTATAGTCTCTCCCTAAATGTGAACAGTAAGCCAAGAAACCTCATCCTAGGGGAGGGAAGGGGGCTACTAATATTCTGGGTCACAAATTACATCCATTCACCACATAAATAAAAAAATTGCTAAAACAGAGTAGCAGCAAACAGAATAACAGAATCCTCTCATCCAAAGGCTAGACTGTAATTCATGAGACAGTTTCTGGCACCAACCTGGAATATCTAATTCCTCTTTGGATTTATTCTGTGATGGTGGTTCCAATTGCAATGAAAGTCTGCAAAATAAGAAAAAAATATGCCTAGCTAAAGCCCAACAGTATGACAAAATTCAACCTTCATGTTAATTTTCAGAACACAAAGTTTGTTTTCATACACAATAAAAAATGTTTGCAGTACCCAAGGGAAAATTCATCCTTCCAAATATAGTGAGAAAAACTTTCATTTCCAGTTTCTATCCTATGTTTGTCAAAACTGTACTGTTATCTCCTTTTTATATGTTGGCTCCTTTTCAATGTTCTGTGCTACTTTTGAGAAAAACAAAATTTGAGAAATAAGAGGGAACAAAAATAGCATAAAATTTTTAATCTCCACTCTAAAACTTTCACAAACTAACGAAACTCTCAGACAAATTCCAAATAAAAAGAAAGGAATCAAGGTCAGAAAATGGAGTTAAACTTGATATTCTGCTGGCCAGAAAAGAAGGGCAACTTGGAGTTATTATCCTGTGAATTAGGAATGGTGCCACCAGTAGGGACCCAGAAGAATGGCCAGTGATATTATTCCATGGTAGATTAACCATTTTTATTTCATTCATTTCAGATCCTGTGAGTAAACTACATCTGACCTACCACAACCCCCCCCCCCTCCCTAATGCAAGACACATAGAAAATAACAGAGAAAAACACATCTGAAATTCTTAAAGACCATCTCAAAGTTGAGATAGCCTGTATACATGGAAAAGACCAAAAAAAAATTGAACAGTCGAGAGAGGTCAGAGACGAACTCATATCAGACAGTCTACAACAGCCTACAAAATATCTATCTTGTTCTCTCTGAGGAACAATACATCAAGACTTTAAGTGTGCAATCTCTGAACTGAGATTTATCTTGAGTCTGTTTCAATACTCCAAAATAAAAATTTCATTAAAATTCTACACCATTTTTAATAATTATTTTCATTTGCATACCCAAATTTTTATAAACCAAAGGAAACAATTTATCACAATAAAAGAAAAAGGATTTTCATTTGTCAAAGGTCAGAGTACTTACTTATAATTATTATCTTCTACAAATTTCTGTAACTCCTCGATGTACCTCATTGACTTGAAGTAACTCTGTATGTGTGGCAAGACTTCATAATCATACTCTGACTTTTGGAACTCAGATATAAGCCTCAAAATATTATTCATCTGCAAAAGAAGTTGGGATAATAAAAATAGTCAACAGAAACAGAAGGAAGATATGCCCTATACAAAACAATGTACTTACACCATGTGGGGAGGGGGAAGGGGATTAGTTGCATGTTACACTTGAAAAGCCAAATATACATATTATACAAAAGGTGGCCTGCATGTGAAGGTACAGCATTATTCCAAGCATTCAACAAAGCATTTTACATTCATCCCCTCATTAGGTATTGTACCACATTAAACTACCTGGGTCGCACGACCTGACCTGACACGACTTGATGTTTGGTGTACTGGCATAAAGGACACAATATAACATTGTTTCTATGAATATTCATGGTCTGATGACTAATCTTTCAAACAGGCTCACCTTAAGTACACCTCAATACACATAACACTAGGTAAACTAGTACTGTGGATTGTACAAAGTAACATAAGGCCAACATTGACAACTGAGACTCAGCCAGTGATTAGCTTTTCCCCAGTCACTGCCAGACTTATTCTCCATGAATCTGCATTTACCTCCCACAAAACTCTGAAAGCATGCCTTACATGCAACTTACAAAAATTACAACCAAAAAAGAAAAAGAAAAAAAAAAACAGCTATAACTGTTATTGCTCTCTCAGCCACACATGAACCTTGGGCAACTACTCCTGTACATCTGTCCTGACAGGACTATTCTAAAGTATCTATCACTGCCGGTGTATAATTTCACTAACCTTAGTTGACCTGCTTTCACTGTCCAGGCCTCCAGTGCTTGGATGAGCGACATCTATAAACACCAAATCTTGAAGATACATACCTGAAAACAAGCCAAACAAAGTTTAGAGGCTTGACTAATTGATATCGTGTGATGACAGATAGCATCACAAAAACTGCCTGAAGTGAAGATGATATGCTGTACTGACAACCTCCTAGCCAATCTCGGCCATCTTGGTGAACTTGACCATAGCTTCAAGCTACATTTATGCCGCAATTTGCAGTACTTGACAGTGTATCATAATACCATTTGGAGAGGCAAAATAAAGGGACATGGCTATGACAAAACATAAAGACAACTGTAAACAACACATATGAATTTAAATTTGAGAAACTGAATGCCCTTTAGGGAAAATAACTACCTACGTAAAGTTCTTCAGAGTTGATAAAAGTTAAGTTACAATATGAATGATAAATTTTTTTTCACTGAATTGATAGCAAAATATTCCCACTTCAGCTCCTACTGCATTTACCCAATGGGTTTATATATAACAACTGTAGCTTGGGATGACAAATTTCTTACAAACAACCCAAATTTCATCCCTTATATCTCTTTTTGATAAAAATTGATTTACCTGTCACCACACTCATATTGCACCAGAAAAATACAAATTTAGCACCTCCCATTCCCTTCAAGGTCTCATCTCTGAGGCTGGCCCTCTACCTACCAAACATCACCTTTAAGCCTGTCAGGGGGTAATTTATTAAGGACAGACTTTACGATTAAGCCAGTCTCTAAATCTGTTGCAACCTACCACAAAATCATAATATAATAATATTGTCTTCACTCTACCTGCTCCTAGATTCTGGAACATTCTCCCTCTTCATGTAAAGTAGGCTAAATACAGTCCACATTTTAAAATGTCAGCAGAAGGCTCATTTTCTTTAATATCTTTATTACTGTACAATGCCATACACAGTATCTCTGGATAGATGAAGTTTTTACATGGATTCAATGTTATTTTTCAACCATAATTTAAAATTGATTCACAAAACTGACTAGCTGTACAAATATTCGACATTGCATAGGATTTGTTTGACTCAAATCATTGTTTTAATCATCACAATGACTGGAACATTGACTACAGAAGTGTGATAAGATACCACCTACTCTGATCCCTGGGGCTTGTCAGTGCTAAGTATTAAGCTGGTCCTGACCACCATAGTGGACCAATCTAATAGTATTATGGACAACAGGCTAACAAGCCATGCATCCAATTCCACAATCATATTTTTAAATTCTTCTGCAGATTATATAAACAACACAAAACAATACGAGTCAATCAAAACCATGCCCTGAAAAATAGTTGCCCCTTATGTGATAGCAACCAGACTAATACTGAGTATGTATTCATACTCACACTATGGCCCACTTGCCTGTACTCACACTATGACACAATTGCCTGTATTCATACTAGGATCTTGCAGAGTTGTAGTGAGAACAAGAAACATTACGGCACACTTGCCTGTACTAATACTAGGACTTTGCAGACTGGTAGTGAGTACGTACTCACACTATGACACAATTGCCAGTACTCATACTAGGATCATGTAGACTTGTAGGGAGTATGTACTCATACTCACACTATAGCACACTTGCCAGTACTCATACTAGGATCATGTAGACTTGTAGTGAGTAAGTGCTCATGCTCACACTATAGCACACTTGCCAGTACTCATACTAGGACTTTGCAGACTGGTAGTGAGTACATACTCATACTGTCTCACAGTATGACACAATTACCTGTACTCATACAAGATCTTGCAGACTTGTCATGGGTATGTTCTCATACTCATACTATGGCACATTTGCCTGAACTCTTACCCACAAGAATTGATCTGTACTCATACTTATACTCATACTCACAGATTTTAAAAGTTAGGCAATACAGGTAATGCAACATCTTATAATCACAAAAAGTGGCTTGTATTTGTACTCAAACTCACAACAGAAGCACACCACTTATACTGGTGCTCATGCCACTGTACTCACAATACAAGTCTGACACAAACAACTGTCAGGTATGTGGGAAACACACAACCAATTTAATTTTTACATAAATATAGAAACTGACTACAGAATTCTTGACAATACTCATGTGGAAAGACAAATATATCACAACAGTTTGCCCATTTCTGTCACATTTTTACCTAAATATGGTATACATGGCATTTTCATATTTTCCATGTAATCTCTGAGATTCTGCCTGTTGTCATCCTCGGACATGAGATCAGCTAGTTTCTCACACACTGCCCTGTCTCTCCGATGAACCGCCTGAGGAGAAAAACCACAACAAAACATGTTCAAAAGATGAGTGATTCAAAATTATGTACCAGTTTGCTGCATACAACAGCTGGGAAAGGCTGATGACTAAGTTATGGTCTTATTTACAAAACTGGAAAAATGTGGTTTAAACACAAAAAAGTCTTCACAAATATGCAAAGGGAGTGGTTTGCCTGCATTAACCCACCGCCTAACAGAGACCCTGATACATTTCCTCTATCTACCAACAATGATTGTTAAATATGTTGGTAAAATACTTACATTCCATGTCTTGGTTAACCTGAAGATTGGAGCACTATGCAAGGCAGACACAATAGACATCGATGAATGTAAATTGTTCATATCAAATAGTTTCTGTGTAAAGAAGAACAAAAGAAAATGGAAGTCAAGTCACACCACTTTTTGTCAAATGAAACAAAGAATGAATTTTATAGGCTGACACATCATTGAACAAATACATTTTAACACAATATGGACTGTAGAAAGTAGAAAAGTAAATAGGTTCTCAGGGTTTAAGGACAGTATGGTGGTTTAAAATGCAGTACATGGAAGATATGATGTCCCGGGAGAAGAAACTACAGTATCTCTGGTTGATTGGACAAGGAAATAAAACAATACCCAGGATGCCTCAATTCGTTACTACTTTGTACCATTACCAATACAATGACAATAAACTTCTGACACATGCCCCGCTAAAATTTCCTTCCCTTTGCCCATAGTATCCCTAGCGCAACTGCTGCTATGTGCACATTAGAATTTTATGCAATAGCACAATTCTGATGGGCCTACTGCACCTAAAGACCTTGATATATATACACCAGAGATAAGACCAGCTCTAGTTCAGACTGACAGGTAGTGGGTGGCCAGGGAGGGTTGGTGGCAAGGGAGAAAAGGGGGTGGTAGTTAAAGCGTCTCTTGAGGAAATATACTACCACACATCACCATCATTCAGTATTTTATCATTATTAATGCCATACAGCACACGACAATCAGGGATTCTGCCAGAAATGCAAAAAAGGGGGGGGGGATTAATTGCTCCTAAACCCCTAGTCCAAATTGATGCTGTCCCTGGCAAAAGTTACAAGTGGGTTCAGGGGGACAAAAGCTTGCTTCATGACCCCTATAAGGTGCATTTTGAAGGGTTTTAAAGGCCATTTACTTATGAAAGTCCAAACATTGCTGCAAAGGTGCCCTCTTCTTAAGTAAGAAACCAAGATATGGACAATTTTTTTAATTTTTATGGAAATGAAAAGGGGGGGATTTTACCCACCTTCTTCTGGAAAGGGGGGGACAAATCCCCCTTTCCCCCCATTGGCAGAAACCCTGACAATAGCAAAACATTAATTCTATGTTTAGTAAACAATAGAAAACTCAGTATTCCTTGATCAGTTGCACTACTAAAGTAGCTTCACCGGCAGCATTTAGTGACTTTTTCTGCACATGTAAGAAAGTGTTTCTACAGTATGAGTTTCAGTTGAATGTGCAGCCTTTCAATATGGGTAAGTCCTCAAGATCAGTTTAATCCTTGCCAGAAACCTTGTCTCAACCAGTACACTGGCTGAGTGGATAAAGGCAGGGATATTTGAAACAATATTAGGCTTATCTATCAGGAGGATGTCTGATCCCTAGCCTGATTATGGTAAGGTGGGTTTGATATACAAAAATAATCCATACACTTTCTGCCAGAAATGACCTCCTAAATTGAGAAAGATTCCACATTTGTGGTAAAATATTGAATTGGAAGCCCTTTGCTTACATAATCTGTGAGCCCTTGCTGACTTCATTTACATATATAGCTTATACGAACTTTGTAAAACAATTGTCTCAAGGCCTGGTTTCTATGGTTACACAATCTCTTTAGGATAACAGAACCTCCACTAGACAATCTGTCAACAGTCTATTACACTTGCTGATAATATATATCTAGCTTTATATGAACCCTACCCAAACAAATATTACTTTAGAAGGCTCTACTAAGAAACAATATTATACTAAACTCTTAACAACCAGAACAAAGGTCACTTGAATTTTTATCCAATAGTATTAAAAGAGAGATATGCATTACACATAGGTAACTTGGAAATTAAACATTAGTAGAACACTTGAATTATCATTATGCCAGGGTACTATGCACTGAAACACAAGGAAGTATTGCACTAGGAAGAAGGGTTTTTTGTTACTGTAAGAACTGTCTATCAGCACTTCATCTAGTGCATACAAGGAACATAACTACTGTACTGTATACTCTAAATGTTAAATTTAAGCACTATGTAAAAGAACAAAATGTATACTCTTTGATCAACTATGAAACACTCTCCAATTTAAAATTAAGACAACAGCAGCACACAAGTGAGATACAAAAAATTACTTCCAGACCCTTCACATATGGTACCCTTGATGCGGCTCTGTGAGTCTTGCCTATTAACTACTGTATTCTTTTTGGAGGGAGGGGAGGGATAGAGGTGTGAGGTCAGAGGAGAGGAGTGCATATTGTAGCGATAGATTTATTGATAAAACTTTTTTGTCCAGCAGTGTATTCATTTCAAATTTTAAAATAACTTACCTTAGCAATCCTGATGTAGGCTCCAATTAATTCTGCTCTTATTTTACACGTTTGTGATTCCAATATTTCCTTAACAACCCAGAAACTGACCTAAAAATCAAGAAGAAAAAACATTTTAACACCATACTGTATTCACAACAAGCTCCCAAAACTTCATTTAGACACTGATGATTACATTTTCTTCATTTTCAGGAGTCTCTCCTTTAACTCATCCAACTTTGACTCAGATATTGAGTTATGATGCTGATCTGTTGTTTACGAGCCTGTATCACTTAACTTTGAGTGCTTCTACCCTGGACCAGGATCTGATCTCCTGATCTGTTCAGGAGATTACATTTAACCATAGTATGCCCCCCTCCCCTTTCCCGCCCCCCATCCCATCTTTGCACATATACACTAGGGTTGTTCTCTGCTCCTCCACCAAGCAGAGCTTTGCTACCAGTTGTGTTGCAGAAAGAGACTTTAAAGGGAAAATACGGTCACCCCAATCAGAGTTAGTGTGTCCCATGACTGCAGTTCATGAATGGCCTATTTTGATCATGTGACAATGTTTTTGTCAGTGAATTGTGAAATTCAATGAGAATTTCCTGTTGCTTCACCTTTTGTTTGTAATGGTTACAGTATGTTCAAAACGTCTTCAGAGGTGTTTGTAATGCAATATGAGGAGGTTTGCGAGAGTTTGCTGATTTTTCAAAGCAATTCTGGAGCGACTGCCTATTGCCTTTAACAAGCATGCACATCATACTGCTGACAATTAAACTATTCAATTGCCAAGGCAACATGGACAAGTGTGCACTTGATCTTGGTGTATTATTGATCCCGGAGCATTTCCACCAAAACTTTGATCCTCCTTCCAAGCCAAGATCAAAATGGGAGGTTTAGGGCCAGAAAAGATACTACCATATTGCATTATTAGCTTTGATCTTGAGCATAAGACCCTAGGTACTCCTCAACAGGACACAAGATCCACCTCTAAAGCCGAAGCACCCCTTTTCCTTCAACAATGACTACATCATCAGTCACTATCAATGAACACCAATCTCATAAATAAATCAATCATTACATTTAGCTTGTAAGGTAAAGGGAACAAGAAAATTAATTTTAAGGTTGTGCCCTTCCTCATTCACTTTTATTTGAATGCCTACCTCCACTGCCCATTTTACCCCTCACCCACTCATCTATATTTGTCAACACCTGACAGAGCAGAACTACAGTATTACTGAATATCAAGAGTTTTAGATTTGCAGAGATTCATAAAATTTATGTCCTCATTTGTAGCTTTCTTGATGTAGAAAAGCAGAAAAATTCATAATACCTGGTTAAATCTCCTGGTAAATGCCACCACATTTGGACAAACATTGTTCTTATATTTACCAGACCATCCACAACTGGCAAGTTCCTGAAATAAAAACAGAAAAACACCGTCAGTAAAAGGTGCTGGAGCTAAGAACGGTCTAAAAATAGTCTAGATCAAATAAATTTTTATAAATCTCATATACCAATCATTCACTGCAGTCATTCTAGGAGGTGATATTAAACCTTTTTAAAGTTAAGATGGCATGATGGGAAAACATTTTGACCCCTTCCCCTCTACGTTCAATGCATCTAGTCAGAATTCATTATCTCATCTTTATAAAGGATGCTTTTATTGTCAAGAGCAATTAAATGTCAACCAGATGATTATCAACAAGGCAATATTCTTAAAGGATGGGTTTTACCAAAAAATTATTTCTGATATGTAAAGCAGGAACTATAAAATCTTAAGCATTCTGGAAACTTCTATTCAGTTCAGACATTTACTTCTCAAGAAATCATTAAATGAAGTTAATACATTTGTGACCTACAGTAAAGTGAGCTTGAAGCAAGCAGGGGTTACAGAATACCGTCTCCTCACATTGATGAGCAATGCTTTGTTTTCTTTGTTTTTTAATCTGCTTAATTGACCTTGAAGTTAATAGGGATAGGAGCATCCCATGGGAAATTTAATATTTGTAAAATTCCCATGCCTCTCACACATTCACATTTTGAAATGATGAGAGTATGGAGGAGAAAATTGGTTGTAAAGCACATAGAAAAACAAAAGAATGCTCATTAAAGGGGAAATCTTCTCATCCCAGACAGTTCCAATTCTCCCAACTAAGCTACAATCTTGGACAAAACTCGTTGGGACACCCCCGCTCCCCTTCACAAAGTTGACCATTTTCACGGTATACAGTCATTCTCTGTGCGCAACTTTGGAAGGGGGAGCGGGGGCTTCATGTAAACCTGGGAACGGAGATTCAAGAATATTATGACAAAGCGTCCCAACAGTTTTGTCCAAGATTGTAGTTCTAACCCCACCCATAACTGTATTTAGTTTCTCTTTGTGCAGACACAAACACAGTTTATTAAGGCCGTATCCTGGTGAGTATACAAGGCCCTAATGTGTAATCAAAACACTCTCTGTACATGCTGTGTAATATGAGCTGCTCTGCATCTTTTGAATTTTGTAACTCTGCTGTCAATCAAAGAGCAGTCACCAACTGAGACTTTTGTTTACCCCTATGTAAAAGTCATACTTGGGGTGATGCAAGTCTGTCTTTATTGTTAGGTTACAATGTCACATGTGGTTGCCTTCAAGTTTGCTTGGGGTTGAGGATGTGGCATATCTTGAGAACCACATGTTGGATTTCACCAGAATGCTGAAAGTGAGTACCCCATATCAAAACTTGATTTAAGCCTGTACCTTTCTTCTAACAAATCTCAGTAGAGAATTCCTGCTACAACCAGTTCCAGTAAGTTACAAAATTTCCACATAATCGAAAATTCATGTGCTTCAGTAGCAAGAAGACAAAGACTATTAATGATTGACACCAACATCAACCTGATTTATCTTTCATCTAGAAATATTTATTTTGTGCTTCAGTTTATTCTACAATACTGTTTTGTGTAAAATATGGATATATTTCACAATTGCTGATGAGGACTTGACAAAAATGAAAGTTTCTTCCAATTTTTTTTATGACCAGTTTAATATAAATTGTGCAACCATCCCCACCCACCTGTTACTGCTGATGATAAGGTATTGAGTTCGGATTGAACAGACAGCATCCAGGACATTGCACTTGTGTCTAAAACAGTTGGAGTACAAACTATCTCCCACAGGGACATAGTAAAACTATCACTAACATTTTACTACCGGTCAGCAATTAAGATTATAAGACTGAATAACCTGGACTAACTCCAGACCTGCATTTATACTGACTACACACAACTCTCATCGCTTCACAGGTCTATACCATGGATGTACAGTAGTACTTCCCTGCCCATACCAAGTCACTTCTGTACCTAACAAAAGACCTGGGCTCTATTTCATAAAAGTTAGGAATATTCCTATCTCGGACTTAGGAAGAATTCATTCCTACCTTCATGCTGAAATTTTCCTAGGCTTAGGAATGACCTTTGGTAGATTTAGAAATGTTCATAATTGATTTGGCAGGAAATTCACAGATAAAAACAATGTCACTTTTGATTTATCCCTAAATATTTGACGAAAGGAATGATTTCGGATGAATCCTTTCTGAATGGTTTAGAAACTTTAAGTTAAGAATATTTCAAACTTTTATGAAATGGGGCCCAGGACTATATAATCTCTTGTACAATATATCCAGAAAGTGTATTTTCTTAGAGAAAGTACAGGGAAATAATAGGGCAAGCTGCCATACATGCTGGGACACTTTCGCAAAGATTGCATGTTATAGTACCAGTAGGCCTTTAGTTGGTGATCAAATGTGGGTGTTTTTGGTAATGTGCATGTGTATGTTAAATCCAACTACATGTATCTCTGATATGAGTGATAAAGTTTTATACTGCATAACTGGCTATTCTGACTCTAGTTTGTTAGTGCTAGTTGTCTATCCAATGCACATTTTTTTAATAACACATATAACATGACATGTTATTGAATAATTAACCCCAGAATGATTTATTTGTTATTACACCATTTTGGCAATTTTTCTGATGGTTGAAATTTATAACTGTCTAGTTTGCTCCTTAAACTGGTAATTCTGATTCTTGTTTACAAATCCTTATTATTTTGTGATTAATTGACAATGTACCAAAATTTTATAACTCAACTCATTTTGCTTTATTAAAGTGAGTACACAATAGTGTGTTTGCATTGTATCAACATTGTACAGGCAGAAAATATTGCTTATCATCATTAAACCATTCACACTCTTACAACAGCTTTACTTCCCACAAAATATGACATGCTGCAAGAGCCACAAATGTTGCTGCAACACTTGAAAGTTTGCTATAATGAATTATCTGTCAGCCAAAAAGCAGTCGATTTCTTTCTTTGCAAACCTTATTTCTGGAGAATAAAGTTATCAAGCTATCTAATTTTGAATTGCCTATCATTCAATCCAAATAAATCATTGATCTATTGAAAGGTTTGAAAATTTTCTGTACCACAAAATGCAGATCAACCTCTTTCAACTCTGAATTCTATCATTATTTTGTTGACAATCTATCCCTGCTACGAGGCCTCAAGCTGGTTTCTTTCCTGATAATCATCTTAATGATCCACATTTGCAACATCCTACAGGGAATAGTCTTGACATTCAACACATCATCAACTCTCACAAACAAAGGAGTAATGTCCTCTTGGAACATACGGCTCATGACCAGAAAACGGTAAACAGTTTGCATTGCCTAGTAGTTTTGTAACACCACTAAATCAGCAATTAAAACCACTGTGATATAAACATATACACTAATGGCTGAGATATACTCCACAGAAGATGGAAACTATATCTTCAAAATGACATGTGGAAATGAAGGTATCGACAGAAACGTTTGAGATGGATTGATCACGAATTCCTTGTCGTTTTTACTCCACAGGTGTACAGTAGACAACTGGAATGTACATACTGTAGCAACAATCGGGTGAAAAATGAATACATTTCACAACTACTGTTCACTTCTACGGTATAAGATGACCAATAATGAAGCAAGGACACTACATTTAAATTACCCCTCCTGCCCCCTCCCTCCCTCTCTATACTGTGACAATACCAGCATACAGTAGTACCATTACCATTCAAGACAGAGATCCTCTCCTACTATGTAAGTATCGAATGGGGAAGCAACATGGTGAATGTGTATGCCCAGCATGCTACAGTATACTATGTACTGACATGGATCCATACCCTGCATAATGAAATACAGTTCAATGACCCACTCACTACAGCTCTGCAACATACACCAACCCTGTACTATCATCAAATTAAGTATTAGGAAGTATTTATGGCCAGTATACTCAGATGACTATATCACATATGTGGCAATAGTTACATGTACACAAAATACGCATCCTTGGGGGTTGTGTTAAGGCAGGGAGTTGTTACTGTAGGAAGGAGATGCAACAAATCTGTCAAACCATACATACTTGAAAATGATTTAATTCTTTTCAGGCACTGCCATTTGATTGACAGGTCTCTTTGTTCCCATTGTTCAGTCTCTGTTGACTAAATCCTTTTAATGATGATCTCCTCCTTTCTTTTCAAAGTAATCCCGATACAAAGGCCATTGTCTATACATGCTTTGGAATAAGCTTTTTTTCCGCCAATGAACAAAATTTAATCAGGATTTTCAGTAAAATGACTGGCAGCAAACATTTAAATAATGTACAGTACTTCAATTGTGCCCCCATGATTTTGATAGTCACCTGCTGGATTCATTCTTCAAGCCTACACATTTCTCTTAGTTTTTAGCAAATTTTCCCATCATTAAGAAATATATTCGAAAAGTAAGTTCTAAAGAAATATTCTTAGCTGACTTTCAATGTTAAAAATCAAAATGATATTGAGTGTAAAGAATAACAACGAAAAGATAAATATCACACTTTTGCATGACGGCTGGCAACGAAGAGTAAACAAGTTCAACTAGTTCAACATAAGAGGTGTGTCTTCTCATTGTCATTTTGACAATGCATCACTGATCCTAGTTGATCTAGGTATAGAGATAAGAATTTTGAAAAGAATGGCAAGATAGCTGTCAAAAACAAACATTGTTTCAAAGAGTCTATAGACTGTTGGATCTCCTTTCTAACACCTCCCTGGTTTAGGTTAATGGTTAAGTTCACTACCAAGTCCAGAGGTGAGGTTCCCCAGTCCATCCTGTTCCACTAAATATCTCAAAGCACACTATATAGTAGTTAACTCACAGTTTACATCAAATGAATGGTTACACATCATTACAAAGTGTGAAAACAGCTGGCCTCTGAGGTGGGAAGGGGGTCTTAAGACAGCAGTCCCTCTGGGCCACATATTTTTTCCACTTCATGGCAAAAAGTTGTTTTAAAAGAAAAAAAAAACCATGTTACGATTGCTTGCCAATAAGTGAACCTTTCAGGGCGAACATCCCCCACCCAGTGATAAAACGTCTTCCCCACACCCATGAACCAATTAATGAGATACATAAAACTGAAACTAGCATTAATAGGATACAACAGAGCTACATCATTGTCAAGAGGAATTTTTTTATTTTTAATCCATACACACACTGCAATTATTCCAATGATTGCATACAGTACAGAGCAGTAAAGGCTGCACCTGAGCCTGTAGTAGCTCTTAACCAATTTATGTGGACCTTTAAATCCACAATGTACAGGTACTGTATATGTAAAGCTCTAAGGGTATACAACGTAGCCTACAGAAAATACAATATTCCGTTCCTTTGCTCCTTAAAGGTTATATTAATACATTAATGTCACACAAATGTTAAACATTAATAACATCCCCCTTCGATAAAGTGGCAATAATCATCCCAAAACTTACTGTCTTTTTATTATTGACGTGATGTCTCTGGCTATGGTCTTGCTCATTTAACAGTGCAAGATGATTAATGTAGAGTGCAATTGAAATGACGGGTATGCACCATTTGAGCGTTCCATTTTTAATGACTACCAGCTGATCTGCATGACCAGGCAACAAATCTTATTAAAGATATAGTAAATAAACAGATAAGGTTGCCATTAAACATTGTGAGTCATCCTTCCTAAAACGCAGACCTGGATGACTAGTGGGACGTCAATAGACTCATCAAATGCCTTGAAGGAATCGGTCAGTGTTCTAATCATGAGTTTTTGTGGTATTTTGCCATTCAGGAAATGACTTAGTTATGATGCAAATACATGCACTGCCTGAATAACAATAATTGGATTTTGTAAACCTGCCGAAAGCAAAAAATGAAAACTATGAATTAAATATTCAATGATTGACTACAAAACTGAAGGAGCTACTGCAACAAGGCTTCAAAAATGTGAGCTATGTACTGCTCGGATAGAGTTTAAAAGTAAAGGAAATTGAGGCCACAATGTACAAGGAAATAAATTTGATATGTGATAGGGTGAAAAACACTGACAACATGTACATTCTTCTGAAAGAGAGAGATGGGGTGGGGTACACTATATACAGCATTAAACCCCAACTTTTGTCAGGAAGAGATGTCCACGTATAAATACAAAATTCTTCACATCCTCCAAATAACTGCAGGCTTTTATTAGTTACAGTTACACAGAAATGGTTTTGTGATGTACGTCAGTGCATTACTGTACCATGCTAATGAACTATTACAGAAGTAAAAATGGACTTATCTATACTGTGTGTAAATTTGTGTCCTACTTTTGAAAGTTTCTAGGAAAGCAGCATACCCTATTAAACAAGTATGGGCCTGTCACTGGTCCATCCGTAAACACCAAGGGAATAATTTAGTATTCAAACTTTGCAGAGCAGTTTTGATGGTTTAAAAGGTAGGGCATATGTTTGTTTGGGAAGCCTTATAGAGAGAGGGACTAAGCAAACAGAGTACACTCATCTGGGTGCCACCAGGCCCCACTTTATTGAATCCGAGCCATCAACAGACAAGGAAGAGGTATTAAAGCAGCACATTGAGTTGGTTCATGAAATTCACCAAATTTTGCCAAACCTGTTAAGTTTTCTTCACATACTAATGCCAAATGGTCAAACTTAAACAATCACCACATCTTGCATACAAATAAATGTTTCATTAGTGAGTAATAAACAATTCAACTCGAGAAAAACTCAGGAACTCACTTCGTGCTAAACATTAAGACTTTGGCAGATGAAGTAGGAAGAAGAAGGGTGCCCTCATTTCGAGGGTGCCGGTGGTTACTGTGCAATCACAAAGCTACCAGGTACTAATTGCGGGTAGGTGAGGGTTACATACATAGGTAAATAGAAGGTAAGGAGGGGCCATGTAGATTAAACAATTAAATTTGGTTTTCAAAACTTTGTGACCAGACACTTTTTCAAATTATGCACACAACCGTTACAAGCCAGGATGCCAAAAAATTCAAAATTTTAGCTTTATGCATAACTATTGGATGTGAAACTTGACTAATTATGCTAATAATAATCCTTGTCATGTGGTAGTGCCCTTCAACACCCTTGTTAAGTTACCGATATCAACTCAATATGCCCCTTTAACTACTGTAGGGCATATGGGAAAGATATGACACAAGGCAAAGCCCCATATATTCAACGTAAGTTCAACATAAGTTTACATCCATACCTTTTACATTTCAAGTTTATTCAACTTCAATCACTTTTTCCTTCAAGAAAAAAAGAAATTTACACTTACTAATCTACCTCATTACTCATCTGTAATGCTATCTGGCAAAGTTCCAGGTTACACAAACATTTTCAAGCATTTTTTTTCTTCTGTTTGCCTAGAAAGTGTACCTTTGGTGTTTAATATTAAATCTAAGAGAGCTGAGGCATCTGACAAGCAGACAAACCAACAACAGCTGTATACCTGGCAGGTGACAAATCAAGTGAGGTATAGGCCTAGAAGCCAAAACTTGCTAAGCCCACTGAGATTAGTAGCTGTCACTGGTGAAAAGTATGTACATAAGTAATTTACCTAGTACACCAGTGCACAAATGTAAAAACTCCACTTCTAATACCTGTGCAAAAAACATTAATAAAAATAACATGGAAAATGAGAAGTGAATTTTCCTGAAGAAAACTAAACAAATGGTTCAAAATTTCTTTAAGTACTGTACATGGTTAATTACTAGGCCTATAATCTACATAATTACGTAGTGTTATCCAGGCAACCAGGTCCTGCAAGCCTGTATACCAAACAGGTACAGCTGTAAACCTATGGAAGTACAGTATGTACTGTACCTCATAGGACACTTGTACAAGATTTCAAGTTTAAACTGCTCTTTAGTCCAGATCTACGGCACTGTACTAACTGTATAGCAGGAAATTTCCACGAGGCTAATTTTTGGCGAATCTGTACCTTGTTCACATATTTGCGGAGTGAAGAATTCGCTGTTGCAGGCAACCAACATAGTCTTGTACAAATTAACAAAAGTACTTTGGCGGGTCTTAAATTTGCGACTGGATACTTGATCGCGAAAAGCGGGAAAATTTAACCCCCGTGAAAATTTCCCACTATATAGTACTAGGCTATGGTAAACCTTACAGCTTTGGCACTGACCAATTCATGGAAAGCCATCGGCATTTTATCTTGTACTACATATCTCTCTCACTTTTCTATGCACCACTAGTGTACAGTACCTTAATATATGCGGGCTTCTAGTCAGAAGACTATCATGCCAACTTTTGAATCATTTTTTGAGTTACAGTTTGGTTAACTTCCATAAAGAAAATCTACTGACTGTAACATTTATCATGTTCTGTTTTGTTCATATTGTGTAATAAAATGATTGAAAATAAGTGAACCACATTAATTAGTTATAACACTTACACTGAGCTTTGCAAAAAATGCCATTAAACTGTGCCTTCATTCCAAAAGGCTCTCAAATATTTCAGTGCCACCAGAATTTTTATAGACTAGGTCAAGGGTTAACATCTTTATTTTTAATAATTATGTACTGTACATGAATACTACCGTGTATTTAATGATACTGTACCAGACAGAATCGTTGGTCAAAACATCAAAATCTTCTACAAATTAGACTGCCAAATATATTCTTCACCCCTCTGCATTTTGAAAACTGTGACAGTACTACAGTACTAATGGATCTTGCTACTCTACTGTAGTATTACCAAGTCATCTACTGTAGGCTATGTAATGTAGGTTATTACATCAAACACACATACCATAATTTGCCATTTTGAAACATGACCGATTCAAATTTGACAATATTACAAGATGTGACAGGAAAAAATGTAACATTGTGACAACCATTTACTGAAATAGGAACATCGGATTGTCATGAATGGAGGGGAAAAAAGAATGTCAGGTCAATGCTGTTATCGAAATATTTCACTTACGTATTCCAGTAGTGGCTTATTGTAAAGAGAACTAAACTCTGAATGAAGACTGAAGGTGGATTTAAATATATTTTGAACTCAATTAAAAGGCACTCAGTGTAAGGGCAGAGATAAAGATATACGACAGATCTTTGAGAAACTACTGCAGAAGTATCACAAAGGAGATGACTGTATACTGAATCCTGTGCATGAAAGCAAAGGGCAGTCACAGAATACTACTGCATAAGAAATGTGACAGAAGGTGAGGGAAGGGGGAGGGGATTAGTCGGAATGAACAGAAAAATAGTTCACACCAAAATACAGCATACTGTTTGGGGTTAAAATATACTATATAGTACATGCAATTTCCAAAATAATCCTTTACCTACGAAAACCTTCATAGATGACAATAACTCATAAAATTCTTCAAGTTATCTCCTTCTGCTACAATTGTGTTTAAAAATATTTCCTCTTGTTTCATTGTCACCCTGTGTGTTCTTTCATTTGTGTGTGAGGTAGGGGACTGGGGCAGTCTACACCCCCTCTTCTCCTCTCTAGGCAGAATAAAACCCATTTTCAGACAAAGTATGTAATACTATCAGGCAAACAAAAATTCCAAATATGCTCAGCCTTTCCCTCTTAAAGAAGTCCTGTATGGCTTATGAGATATAAGTATTTTTATACCATACAAAACACAGCATGAGCAAATAAGGGTAAATTACTGTAGCTGTATAGTCATGAATTATTTACTTGATACAGTACATATGATGAATAAAATGTCTGGTTTTAAAGAGCCCTCTCTCTTTCTCTCTCTCTTTTTTTTTTTTTGAAATTGCTTTTTCTTGCATAAATTCCTACAGCACTGCTGATTATCAAACATAAAAGCACCTAAACATGGCACCTAATTAAGTCGGTCTTGCTTCACTAAAAGCATCAACAACATATGTAAAACATCCATGACAACAGCTTATGCAGTCTACTGTTCACTTAACAGCTCTACACAAACAGGCAGGTTGTCAATTTATTTTAAATGCAGTAATGGAAGGCTTTATTTGAATTGAAAATCTTCTTATGTCACACTGAACAACCTGCACATGTGCAGTGACTGATGCGTAACATACAGTACCATTACCAAGTCATATAGAGTGTAATACATACTTATTACAGTGCCCAAATATGAACTCATGGCTCTAGGGACACAAAACAGAATTTTTATTTCAATTTCCTGTGGTCCTCAAACAGGTTAAATCTTCAATTTGGTTCTGGAATAAGTTCAAGGGCCTGACAGGGGCATGGTTCTATGAAACCTGTTTTCATTATTAAGTATTCACCTCCAACCCTTTCTTGTTGTTTTAGTTTGAAATCTTGGGGTTCCCCCAAAAATTATCATGCTGTCTCTGAATATTCCTCATTTTCTGTCCCAAAAGATTCAAACACAGAGACAACCAAGTGAGATATCCAATGATTAACTTCCTAATATAATGTGCAAACTACAATTTGGGGAGATACAAAAGGGGGAGAGGAACTGTGGAGAGAGGGAGGAGAGTAGGTTGTTGGGGAACAGAATATCCGATGTTGAATGAGACCAGTTTCATTTATTCAATCAGGGAACTCAAGACACATCTAGAGGGGACAGGTAGTCATTTTCACTTCTCTGAGCATTCACTCCCTAAATTCCCCCATTCTTACCCCAAGTAAAATGACAAAATATGATATAATTGTTCACTTTATACTTTTAAACTCACCTCAGCAAAATGCAACCCTTCCCCACTCTTTCCCTCTTGCCCCCAAGGAAAAATGCCAGTGCCTAGCTACAACACCAGGGCAACTGCATATGCCTACTAGTCTTGTACATGTCCAATAGGCCTAATGCAAGTCATACTTGTTCGTTATAACTGAAGGTCAAACCCAAAGTTGACAAAATATCAGATCCCTGTGATTCTCATAACTAGCATTGCTTGTTTCCTTTCCATCTCATCTCCCTATCAAATTAGCTTTATATGAACAACCATTTATGAATCCCACCCCACCATGGAGACAATCACAATATTGGTTAACTTTATACCACTATAATAAGTGACTGAGATTGTCCAGTTCAAACCTTTCAAAAATGGTTGGTTACTTTGCACGTACATAAACCAGATTTTGTTAGTTTTTACCACTACTGTACATGCATGCTACACCAACAGTACACTATACAGAGACTACCCTGGATTATTTGCTAACCATGACAGGCTTCTCTGTTCTTATCTTTTCAGTACAGTATAGTACTTTATTCAGCAGGCACAAAATTCGCAAAGAAGATTTATACACATGACTGCATTTACACTAAAATTCCACACAAATGGAAAGTGCTCACCTCTGGCGTGATTTGTTTGAAGATTCTCAAATCTTCCAATGTAAGCTGCGTCTGCAAGAGTGACATAAAAGAAAAGAATTTAAACCAGTTTTACTGTCACAATCAGTTAATGACAACTAGTTCCATAAAGAGAGAGCAAGAGAAAGGCGAAGTTTTGTGACAAGACAAGGACCAGGGTTTAAAAAACCTTTGTATGAAACCTTTCAAATGCTCATGACACATAAGTGAGTTAAAAGAGGAAATAACTGGAAGTAAATGATACCAAAAGAACCACATAATGCATCCCTGGCCTATTGTAATAGCATGTGCACATGGGCACACTGTTTCACTGAATGTCAACTTGGGTGAGTTACGTTTGAACAGACATGTGGGTTTCAGTTTCCAGTACTTGGCACAAATTTTGAAATGCTTCATCTTGTAAATGCATCTCCATTAGTTTACTGTACCATTGCCAGTCATCTGAATCACAAATCTAGTTCTGAGTGCATTTGCATTGAGGACAATTTAACCAAAAAAGAAAAATTCTGTCGGTTCCATGTACTACATATCGACCAAAGATACACACAACTGATCAAAATTAAACAGCAAAGTATACTCTTACAGTATAACACTTTTCACAATTACTTCTAAGGCCAACATATATTGCTTCTGTGGAAATGCTTTCATTTTGAATTGAATTTTTAATCAGTGTACTGTAGCTAATGAATGTGGCTGTAGGTAACTTCCTAGACAAACAATTGTTGCACTTAATCCATTTGTAAGGATAACAGTGGGCATGAATGAACATTGCTAAGGATATGAAGTGTACAATGTCAGTATATATAAGACAAAGGAATAAATAATGATGGCTCATTAAGGGCCCTTCTCTTCATGCAGTGTTGCATCTAATTGAGGATTAGCATTTAAGTTAATGTTTGATGTTTCTTCTCTTTTCAAGTAGTAGCTCTCTTCTCTATTTCCATGGAGCTGCTATAATGTAGACTATTCTAACAGCTCCTGACAGTAACTGCCAACATTCATCAGCTTTCAATATTATAAAGAAAGAGGCATCAAAAATCTAATTTTATGAAGAATGGAATAGATGGTAAGTGTAGTGGGAAGGTGAGGGTTTTACGTATGTACACCCAGCTCTACTGTACTTCACAGTCAAGATCGAGTCGTTGCCTTGAGTACAGTAGCAAGCCAACTTTACTTGGGAGTCACAGTCCTGAGAAATTTTTAGTACTGTCAAAAACAAAAGTTTAATGTTTGAGGGTCAGGAGGCTAAATGGCACATCAAGGACCCTATACTGTACCAGAGTGAGGGTGATAAGAAAATAACATTTGCAAATTAATTTTTTTTTTCTTGCAGGTCTTTTACATAATGAAACATTTTATAAACAAAACAGACTTTTTTGGTCTGTTCCTTGTATTATTCAGTAACTACTACTGTAACCTGAAAGGTATCTGACACTAGCAATTTGACATTCTCAGTCAAAGAGGCCATGGCCCTGGGTCCAGCTGCAAAAAGTACTGGGAGTCACCCAAGCCTTGTTACAGAAGTTGTGTCTTTATTAAAGCCATATTGAGTATCATCTCATCACTAGCATCTACTGTATTGCATTTTATACAGAGTGAACTCATGACTAAACCATTCCAGGACTGTTGCTGATGGCTTTCAGATACTGTAAATCTTCTAACTACAATCAAAATATCAAAGTGAAGTCTGCTAAAGAAAATCAGATTCACTGTGAAAGAAAAGGATATGACTTAAAACAAAATTTTTATTTGATTACAACTGCAGTTTTCCTACATTACAGTTGTATGTTGTAGATCTGCAGTACTGCTGTATATAAAGTACTGTATGGACTAAATAGTTGCAATAGTTTAATGCTACTTGGCTGATGAGCACATAGCAGCCATACAATATCCTACATTAAGCCCTGGTCACACTGCCACGACAACCCACGACACAACAGCGACCACCCACCGAGTCGGATGTGGTAGTGGTGGTGTGGCTGGTTCCACGACTAGAGTTCCATCGTCTTGTAAGCTGTCTGCCCAATTGAACATCTTCAATCTTAGTTGGATGCAGTCAGTGCACCAGAATGTTTACGATTTATGCAAATTGTCAGAGGATGGAGAGTCGCAGGTAGTTGTGGCAGTGTAACCCGGGCTTAAAAGTATTTAAATATCATCATCGCATAATAGCAATAACATACATAACAGATGTATTACAGGCCTAATGGTAATCCAGAAAGAGGAGCAATTACTGCCCATATATGGTTAACAGAAAAGTAATACATATGATGAAGCACAGAGAAAAACACCACACAAAATGATCAGTAACCTAGTTTACATTAGCTACTGTATTGTTCACCATAAAAGATTGATACTGCAACTTAAGGTAGTGCAAGCCACTACCAGTATATTGACAAAATGCTTTGTGCAAAAGGCCTACTTGTTATTGAGGACTAGCTCACATCTGCAACTAAGGCAGAGCAAGGAACTACCAACATATTAGCAAAATGCAATAAAATGATAAATCTTTGCAATTACATAAGCCATCCATTATATTCTCTACATTGCTGTCTCGCACTGACATGTCCTACATAATTAATGGTTTGCAAAATATATAACAGTTTAATATGGAATTTATATTGTCTACAGTATACCATATCACAGCTGCATGGGGAATCAAATTTAAGAGCAGATGAGGTAAAAAGAAAAATGTGATCAGTAAATCATTTACTCAGACACTACAGTCATGATTAAAGCCGACCAAAATTTCTTTCTAAACATTGGCAAGACCATACCCTAAATCTCCTTCTACAGTATTTCTGTTTGAATTTACAGTATCTTTCAAAATGTCTCCAAACAAATATTAAATATGGAAAGCAAAAGCAAGAAGTTGTTGTGCATGAATTTACAAATTCAGTGGCAAAAATGTTGCTACATGCTTAACAAAACCACCCACGAATTAGGAGACTGATCAGGGTATACTAATTCAAACAGTGGTGACTCAGCATTTTCCCTTTATAGCAAAATGTGCTACTAATTACAAATTTGGCAGAGGAAACTTGGGCACAAAATAATCAGTGAACACAACTTACGCAAGTCTTAATTTGTGAGGATCATTTTCAAGCACATATCATCTAGCAAAATATTTTGAACAAAAGTACTTGTGACCTTGGGAGGAGGCAGTTATTGTAATATATGCTAATTTTACATAACAGTAATAACACTGAAAGAGCAGTAAAAAAAAATGTTCAATCAATGCACTGTACATGTGCTGGAAATTAAAGGACTACTGTAACCTGGAGACAAAGCTGTCAGACAATGTTCAGATAGATGAAAACTAGAGCACCAAGAAATGCAGAAGCCAAGAACAAAACTGTGTGGAGTCCTTTGGACAGGCAAGCAGGAAGAGGACTTCCCATAACCACTGTGCCATTAAAAGCTTGCCAGGTGCTTACTGTGGTAAGTGGGGATTACATATGTAAATAGGAAGTAATGAGGGGTGAAGTAGATTAGATTTATTATCATAGCCGGATTTACCTTCAGGGGGCCCCCCGTAACCCATAGGTTACCTTGATTACTGGGTAAATCCGGCTATGTTTATTATAAGGAGGTAGTATGCCTCCATAAATGAACAAAATGATCCTAGAGGAAGAGCTTCCACACTCTTAATTCATTTTTCCTGAAATGGAATCTAAAATTTCCTGAAATCAGCTTGGTATTTCCTAATATTTTCAATAACGCTTCTTTTATGCTACTTTAATGGCTGATCCTGAGGACTTCTCCCTGTCAAGCCATACGTCATTTCCATACACCAGCTGTCACTTCCAGATTTCCCGAAATTATCCCCCTTCCCGAAAATTTCCCGAAGAGCACCCAGATTTCCTGAATTTCGGGTAATTTCGGGAAGAGTGGAAACACTGCCTAGAAGTGCAACCTTTTACTCCACCATATCAAGACTGATAGTGGCACACCACCCTGTACTGTAGCAGCACTACAATAACTCAGTTGGCACAGAATGCACAAATGCTGTAATGTCTGAGCTACTGGAGTTACAGTACAAACTTCAACAATCTCTCCATTGGTACTTTACATAAAACACTTCATGCTCTCACACAGGCTCCCTACTCATGAAACTTGCCTAGAGCTCATATTCACAATTTAACTTATTTGTCAATCCAAAATTCACAAATGATTGAGTGATTGACTGGTACTGTACCCATGACTGCCTTTCTGCTGTGCATGTATATCTTTTTTAACTTACAGTAAATCCAGGCACCTACTGTACTAAACCTACAGTCTACAATGTCTATATTTTACTGTAGGCCTACTGCCTAAAATATCCAGTATTTGTGCACTTTAATACATCAATATGTACTCAGCGAACTTTGAAGTCTTGACTACCTTGGCTATCTTTACTTGCAAAATTTTTCCTAAATAATGCATGTATAGTGAAAATAACATGTCATGGATTTACATAACAGAAAAGGCAAACATTCCCCCAACTGACTACAAAAGGTGTCTAGCGGAATGAGCCAGTTCATACAGTATAACTGTCGGGAATGACACGTGTATGAATGTGTCATGAATAGTGTATGCCATATACTGCAATATACGCCATGTCAATAGCTAGCTATTAAGGTGCTAAAATGTCACCAAAAATGAGGTGCACACAACACATTTGTCAGTTACACCATCTACAGTACAATGAATACAACAAGTGTGAAAAATAACTTAAAAACAGGTAAAAACAGGCTTCATTTTCTGATTTTACTAGGATGGGTGAATACTGTATACTTCCTGAATTAAGCATATTTATTGTGTATATTAGTACTGCATGTTTCCTTGGACTGTACCATATAAAGCAGAAAAGAACAAATTTGTTCATGTCTCCTGAAATCTTTGTTTTTGTTTATTAACAGGCAAGGTGGATGCTCTATTTAACTTGGTGCAATAAAACTATGTAAGTGTTGATGAACACTGGTGTGTATATCTGCCCTACATCCTTGTTACATAAAGTACAGTATTCAATTACTGTGGCATGGTTAATCTTTCATTCATGAACTCATGTTGGTTTTGATTTTACAGGAATCCTCCCTCCTTCTTTGCAACATTGCATAAAAACATCTGCCATGTATTTTGGCAAAACAATCTGACTATGAAATTTCATACCCTACAGTAGAAAGTTTGAGGTGTATATTACTAATAGAAACTCTTCCCAGAAATATTAATAGCATTTGTTTCCTTCCACTGAGCACAAGATCTTGTTCCAAGTGTATTGGATAACAGTTTGAAGGCCTCAAAGTTTCTTCCAACATCCGGTCTAAAATCAGAACTCATCCAACTGTGCTGGTCCATTCTCTATCATCTACAGTACCCTGGTAACCTTTTGTTTGGTATTTATTGTTCATGTTGAATGGATACCTTAAAATGTCAAGATGACATAAAATCAGATTTTGTCAACTTATCACCTGATTGCGAAGTTTCTTACAACCCCTTACATTATTGTACCAATGGCACTTTAATCCAGGTGACATATTTATGCCAAGTAAAAGGAGACATTATTACGAACTTTGTGACAAGATACAGTACTGAAGACAAATAGACTGAATTGCTCTTTTCACAACTTGCACTGAATTTCCCGCTTCTAATTAGGAGATGAAGATTCTGCTGATAAGGTGAAGACAAGCTCCTCACTAACGAAATTTAGCACCATAACTGACAGATCTGGAAATTTAAGAACCTTCAACTTTTGATGACCTTCAGGATGCTATTTTTGATGCAAAAACACTCAAATTCCTTTTCCAAATGCAAAATATAGTCTATGTATGTTCGGCACGCCATGCTTCAAAGGTTTGATGAAACAGAACTTACAGTAGAAGGGGATATGGCTCAGTTATGTTCACTCTGTTTTGACATTCATTTTTTCTTTGTTTGATATTTGAAATTTCACAATCATTGTTGTACTGGCCCATACTCACCTATTTTGGTCCTTTGGCAGTATCAGTTAAGGTGTTCTCCTAAAATGCTAACACTTCCTCATTCATAATTTCTTGAAAATATTTTAGTATGTTTGACTTAAAAGAAGGGTCTACAGTAAGCTCAAATTAAGTTTTGATATGTTAGAGGGGAACTTATTCTAAGCAATCTGGTAAAATTTGCATTGTCATCTGATGTGTGGTTCTCACGATATTAGCAGCTGAAGTTGTCACATTTTCAGTACAAACTGAATTGAAGCAAGTACATATGATGTCATAGCCTCATATTAATGAGCAGTCTTTTGTTTTCCCTTAAAATTTAAAACCAATTTTCTCCTCCACAATTACACGTTATTGGAATGTGACTGCATAAGAGGCATAAGAATTTTACAAACTTCACATTCCACATGGGGAGGTCCTATCCCTATTAACTTCAAGGTCAGCACAATAGACTGAAAAAACAAAGGAAACAAAGCATTTCTCATCAGTGGGAGGAAGTGATATAACCCCTGCTTGCCTCAAGCACACTGTGGATCACACATGTAGTAACTTCATTTGCTGGTATCTCAAGCACTACAAGTCTGATTTGAATGGAAGTTTCACCAAATTGCCATATATTTAGTTCCTCTTTCATTACTGAAAACTAATTTTTTCGCTCAAAACCTTCCTTTAAAGCCCCTTATGAAAAACCACAACACAGTGGTAGAGCCATTTAGCCTTTTAGGTACAGTATAATGTACTGTGTGCTCATTTCTCAACACTGGTATCAAATCAGTATCAGCCGGTATTGATGATTGAACACCACTTATACTATCACTAAGATCTGTTACAATATCTTTAAATTTAACTCTCTTTGTGGGTTGCGTACATGTTGAAAGGGAAAAGGGTATTTTGATCACTTTGAAATTCCAGTCAAACAAACAGTACAGTATTTTATGAGCTTGATGTGAACATGCAGTAACTACATTTAGCAATTTGTAAAAAGCTTTGTCATTACAATGAGAAATTTATGTGTTTAATCATTACATAACACTGACAAGAATATAAGAAAGGGGGAGGAGGAAAGAGCATAGAGACATTACTCCAAGACCTGAAAAGGAGAAAGGTAGAGCATAATATGGTTTGAAATATTACCAAAAGTTCTGGCATTCCCCCCTCCCCCCCCAAAAAAAAATTTATATATATATCTAACAATAGCCCTTTTGTTCAAAATATATATACACAACTGGTGACTTCACTTAACTGATTTGACATTCATTCGAAAAAGAGCTCCATTCTGGAAGGCCAATGGTGACTTGAACAAACAGTTGCATTCCCAATTAAGCTCACAAACAGATGTGTGTCAAAATGACAGCACTAAGCACTTTTAAACTCAGGGAAGGCTTCTGCCTTGGAGGTGTACATACTAGACAGATCTTTTTGTTTACGTAAATACAGAGGGGCTATCCTTTTAGTAGGGAGGAGTTTTACTCTCTGGGATGATATTAAAGAGCCTTCAAAAGCAAAAGTGTCCCTGTAATGGGACTTGAGCCAAACTTGCTATACCTACCCATCCCCCTCCCACATACCCCCCCCCCCATCAAAACAATTTGGAAAAGGCTATTCATGGTATGATTTCTTGGATAATGTACACAACTCCTGGCTTACCATTTGTTCAGCTTAGTGTTCGACCGATCATCTGTTAGTTAGTCGGCATCCGGCCGATTATCGCACAATCAGTAAATAATCGGCATCGGTAAAATTTTGTCATTCAACCGATTACCATCACCGATTATTTGAAAACTGGAAACAGGGCTAAAATACACTTCAAAGTTTCTGCTAAAATCTTTATAATTCACCAAAACATGCATTTCTTTAAGTTCCCGCCCAAAATATCAGCTCTGATACTCACAAAACTTGCAACATTTTAAGCTCTCCAAATGATAGCGATCATCATCGTAATTGTTGCCGTAACTCTAGTGCAGCACAGTTCAGGTGCGTGAAAGGGCACACGGTATTACCTAGGTGTGTATGCCACGGAACATGCCACAATCTGCATACAAATTGTACTACAGGAAGAAATGACTTCGCGCTACGTTTTTTTCAAGTTTCAGTGCTAACCACATCATCGATACACATTTGGTGCACATACGTACTGTAGCAACTTTGGAAACTCGAGGCTCATTATCCTGCATAAATTATGCCACTTCCCACATTCCTTTTGTTAAGTTTTTAATTACCTATGACCTGCACATGCGCACATGTAATTGCCGTACAGTTCTTGCGAAGTTGAAGTTCACCTACGAAGCACACCAGTACAGTGTGTAATACATAACACAAGCTAAGTGCATTGCCCGCCGTTTTTACGTAGCATGTTGGTCATGAACTACTCCGTGCTCCTAAACTGATGAACGAAGGGAAACGGGCCCGTGTTAAATTCACGCTGGAACGGCAACAGTTTTTCGATTACGGGAATTTATAGGGAATTAGTTTTACATTTCATTTGGAGAATCTTTTACATACTGTAAGACGTAAGTGTTGGGCAAGACGCTTTAAAAAGGGTTTAAAAAATATACATTCTTATCGTTAAGGAATCATGAGATGAGTAAATCAAGTAAATTGAGTGGAATGTTTAGTGGCCCTTAAGGCCAGTTTTGCTTAAAACTGGGGTGGATAGGCTACTATATAGCACTACTACAGTCCAGTACAGACCTTTACACGGAATCTTCCAACATGATCGTTGTATAGAACTACTGTCGTATGTAAGCCGATAGACTTTGGTTAACTTTAAGCCTGTAACATTGTACGAAAGCATGTATTTATGGTTGATTTTTATCTCAGTATTTCGAGAGGAAATCCTTCAAAAAACAATATTCCATTCGTGGAACGTGGGGTACTGTTATTAATCGTTAATCTCTAGTGTGAAGGTTATGTTGTGGTGTGTGAACAAAGTTTGAAATATGTGACTGACGGCGAGAAAACATGACCTTCCTATACATGTAAATAATCGGTGATCTGTAATCGGCATCGGCCCAATTGTGTAACTGGATAATCGGTAATCGGTGATTACCGATTATGGCATAATCGGTCGAACACTAGTTCAGCTCCTTCTCTGTAACTTTGTCCCTAGCACTTATTAACAACAGATACTGTGCATTTATCAGTTCAATACTTCAAGACTGAAGTAATTGTGGTACCATATTTACAAACTGACACCCACACTGTCAGTTCAATGACAAAGTCTTAACAAGCATTGATTAAGTGCATCTTCCAACTTACCGCAAAATCTTCAGGTGCTACTCTCAGCATTTCAAACACTACTCGGTCATAACTTTTCATGCGAGGCAAGGTCCACCGGCCATCAAAAACCTGCTCTTTCTCACTCGAATTCTGCAAAGACAGGGAAATGAATACTTCTGAAAATACCATTGTACAGAAATGTAGCGATAATACCAAACACACAGAATCCTCCTACTACATTATATTCTTGATATTCCAAAACTAAAAAGGTTAAAAAAAAGCTACAAACACAAGTTACCATAAAATGTTTCCCACAGAAACAACAGTATTCAAAATAAACAGCCAACAATGTGCTCCAATACCACTATACTGTGCATACAGTATTGTACGTAAAGCTTTCGTGTGATATTTAAAAAAAATACAGCAGAATTATTTGTGGATTGTATTTTTAAACACCAGGTGCACTGGCAGATGTTTATTGTATATACAAATATTCCATCCCATATTTTTATTTACAAACTTTGTTGACAAAGATGAATCATGAAACATGGGATATCTTTGTTCTTTGTATTTGCACACAAACTTTCAACATACAGGCAGCAGTTTCATAGTGGATATTTTAGGTAAAAGTAGACTGAAATGAAGGCATTCCACTTCCGAGTACCTGATAAACTGCAAATTTTAGTGTATAAACACCACTACACAGTTGACAGAAATCCACAGAGAAATAGAAAAACTGTCATAGAGACATGAGGTCTCCCAAAAACATATCCACCCAAAGAGTGTCACAGGAATGGACCAAATGTACTATGTAGCACTTTCTGCACTCAAGTGAACCCCTATTATTGTGAGATACTGTACCTTGTAGCAGGAACCTGTGAATGTTGTAATGAAAGATTCCTCAGAAACTAGCAGCCAGTTCAGGAAGGATATCCTGTGGGTATGAATCCTTGACCGAAGCACAAACACAGGTGGGTTTTTATCCAGTGAAAGAGAAAGTGTGGGTGCATCGTTGATTTCCTACAATTCCTTATCAACTGATACAAACTCAACTCTCAATTTCCTTTCACTGTGAACTTTCGTCAAGAACAGCCTCTATACTATCTACAATCAAACCACTTCCATGTTTACATCAACATGGTTGTAAACTGCAACAAAAATATTATCTTAAGGTGTTCCGAACTTCCCAAATTGAACTGTAAAAGTTCAGCTGGTTCACACTCGAGTCTTATGTAATACAGCCTGTATAGTACAGCATTTATCCATCACACACTTTTCCCACAAACCCTTTTTCAAATAGCAATTACAAAGGATTATGGGATAGAATTTTGTATGCATCATATTTGTCAATGCCATCTTACTGTGGCTAAATATGACGCACACCAAAATTCTATCCCACAATCCTTTGTAATTTCCATTTGGAAAAGGGTCTATTCAGGAGGATATAATACTGTACTCTGTTCTAGAACTGTACACGGTAAGGTACTCCTATTGTAAACTGGGCAGGATTTCCCATTCATTTCCCAACCCACATTCTCCATCTGTGACAACCTTCACCTCTAGAAAGAAAACTCGAATTTGCTTCCCCACCAAACAATTGTGATTTTTAAGTTCACAGTTTCTTTAGTATGCATCTTGTGGGTGTAGAGTACTTGGACTTGCCAGCTGTCTAGGAATAACTACGAGATTATAGAAATTTTACCCCACCCAAAGTAGAACCATGCAATTCCATCCATGCCATAAAAAACATCCACTTACTCAAATGTGTGTAAAGGATGAAAAAAAATTCATACTCCTTGTTGCAAAATCAACTTTTCTTTCCTGGTTTTGAATAAGAGCCATGTAATCCTGACTTTTTGCAATTGAGTTGAGTGACATGTGGTAAGCTGAGATTTTGAGACTGTTCAGAACGTAATGATCAGTTTTGCTTTGAGGCATTAAAAACGTATGAGTATTCACAAGTGTGGTTTTGGGTCACACACACAATTTTTCGGGGAATTTCATCTAACAGATGTATGTTGGCTCTCTTTTCCAAGTCATCCTGCAGTCATTACAGTACTTACTGTAACTTGGAAGTATAGTATAATACCACAGAATTTTCACCAAAAGTATTGAGTGGGAATTTCTCAAGCATGGGCCTTGATCAGGAATGTACTGTAGCTAGACCAATTTTAGTTGTGGTTTCCAGTTAAATATTCAAACCAGAGTGTACCTAGTGAAACATGTAATTGTTGAAAAAGGGGTATATGTTTGATTTATTGGCAGTTTTGGCGTGTTATGCCAATGAAACTGGGAAGATACCACAAAAAGGATGATTTTCCTTCTAACTTCCACTAAAACCAGTTAAAATCACGATGATCACTACAGTTGGAAGTGAAATTAGTACCAGGCCGTGGCAGGTTTAATGACTGTTAGCCCTGGGCACTAAAGAACATTCACAGGCAGCCCGCACAGTGCCTCCCCCCCCCCCCCCCACTGTAGCTACAACCCTGGTCTAGATTACACAAAGTCTTCAAAATTTATTCCCATTGTCTCAGAGTTGGCAAGCACAGACCAGGTGAAGTCAACAGTTAAGTTCAGACTACAGTGGAAACGTGCAACTTACATACCATGGTAATACTGTAAGCGCTGCTGCTGGGTCAGAAATTCCCACTGTAACATCCTCCATGAGGTACCATAAAACATATATACTGTACTGTACCGTCTGTTTCACCGGGCAGGAAATAAAGGTCAGTGTGATGCTGACAGTTTATACTCCATTACTCCACTGAAGATGTCACTGTGACTTCTGTCCAGTACCAGTCCCATTATAATATTTTCTATACTTCAGACTAGCTCCCTCAGACTTACAAGTACAGTATTTCCAAAACACCACAAACACACCAGAGATTTGCTTGTCCCAAAGACCGGTTAGTGGAATAAGTTTAAGTTTGGAATATTCTTTTTCATTTTGTTCAGGTTCAACTGAACTGAAAAAGGTATGAACCTAAACCAAGGATTTACTGTAATAATCAGAACAGTCACCCCAATATGAGCAAGCCTAGTACACTCCTATCTTAATTCATGCACATGGCTCTTATTAATTTATGTGGTAATGTATTTAACAAATAAGGAATTGTTAAATCCAAGCAAGATGACTCTTTGTTTCATCATATGCAAGAAATGCTTCTTTAAGGAAAACATGGTACCGTATTTGAAACATTTGGCTACTGTTTCACTGTAAGTTTTGAAGAAATTGCTCTTTTGACACATACTGTACAGAGAGACAATCATGGTTGACTCCGATGTCACATCTCCTATACACATCTCCTATTTAAAACATTATAGAATCATATGGTCTGTCCAAAATGATGTATGCAAATGACACTCAAGTGTATGCAATAGTGGATAATAGAAACTGTCATACAGTGTTTCACAACTTGAAACTTGTATTAAGGACATCTTTTCCTGGTCAACCACCAACAATTTAAAACTCAATCCTGAGAAGACTGAAGTACTACACCTTGTTTCTCATTTCCCTGATACCACACCACTCACCAGTATTTCCATTGGAGACTCTCTAATCAAGCCTGCCCAGAGTGCAAAAAATCTGGGTGTTATTTTCCAGAATGATCTTAGTTTATCTCAGCATATTAATAATGTGTGTAGCTCCGCTTCCTTTGCTTTGCATAAAATTGGTCAATTACGGCATTATTTGGATACCCAAACTACTGAAAAGCTCATTCATGCATTCGTTACCTGTCGTCTTGATTATGGAAATAGTCTTTTCTATGGTTTACCTAAACATCAAATTTCAAAACTCCAGCGAATTCAAAACTCGGCAGCTCGACTTGTTGCATTAACAAAATCTTGTGACCACATAACCCCTGTTCTTCGCAGTCTTCTCTGGCTTCCTGTGCAGCATCGCATCAACTACAAAAAATCCTTCTTCTCACATACAAATGCATCCATGGTTTTGCTCCATTGTATCTACAGGACCTTATACCTAATTACAAGCCTTTGCGTGAACTACGTTCCAGCTCTCAGTCACTTTTAAATGTGCCATCATCTGTTACCCTCTCTTATGGTGATCGAGCTTTTTCAACGATATCTGCCAAATTGTGGAATGACCTACCATCATCATGTCAAGAACTCTTCTTCTGTTGGTCAATTTAAAACTAACTTGAAAACTCATTTGTTTACTTTGTCCTATTGACTGCCTGTTGTGTAGTTTTTGTAGCGCTTTGAGACTTCTTGTGTAAGGCGCTTTATAAGAACTGTTATATTATTATTATCTCTAGGATCTAGAAAACATCCTCTTCTTTAACTCTCTGGGATGGGCACCAAATTATTGAACTGTTTCAAGGACCCATGGAAGCAAATGCAAGTAAACAAAACTACTGTATTATATGCAATTTGGTGTCTTTTGATACTAACTTTGTGCTGTGAGTTTTAGGCCCATGAGTATTTAAAGATATTTCTTACAGGCATAGGCATAAGGGACCATTTTATAAGGAGGGAATATTGAATCTGAATCTCTGTGCAGCCTTTCAGAAGAATTTTGCCCAAGAAATACTGTATTTCTACAGATTCTGCTCACAGTTTGGGTTGTCAAAATATTTGGAGGAACAGTGTCCCCTCCCACCCCGTTCCTTCCACCTCAAATGCCTTTTCATTATCCCTTTATGGTTTTCAAGTGATGATGTGATATATTTCATGCTTGGAATCTCATACTAATACAAAACAAAACATGTCTACACACTTTACTGTGCACACGGGTTTCAATACCAAGGTTCAGCATGTAATATACCATTTTTCTTACCGTCTCATCTTTTTTAATTTTTCAAGATAGTGACAAAACTGCAAAGCCAATAAGTTTTTTCATAAATCACATCAGGCAAAATCAAAAATTAAGATGCAATTAAAACTTCAGGATACATCCTTAACCCACTGTTTATACAGTAGCCTGAAATGATGTGAATATGGAGTTGAATATATTGCTAGTAATTGCCTTGCCAGATCAATTTTGTAGGGATGAAAACACTGCACAGTACATGTACGTAGGTTAGCTTTATAGGCCATTAACTGAAGGTACTGTAAGTCTCCACATTCAGCAGCTGAAGAGCACTTCTTGCTTCAAAACATCTGTTAAGAAATACAAAATTTTGCTGACAAAATGTGCTTAAACTGACACTCTTCCTTTGCCCCCTACCCCCCCCCCCCCCCCCCCCCGTGTCCTATTTCTACTGCAGCTTAATTCTCTCACCAACTGTCTCTTGCAGTCTTATTCTGCACACTTTTTAAACACCATATCATAAATTCAACAGATTTACCTGTGGTACATGGGGCTTCCCAATAGTAGTAATAGGTGAGGTAAGCAGGAGTGAAATAGATTCAACTGCAATACAGTATATCACACTGGATATGGAATACCCCTATTATTAGGGTAACAAATAACATCAGTCTACAGCACAAGGCAGTCCTTAATTTATTAAAAGGAATTCTCCCTTAATCATATTAAAATGTGGAAAGCAAGTGCATCCCTTTTGATATCCTTTTCAAAATAAATTAATGGCTTTTCTCACATTGCAATATCTACTGTATCCTTAATGTAAATATTTTGACCCATCTTTTGAGAATATAAAAAAATTTTGACATGATTTATATGGAGGAGCTGGTTGATAAATCCAAGTGGGTTGTTACTATGATCAATGTATCTTAAAAATAGAACTTCCATAAACTATCTACTAGAGGGTGAACTTCCCTAAAGATAAAGTGTACTTCAATCTTCGACCTAGGTTGAGGACAAATTAAACGTGGCTTTCTTGAAGGCAGAAGTACAGTACTGTGTACATAAAACTGGTAGTTAATTTTAAGGGTTGTTTATTTATGTTTGGAAGAATAAACTTCCTGGTATATATGTTTATACTTTATAGTCAAACTCCAAACAGCGGAACATTTTTGGTTCCTTTTAGCACTGGGTACTTCCTAATGTGCTACAGTAGTAAGTATCAACAGTGCTACTGTACTGTTTGCAAATACAGCAGAGACATGCAACTTGTGGGAAATGGAGGACACCTGAATAATATTAAAACAGAGGGCAAAATTTAGACTCCCTTCCTTTTTTAGGAAGGGGGAGGAGAGGGGGTGAGCGAGAATTTGCAGAATTTTGACATATATCTTTAAAGACTGAATTTCCTTTCCTTATGAAAGCCTATAAAGACAAGGTACAGTAGGAGGAAATGGAAATTGCTGGCAGGCTTTGACAAATCCCCACCTGACAATCCAGGACAAGAGAGAAATCACTTGGGCAAGTACCCTGCTCAATATCATAGCCCGTTGAGCAAGTACCCTAGCAAAGTCTCCTCAACAAAGGAGTTCATGGCCTTTTAGGCACATTAAAAGCGCATGAAAAGATATTCATGTGGACAAGAAGACTTAGAGAACAGCTAGCCCAATGGACAAGTAATGAAAAAAGAATTTGTCGAAGCCAGATTGCTGGCATAAGAATATGTTCCTTGCAGTATTCATGGATGTGCCTCATGGATGTTGGATAAAATTTCCAACCCACTGTAATTATAATTTAAGATTTCTGTCTGTGCCCTATTTTCATGTGCCACATGCAAATCTCTAATACTGTACATTTTCTCCCCCTAATAAAACCCCTTACGATGGCAATCAAAGTGCCCAGTGCACTAAAATAAACCCTGGGAACATCCCAGCTGGAAGCACAAATCCCACAATGAAAATGTCACATCCTAATTAATGCAAACACTGCACGATACTAAAATATTAAAGACTGTTATTTAGTTGCAACTTTACCACAAGCACAAAATATAATAAACTGCCTTCCTGTTTACCCCTCCCCTTGACAAATCTGTAAAGCACATTGGTCTTTCTTACTTACTGTACATATAGTGCAAAAATACTGTACTGTATGCATGCACCTTCATACATGTACTACTAAAATACCCTTTCTAAGGAAAACTAATGACAGCCTTAAACTCACATTTCCAAAATCCTTGGATAAATACGTTTTCTAGCTCAGACGAGCAGGATCATCCAATTCGTAACCATGACAGATCTCTTTACTGTAAGGAATGGTTTGGACAGGTCTGTAAAATCAGACTTTGTTAGTTTGATACCCTGTAAAACCCTTCTTCTACAACCACAGTGTAGAACCTTCCAATTGCTGTACCTGCAGCTGTCAGCAACCAAACAAGGTCCCATAGATCTTTTGTCTGAAACAGAGGAAGTCACTTAATGGCAATTCCTGAATGAGGGGAAACATCCACATAATTTAGTCTTTGGTTGCTTCAATTAGGACAAATCAGCTGGAGCTTTTACTTGATGCATTTTTTAATTTTTGGTGAATTTGGACACCAGGGCCCATGACCCATGGGATTCAACATATAAAGTATCTTTGAGTTCAGTCTTATTAGTCATGATATGACACATTAAAGAAGCAAAGACAGTATACAGTATGTGATGGTAATGTACATAGCTGGTCATGCATGGAGGGTTCTAGCCAGGAATACTCAAACTGGCAGGAAATCAACAGGTCAAATGCCTTCAGCATTAATTATCCCAGTCATCAAATAAAGTGTTATTTAGTGGGTGTATGGTTGACTTTTAATTGTACTTAATATTGTTTACAACATCCAAGCCAGGTGATCAACTTTCAAGCCGTACTGTGACAGAAAGTTAACCTTGTTCAAACCATGTGCAACAAATCCCCTTTTGTCAATGGGACCACTAGCAAAACTGGGAAAATTCCTTTAAATTCAAGTTTAAAACAACTACAGACATGTGGTATGTCAGAAAGAAAGAAATGGGAGAACTTAACTTTAAGCATAAGTTTAGATGTAACATACGCAGGAGTAGGGGTGGGGGAGGGTGGGACAGACTCATGTGGAGCCCTAACATAACCCAAATTTTATCTCTATCAGTTGAACGAAGGTCAGCAAAAGTTGACAGCAAGACCTCTCTTAGATAACACTAATACTGTAATTGTACTGAAACAGCAACATAACCTAAAGCAATGGTGAAAGGAACTGGGGTTTCTGTATATTAAAATAAATTCAGGCCTTAAAGGTCGTGTGACATGCCACCAAAAGAGCTGTTTCACTTGTCACTGAAAGAATTAAGTCCTCCAATCAAAGATCCGTTGGAATTATTTCACTATCTTTTATCGTTCTCAAAATATATGTCTTCAAAGTTTGATGGTTTCTGAAGAAACTAATTGCCTATGCAAAAAGAATGATGTGGGGTGTTGCACAGTGTGAAGATTTCTTTTGTTAACCCTATATAAATTATCTCTTAATTACTGATCATACAGAATACAGTTTGGTGAGTGATATCAATATTTTTCAAGGAAAAAATTTTAACTTTTATAATAAACCCCTCAGGGGAATAACAACGCTACCAGTGTCCTTGAAGTTAAGGTTGAAAAAACAAAGGCTAACATGTGCCATATATGGTATGTCCCTCTTTCGATGTCACATATTTGCATATTTAGCTCATGTTTATTCATGATACACGTGTGAAATAGAAATTTACCTGTAAAATGGTCAATATTTGATAGATTTTGATGGAAATTGTGGCTATTTTGTGGATTTTTAATGCTTTTTACATCAAATATCCAACTATGTTATTTTCATGTCACACGACCTTTAAAGGACAGTTATTTTCATGATGATCAGTGGCCATGAATTGTAGGAGAGACTTGCCAAGGCTTATGAATATATCCTTGCATACTGAATGGCTTCCAGTTCCACATTTTTAGCTCAAATTTAGCATCTTTGAAATTTACAACCAACGATCATTGTTTTGGCTGGAAAAAAAAATCCTCCAATACTTTCATCCAAAGGGAATTTACAGTGTCCACCTCCTAATTGCTAGTACTGTAAGCTGTACTATAAAGTCTTCAGATACCAAAGCCATAGTATAATCCTCCCAGTTACTTAACATACATTACAGTTTATAAATATGATATACTTTACAAAGATTTCTGCATCTGATGTACAGGTAATTCCCCTACAAGCTCATCAGTACTGCCAATGTATATAGCCAAAGTACACTTAATAACAACCTACAGGTAGTTTGCATTGAAATGTTATGGAAGTATACATGTATAGTACTGTACTTCAAGGTTGACTACTTTGCATTGAAATTGTAAGTGAAATTTCATGTCAGTATAAAATTCCTATTAATAAATCCTTCATGCATTATTGAGGAATCAGAAAGTACAGGTATGACACTTTGAAGTATCAAGGAAGAGATCGTACAATTAACATCTTTCAGTTTCACACAGTTGTACTGCCAGGGTTCTAGAAACCCATTGAACACAGTCAAGGATTGACAAAATGCATGTGTAGGCCTACTGTGTACAACAACAAATAACTATTCTAAATGTAGCCTGAATGTTAGCCTTCAGTACAGTAGTGTATATGTTCGTGAAGTTTTTTTCTTGAGTGAGGTTACACTGTAGGTAAATCATGTACAGTGTGGTACATGGTCTACTGTACAGCTGAGCATACTGTACAGTTACGTATATCTACTACTGTAGCCTGCATGTATATACTACACTAGAAGTATACATACCTTGAACACAGAATTATATGTATTACTATCTAGGCCTATACATGTGGATTTGAGAAGACCTCAAGCACTGTATAATAAAATGTGGAAAAGGTTGAGGAGATTTTCTTCCTTTCATGTACTTTCTACTCTTTACTACCGTTACTGTACTGTATGTTACAGCCTGTACAGTAGGTACTTCAATAAAGGGAGCAAGTGGTATCCCGGAACTTATTTTGAAATACCCTGCTAAATGTCACAAACATCCTTTTTACAGTATGTTCCTTGCAAGTATCTTTCAACACTTTTCAAAACATACATTGCATTGCATACAGTAAAGGTAAACCAAGTGGTTATTCTGCACTGAATCAAACACTTAAGTAACAAAGATATTGTCACATGATTTAAAAGAGCCATTCCTAAATTAGGATATCTGGATATAGCATACTGATTCACATTGTGATGACTGAATTTTTCCTTTACTCTAAAGCATTCTGGTGAAATTTGCATTCAATTCCTACCACTGGTTCTACAGTAGAGATATCTAGACTTAGCAGGCCTTGAGTTTTAGATTTTCCAGGTGTGCTACAAATCACACTCCTCAGAAAATTGAGGAGTGTGATAGGTGTGCTGTTTTATTTAACTTTAATAGATATATCTGAGTTCCCATTCTTTACCTAGGTGTACAAAAAATCGCATTCCTCACAGTGATTTGAGGTGAGTGATGGTGTGCGATCACACTCACACACCTCAAAATTCAAGGCCTGACTCAGTATCATACTTTCCACAACAGTGAACTTAAAGCAAGTATATGAGACATCATAACCTCAATTGTCTTTTTGTTTACAACCAATTTCTCCTCACACTTTGGTAAAATGAGTGCATGCGAGGTACTGTATGGGCTATTTTGCAAATTGTACAAGCATTCCTGTGGGAGACTCATACAATATTCCAGTCTGTTTCAAGGTCAAAACAATAAATTGAAAAAACAAAGAAAACAAAGCACTTTTCATCAATGTGAGGAGACGATGTTCACTGTAGATTGCAAATGTATTATATAACTTCATCTGCTATTTAATATCTTGATAAGTACAAATGTAAATTTTGTATGTCCCATATTACAAATTATGAAAAATTTTTATGACAGTAGCAGATATCAATGGCAAACGTTCTATACTGTTCAAGGTTTATATTATCTAAATTAATACAATATAGAACCACACACAGTAAAACTGTGTAATTCAAAACAACCTCTAGAAAGTCATGAGAATTTTTTGAAAGATGTAATTTATTTCAAACTATACATTTCATGGATGCTTAATTTTCTTCAAGGAGCCGCCTCAAGAACCACCATAATTATAAGAGCAAAACAACAGTACAAGCGTGTAATAATATGCTAATGAACCCCTTGGTACTGAAACTGTAGATTCTGGGGATTGGTTGTACTACAGAATTCTTACCAGCACTGTATGTAATGTACAAATGTTATACACATAAATGTACCACATGTACTGTACATCAAGGAGCGTCATCTTGTTGTAATAAATAAATCTAATAACAAACATCTTGTCTATACATGACCATTCCTTAAAATGGGGTGACCACATTTTCTCTGTTATAAACATGCAAATTGATGATAAAAACAGTACATTCTTAGGTAGGTAAGCTACTGTACTGTATGTACAGGTAGGAGTATTAAAACAGTTATTAGTTGGCATGACGGCTGTGGACAATATTCATCGTGTATAGAATAAACCAATCAGGAATACCACTTCTCTTTTTTTGAACAAAAACAAGTAGTTCCACCTTTTCACCAATTACCATGTACCATCACCTTTTAAACATGGCGTGACACACTACGTACCATATCTGTTTTTACCCTCAGACAATTTGATCTCCTTGAAGACTTACTGGTATGTACTGCACCAGGTTTCGTACATACAGTATCTGTTCCATTTCCAATCTGGCCCTGAAAAGTGATACCTCTTTTGATATATTAAACTCACTTTCATTTCAGCAAAGCAAAATGAGGAAAAGTATTATTACTGATAAACAAAATACTACACCAACAAAAGAAAACCACCTTACTTTGCAGAAAAACTTGTGCAAGGATAAAATAGAAACATGAACTAATTCAAAATGTTTCATATTAACACTGAACAAAAGACTGCCAGATGTTTTGAAATATGTGGGAGGAGGTCAGCTATTGTTGATCTAATGACTCTGATAATTTAACCTTGTTCTTGTAAAAATATGTTTTAAAGAGAAACAGAAAGACTGCATGTCATTTGTAGTCTGGCGTACCTTTAACATTCATGAATTCTTTGCAAACACAAGTGTGTAAAATGTGTTCTAAAAGTATAGTAATGAAAGGACAAGGATATCTGAAGTATACCACAAACAAAACTGCATGATGGTAAATTATGTTTTAACAAAGCTCTCCACTAGGCATACATACAAGAGGTTAAATGATATTAACATTTAAAAGGACTTGACTGCAAAATGGTTTCATAACTGAAATGTGTGAGAAACTCAAGTATTAGTTTTAAATGTCAAGTTTACCCAGGGTGACTTCTGGTGTTGCAATATTTTTAGCTTGCACACGTATGTTTTAATTAAGGGTAGATCAGATGGGCAAATTGCAAACTGTTCTTGCATCAATTGAAAAACATCCACTTAAGATGGCCAGGACTCGACTTTGCAACTTCTCAGTTCTCTCTACAGTATGTTCCATCACTACATTATATACAGTACAGTATTACACAGTCATCTTAAGGTGCACCAATATACTGTAAGGATGAACAGAATGGAAGAATTTAATCAATGGAAGAATGAATCTTAGCCTTCCCAAATTACTAGCTTATGTTAATACAGCCTCTGTTATCGTTATCTACTTCTGGAGACCCTGTGACATCATCAAACAATGGAAAACAAAAGAAATCAGCGACTTTCTTTTTCACACCCAGACTGAGAATGTCACTACAACCAAACAAAACATAGCACCAAATGTAAGTCCCATTGTTCTCATCGAGGAACTTTCAGTACGCTTTTGAAAGAAAGACTTGATCATAAAGGAGGAAAAAATTGTCAAATCATGCAGAATTTTGCTGAAAACATATGCCAATAGCAGCCTTAAAAAGGACATTTTATGTTTTATTCTGCCAACATTCTGCAGCCGAGCACTGGTCTTCGATAGGTCACTACAAAAACCTACCAGTGAGTCTGCAGTAGGTACTATTTTCAGTCATGTCACAAACTACGTAGAGCTGCTTGGTTGACTTAACGAACACAAGAGAGAAAAATCATGGGGTCTAAATTATTAAATTTAGGCTAAGCCAGCATCATTCGGACAAATTTATGGTTGGAATGTTCAAAATCATCTTAAAGAGCAATGAAAATATTAGCAACTGACCTACATTGTGAAAGTTATGGAACATTTTGGTTTCAAATTTTGTGAGATTCGTAGTGAGAATGATTGTATACTGAAAGCACTGCACATATTGCACGCTTCAATGACGCAAGTGAAGTTTTCTGCAGATGATTACTTTGCCTACATAGCAGGCTATAGGGAACATTCCTTGTTCAGTTATATCCCAGTTTGGGTAAATTGCCCTGAAGAGGGGCTGAGCAAACATAATCTGCTATGGGGGAAAATAATTTCTTTGTTACCAAGCTATGTGCAATAAATTATTTTAAAGAAAAAGAAAACAAGGAATATCGTTCCAATAAGACTTAACTAATAATCAAATTTAAACACTTGTTCATTACTGTAGCAAACTTCATTTTAGCAGACTGTATATTCAACCATCTACAACTAATTGAACCACAATAAGAATGGTATGAAAAACATTTAAAAAACCCGAAAAGAACGAAAATACTCATCAAACTTCCATAAGATGTTGAGATAACGCTTACAATCCCAAAGGAAGAAGGAGGACAGGTCCAGAAGGACAAACTCCAAGTTAAAAAACAAGAAAAGCACAGAGCTGTATCATGAAGGAAGTTAACCATTCCCCTGGCGATGAAACACGGGCGAGTTAGGACAGTCAGTTCAGGGGCATAGTATGGTGCCATCTACTTTAGTTAGGAAATTTCATCTCCAGTCACCATTCCGTGGTAGATGGACTGTCCGATAGTAGTATTAGGGGAGGTAAGTAGGAGCGAAATAGATTACAATTTCCGTGCTCTTTCAACTACGTATACCCATAAGCGTATGAGGCAGGGGGCAGAGGGCATATGCCCTTCCTATTCGGGCAAAAATAGTGGATCCATTCGGGCAAATGAGACAGCCAAGAAAATAATTATACCCTTTTGCAACCGACACAGCAGTATCAAAATTCTGGCAACTTGGTCCAAAATTCTAAATTCGGACAAAAATTATCCGACCCCCAGAAATATTGACTCGCGTATGCCTATGACTATACCATCCAATTTTTATATTTTAACACCATCATTACATTAACAATAGTTTTATGACACCAGTGGGACAAGCGGTATATCTCTGGGACATGAAGAGGCTACACAAGGAAACTGTTTCAAACAGCTGAACACTGTCAGTGGTTTAATGAGACCACACAGTATTTGCAGCCAAACTACTGCTGATAATTAAAGTGTTCGTGAAGTAAAAATAGTATGTTTACTCCGAACAGTCAAGTTCTTTTTCTCAAAACACAAATGCCTCCACAAGTAGTGCAGTTAACATATGTGGCTGTTCCTTCAAATGCTGGCAGATAGAAGACCAGCTCCCTGCTGAAAGGGACTTCTTGAACTATGCTGCACGTGCCCTGGCTTACTTGTAAACTTCTCACAGTGACTACTGTAAGCCTGGAAGCCACTGGCTTTTAATTTTTCATTACATCTGATAATTTGCTTTTCACCTTGGGAGGCTACCAGTTGTATTGAACTTTGTATATTACAGTACAGTAAACTATATCACAAACTGTATTGAGCATGCTGTTTATTCTGCCAACCTCTCACACTGGCCCAAAAGCGTGAGTTTCACATATTCCATCGTCTAAATACTTGGGGCAATGAGGCAAAAAACAATGAGATAATAATGAGATAAATGAAATTTGGAGGCACAAAAAAGACGAAAAAATAATTTCTTAGTAAGGAACACAACAAAAGTTGCATTTCTGCATTGTTGTCAATATTACTATTATCTTACACTGTGAGCCTATCCTGTAGATCAAAGATTAATTGTAACAGGAGATTGTGACACTTTGGCATTTGAAGGTGAAGTTGTCATGCCTGGCAGATCTATGCATCTACACTATTTTTTCATTATTCAGGCCAGATTATGGTAGTGTACAGTTCACCTGTAGCCGTCATAGTTCATTTCCACATGTGACAACAACGCCATATCTGAAGGTGTGATATATGATCATTTCTGGTTTAATAATGACCTCGCAGATTTATGGCAATCTGATATCTCTCATCAAAACATAAGTACAGTTATAACTGACATGACACCTTACTCAAAAGGTTTTGTTATGATGTTAGTACCCTACAGTACAAGGGGAAGATGATAATAATTTTGACATTTCCAAAGCAAGCCAGAATACGTACATGGAAAAGAGTATAAATAGGATTAATATCAATTTTTCCAACTTGCAAAAGCTTTTGTTTAAAGGAAGTTCTAAAGGTGTGCATGGACAACCCAAAACAAGAACAAAACCCACAACACCCAAATCTCTCTATTTCAAGTAGTCTAGTCTTAGTGACTTTGGACCCAGTTGGGTGGTCTGACCTGTCACGAGACTAGGGTCATTTTGGTCTTGGTTTTTGTCCCTTTTAGATCCAAACCAACTAAACCCGAAAAGAATGATTCAATTTGTAAGATAAACCATGGATATCGCAGCTGCCGGGGAAATACAATAATTAATACCTTAAAGGGCAAATATGGTCATCCCAGACAGTTCCAATTCTCCCAACTAAGTTAGCCAGTGAGCCACAACTGGAAAAAAATGTGGCCAACCCGACTTAAACTAATTGGTTAGAAACTGAGCAATAAAACCTCATCTAACCCTCCCTTGGAACTAAGTTACTTATAGCCCCTCCCATATCTGCCTTAATGCTCCTCCTTGTGTAGACAAGGCAATAACGTGTAGCCAGAACACTCTCTCTGCAGCACTATGTGAAATGTGAGCTAGGTACTGTACTCTGCATCTTTTAAATTTTCAAACTTTGATGTCAATGAAATAGCAGGCATCAACTGAGAATTTTGATATCCCCCAACAAAAAATGAACTTTGGGGTGATGAGTGTCTGTCTTTAAAACTACCTCAAACAAGAAACCGAATCCCTTGTGGGTTATAAATATAAAGCTGCATTTTTATCAAGATTTACAACTCGAATTCCTATGGTTTTAATAGTTGTCTTCAATGGCCTTTTGAAGTACGGTAGAATGTACAGTAGGTCTAAAAAAATACAGAGGTTGAAATATGATACATTAGTCATTTCATTTGGCTCTTAACTGTACATACATTGCATATTCTTATAATGCATATCCAGCAAACTATTGAAATTAATTAACTTTAATTATATTAAGAATCTAAGACGAATTCCTTGCACACTGCATAAAAATGACTGTTTTTCTTTGCTGCACTAGATGCAAACAGCTTGTCTGGAATAAACTGGGCCACTTTCCAAGGTCATACCCACACTTAAAAGTTTAAAAGAAAACAAACCCAGTAATCTGATTTAGTAGGTGTATCACAAACTATTGAACAGTTACTTCCGCATTTGCAAATTGAAAGATAAGATTCAACAGAGAAAAGCACAGTAAGCAATGGCCAAAGGCTTTGAAGACTGATAGAGGGGGAGGGAGATTAAATAAGGCAATGAATTGAAACTTCATTCCACCTTACTTCATTGATGAACGCAATGTCCACATTACAAAATTTACGTTATAAGATGATTTATTAGTCACACATCCCCTCCCCCTCCACACTGTCCCTTCCCCTAAACCTTATTTAGAAATCATCTGCTGAATCTTACAATTTTCCAAGACTTCTACTTCAAGTATTGTTCATGTTTCTCAATGTAACTATTGCTATATCATGGGTAATTTAAGGCATTATCTTCCCTATATAAATCCCAAAAATTCTACTGGTGTACAGTATATACTGTATAATAGACATCAAACTACCATCATTATAAAGAACCACACACAAATGAAGTTAATGGATACATAATTTGCATTGGGCTATATCTGCATTTGTCCTGGGCCTACTTACAGTAGCCTTCCTTGGGATATATACGACTTGTTTTACTTTTTGTTAGGGGAGGGTGGGATTTGGGGGTAGGGTAACAGTAATAAGAATGTCAGGATGAAATGGGGCCAAAAGGAATGAAAGGTGTAAGGTGTAAGGTATGCAATATTCTGACTTGAAGTTACAAGCATTTTTGCTGTATACTGGCAATCTCTTACTTAAAACCTGTGGTGTACACACTAAATATACATAGTCTATGCAAAATGAAGGCCACTATTGAAGTACTGTACTCCTATTGTTTGACCAGAATATTTTGGAGATTCTAATTTCTTCTGTTACTATACCTTTTTGTTCTCTTACTGTACCTTTAATCACATACTTGAATGTCATGGAATAGGCTACATCTAACAAAAGACTGCAGTTACAGAAGCCCTTATACATCTGCATATATTATAACAACTTTCACTACAAATTTTGTACTTACAGTACAAGCAATTATCATTGCAGAACATGCTGTGACCTTTACATAATATCTTTAATATGCAACAGAATATAAATACAGTATGGACTAGACCGTGTACTGTCACCAGGTGATCATATGCTACTGGCAAGGCATGTTGGCAGGGTATAGTCACATTTATCATTGATTGAACACTGAGAGTTATGCTGAAAGAACCTACAGTATGACTGAATTACCATTCAGCTCCTTTTTAATCCATCAACTTCATCATCTGCCTCGAAAAAACATTAGGCTACTATGTACAGTAAACTGAAACCGGGGAGCTTTCTTAAACCTCTAACACATACTGTATCCTACAACCATTAGTTTAAATTCTAATGTCTACATCAACTGCAGTGTTCACAATATGATTTAGGAGTTAAAATTGAGGGATTTGTGGATTTTCTAAATATGATCTGTAATGAAAATGATACTAACCCCATTCAGAAGGTATACTAAGCATATGAAAGGGGAAGGAAGCAGGGCACCATTGGCACAAACATATCAATCCTTTCAAGCAAATAAGAGACACAAAGTGATAAATAATGCCCCTCCCCTACAAAAGCATAAAATGTTCTTTGTTGAATACTGTATTTTTCAACATATTTCACCTTCATCAAAGGAGTCATAACATACAGAATCCTGGTTTTCAGCTTCTTTTTAAATATTATCCAAAATGTCAAATTAATAAATTACAAACATACTTTAATAAAAGATGACAACTACACCACCATTTTGCACCTCAACTTTCTTCTGAAAGCTAATCATATATTTCCAAAGAAGACAGCAAACTTCTTTCTCTTAAACCTTCCATCTAGAACAGCAATTCTTCACTTGAGATACAAATAGTTAAGTCAGAGGTCTCAGGTCTCCCTATGGCTCGATCAATTATTCAACATTAGAATGCTGCATAAAACTTGGCAACTCTGTTTAAAATTCAATATTTGGGCAAAATAGTCCTTTCTCCTTAAAAAATATTGACCCCATATGTCCCTGAATATGAAGGCATTTTCACACTTTTTCATCTAGCCTAAAGCTGGCAATTCTTCCATAAAAACACACAAATTTACCCCTAAAAAATCCTGAAACTAATCCAGAAGTCAGAGGCAATAACACCTCTTGATCAATGATTTTATTGTATGGTGCAAACATGATTTAGATCAACTGTCCATCAGAGTTTTTTTTTTTTCTAGCTATTAGCATACCTCATACCCACACATTGGTATTTTGTAAACTAAATTTATTGTTGTGATTCTCTTTACTTTCTTCCACAGTGTGCTTTATGACTTTTGAGGTTTGACAAGTTACAGTAGCTCTATAACAGCTTGTGTTCCTTCCAATGAATAGCTTTACAAGTCTATCAGACCATGAATTGCAAATCATTTGACAATGCTATACCTGTGGCATAAGCTGAAGATTTCTCCTGATGTCACAAACTTTTAACAAGGAAGTGTGTTTTGCATTTCCCAACTGTAAAATGGAAGCCAAGTTGTAACTGTTAAATTTTTTGCAGTTAGTTTTCTCTAACTGTATACACTGTGTTGTATGTATACATACATTTGCTTTTAGTACAGAACAAACAGTACCATCTTGTAGCTTATAAAAACTGTAAAATTCTGTTATCCCAGAGTTATACTGTGCCTGTATGCAAATATGCCTTCTGTCTGAACCTATAGTATGTACCTTCCACTGTCAATAACCAGCCAGTTTTGTCTAGATGCAACATAGAACTTTTCACACTTTTGGTCCACCTGCCACACTGTTAGTCTGATATGACAATAATACCTTCCTCTGCCAATAAGGGTGCAGGGGGGTCAGGGGTAAAGTGTCTCAAATTTCCAACCCAGCTTTCCCTTTTAAAGTGATCTCTATTTTCTATATTTCTACTGTACCAAGTTTTTTGTTCAATCCAGAACAAACAATTTCACGGGCATAGGAAGTGGGGTGGGGTTGGAGGTAGTCAAATATGTGGTGGGGAGGAGGTATGTCTTTGTCTCCCCCTCAATGCAAGGACGAAAACTAAAAACCCCCTTATTTGTTCCTTCTGAAAAAAATGTCAAAAATTTGTAGTTATTTTCATAAAAGTTTTCCCAATATTCTGCACCAAATTGCATCTAAGGAGTGAGGACCCTCAGATATTCAACAATTTTCCAAACAGGTGGGGGACACCCTCTCCTCTTACACACCTCCCCCAGGACAGCAGTCCAAAACAACATTTAGCCCCCCCCCCCCCCAGTCGAGAACAGCTTCCTCCACTTATGATGGATTTCTTTTTTCCTAGACAAAAGGGGTACAACAATACTTACACCAGAGCCTGAGATGGTGGAGCCCCTGGACTGGTCAGATCTACTCTCCAGTCCTCCACTGCCATTCTGCATGTCCTCTATTGAATTTGTTTGTTGAAGAGGTTTGTGGGACATCCTTCACAACTTCACTGCACACACATGATTACCTGAGGAATTAATATAAACTGACAATTAAGGGAAGGAGCAAGTTGGAAATGATTAGTTGTGTATGGTATTTTATGATCACTGGGTCATTTTAGAATAATTACTGAGTTGTCAAAACTGTACAACTTAAGTTGCAATGCACGACATACTGTAAGTGTTTATCAAAACTAATGATACTATGAAAACTTTGCATAAGAAACACACACAAAAAAAATATTCTTGACAGAAATTTCAAAGAAAGGGGAGACTAACATTCCAAAGGGAAACACACATAAGCAGGACCTCTTACTGGTGCTACAAAGAGTGAATATGGGGGATGGTATTTGAAGCGATAGGGCACAGCAACTCAGTAGGTCGACAGTAGGGTTCTACTCTGTCTTATGTACTGTATGGTAGCTTACACTCAAGTGGGTTTTACATGCAAGAGCAACCTATGTAAAGTCTTCTCATCTAAAACTGACCTACTAAAAGAAAGGTTTGGGTATTTGACCAAACTTATTGTACTGGTTGTAGTGTTGGCCACCTGAAATGAAGGGATATTACTTAATACAAGCAATGATCTTCCTTTGAAGTGGCTTTACATTGTGAAAAAAGCTGCTAATCTGGCCACCATAGCATTATGACTCCCTGGAGCCAAGGGTGCTGAGCAGGCAGGCAGCTTACCTTCAGAGTAGGTGCTGAAAACAGTGTGTACTTTAACACCTCCAAACAATGACCTAGGTTGTCCAATTTCAATGGTTTCAATATAAAATTCATATTGCAAGGCAAAGCTTTAGCTGTAAACTTGTTCTACACCCTTCTCACTTTACACAGTATAAAGTCACTCGGACTTCTTCACTGGGTGTGTTCTAAGCGAAAGAAATCACTCACTAAAAACTACAGTGACACTGGTCACTTGAAATGCATGGTAATCAGACTTGCTACAGTCAATTTTCTGTTGAATACATATTGATGATTTGAACTTGTACTAAACCTCAGTCACCTCTCACAGTGAAGTCCACAGACAAAAAACTCATCTTGATGCATGACCATGCAACTACAGTACAATTCCAAAACATTTTCCAATAAAATATTCACAAGACACACAAAATTATTGTCGCAAAATAAAATTAATTCATATAAGACCACTGTGACTGTGACTCTGGAGTACAGTACCTCCACTCAAAGCTAAAGGTTAAACTGGACTTAAATGCATCTGCCAGATTGAATGACTCACTGGCCACCCCACTAACCCCAGACATGATCAGTCAAACAGGGGTCATTAACCATGACAATGTGACTGACATGTGCTGTACTGCAGGTCACTGTAACAAAAACTGTCAGTCACTAATGTGAGTAAGGAGTGAGTCAATTCACTCAACTGCTACAGTGTGTAACCATGGGTGAGTCATAGCAAGTCAGCTGTTAACACCCAGTAGTTTCCAGTACAGTTTATGAAAACTGTAGGAGATTCCAATGACTTTTACTGTACTGTACATGTCTGTCAAAAATACAAACTGCTGTGTAACAAGGGTTTACCACTTTATACAAGATGTTTTTAGTCATAGGGGTACAGTGAATGAAGGATGTTTCAAGTTGTTTCAACATAATACACACTTGAAATGTGCAATGACTGACCATGCTGGAGGTTAGAGGGATGAGTCATTCAATTCAATCAATTGGTAAAATAATTACCTCACTTTTCAGAAAACTGTACACACATCACTTACTGTGTTGAAACTTTTGTACAGTATGCTGTCACTCTAACTGTGACTGCATCTCTACTCAAAACTGGGGGCCCACTGCTCAGAAAACTATTAAAGCATTTTTCAGAAAAATATGCACATACTGTGTTGACTGGAGACCTCTCTCAAAAAAAAACAAAAAACAGCACAACATCCTGCAGGCGCGGACCCAGACATTTCGGAAAGGGGGGGGGGCTAAAAGCCCCCTTGAATATTCTCCTAGATTAACATTTTGTTAATTTTTGCATCTTTATTATTGTTAATGTGGTGAAAAAAGGGGTTGAGGCCGGGAAAGCCCTCCCCCACTTGGATTCCCCGCCTGTCCTGAAGACAGCCACTGCAAAGTTCTGCCCCTGCTTGTTTGCTAAAAGGTATTACTCCCAATGATAGTTTTCATCCGTCCTACCCTACTTATTGTAGCCAGATGGGCCAGGATATCCAGCATACAGTACATACACGCACTGATCTGCCACTGCTGACTAGGCCCTACCAGAACGAAGTAATGCCAACCCAACCACCACTAAGCTCAAAAAGTGCTATTTCTGACCAGCACTGATTTCATAATAACGCAGTAAATAAAACAGTAGTTCCTTGAACTGACTTGTTTCCCAGGATATACACAGTATACCACTTTCCAGCCCTTCATGTTTTCCATCTTGATAAACTTATCATCAACTTGTTTTGTGCAAAAACTAGAAAACACTGGTTTTGTGTTTAAATAATGTAATTCTTCTTCGTCGGGGGTCTTGTGGCATTTCTTTCGGAAATGTAAGTGGCCCAGACTGCAAAAACTAGAAAACACTGGTTTTGAATATAATTCTTCTTCATCGGGTCTTGCCACATTTCTTTCGGAAATATATATAAATACACAAACAAGCATGTGGAACAATACCTTTACAGTGTCTATGGTCTATGGCACACCCATGTCTATGTTATAGGTGGAGCAGTCAGTACAGTGCAGCCCCGTCTAGATGTACAGTAGGCAGCCCAAACTTAGAAACGGTACGTGTTCACAATAGTATAAACTGTGTATAAAGACCGTGTACTCTCTTATGTGGGTGCAGCCCCCACAGCTGGAAAAAGTGTTTATTTCCTGGCAAGCAAGTCAAATTTCCCCCAGTTTTTACATGTTTCCATGTACAAAACTAGCCAAATCTCCTTCCAGATACTGAAATTTCCCAGCAAGGAGCTTCAGACATTCCTGATTTTTTTAAGAAAGTTAAAAATACTTGAAATTTCCATCAAAACCTATCAAATATTGACCATTTATGAGACACTTACTGTTTTTGCACTTATATCATGTACAAACATGAACTACGTGTGCAAATATGTGACTTAAAAAAAGGGACCCATGGAATATGTCTTATGTGTTACAGTATCTTTGTTTAACCTTCATCCCAAGGATAGCTGCATCAATTGTGACTTTGGAAGTAGCTATTCCTTACTTTGAAAATGTCCACATTAAATACCATATTAGAAACTAGCTTGTAATTAACAGGTAATTTATAAAGGATCAACAAGAGAAATCCAGACCCCCTTTAACACTTCACATCATAATTTTCGCATAGCAAATGAGAAATTTCAGAAATGGTCAAACTTTGAGTGGGTACTGTATATCTTGAAAATGGTAAAAGATACAGTATACTGTACAGTAATTCCAACCGATTTTCTTTAAGGGATCTTAATCTATCATTGTTGAGTAAAACAACTGTTCTGATTTCATGTCCACAGACCTTTAACATTAGGTCTTGGGTGCTGACAATGCCCTCATCATCGACTACATTTTTCCACAGACATGGTCCTATGCAGACAGAGGGCCAAGTGACAAAAAGTATCACCACCATTTATGCTTTTCATTTGTTTAGTTAGATAAAATTTAACGACACGCCAACACAAATGTGTTATATAGTGTCAACCAGGTAAACATAAAGTTAACATACGGTTTCAAATACAGTTCAAGTTCGGTTCCAAATTCAGTTCAAATACGGTGCAAGTCCTCCCCTTTAGTCACCTCTAACGACAGGCAGGGCATACCGTGGGCATATTCTACAACCCCCAGCCCACAGGGGGCTTTAGGCTTTTCAAGATGGCCTCCAGTCTACTGTTGTGTGTGCAATTTTGACAATGAATCTTTCATATTGCAGACAAATGGAAACATGAATAGAGAAAAACATGAAAATGTTTCACACTGTTTGCTGATTTTAAACAAGTCTTACATTTTATTTGAAAATTTCGAGTTTCTCACACCATCTGTCAATAACGAACATGTGGGCAACTTGTTCCTTACACATAGGCCTATGTATTATGTCCATCTACAATGTCATTGTTAGAGTGTCAACACATCTCACATAGCAGTACGCATATGTGTGCAAAGCCAAAATATCTACAATGCAGTATGTCAGTCATCCACAAGATTTCCACATTTGTTCTTGGCAAGTGTGTGGAAAAGTTCTGCAGCACTTGACTGCAGTCACTCTTCAATATATATCTGTTGGCTATGTAGTTACACGTACTTATACATGAAATGCATTCAATTTAAAATGTACTTCAATGTATATACATATGGGCAATTACACGGTAAACCAACACAGAATTATTATATATGCATATTTTGTTTTGTTAATTAGTTTCATTTGTTTTATTATGTTCAGGGCTAATCCTTAGATGTACAGAGATAGCCTAAAAATTTTCATCTTGCTACCTCAATTTTGAAAAATATTTCTATGTAGGTCCTATGGAAAATATAACGGGCGAACATTGACATACATAATGGGTGTAACACATTGAAATACAAAATAGAAATGGCTATTTTTCAGAAAGTTTATCATGTACATACTTTTTGCCATTATCTGAGGATGATATGTAGTAATACTTAATAACTAACCCATTGGGGGCACTTTTGATCAATATTAAGCTCAGGAGACCATAAATTGTAAATGTATGTCAATGTTACACCCGTGATGAAATTGTGTTCGACCGTTATAAAAAATGCTGATAAAGTGCTGAAACTCAAAAGATTTGCCATATATATGGACCTTGCCAATAACTTAGGTTGCTATGTTGTGATGGTTTATAATAAACATGGTAACATCAATTAATGATGTTCACAGGGTAATTTACAATTCCCTACAATTGTTTGACATACATATGCATCACATAAATGTATGTCAAATAATTTCAAATGTGCTTCATGGGTTCTATGTACATCATATTTTGATGTTACCTTGTCTATTATAAACCATCACAACATAGCAACCTAAGTTATTGGCAAGGTCCATACATATGGCAAACTTTTTGAGTTTCAGCATTTTATCAGCATTTTTTATAACGGTCGAACACAATTTCATAACGGGTGTAACATTGACATACATTTACAATTTATGGTCTCCTGAGCTTAATATTGATCAAAAAGTGCTCCCAATGGGTTAGTTATTAAATATTGCTACATACCATCCTCAAATAATGGCAAAAAGTATGTACATGATAAACTTTCTGAAAAATAGCCATTTCTATTTTGTATGTCAATGTGTTACACCAGTTATGTATGTCAATGTTCGCCCGTTATATTTCCCATAGGACCTACATAGAAATATTTTGTCAAAATTGAGGTAGCAAGATGAAAATTTATTTGCTATGTCTGTACATCTAAGGATTAGCCCTGAACATAATAAAACAAATGAAACTAACATAGAATGGAAATTAATCCTTATGTGATGCTACCGTGTTGGTTTACTGCGTAAATTGCCATATACATAAGGAACGTATGCATAGAGAACCAATCACCAATGACAAATGAATGTAAACCGTTTTTCCCTTTTTTCAGAGCCACCTTTTAACTTTTTCTTGTATTTTCGACATTTTTTTCTCTTTCGAAATACCGAATCATTTTCCGGTCACATTCGTGTTTTCCTCATTAAAGAACGCTTACTATTTTTGTTATACAGCAATTCTAACCCAACAGTAACCCTACCTCTCTCTCTAAATGAACTTGCACAATCTCAGCTTCATTTGTTACAGTAGCTCAGTAGTCATTGCTAGTAAAATTGAGGCGGCGAACTGGTAGGTACTTACCAGTGTGGAAAGTTCTTATCTGCTACACCAAATTTTTACGCTAGTCACCTCTTTCCATTTTTTTATGCCATGCCAAATTGTTGTGCTGTGTTTTTAAGTAGGCCTACAGTGTGTATGTAAAAGACAAGAAAATTACGCCATCAAACTGGTGTATAAGGTCTTTACTACACGCCGAAGATTCGGCGCAGCATACATATTTTCCAGTCTGGGGTACTTAGGGGCGAACTGGCAGTCGGGTGATATGACCGAGCGAACTGGCAATTTATTTATTAGTCTCATTTCTACAGCGCTCACTTCTACATGAGTGTAAATATAGAACAAAGTAAAAATAAAATGGCAATGGGGTGAAATGACCTTGTACCGTATAGTTAGGCCTTGGCTACGTATGTAAAGCGTTGAATGCCTGCGACCAAAGTCTGGGGGCACAATTGCAAAGTACAGTACCAAGTGAAATTGAAGGTCTGTTTTTCACCGGCTACAGCAGGCTGGAGTGTGATTTTTTGCACACCTAACATTAGATAAAGGATGGGAACTCAGAGTCAGATAACTTAATCTATTAAAGTTTAATAAAACAGCACACCTACCACACTCCTTAAGTTCCTGAGGAGTGTGACTTGTTGCACACCTGGAGAATCTAAAACCCAAGGCCTGCAACAGGGCTAGGCTACACAACTTACAGTCACTGAGAATGCCTATCCCCATAACCAATGCAAAAGATCAATGAACTGATTTTGATGCAAGGCCCAAAGTGGAGTCCTTTGCAATTTCAAATTGGCGTAGGGCCTAGGCTAGGGCCTACCCTTTTTGCCTAGCCTGGACTCTCAGTAGGCTAGCCTTACATTTTCCAAAACAGAGCTTCCATGTGCAGGGTATTCTTAACCAGTCGGGGTAACTGCACAGTCTTGCAGATGCCGTAGGCTATAGCCCTTGCCTACCTAGGCCTTGCGCAAGTGTGATTACTAACCGTAACGAAACATTTCCGGGAGAGAGTAATACCATCTTATTCTTTGGCCCAGGCTTAGGCCAAGGCCAAACGTTACCCTTGCTGCGCTTAGGCCTACGGTAGCCCTATGAAAGTTAAGCCTAACGTTAGGCTTATTCCGTATATTTTATGGACATATAACACACTCTTGCATTACCTTTCTATGAAACGAAGGTCTCGATGAGTTAAGGTTAAAAAATTTACCAGTTACTATGTTCCGCGGCTGTAACATTCACTCAATACATTGCTTATTGCAGCCCGCCAGTTAGCATTGTAGATTTCCTAGCCTACACAGTCTTGTGTAACGTGCACTGAGTAACTGCTACTACTAACAACTTACTGCAGTTACTACACGAATTATTGTACAGTAATTTCTGCAGTGCAATCGTCCAAATTACATGCATGTTGTTTTGATCGTAGCGCAGGTAAGGTTGCACTTTTGTTTAGAGCTTGTTTCGTATGTAAAGTTTCAGTCAAGCGCCCTCTACTTTGTCATCCACTAAGCGAAGTCCAAAGTTAGAGAAAACGTTTCAACTTTCATTTCAAATTTTTTTTTGATATCGATCGAAAGATCTGGGTCCAAATGAGGGATTCAGTTAGGGTCAGGCGCGGATCCAGGGGGGGGCCTGGGGGGCCCGGGCCCCCCCCTCGCCACGAAAAAAAAACGAAAGGAGAAAAAAGAAGAAAAAGAAAAAAAAAAAGAAAAGGAGAAAGAAAAATTAAGAGCAAAAAAATGAATAAAAGTGTCTAAGAACGTATTCAAAGTATATATTTCGGTAGGGGTTGGGTGGAGCTATCGCTGGATTATCTCTTTATACATCTTTCAAAGTGGTTGGCGACGAAAGGAGCGCTACAATGTTCGAAAACAGGTGAATAGCTGAGTAATGATCCTTGACTTAAGATCTAAATAAGTAAACATCGTGACATATGTAGTATGGGCTCGGCTAGCTGCACTGAATTTTAGCAACAATTTTGTGTCAAAGAGTGAAATTTTTTCTAATCTAGAGGGATTGAGAGGCAAAGTTTTCTCCATACAGATCTTGCAGAACGAATACAGAAGACAAGCTGTCAGGTGACGTGCTATTGTGCACAGTGGCACCAGCTGTTGCAGGCAAAGTAGCAGCGTGCATACCCTATTCGATTTCAAAACTGTCTGAAAAGTTTTAAAATGAACTCAAAAGGCTTTTAAGCAACAGACAGTGGCGTCGGCACAGTGGGCAATGGGTGACGTGTGTCCCCCTCCCCCATCGATTCTTGAAAATTTTTAAAATGGTCCCAAAAGTCGTTTAAGCTACAGATTTCTGTGGAGGGTGTAGGGTGAGATGTATTTTTGATGACTGGTTTATTTGTTCTAACCATTTTCTTTCACAAACTGTTCTCAAACTATCATAAGTCTTGTAAATTCTTGACAAATTCCAAATTTTCGCACGTTCCGCTAGCGTCAAGCCTTGTGTCAGAGTTGTCTTTATTATCAATAGCTTTCGGTAACTACTCACTGGGGAACGAAGGAGCAAAAGTGCTTTTTAAGAATTCTCAGTCAGAAGATTCGTTTCTGAATAGCATAGGTTGGTGGGAAAGTGACAGTGTCCGATGCAGGTTCTGAAATGCAGGTTTTGTCATGGACTAATATTTTATTCAAAATTTCGGCGCGCTTCGCGCGCATATGACAGGGTTTACACCCGATTTTATATACCATTGACAAGGCTATGACGCAAGAAATTATTCAAATGCAACATTTTTGTAAAAAGTACATCTCCTTCTCTGTAGGGCTCTCATCATTATGGGATCTTTGACTAATCTAGTCTAGCACATGATTTGAAAGATTGAAAGTACGTAATTGCCGTTGCTTATTTCCAAACATCTTACCGCGACGTTCAATAATGACGAAAATCTTTTCTGAAACGAATTTTGCCTGTCCACCATCCCTCTTGCTATACCTAAAAAGAAGGTGGTATATCATATCTCCTCCCATATGGATGTCGTGTAGTGAGAATCCCGTTGGTCCCTCTTTTGTATACTGTAACTAATTTAGAGCTCCCGGGAGGCTCTATACTGTTCTCTGTCAACCTTGGATATCCTTTTAAAATGTAAAGGAAAAATTTTATTATAGTCCAAGAATGTTTCTGTGGACTCCACGCAGGTATAATTGCGTGTACAATTTTCCCATGGGCGTAGATCATGGAGGACGGGGGGACCCTCCCCCTCACTTTTTTTGGAAGGGGGAACATCGTCAAAAAGTCCCCCTCACTTTTTCAAAAATGATGGAACAGACTGCAATTATGCCTAGGAAAACGAAATTTTTAGAAGAAAAATAACCTAAAAATCGTACACTTTTGTTGCACCAAATCGCATCTGAGGGCATTCAGTTCTAGAAAAATTTCCCTTAGACCCCTCCCTCATGCCGAAGATCACAAAACTTATTGCCTTCCCGTGACGCAAATTCTGGCTACCACCAACTGCTTCTTCCACGCCACCAGTACGGCGATTCACAAATGTGAAAGTCCCCCCCCCCCTACCCCACACACACACACTTTTGGAGATGGATCCACGCCCATGATTTTTCCTGGGACTTAAGGAGGTTTGAAGACAATATGTTAACCGTCTCTTACTCCCCTTTTTCACCCGAACAAAAGTTAGAATTCACTAAATTGTGGACATTTTCTAAACATAGAATCACTTTAGAATGACCCAAAGATACCACCATTTTGCATATAGGCCCCATAAAATTAACAAAAATTTCTCAAAGGGGAGGGTAAACTCCTTCCTGGGATTGCACTCTCATGTACTAATATAGCGTATACAAAATCCCACTGCCTAAAAAGGCACGGTTTAGCAGTTATCTGCGGTTCCCCCAATCACCAACTCCCGCCGGCACCATCGGTCATAGATTTCTGAAGGGTATAACCTTCAGAAGTCCATAAAGAAGGTGATATATCATCTTTCCTCCCATATGGATGTAAGGTTGTGAGAGTCCTGTTGGTTCCCCTTTTCAGTGTACAATTAATGCAGAGCTCCCGGGAGGCTCTATCCCGAAAATTTTTGGCGCGCTTCGCGCGCAATTGTTTACGCTCACGGAGAGAGAGGTACGTTTTTATTGAGTGATGGATTTATTTTTATCACTTTTTACCAAAAATCATTTGAAATCTTTCACGATTTTTGCAGTCTTCTCCATATTTCTTGATTTTTTGCTTGATCTGCGCACTGTTAGCCTTGAATTGCTCCTTTTACTATCAATAAGGTCCCAAACGTATTCGCATTACTCATCCGTGGGGTTCTACCATAAGCCAAATATTCGTGTGCATAAACGTGATTTCGGAGTCAGCATTGTAAGGATGTAAAACAACTGATATTCATTTTTTCACCCTCCTCTTCTTATGAAAACTGAAAACTAAGTATCGAACCCACCTTCTAATTGATAGACACACATAAAGGGAATTGACACCGTTAGTCATAGCAATAGTTTTAAATGTAAATTCAAATTTTCGGCGCGCTTCGCGCAATTGTTTCATCTGACGTCCTATACCCGAATACCTTATAACGAAAATAAAACACTCATTATGGCAAAAATCATTTCAAGTTACCTACACGGGCTCATAATGTTGGCGTGTAGGTTTTAAGATAACATAGATTCTCCGTAACTTCTGCAGGTACATATAGTAACTTATACTGAGCCATACACATCAAATTCCATGCAACATGAAAAGGTATAAAATCTCACTGACATAAGAACTGGAGCCGATTTCTGTGCTCTTAAAATGCAATATTGCGAGAGCTTCCGGGGGCTTCGCCCCCTGGACCCCCACCGGGGCTCCGCCCCTGGACCCCGCCAGGGGCCCTAACGCGGGCCCCTGGACCCCACGCGTAGGGACTCGCGCTTCGCGCTCGTGGTGCACCTTCGGTGCACATGAGGTTTTCCATCTTGGGCCCCCCCCCCCCCTCAAAATTTCTGGATCCGCGCCTGGTTAGGGTGACCATTTACCATTCCCCGATAACAGAAAAGGAGGACAACCTTAGCTGCTATCTAAGCGGAGAGCCACCATGAGTTGTGGCGTAGCGGACCAGAAAATTATTGGCTTCACAAACCCTACTGATGGCCTGAGACGGCCCTTCCAGGTGTTCTAAGTTGCATAATTAGAGTCGTGAAATTGGAATGTGTGTGAAAATGAAATTACCTCTGAAAATTTGTGCATGAGGAAGGTTCACGTTAGAATTTTCAGAATGGAGGAATATTCAACGTCCGGCGCAGTGTGAACCCAAACGGAGGACAGGGTGCTCGAAAACCGGACTGTCCGGCGAAAAACTGGAAGAATGGCCACCCTAGATTCAGTCCGAGTGGACAACGATTAGTCCAATTGGGGACCATGGGGTCTCACAGGGTGGGGTACCATTTTGTCCGATTTTCGGCTTAATTCCTCAGATTGGTACAAATTTTACTGACTAAGTGCGTTAGCAATTTCTGAATGCCATTGACTGTATTTTCACCTTCCCTGCATCATAAAGACCCTGCCCAGTTTATTGCTAACAACATTAGGGCCTGATACCTCTCGACGCATGCGTGGTGAAGTAATGTCCCTGTGGATGTGTCACAATATTTCGAATGAAGAAGAAGACCTTGTTGATGTAAAATTATTTGTCGACACTGCCGTGAAACATACTAGGTACGTCCAAAATAGCCCCACTAAGCCACAGTGGTGTTGTCATGCTGTATTAAATCAACATGCACTGAAATATTCTTACAAGCTGCACGGTATTCACTCTCAGATTTCGATATCAATCCCTCAGAATGAGATAAAATCGGCAACTCACCCAAGTTTTCAACTGAGTGTTGGTATATGTCCAAAGGTCTAGAACTTACAGGGCCCGATGAAAATTATTGCTCAAGACAATAAGTTCAGGACATGGGCGTCCGCAGAGAAAAAATTAGGGGGAAACACTTTTTATTGATCAAATCAGGGGAAATTTTTACTCCCAGAAAAGAGCTTAATTGCTAAATGTTGGCACCTTCATTTTACAGGGGTGTAGCCAGGAATTTGCCAGAATTTGCCAGGGGTGCGAAACAGGCTGTAAGCAAACTATCTGAGGGTAGCGCCACCATAGTTTGGGGAGCGGAGCCAAGAAAATTTTGGCCAAAATGCCTACTAGATCGCTGAAAATGGCACTTCCCATGTCTTGTGAGTTGCATCTAATCATTTTCTATTTTGAAAGCTCATTCTGGAAACATTTTTCTAGCGATATCATAAAAAATGTTGATGTTATTATTTCTTTAAGTTTTTTTTTTCAATTTTTTGATTTTCCAGGGGGGCAAGTGCCCCCCTTGCCCCTCCCCTTCCGAATGCTCATGCTTACCAGTGGCATTTTCAGTTTTTATGGCAGGTAAACTTATTTGTACGAGAATAGGATAAAAAAGATCACCATATAATTGGTGGATGGCCGGAGTCGATGGGCAAATTAACAAAAACCGATGGCAAATCTGTACTTTAATTGTCTGGCTGCCGGCCGCGACCTGGTTCCCGGGACCGTTGAAAGGTTGCCAGTCAAGTCGCCCCCTAGAAAAGTCTTGCCTTACAAAGTCGCCCTCTGACAGTGACAAAGTCGCTCCTTGACAGAGTCCCCCGACAAAGTCTCCCCTCCACCGTACAGTCGCCCCCTCAATCGGTTCAACAAAGTCTCCCCGTGAAAATTTCATCAAAAATAATTAAGTAAAGACAGTACTTGCGGATGAAACTTGGCCGTTATAAGAAAGATAATCGTGTTAATTAGCTCTTATCAAGTGCATAAGCACTTTTGTTGCTGATTTGACATCACCTTTGCTTTGATTAACATTTTATAGATATTTTGTTGATGTTTGAAAAAAGCAGTTGTGTGATTTTAATTTCTAAAATCATTTCTTTCATAAAAAATGAAAATTAACATACTGTTCAAAAATAGGTAATGTAAATTTGCCGACAATTCTGTGAAAAGATGAAAAGTTAACAAAACGGTTTGCTTTTGTTTTCAGAAACGATCGAACATTTAGTTATGTAAACAGAGTACGTAACTAAAGGGGCGACTTTGTTAAACTGAGGGGACGACCTTGTAGGGGACTACTTTGTTAGGGGGCTACTTGACAGGTCCCCATGTAAATGCCTCAGTAAACCCGTCTGAGTCCTGCAACTCCTCACACACAAAGGTATTATATAGTACATTGTGGCTGAACTGATCCTCACTGGGCTTGGTGAGCCAGTGAGCCACAACTGGAAGAAAGGCCGTGGTCGTCTCGACTTGAACCAATTGGTTGGAAACTGGGACGTTAAACCTCATCTAACCTAACCCACTGGGCTTGGTTGTATCAAAATTTAGCAAGCAAAACAAGAAAGGGGGAGAATATTATCCACAAAAACCTGTAATATGAGAAACCTTTATTGGTCTCCTGCAGTAGTTTTGTTGGTCTTGGTGTTTTAAGCTGTAAGAGTCAATGGTTTGAAAAAAATCCATAACAGACATGCATTTTAAAGCCTGCAATAGGAGACTGGTTCCTCTGTTGTATCATTATTTTTTATTATGGGGGGGGGGGGGTGTAAAGGATAAGGTGAGTTTTCGGCCGATACTTGATAGGGTAGTTAATGAGAATTTTTCATCCCTCCTGATACTTTTCCTACCAAAGTAAACTAAATGGTAACTTAACTAATCTAAATAGTTACTAAACTAAACTAAATAGTAACTAAAGTAAACTGAACCAAATAGTAACTAAGGTAAACCAAATAGTCACTAAATTATACTTAATAACTTAACTAAATAGTAACTAGACTAAATAGTAACTATACTAAATAGTAAGATAAACCCTTAACTTAACTAAACTTATAACTAATTAAACTATACTTAACTTAGCTCAAATCATAGAATGAATTAAAGTTGGGGAGAACTTCCGCTGACACGGTGGATGCTTGCCTGTACATGTTAAACCAGTGAACGCACGAAAATTATGAGGACGCTTGCGCTTTACGTAAGCTATTGAGTACCTTTCCCTATAAAGGTACTCTAACATAAGCAGAGCCCAAATACGGTATACGGCCCTGACGTAAGTTGATTGGTGTCATTAGCGGCTCGCCATAGGGGCACGGGGGGCACTTGCCCCCCCCCCAAAAGTTTGCAAAGCATGGTCTTAAATCTTCCAAAAAAAAAAAATAAAACATGTAATTCGAGATGGGTTAGACCCTCTCTTTTCCTGGAGTGGGTTTAAAATTAAAGAAGTAAATAACTTTTCAATGCAATGCGAAGATTAATAAAGTGCTTTCAAAAAGACATTTTTTTCGGAGCGCTTCGCGCGCGTTTTCTTAGTTGTTTGTTTGCTACTATATATACTTCAGACGTCACAAATGGACCTACCATTAGTGCGAGCTAAGGAAATTAAAACAAATGATCATGCTGTGATATTTGTAATCTTATTAGCTTAGGCATCATAATGTCACTTTACAGAGTGTAACGGTAATGGTGGAGTTAAATACCCATAATTTTGCAGACACTTCAGAGCTTTCGGGGTCATTAGATACATAACCCATTATCCGTGTTGATTATCATCCACGACTAAAAGCAGTTTTGCCCGGGCGCCACTTGGCCAGCCTTAGCATAGGTGTCTGTCTACAAAAGGTTTTAACGGGCATGTAGCCTAAACGTATTGTTTCCCATAGAAGGAGAGGTTTCTCTTCCCTTGTTCAAGTTGGCAGCGCCGTTGGTCCACGAGCGGTCTTATGATTGTCAAATGGCCTGTTATAAGCAAAGGGTTCTCCACCTTTGCGCTAAAGCATACCGTTTCAGTTGATTTAAAATAAACACACTAAACAGTCAATCTAAGCTCAGTGTAGTGAGACGTTTGACTAGTGGCCTAGCTATTTGTATATAGGATGAGATGTCGTTCTGAGTTAGGTGAATTCCCCCCCCCCTTTAAAAATTTCGTTTCGGAAAGGTACTGAGATCCAAAATAGTGCTATCAGTTCACCGATTTCAAGTGTCTTCATGCTCGAAATTTTCGTTACTTTAAGAAAACCAACATTTTATGGCTTTTTGGCAAAGCTGAAACATATTGTGAGACAATGAAAGAAACAACAAAATATTTAAAGGTGGAGTTCATTTTGTACGAATGTATCAAGCAGCTTTGTCCATTTCACCTGCCTCTTACTCCGCCCCTATGGAATAGCAATCGGCTGATATGCTTGTATTTATTTTTAAAGTAGTCAGCTCATGACTGACTGCCTGAAATGGTCTTTGAAGAGCTTTTGAAAACTACATGGGGCATCGCGCTGTAATACATAATACTAACCATACTCCTATTGTACTATCCGGAGCTAACCATTAATATTGCCGGGGTCTTCCGAACCTCCCTGAATACGGACTTAAGTTTGCCCCCCCCCCCCCCAAACAAAATTTCTTAGAGACGCCCATGATTGGTGTGTCTCAGGGCGTACAGTGTGCATTCAACTTCAGAAGTTATAAATATCATTTTATGTGCTTTTCGAAGTTAAGGAGTAACTTTCACAACTGGTATAAGTCACGCTGCATGAACGTTACGCTTTGTTTTCCTAACTTCAAAACTTAAAGTTTCACCGCCAGTAACTGGTGCAAAAGCAACTAAGTGATGTTTGTATTACGCGCCGTTACTTTGTTTCCATATACAGAGAGCCAAGCCAATTGATTCAGTCCAGATAGACTCATAAGTCATCCTCCCTTACTTTAATATGACTGTAAGCTAAACTAAACTAAGATAAGCTAAGATAAACTAAACTAAACTTAAACTATAAACTTAACTAAACTAAAGTAAACTGATCTAAAGTAAACTTAATAAGGCGCCAACTACAGTTAATAGCTTCATCAGGGCCGGATCCATGCAGGAATATGAGAAAGGGGGTGGCGTAACCGTCTGCAGAAAGTGCATGGTGCAAAGATTTGGGGTTGGAGATGTAAAATTCCATTACAAAAATCTTGCTTTGCTGAAAATAGGGACGTACGCCCCTTGCACCCTATTGGATCCGGCCCTGGCTTCAGGTTGAAGTGTACAAGCCTTAGTTACCCTGTGTACGCAAAGTTAGACTTTGTTCGAATCCTTTCAAGTTATTTTAGCATGAATTTGGGAAAATGTACTTTAAATGACTCACTTGCTTGTCACATCATTTGCAAGGATGCAGCCCAGGATTTTTTTTTCTTTTTTATTTTGAGGTACATCCTGGCACAATCTAAACGCTTCGTCAGTTTTTCACACACACGCGCGCGCGCACTCTCACACAAAACTCCCAGATCGCCGGAAATGACACTTCCAAGTATACTCCCGTACTCATAGGGTGGATTGGAACTCCTCCGTCCCCACTACTTTTCAAAGGGTTCTTTGTGTTATACGACTGCATAATTTTATTCCATTAATCACAGGCGTACGAGCCAGGGGTTGTGCTGCAGCCCACCCCCCCCCCCATGGACGTACGGGACTTCTTTTTTTTTTGCAAGGAGGGCGGTGATTTTTGCCCGACTCCAGACCTAATATATCTGTCCAATTTTCCGCCCCACTGAGACAAAATATCTGCCCGATTGAGTCAGGCTGCTGACGATTGGGGGGCGGCCGCCCCCAGCACCCCGGCCCATACGACCATGCCCCCGCCGGAGTTCTGGCAAAACCTATTTTTCTGGCCAATTTCTGGAGAAATATTGGGTAATTATCCTAAAAATAAAAGCTTTTCACTGGAAAACGGCGATAGAAAAGATATCCTGTATTTCCCTACCCTTAATGACATACAAAACCCTGCTAAAAATCCCCCCGGAAAAGTGAGCCAATAAGCCACTGCTCGCATCCCTTATTACGCACTAGTAAACAAATTCCCCCTTACTCTTGTTGAAAAGCTATAGCTCAAACGCATTTTGAGCACTTTTAAAATTTTAACTGACAGCTCTTTGAGGGGGAAATTGAGTCCCTACAGTACCCCCTCCTCTGCCCGGGTACACCAACGATGACCTGAATCATCCGGCTTGTTCAGGGCTAGTCTTGAGGAAAACCCAAAATTTCGTTCGATTGCCCCTTACATGCAGACAACGTCCACCCTTTTAATGGTAAGGTGAACTTTAACCCTAGTTTAAAATAGTTACCTTTAAAAATCTTTTTTTTTTTTTTTTTTGAGATGGGCAGTTTGAGGTAGCACTTGGCATCGAAGTCCCCAAAAGGAAAATACACTTCATCAAATATGAGCGGCCTGATTACGACATGTAGACTTTTGCCATGCTTATTCTTGCAGATCTCTTTCAAAAATCTGAGTGGGCAAGGTCGAAGGGTAAAGACATATCCGAAGGGTACAACACGTAAACGCTTCTCAACCATCGGTTTTTTTTTTCACATTTTAAGTTAAGGCTGAGACGTTAGTATTATTGTACTATACATAAGGCTTATTCAACTGATTGCTTAAAGAGTGGCCCGTCACCGTGTTCAAATTTTAAAATTAAATTTATAAGAAATGGTATTAAATAAGAAAAAGACAATGGAAACAATTACAAAATATTTGATAAAAACTAGGACAAAAGAAAACAACAAAAGGTTACACAAACCCATCGATTAACACCCAAGTAAATTTCTCCGAACGCTTTGGATATGCAAACTTAAAAAAAACTTCAAAATAAAAGACTCTTAAGATGTAACTTAATACCTTAAAAGGTCAATGAAGTAACAACTGGGAAATATCCTGAGGAAAAAATCGTGGTTTCTTTTCCAGCGCCAATTATTGGAGGCGCTCTGCTTATTTAGTGTCAGGATAGTCCCTTGTTATAATGGCCCCTACTAGAAATTTCTCTAAAAAATCCTGGTATGAAATTGTCAGCACTAAATTCAGCATTGTTCAGTTTCATAATTATTGTAAACTAGTTGAGATCCCCCACACTATATTGAATTAGCCTGATGCAGAGGAAAATTAACATATTGAAGAAGTTATTGAAGGATCTATCACCAAGATCTGGCTCGATATGTGGAAACAGTTCTTAGAGATAAGTAAGCTGTTCCCATGTTCACAATAACCATGCCAGCTCCACCCCTACAAACTAAAGCTGCGAGAACAGCATGAATTTGTTTTAGGAAATATTACCAAAAAAAAAGAAGTTTCACGTAGTACCGGAAATCCATGTTTTCATAACAAGAAATCTTTTTGTCACCAGGGTGGTTTTAGGACACTCGAACTTTGGATACATAAAACAAAGTGGCGCTGTGGTGTTTATTATAGGCGGAGTAATTTTAGTGCCGTATCGAGTTAACTGCTTTCATTGACAGTTCACTTCGGTGCTTGAAAACGATATTTATGGGGAAAAGGAGGGGACTAGGACATATATATATATATATATATATATATATATATATATATATATATATATATATATACATATATATATATATATATATAACATCAATGATGGGTTTCATGTCCAAGTTCGCAAATCTCGTGTTATTTCCAGATAGCCATCGTGTTATTGCCACGCTTCATTTGTAATTGTAATCTCTTTCAGCTCTCTCACTTAAAGTTCCTTCTCTTCTGCTATTTACTGTGTTTTCGTGTTCTTCAGTTGCTTCTCGTCGAAGCTGGTGAAGGGCCCTGTGTAGTCCGAAAGTTAAAATGTTTCACCATTTTCAATTTATGCTACATATATATATATATATAAAATAGAAATATGGTCCACGTGTATTCCGATAAATAACAGGTAAACAAGCAGAACACAAAGCATAGTTGACACAGCAGGAATACATTAAAAAGAAATTTATTGTTGAAATTTTCGGTCCTACCTAGGACCTTCATCGGCAACTACTAGACTGACAAACAGATAAAAATACAGACGCTGTCGAGAAGTGCAGAAGCAGTATTAAAAGATTTAAAACTTAAAAGAATTCAAAAATGGGCTGCAACCAGTGTAGCATTAAAAGAGCACAAAAGGCGTAAATAACTACTAGGATATAAAAAAAAAGCAGAAATAAATGGTAAAAACCAGAATGTGCAGTAAGATGTGCTGTGAGACAACTGTCCAGAAAGCTGTAAAAGGTGCAAATAAAGGCGCATTGAGGAAAGTTAAGTAAAACTAATTCAGGCACCTGGGGGATTAAGGGCGCTGGCTGACCCATGATAAGAGGTCAGTCAGGCCTTGCAGAACTGATACGGAGTGAGAACTCCTAAATCTTTGTTGATACCTTGAACAAAGGAATTAATTCTTAAAATCCATTCTATTTCTTTACGTTTACGTAATGCTGAAGAACTGAAATTAGAACCTACAAGAATGCATTTTAAATTCTCAAGTGAATGGTTAGGAAGGTTAAAATGTTCCGCCACTGGAAAACCGGGCAGGTTATCCCGTATAGATTTTTTATGATTATTGAATCTTAAACGAAAAGCAGTACCTGTTTCTCCTACATAATTACCAGAATTACAAATAGTACAATAAAAAATGTAAACTACATTGCTGGAATCGCACGTGAGGGCAGGGGGCTTAATGGGCCAAGTGACATTGGGAATAAAGACTTTGGGTCCCAAAGTGATGTGAAAGCAAATCTGACATCTAGGTTTCTTACAGCCAGTGTTACCTACACCAGGACTACGATCTACCGGGAGTCTTGAAGAAGTAAGTAACGTTTTCAGATTAGGGGGTTGGCGAAAGGCTAAAATGGGAGGCTGGTTAAAAGTAGTGACAAGGGAATTATCTTCCTTGAAAAATTCAAAGTCCTTTTTAAGGATACCGATCAGTCTTTTTATAGTAGGGTGGTAGCTAGTGACAAAGGGAATACGGGAGCTGGGGGTTTTGATCCGATACTCTAGAAGTTCTGAACGACTTCCTCTCAGCTGGTTACCCCCTTCCTGTTATTAGGAAACAGATTAATAGAGCTAGGAAACGTAGTCGTTCAGAACTTCTAGAGTATCGGATCAAAACCCCCAGCTCCCGTATTCCCTTTGTCACTAGCTACCACCCTACTATAAAAAGACTGATCGGTATCCTTAAAAAGGACTTTGAATTTTTAAAGGAAGATAATTCCCTTGTCACTACTTTTAACCAGCCTCCCATTTTAGCCTTTCGCCAACCCCCTAATCTGAAAACGTTACTTACTTCTTCAAGACTCCCGGTAGATCGTAGTCCTGGTGTAGGTAACACTGGCTGTAAGAAACCTAGATGTCAGATTTGCTTTCACATCACTTTGGGACCCAAAGTCTTTATTCCCAATGTCACTTGGCCCATTAAGCCCCCTGCCCTCACGTGCGATTCCAGCAATGTAGTTTACATTTTTTATTGTACTATTTGTAATTCTGGTAATTATGTAGGAGAAACAGGTACTGCTTTTCGTTTAAGATTCAATAATCATAAAAAATCTATACGGGATAACCTGCCCGGTTTTCCAGTGGCGGAACATTTTAACCTTCCTAACCATTCACTTGAGAATTTAAAATGCATTCTTGTAGGTTCTAATTTCAGTTCTTCAGCATTACGTAAACGTAAAGAAATAGAATGGATTTTAAGAATTAATTCCTTTGTTCAAGGTATCAACAAAGATTTAGGAGTTCTCACTCCGTATCAGTTCTGCAAGGCCTGACTGACCTCTTATCATGGGTCAGCCAGCGCCCTTAATCCCCCAGGTGCCTGAATTAGTTTTACTTAACTTTCCTCAATGCGCCTTTATTTGCACCTTTTACAGCTTTCTGGACAGTTGTCTCACAGCACATCTTACTGCACATTCTGGTTTTTACCATTTATTTCTGCTTTTTTTTATATCCTAGTAGTTATTTACGCCTTTTGTGCTCTTTTAATGCTACACTGGTTGCAGCCCATTTTTGAATTCTTTTAAGTTTTAAATCTTTTAATACTGCTTCTGCACTTCTCGACAGCGTCTGTATTTTTATCTGTTTGTCAGTCTAGTAGATGCCGATGAAATTCCTAGGTAGGACCGAAAATTTCAACAATAAATTTCTTTTTAATGTATTCCTGCTGTGTCAACTATGCTTTGTGTTCTGCTTGTTTACCTATATATATATATATATATATATATATATATATATATATATATATATAAATATATATGAATATATATATATATATATATATATATATATATATATATATATATATATATACAACACTAATCAGTACAATTGCATGGACATCAAGACACTCTTCAGATGGCTGTGAATGATTCATTCACAGCCATCTGAAGAGTGCGTTAGCACGAAACCACTGGGAGTGGCTTGATATCCATGCGATTGTACCGATTTGTAGTTCGCTCTACTGTTATATTATTGAGCACTGTTTGTATCGGAGGAACACCTCGTCTGTAGTTTTCTATTTTATATATATATATATATATATATACATATATATATACATATAAAACTCACATATATATATATATATATACATATAAAACTCATATATATATATATATATATATAGGTCGAACATGGTAAGATCGACTGTAAACCTATATATATATATATATATATATATATATATATATATATATATATATATATATATATATATATATATATATATATATATATATTTACACACACACACTGTTTACCCTAAAGGGCTTAACATCGATGATGGTTTCTGCGTTCAGGCCCGCATGTCCCGTGCACGCACCAAATACGCCTTTGTAATCTTCGGCTGACCCATTTAATCCCTTGGCCATTTCTTTGAAGTTAACTTCTAGAAAATCGTGTTGCCCTACTTCTTGGAGAAATCATTTTCATTTTATCTGTGAGGCTTTACACATTTTAGTCTGTATAGGCCTATACACCCATTGTCCTGCTTTATCCAACAGGTCCCTCGAGTCCTTGTCAACCTTGACAATTAATTGAACGCTGAGTAGAGCTCCTCCAAGCCACATTGACCTGGGCTATAAAAATGTTGTTACATCGAATAATGTTTCAATTTTCATCAGGTGAAATCTTAGTATGAGTTTTAATGCGACTCTTGTGGTTATTAAACCTTAACGAAACTTAGTGCTTGTTGAATCCACATACTGGATACTGCATTCTCTACAACTCAACAGATACACAACATTACTTGAATCACAGTTAAATTAGAAATTAATATGGTAAGACTTATTTGCAGGGTTGGGAAGTAACGAGTTACAAGTAACGCCGTTACTGTAACGAGTTACATTTTGTGTAACGGAACCCTGTAACGAGTTACATTTGCATTTCAGTAACGGAGCAAGTAACTAGTTACAATTCTGTGTAAAAGTAACTGTAACGGCGTTACATTTGGGTCCCGTTACTTTCCCGTTACAAATAGTCAAAATGACCACAAATTGCATTTTCTTTGAGCTAATAACAGAATAACAGAAAATTTTCAAATTGATGACACTTTGGTAGTAAAATGTAAAATTATTTTCGATATAGGCTATTTATCATTCATCGCTATTATCGACGTTGCCCTCACCGACATCAAATTTTATTCACGATTAGAATCAGAAGTTGATATTAGATGCACACGCTGCAGGCTTACAGGCCGGGCCACTTGATTGTCTATTGAACCAGGGAGTTGTCAAATAGCAACTCCCTGATTGAAATAAGTTTAAAATTGATCTGTATGTCAAAATACTTATTAGACAGATCAATGCTTATTATCCATGAGACCGATTTGTGCGATTATTTGAAAAATACTGAACGGTCCTCTAAGGCTCAGCTGACTTTATGTATTCTAAGTAAAGTCAGCTGGGCCTTGGTTTACTCATATTGTCCTTTAGAGGACACAGTGGAGACAGTGTACCGTGAGAAACGGGTTGGCCCATGGGCATTCAAATACCAGCTTACTTTGAAAGTTTAATCATTGCCTCTTGAGACGTTAGGGCTGGACCCGTGTTCACCCTATCCGAGTCGGAGCTAACTGCGATTCTAGATTCCCGAATCTTTCCGAGCATGGTACTACTCAGGATCCTCAAATTTCTGCCAGTTTTGATTCCAATGGCACCAATTCCGAGACCAGTCTTTTTGCCAATGTATATCATATCATACATACAGATGTTTTAATTCTATCGTACATGTCCACCATTAATTAACAAAGTCATCGTTTGTACTCACTTCCATAGCCTGGCCTCCTGAGTAATTTAGTTGATTGTATGTGACAATACCTTAGATCTGTACATTGTGCACAAATGGAACTTTAAACACTTTTAATGTAACTTTCATATTTGAGAACTCGGCTGGAATGAACTCCGAGTCCGAGTCCAGTTACATCACATTCCGTAAAAATTTCGATTCCGGAACCTTCTATCCCGGGCAAATTCCTAATCTAGAAAAACGCTCTTGAGACCGGCATTAAGCTAACCGAATCCGGACTCTTGCGTTGGAGCCCAGTAAATCTATACGGTGCCAAGCGTTGGTAAACACCGTGCATCCATTTATGCATCTAATTTAACATGTATGGTATCTTTATTTGATGAATCAAACGTATGAATTTAGGCTATATCATATTCTTTTCAATGTCCGTAACTCCTTACACTGGAATAATTGTACGGTTAATATAAAAAAACAGCAGAATATTGAAATGGTCAATGGCGTTAAAAGTATCCTAACAAAGCTAATTGGAAAGAGAAGTGTCCGACTTAAAGCTTTACCTATTGTAAAGGGAAAGTGAATTATGTGCACATGATCTGCATGTATAAACTGCATAGTATCACCATTTCTATGCACTGTTTTATATCGACACAATGTGAAACTTGAAATTTATGGGGAAATATCACTTAGCCCAACCTTAGCGGTGAGGTTTTAAAATTTTACTGCTAACAAATGTATTCATCCTCTTATTATACCATATTTATGCTCTTGAGGGGTGAAGACTTTACTGCTGAAACAACGCTCTTCCCCTTTCCGGCATAGCCGCTAACCTCTCTAAATTAGCCGACTGTGTGATGGGAGTATAAAGATTTCAACCCTCAAAGAAGTACTTTGGTAACTGGAAAAGTTTTGGTTATAACCATATTCCTCTAACAAATAGTTTGCGTAAGCTCCGACACAGTATCATGATTCGCTGCTTCATGTTGAGCATTAGGAGCCTCTGCGACAATGCCCATTGAAGATCAGCTAGCTTCATTGACTTTCTTTGGGGAACACCTAAGGATAACCGGCACAAATGAGGTGTCGGTCGTCTCATGTGCCCCCGTCTTACTATCTAATTATGCCCCCCCCCCTCCATTTCAGGTACCGAGGTACCGTATATTCACCTTGTAGTAACGAGTTACTTTTGAAATGTAGCTAGTTACTTTTTAGTCAAAAGTAACTGTAACTAGTTACTTTTTCAACATTGTAACTAGTAACTGTAACGAGTTACAATTTTACGGAATTAACTGTAACTATAACGAGTTACTTTCAAAGCGTAACGGGAACAACCCTGCTTACTTGTACATCTAGAAGTGAAAGTGTCTCCTGTTTTAAAATATTCGCAAACAAGACGTCTATCACCACATTTAAAAATTCCCAATGGTTTGTTTTCAGAGTTAGCAGAAACTAGTTTCGCTTGAACAAGATAGCTAGATTCTTATTTCTCCGAAAGCCATCATTGGGATTACTTTCACTGCTTTTCGATTTTTATCAGAACAGTGATGCAGAGGTTGCAGTTCCCTAAGGATACTGCTAATGAGATAGCCATTAAATAAGTCACTGCTAAAGGTAGAGAGACGGTCAAACTAGTTTTTCATGTCGTCACAACGCTTTCGTGACTTTTAACTGCTAAAACTTCACCAGCGTCATGTTGATCATATTTCAGTCAATTATCTGGAAATTATTACCAAATGCACTTTGAAGTTAATCGAACTCAGATCCGTTGTTGGAAAGTTGGTCACAGTTTGAATGTAAACGTAGATGTGTGTTCTGGTAACCAACTGTCTTCAAAAATGCAGTAGAAGTTTAATATGTAGCCTATTAGGCTGTGGAAACCCCGTCTCAATTGCATCTTAACGAAACCTTAGGGAAACCTTCAGGGAGTTTTTGGGCGAAAGTGACAATCTTCAAAAATGGCTTGAGTTAGGAATGGAGTTTTGTTGAGGAGTTTTGGTTTGGATCTCATGTCCTGAAAATTTTTTCTTGCCTTTTAGTCCTCTACAGAATGCCAACAGACAATGCCTCTAAAGGTGACATAAAAATGACGTGGTTAGACATTTAATGTAAAAAGCATAGAAAAACCTAGAAAATAGCCACAAATCCATCAAAATATATACATTAAATATTGACAATTTTAAAGGATAATTTCTATTTTGCACTCATATCATGAAAAAAGACATGAGCTAAATGTAACAAATTTGAGACATCCAAGGACTGAAAGAGGTACTCACAAAATATGGCTAAAGTTATTCTTCGTTTTCCAATTACCTTCATTTCAAGGAAGTTTGAAGCATTAGTATGCCTTGAAGGATTTCTTTTCGAAGTTAAAATGGTTTATACCACTCACCAAACTGTAAACTTTCTGATGAGTATTTAAGAGGTAATTCATAATCGGTTAACAAAAGAAATACTAGAACTCTGTAAAGCTCGACATTATAATTTTTTTTTTTTTATTTTTGCATAGGCAATGAGTGACTTCAGGAACGGTTAATTTTTGAAGCAGTGCATCTTGAGAACGATAAATGATAGTGAAATAATTGGAACTTTCCGTGAGGAATTTTATTCTTTAACTACCAAGTTAAAACAGCTATTTTGGTGGCATGTCACCATAACTTTAAGGGGTTGGAATTTTGACATCCATTTTCCTACGGTTGTTTATAACTTCCTTTTTAATGTTTTGAAATGTGTTGAAAATTGCTGTGAGGGATCGCGATATTAATTGATATACGTTTCACGTTCTTTACTCTTTATATATATATATATATATATATATATATATATATATATATATATATATATATATGATATGTAACATTATGTGTTATGTGTTACAGTATTACAGTTGTTTTCAACTTCCTTCGATTGGCACGTGGGGGACCTTACAGCCGTCAACTGGCTCATACTACAGACTGGTTCTATTTGATGCTGCCAAGGTCTTTACTGATGCATTTAGTAATCCTTGCCCTCCATTCCATTGGAAGCTGCTTCTAATACAAAAGATTAGTGCAGCTCACGGACTCCTCTTATATATGGACAGAGCATATTGCACGAGCGTCATATGCGTAAATTGTCGCCACCGTACGTACACGAGTAGGCTTACCAATACGGCTGCCTGCTATAGCCTTGTGTGTAAAAGTTTCGACTTGCTCAAGTGGCTCAGTAACGACAGATTGTAAGAGAAACTTGTCCATTTTCGAAAGAATGCAAGCTGAGATCAAATTCAACAAATAGAATGAAAGACTGTGATATTGTTCTCCCATTCATGCTTACTATATTTGTCTGAAATATTGCAGATTCATCGTTAAATTGGGCAAATTGTGGTAGCCCGGCGGCCATCTTGGTAAGCCTAAATTTGTTCGAACGGTGGCGACCGTATTGGTTACGTGATCCATATATATGGGGAGTCCGTGGTGCAGCTCTATACATTTGTACAAAACACTATCCATCAAAGTTGCTGAGGGAACGTAAGGGCAACGGGAAAGTAAGGCAGTTTGTGCCCTGCAGCATATGCCCCTTACCCTCCCATTAGCAACATCAATTTCATATTTGGAGGTGAAAATACTCTCTTGGAGAGTTGCATGCCTATACGCCCCCTGTACCGATTTAATGAAGTAAACGCCAGTGAGTCGGGGGGCATGCCCTTACTTTTTGTGATAATATCATACTAAATCATTGCCCCTTTTGACATTGAAAAAATCACGTTGGACCTTATTTCCATCAGAGTAAATGAAAATCAGTGTGAATTACCAACAGCTAGAGCTCGCCATTGTTTCTTGGGCACAACGGTATATGGCCACAATGCATCATAAAGTTGCATCACACTTGACATGGGAAATTGCCAGACACTTTCTCGAAACTAAAATACCTGCTTGTTACAATATGCCCCGTTTGAAACACACCCGCCTTCAAATATGTTTTGTGCCCACCCATCTTCAAAACTTCGACAAAATGTAGAAAATGCAGTTTTGCATGACACCAGGGAAACCGGCCGAAAATGACAGGCTGAGGGCACATATACCCATATTTATGCATAGGCGTAGGAGCTCAAGTTGATTGGGGGGGGGGGGCTGGAACGACTTGCCCGAAAAATATAACCCAAAATTTCTGCGCGCTTCACGCACGTTCGACACGTTAATGTACATATATGGGCATTCATCGTTTATCACACCGCAGCCAATAACATACAATAATTTGCCTTGTTTCTACCTGCTTTGTTGGTTTTAATTTTGGCGGAAGTCGTTGATCGCCGGCCTGGGGGGTCTATGGGGAGGGGGTTTCACCCCTCCCCTTTGAAAATTTTTGAAAAATTAGGTGTCCTTACATGCAATCTGGTGCCACATATGCTACCTTTGAAGTAAAATTTGTGTTAAAAAATATACGTAATTTAGGTAGAAAAACATCAGCATCAGTGAGGGTAGGGCATGTCGATATGGCCCCTCAAATACACCACTGATAATCATAATATAAGTTCAAACATTAAAAAACCACATCGATGAATTAATACGGAATATATAGGTACTGGTGCAATTCAAATCAAAACTTTATATTAATTACCAAGGAATTTTTTAAATGATTAATACCCTTTAACTACATCATTGCATTATTTTTCTTTCAGTAGTTGCCCGAAAAGATCTCATCATTTTGCCCGAATTTTCACAAAAATTTTTGGTTGGGTGCTGCAGCCCCCATCTCCCCTCCCCCCCCCCGCCTCCTACGCCTATATATTTATGGGAAAGCTAAAAATAACTCCCAGTCCCTTTTTACAATGACAGTGCCCCAGGGAGCTACTCTGCGTAGCTTCTTCCTCCTACTATCAGCAAAAGCAACATAGGCCTAGCACAGTTTCTTCTACATAAGCGTATGGGACCATATCGGTTGGGGAGCACAAGGATTTTTGCCCTAATCTCTGAGCCCTTTAAGAAAAATTTGCCCGAATATATACAGATCTGCCCAAATTTTGGGGTTTTCTAAAATTAGGGAGAGGGGCAAGTACCCACTTCCCCCTTCTCATGTGCCTATCACCTTAGGGTATGTGCTTTTAGTTGAAAGTAAAATCATCACATTTTTTGTGAAAAGGGTAACTTATAACGAAATATTTACGTCTGTTTTAGTTTAGAGGGCAATCTGGAGATTCCTGAATTTTTATTGGTATTATTCATGTTCCAAAAGGAACAGCAAGGGCATTTTTCATTTTCAAGAGGGACCATTTTACCATTTATCGAAAAGTGAGGGGCACGTGCCAGCGTGTTCGTACACCCCTGCTCGAAACTGACAAGACAACAAAACAAAATTGGGTTTTTGTCCTTTTTTCTATAATTTTATTTGAGACTTTCATCTAATAACTAATATCTACACATATAGACCTCTAAAACACATTTTATACAAAAATAACACTTTTGAAAGCCTTGGGGACAAGATACATTTAAATTATCTTAAACTTTTAACAAATGCAGGCCATTGGCGGAGGAAAAGAGATAGCAATTGAATCATTGAGAATCCAGGTCTATATCTCGAGTCGAGAGGCTCGAATCCAAGTCTCAGACCAAAGCAAAATTCCGTTGCTAACATCACTGGAGTTTCTTTCAAAATTTCAGTTAAATTGCCAAGTTGGTTAACCACCAATGGTTGATCTAAATTGTTGAGTTCATTAGACACCCGTCGTGAAGTTGTAATTTGTAAGCCATAGGCTTCTCCCACATTCGTGGTCGCTTAGCGTATTAAAACAACTGCCCTTCAAGGCCTGAAATTGTAGTGACTTAGGCCAAGTACGAGTAGTGGAAATGTGATCAGAAGTCTTATTTCTTTGGATTACGGGTGGGAAGTCCCCTTTTCTTTTATATAGGTCTTATATTGCACTATTGAAGTAAAAATCAGCCTTTCATGATTTAGCTGGTCTCCAGTGACCCCACTCACCCGGCGCTCCAAACTAAATATTTGCCACATTTCATTCAAAGCGAAATATTGACCAGCAGTTTTACTCCGGGCATGAAGATTCTGGTGGTACGTTTTCAAGTAGTAGGATCTAAATTGCCAATTTTGATCGGCGTGTAGAACTCTGGGCCGAATGGCCTAAATCGTTTGTCTTTTATTTTTATTTTTTATTGTTTTGTTTTGTTTTATCTTATTTTCATTGTTAAGCAAACTGAGGTTCATTCTGTACAGAGTAAGGCTTCTCGGTTGGTCCACCATTTCAGTTCCCAGTTATTGCATGCCCTGGTAAAACCCATTTTTACAGCTGAATTTTCTGTGACGACGTTAAAGATGAATTTAACTGACAGCCCCTTCAAACAAAACCTCGAGTTTAAACCTGCGTAGCTGGCTACCGGTCCGTTTTTTAATTATAAGGTTAATGAGGTTAATTCTGAAGTACAGGGTAAACCTTCGCAGCTGTCCATCATTTCAATTCCCAGTTATTGCAATGCCCTGACACCCATCATTTTCACACCTGCATTTTCCGTGACAACGTTAAAGATGAATTCAACCAACAGCCCCTTCAAAAGAAAAAAACCCGCGTTTAAAACCTGCGTAGCTGGCTACCGGTCCGTTTTATTAATTATAGCGGAAGACTAAGCATAAGAAAGAAAGCAAGAACAGAACATGGACGAAGCATCTGGAAAAAAAATTAAGCATTGGCATTAACTTGATACACTGCGTTGTTCAAGGCAAATGTTTTGTGTGATAAGCTTAAAGGTCAAAAGCAGTTGCCCCAAACTTATTTTGAAACAATAGCTAAATGTCACAAATTTCTTCTTATTTCTCTTTCAAGTATCTTTAATAATATTTTAGGACATAAATATTGCATATTCAAGGTAAACCAAGCAGTTGTTCCTTGTAAATTTTATAATTGAGTGAGAAAAATACTGTCACATGATTCTCAAGAGCCATTCAAGAAATAGGATAGTCTAGTATGTAATTCTTTATTGGGGTGACTGCATTCTCTCTTTAACTGCAGGATATTCTCACTTTAGACTTTTGAAGGCAGAACTTAAATCTCTAGACTTAGATTTTTCTATCACGTCTGTCTGCCCTACATTGAGAGATCCGAAGCAAGATTGTGCCATCTCTTGTATGGCATAAAAACCTTCCACTGTTGAGGCCTTCGTGAGACTTGAAAAGAGTTTTCCCTTTTTTGAGTTTCATGCACAAAATATATATATTACTTCGTTTTTACAACAATGTGATTGCTTCATTATTTATTTTCGTTATTCTTTTTTATTCGTGGTTAAAGAAGAGACTTTTGACATCCATCCGAAGAAGTAAAAGCCAAATCCAGCTCCGAGTAAGACACTTATTGCGAGCCAAGCGTTATAAGTCATCACAATTAGCATTAAAGCATACGCCACTGACACTTGTACCACGTGACAACAAGTCTGGAAAAGATGACCCCAGCTTAGGAACGGTAAACTGAAAGAGAAATGAATGCAATGTAAGAAACATAAAAAAGTGAGGAACGTGAGACTTTCCTGAAACATTTAAGCAATTAATTCCTAACGTAGATCATGGAAGTACCTAGTACATCCATGCTTAGATCTGCATGCATCTATACCTCCCGGAGATGCTTCCTGTGGCTTTCCAAGAAGCCAATAGCAATGAGAGAAAACCCCGCCCACTCCGCACAGTATCATGAGGAAAAAATGAGCCGGGGTTAAAAGGTTTTCATAAGAAATACTCCAGCCAAATTTTCCAAGGATGTTAGGGCGGTCTAAATGCACCAATGTAGTTAATACATGTTACAGTGTTAGGCCTAACTCGGATACATGCCACGAAAAGGTTAGAGGCATCTTCCAGTGTCATTTCACAAGGGCCTTCAGGCGCGGTTCCAAGGGAGGGGGGCTTTCCCGGCCTCAGCCCCCCCCCCCTTTTCGCCACATCAACAACAACAAATACCCGAAAATTAGCATAATGTTAATTTAGGAGAATATTCAAGGGGGCTATCAGCCCCCCCCCCCCTTTCGAAATTTCTGGATCCGCGCCTGGCCTTATGAGAAAAAAATTCAAATTCATTACCTCCAAACTCAAGATAAAAATATGTTTCTTTGAAAATGAGTATCTTCCAAACGCTACATGCTATTGAAATGTTTTTACTTCCTAAAGCAGAAAACTTTTCTGCCTTTTTTGAAGTCATTGAATTTAGTCCCTAGCAAACCCCTTTAAATATCCCACACGTACGGAAGTGCTAGCTGCAGCAAGTTGCATCTAATGGTACTTTTCAAGTAATACAAGGGGAGCCTACAGACATGGGCGTCCGCAGGTTCGGTTAAAAAAAAAAAAACTCGAAGAAAAAAATAGCTAAACCTTCAAGACAAATTCTGTCAAAGTCGAAAATCTTGCACATTTTGCATCTAGGCTCCTTGAAAAAGGCAAAAACATTTCAAAGGGGAGGGACACCCCCTCCCCTTACACCTTCTCCCCCAGGCCAGCGACAATCGTACATTGATGTGACCCCTCCAAGTGGTTACTCCAGCTACGAGCCTGCTGATCTGATCAATTAAAAGTTTTGCCCCCCCCCCCCGAATTTTTTTTCTACGGACGCCCATGCCTACAGAGATTCTTTATCGACGTCACCACGTTACACCAAGTGTTCTGTAAGTGTTCGACATGGTGACCATAACGCCCATTATGCGTTAATCGAGACGGTGGTCCTGTTACGTAAACCTACGGGAAGAGTTCATCCTCCCAGGCATAGGAGGCTTGTACCAAAGGTCGAAAGGTATATTCAGACGACGAGCTAGGTGTTGTAAAGGACAAATGCTCCAACGCATCACTACTTAGCCCATTGCTTTAGTACATGACCTAGCGTCCACGTGTGTTTGTTTGCCCTCCATCACTTGGTTGCGTTAGGTTACATTTTGCACGCATGAAACCTCCCTATATACGCGGGCGTACGTCTAGCGTGAGCGATCTACCTATGCGCGCGTACCTGCACTGAAAACGGGGGTACACGCAACCGAACCCTATATGGGTGAAATATTCGACTGCCAACGTGGTAGAACACTAAGGAAGGGCACCCCTCACTTACTAAAATGAACTCCTTGTCCCTTGTCAGTTTTCTGTTGCACTTTTAACTAGCACACTGACTTGCGTAACTGTTTTATATAGCTGTAACAGACCGCCGAATTTTTAAATTTACTGTTTCCTTTTTATCAGCAACTTTCAAAGTCTAAGAAGTGTCACTACTAGCGATCCGCTGGAAAGTAAGTTAGCTAAAGTATTTTCAGTACGCGAAGTACCCACCGACCTATGGTGCACTTCGCTTAATATGCGAGAGTCGAGTCACTGCTTTTCTACATTCTACCTACAACAAAGTTAGCAAAACCAAATCAACAAGGCCCCGAAACCGTATGACGAGGCAAGTTTAGTGTTTAGGCCACTGTAAGAATTTATGGTGGTATGCCACCTTCAATAGCTTAATGTTCACTTCGCACCTATTATCATTTTCTTCTTCTTCTAAAATAGGAGACTTTTCTGTGGACTCTGATTTTTCCTTCGTTTCCTTGGCATCTGGTGTTTGGATGGCCCCCAGTCTAAGTCGAAAAACCTTCAACCCTTCAAAGAGAAGGGCTAATAAAAATACGACGACACAGGAGAAGAAAAGACCTGCAATGAGGAGAGAGAAGAGAGCTATTTCAAAATATAAATCACAAAGAAATGAGAACTTACGGCACAGTAAGGTATGTGCAGGGAGTTGCAAATGTGCATGGTAACTCTATGACTCCCGTGACAACCCTACTCAGCTGCCTTTAAACTTTTGATAAGGCCTGTTCAAACTTCATAAAAAAGACGTTCAATTGCAACCTTCCAGGGAACACGTTTAGCTCAAATAGTAAACAATGTTGTTTGTGACTATGACAGCTCAGGAGTGGATCAAAGGTGGGTCAGGGGTTCCAGGCCACAGCCCCACCCATTTCGCCAATTCTCTTTTGACACAATCCTATAAGCTGCACTACGGTACAAAGTTTGTATCATTGTCCACACTTTCAAATGCCAGAAAATTGCACATAGCCTAACAGTGTTTAATTTAAATGTTTTCTTGAAGGACCCCAGATACCCCCCCCCACGCGCACACCCTCGCCCAACCCGCCGAGGCATCGAGACTTCAAGCTATATCTCAGCGATAACGATGAAGCGTTTGCTGTACAAATTGGCAGCTAATTCCAGTAGCCTACGCGTTTACATAGCTTTATGATGCCAGCTTCCATTAAATGTATTTTTCCTGCCCCTCCCATCCATTCTTTCTCTTTTTTTCTGTTTTCCAAGAGTCGATTTGATGCGACACTCAGTTTTCCGACTGCCCGTGATGACCCCCTCCCCCAACAAGTGTGCTCGTACATGGGCCTGTAAGGTACATCACGGATTGTGTCCAGTACTGTCGTTCTCTGATTTCTTGAAGATTGTGTTCTATTTGACAAGAAAATACAATTAACTTGGCAAAATCAGAAACAAATGGGGGACCCACAGAAAGACGGGTAGTCACTTTTAATGGCTGATAGGCAGAAACTTGTTTCGGCTGTTAGCCGTTTTCGCATCATCATCTAAACTGACTGAATGTACCGAGATATCTGCTCAGTATTACAATAAGGTGGCCTGATCATAAATTGTTTTAAAGGGAATAAGCAATATCGCAGTTTGTAATAATGCTGGTAACTCGTCATATTGCATCACTCGTCAGTACGTTAAAGCTGTAGGTCTTGCACTTCGCACACAAACAAAACGCATGTACACTGCAGACAGGCACAGCTATAGATATATTTTCCAGCAGATTGGGAAGCTACAAGTCACAGAATTATTAATTCCCAGAACTTAAATATATGACCGTGTCTGTATTTTTACACTAAAAGGGTGGGTAGTCCATATTTTGTTCAGTTTATTCGCCGCGAGAACTAATTTCAAACAGATCCTTTACCGACAACTTAACACAGTTGTACTAAATCAGAGAGGAAAATTGGTCCACACAAAACAATGGACCGATGAAATGACTGAATATGGGTGTTGGTCTGGTCTAGTGGTTTTTGATGTCCAGATCACCCAAACGTTGGTCTGGACATAATCTGGCCTCTCGGGACCGACGAAATTTCGCACTCGGTTTGAGAGTAAGCCAAACCACCCTCACCGGGGTCTGTTCGATATTCATAAGGTTTTTTTATTCATATCGGTCAATGTTCATAAGGTTCTTTAGTCATAAGGTTCATTATTCATAAGGCTCGTTACTCATAATCGTAAAAAAAGTTTCGTTGTTCATAAGGTTCGTTATTCATAACAGAAAGAAAGGTTCATTATTCATAATAGGAAAAATGGTTCGATATTCATAATCGGAAAAGGGGTTCGTTATTCATAATCAGAAAAAGGTTCGTTGTTCACAATTGGAAAAGAGGTTAGATATTCATAATAGGAAAAAGAGTTCAATATTCATAATATGGGGGAAAAGGCGTTTTCCAGCTTTAAAGGCTTCCTGTATCTCGTGGAAGGGGGCACACCCTTAAAACTCGTAGGGATGATAGGCCAATATGTTGTCAACAACACGTTGACGGCGTTTTTCCTGTAACTGGCCTTTCAAAGAGACTAGTCGATTTGTGTGTGTGTGTGTGGGGGGGGGGGATTATGAACAGCAAACCTTATTCTCGATTATGAACAACAAACCCTTTTGCCGATTATGAATAGCGAACCTTTTATTCAATTATGAATAGAGAACCCTTTTTTATTATGAGTAATGAACCTTTTTTTGATTATGAACATTGAATCCTTTTCTCGATTATGAACAACGAACCTTATCCTCGATTATGACTAGCGAACCTTATGAATAATGAACCTTTTTTTATCATTTATTTTTATGAATAACAACCCTTACGAACAATGAACCTTATTTTTGCCGTTCATCATGCTATGAATAACGACCCTTATGAACAATGAACCTTATGAATAAAAAACCTTATGAATATCGGGATGCCCCCCTTTTCCCGGCGTAGCTTCTAGGTCACCAGAGACCGACTCGAACTGCAGAACCAAAGCTTGCTAGAACGAAAAGTTTAGGATCTACTTGATAGGATATTCTTCACGATGTACAAATAAAAAACAACACAGAAAAGGGAAACAAAAATAATTTGGAAAATTGTAGTTGACGTCTTAAGGAGCCCAATTCGGCACACGAAGATCTGAACCCACGTTTTGGTATATGAGTAAATGTTGGAGAATGGTAATCTGTGTAATGAACAAAGGCCACCTATGGAATCGTCGGATGTTTCGGTTTTCCTCGGTTTTTTTTTTTAAACGGACAAACCACCCGGCACCAACATGTCGTGGGTCGGTAGGTCAGATCGCCCAACCTCCGGTCTAAGATCGCCAAGACCACCTAATACCGATGTCGGTTTCTGGTAGTCTCTGTCTGATCCCGGTTTAGAGCGGCCTATGCACACCTTTATACTCTGAAGTGAAGTGACTTGATTTTAAGGGTTTACGTAATAGCATTACATAACATTACAGTATTTGATTATTTTAGTTGACCTTATGCACTGACGTCACGTGACGTACTGTAAAGAATGAAACACACGGCACGCGTGACGTAGACTTCGCACGTGTACTTAGTAGACTTACGTGCGTATCCGACCGGTACACAAATCAGTTGTCTGTTCAATTAAACAATGTGTAAACAAATTGTCTGTTCCAATAGAAACGAACTTGGGTTTCGGAATTGATTCTGAGTCCGTACTCTGACTTTAGCCAAGTTGTTCTGACTTAGTTACTTAAGAATATTTAAGTCCATTGGCATGTTCCTGTCATCATTTTATCTTCAGTCATAATAGAAACCATCCTTACCTGAAACCGTTTCAACTTTCCAGAATTCAAATAAAATAGTCGTCTCGACTTCGAATCTGAAAAACATGTCCTGTAAATTAAAAGGAGTGAGGAAACAATTTAATTAATATAAACAAAATATGACCTGGTTTCTACATAGCTGTATAAGAGGCGTATACTAGGGTGAGGAGATGCACCCGTCTAAGGTTTTAAAAAGGTAAATTTGTCCCCTAGTCTAAAGCAAAAAAATTCAAATAACAGCCGTGTAGGCCTAATTTATTTTCTCACTGATAAACAGACCCTGATAAAAAGTCACTTATTCTCAATTACTTCTCCTCATTAGGGTCGAGTTGCAATATCCCTGCTCCTAGGTAGGAGATACATCTGTCCTAGAAGCCACTCAAAGTTGTGTACATCCTCTGCCCACTGCTCTCCCCCAACCCCCCCCCCCCCCCGAAAAAACAGAAAATTCGGAAGATAACCACCAATTTCTCTCTTCAAGAAATAAAACTACTCTCCTTTCGGCAGCTCCGTGACATTTATAAGGAGAATGAAGATATGTGGTATAGAAACATGGAATCGTTTTGAGATTAGGGCCAAAAATGGGCTTAAAATTACTGTATGTCGAAAAGTTTTGCTAACTTATCTCTTTTTCAAAGGTATAACCTGATGTCATAGCCTTTTTTCCAAACAGCAGTTACAATGGATTGTGGGATAGCGTTTTGGTTTACATCATTTTTGGCCACAGTAAATTGCCATTGACAAAATTGGTGCACACTAAAACTCTGTCCCATAATCCTCTGTAATTGCTATTTGGAAAAAGGTCTATTTACAGGATAACCACATGTTCCTTGTCCCCGATCGGGAAACTGCTTCTCACCAATTGTGGGTTCCGCTATTGCTCATTAATGTAACTCTTTTTTCCCTTGTGCTATAAAGTGTGTCATTAAAGAGTGGTTTCAATAGACTATGCATTGACGTCACGCGACGTCATTTTGTAGGCAAAACAATAAAGCACACTGCACGCACGACGTAGACTTCACAAGGTCCCAATTTATATTTCAAATTTAAGCCAGTGACATTATAATTGAGTTTTGCCATTTTATCTTCGAACGAAAGTTTCTGACTCGAAATATACCCAAAGTAAACCTAAAGATATACCTCACACATACACTTCAAATATTGTACCCCATTGTCTCCATCTTTTCAAAAGTTCTGACTACACCAGTGTTCATAGAGCAGGGGTCTCCAAACGTTTTTGCTTGGTGGCTCAAACTTTCTACTCCGGAATTTTGGTGGCCCTCGAATTGACCAGTAGATGGGTTGGCAATTATTTTTTCTCTCTCCTGAATCTTTTTTGCGACCCTCCGAAATATTTTCGCGACCCTCAAAAGGGCCGTGACCCCAGTTTGCCGAACCCTGTTATAGAGCACAGTTGGCCCTTAATGATATTCTGTTCCCATCAAGGTAGCACACCACTAATTCAAGGGGAATCCCCGCGGACGATGTTACCCTACGAATTTAACACCGTAGAAAAAAACTATTGGGGGACAGTTTAGACAATGAAGTGATGTGTTCAATTTGTGATGTGTATGTGATATAGGAAAGGAATTGAAGTACTGAACTGCAGTAGTAAAGAAAATTGAAGGTATTCCAGGCACTTTTTTGCAATATATCCTTCCGCGATGCAAAATGGTATTTTGAATAAAGTAAAGAAACAGGAACCACCATTCTATTATACAATCTCTCCTAGCTCAAAATCTCAACCGTCTTGGTGCACAAATTTGAAATTAATGTGAAAGGCCTACTCGTGGGCTTTCATATGAGGGGTAGCTTGTGCCCGTTGAAAACTTCTACAAGGGTCCAGGGGGCACGAAACGAACCAAAATTAGTGTGTAAGCCAATGAAGGAATAATTAGTGGTGTGCTACCTCAAGACTTTGAACATCCGATTTTGATAGCAAACGAATAGACGAGTTGGGAAATTCGGTACTTCCCGTCAGGTCACAAGGTCAAGTGTACCATGACAACGGTAATGTATGTAGCTCTGCGTGCTCAGCATGCAACACCCGCGCTGGGACACTGTAAGCGTGGTACACTTCACCTTTGACCCATTCCCATATTGCATTGCGTGGAAACATTTCCCAACTCGTCTATTGAGTGGGAGGAAAGCGGGAGTACCCGGAGAAAAAACCCCACAGTCAACAATGGAATACTAACTGTATGTAAAGTTGCCTGTAATTACCCCGGAATGCTGCAAATCTTTTTGATCAGTGGTAAACTTCATTTCTGCACAGGGAGTGGTAGTTACTTTGTTCAGAGTCAAGTGTTTTTAGAGCACCTTTCACAACTCCAATAAAGGCTTTAATATGACGTAAGAGGGTTTCCTGTCATGCTGGCCGTCACTGCTTATGCTTGGAAGGTGTACGCGCATACAACAGGGGCATACATTCAATTGTGTCAGCTTGACTGTCAAAATTTACATCAAACAGAACTAAGCGATACGCATATTTGCCCATAGAATTTGGGTTTAAAATTCAACCAATGAAATCACTAAGGAGTCCAACATGTATGTGAGTGATTCCGTAAATACAGGAGCTAATTTGTGACACTTGGGTAAACTTCCAATTCCAGAATTAAAGGAGAGTATTGAGTTTGTTTTACAGAAAATCTTCATATTTTTAAAACCAATATTTATAGCAGGGCGTCGATCCGGGGGGGGGGGGGGGCCGGGTGGGCAATTGCCCCTTCAAAGACAAATATTGGGGAGGCAAACATATCGTTCCCCCCCCCTTCAATAATTCAGGCAGAGTAAAAAAGTAAAAAAATATAATATCGTTATTATTGTGGTGTTGACTACAGATGACTTTAGGGCAGGTTTTCTCTACTAGCTGCGCGCCCGCCACTGGTAACGCGCGGCACCATTTCAGATGGCGAGGGTCGTACCGGCTGGCTACATGACAAATGGAACGAGCGGCGGAACGTACACTATTATTCAGACATTCACACTCTCAACCTGTCAATTGGGTGCACTTACCGGTGTCCCGGTAGCTAAAGTTACTGTAGGTATCAGGTGGGGAAGCCCCTGTAATGCAAGCCTCACAGTTGCAAGCTTCACTACAGCGACGGTACACGAAAATGTATCTATACGAAACGCTACCGTATGTAATTTATTGTGAGCGTTGTGATCAGGCACGTAGTCACGGGGAGAACGTGTCCCCAGAAATTTTTCAATAAAAGGTCTTGCACTGAAGGAGGAGAAAATTATTACGAGACCAGCCTTTTTGGAATACAAATATAGGGAAAATGGAAAAAAAGAGCACCATTTTGCATCTAGAGTCCTTAAATAGGCAAAACATTTTCCCCGGTGTCCCCCTCTTTAAAGGCCGGTTCATACTTCCAAATTTCTCGCGCGATAAAGCGATCAATAACCATATATGGTCAAAATATCTTTGCCGCCAGTTCGATTCACGGTCATCGCTTGGAGTTGAACATTGTTCAACTTTTCTCGCAAGCTCTCGAGATATCGCGAAGGAAACGGCTTCTGATTGGCTGCTTGGTAGGTGAACGACCTTTTGAAACGAGCTTACGATCCTACTCGACAACAATGGCGGACCTTTTCAGATACCGGCTCATTACATGTATTCGGGTTCCGTGCGACTACCGGCGGCCTGATTTTGACAGTAGGAGTTGTCGGAATGGAGGGAAACAGTTATTGCTTCCCACGATTAAGACATAAAGGTTAGTAAGGCAGGATTTTCTTGTATTCCCTAAAATTATCACGGTAATCAATAGTGTACTTTGTCGTAGAGCCGATCAAACCGCATACACATATGTACTGTACTTGGCCTTTACATAGGCAGGTACTGGAGACTGTGCATTGCATGGCAGTACTGCGAAAGTTGAGCTATGCGAGAAAACTGAAGTATGAATCAATTTTACATCGGCATATCGAGACCCAGCTAACATCATTAAACAGAGCTTTATAGCGCTGTTATGAAGTATGAACCGGCCTTTAGACCCTTCCCCAGGCCGGCGAAAATCCAACATCGATGTGCCCCCTCCCAAATTGGTTGTTCTGGCTACGGGCCTAATCGTGATAAATTCGAAATAGCCAAATTACTCCCACAGGACGAAAGGTCACCAGGTGGGATGGTGGCACTCCTTGAATTTTAATTCAATCAAGTGGCACTTCACTGAAAATAGTTGAGAATGCCAGCTTAAGGGCTTCGAGAAAAAGCCAGTTTGAGCCTATTAAAGGCAATAGGCAGTCGCCCCAAAATTTTCTTTGAAAAATCGGCAAACTCTTGCAGATCTCTTCTTATTGCATTACAAGCACCTCTGAAGATGTTTTGAACATAACTATTACAAACAATAGGTAAAGCAAGGAGAAATTCTCCTTGAATTTCACAATTTACCAACAAAAATATTGTCACATGATCAAAATAGGCCAATCATGAACGAGAGTGACAGGATACACTCACTCTGATTGGGGTGACTGCATACTGCCTTTAAAGTATTAATGTGAATCTCCCATCTAACCCTTTCAACAAAATGCATATCCCCATATTACATATGCTATTTTTTCAACACTTCAGATAACTATTGATACATTTTCTATTGAAATTCTATTTCTATTGAAATTTCTTTGCTTTTGTTAAGGGGGACTGGTCGCACAAGCTTCACTTCCTCAGTCCTCCTCCACCACCTTGTGTAAATGTTGTATATGTTGTACCGGTATATTAACCGTGGAAATAAACCAAACCAAACCAAACCAAATTAGGTTTGTCGGAAATTTTTGCCCCCAAATTTGCCCCCAATCGCCAAACCCGATCTACGCCCCTGATTTATACGTAAAGAATGATAGATAATTCAAAATAAGGCAGTCCAGTAGCTTTCTCTCCATGAAGTAAGGTTCTCATAGAAGAAAATTCAGTTATTGGCTGTTCAAGAATAATTTGTTGGCCCAAACTTTCAAAAATTCAAATGATGCAACTTCCGTAATCTTCGAAATGCCAAATATTTGAAGAGAAATATCTATTGCTGGAGTTTATTTGTGAAACTGAATGGTTTGATAATGATTGTAACTATTTACGTTGTATGCCATTTTAGTGCATTTTAAGCACAATATTTCCCCTTTAAAGATTTACATGATTTTATTTTAGATTACGTATGGCTATACTTTTCAAGAGTCAATTTCATACCATGGCTGACCCTTTAATTTAGTTGACTCTATGTGACGATTCACTTGTTAAATTGTGAACCAATAATTGTTTCCTGGGTAACATTAATGAAACTTCCATTTTTGTGGACTCGACTGGAATCGGTTCCGACTTCGAGTCCAGCTGAACCTATTCCGGACCAATTCCGATTCCGCGACCTCCCATTCCGGGCCACTTCCGAGTCTGGCGAAAAACGGACTCGAGTCCGGAATCGAGTCCGAGTCTTGACTTGGATGTTACAGCCCTGATAAATGGTGATAATTTACTATTTTGACCATTAGCGACTTGCCATAGTGGCAAAGGGGCACTTGCCCCCCCAAAAAGTTTGCAAAGCATGGTCTTCAATTTTACAAAAAATAATAATAAATAAATAAAACATGTAATTCGAGACGGGTTAGGCCCTCCCTTTTCGTTGACTCGGTTTAAAATTAAAGAAGTGAATAACTTTCCAATGCAATGCGAAGGTTAACATTAAAGGCAATAGGCAGTCGCCCCAAAATTTTCTTTGAAAAATCAGCAAACTCTTGCAAATCTCCTCTTATTGCATTACAAGCATCTTTGAAGATGTTTCGAACATAATTATTACAAACAATAGGTAAAGCAAGGAGAAATTCTCTTTGAATGTTACAATTCACCAACAAAAATATTGTCACATGATCAAAATAGGCCAATCATGAACTAGAGTGACAGGATACACTCACTCTGATTGGGGTGACTGCCTACTGCCTTTAATAAAGTGCTTTCAAAGCGACATTTTTTGGGGCGCTTCGCGCGCGTTTTCTTAGTTGCTTGTTTGCTACTATATATACTTCAGACATCACAAATGGACCTACCATTAGTGCGAGCTAAGGTAATCAAAACAAATGATCACGTTGTGATATTTGTAATCTGATTAGCTTAGGCATCATAATGTCATTTACAGAGGGTAACGGTAATGCTGGAGTTAAATGCCCATAATTTTGCAGACACTTCAGAGCTTTAGGGGTTATTAGATACACAACCCATTATCCGTGTTGATATATCATCTACGACTAAAAGCAGTTTTGCCCGGGTGTCACCTGGCCAGATTAGCATAGGTATCTGTCTACAAAAAGTTGTAACGGGCATGTAGCCTTAACGTATTGTGTTTCCCATAGAAGGAGAGGTTTCCCTTCCCTTGTCCACACTGACAGCGCCGTTCGGGCCCACGAGCGGTCTTATGACTGTTAAATGACATGTTATAAGCAAAAGGTTCTCCACCTCTGTGTTAAAGTATACCGTTTCAGTGATTTTCAATAAACACACCAAACAGTCAATCTAAGCTCAGTGTAGTGAGACTTTTTGGCCTAACCATTCTGAATTCCCCTCCCTCTTTAAAAAAATCGTTTCGGAACGGTACTGAGATCCAAATAGTGCTATCAGTTTTCAAGTGTCCTCATGCTCGAAATTTTTGTTAGTTTAAGAAAACAATCCCGAAAACCAACGGCTTCTTGGCAAAGCTGAAACATATTGTGACTCAATGAAAGAAACAACAAAATATTTAAAGGTGGGGCTCATTTTATACAAATGGATCAAGCCGCTTTGCCCTTTTCACCTGCCTCTTACTCCCCCTATGGAGTCAGTTCATGACTGCCTGCCTGAAATGGTTTTTGAAAAGCTCTTGAAAACTACATGGGGCATCGCTGAAATACCTAATAATACCCATACTCCTATTGTACTGTCTGGAGCTGACCATTAATATAGCCGGGGGGGGGGGGGGTCGTACGAATCTCACTGAATACGGACTTGAGTTTGCCCCCCCCCCAAACAAAATTTCTTAGAGCCACCCATGATTTTGACTAATATGTTAGTCTTGAATTTCGAAGTTATCCAGTTATGACATACTGACTTAAACGAAAAAGTTATTTAACCAATGCGCCGTGCAATGATAAATTCTTTAAAATCTTAAGTCACTTACCTTCATTCTACTGGGAAATAACGTGGACTGAAGGCCTTTTTAAGTTAGTTGCCCCCAATGAATCTGCTCTTATAATTTCTTTATAATACCTACATATATAATAGTACAGGGATGCGTTGCACCCTTGCATTTCATTATCCATATAGGCCTACCAGTGTATCAATTTTAAACCTTCACGAGCTCTAGAAACTACCAGCATATATCTCGTATCGCTATAAAGCACAAGCTATCGACAGATCTCTCGTTCAGCATGCACAAGAATATGATAAATCTGTACAAAATGTATACAATAGCAATATATTAAAAGAGACTAGTAGATTATGTTTCAGTAAAACATTACCGGTATACTTTTGATGTTGGAATATATTAAATCCGTGAAAGAATTGTCACGTGACCATATGGATTTGTGCATTCAAGTAAAATTTAAAAAAATGTTGTTTAAAAGGATACTGTCTGACGCATTTAAAGGTAGAGACCCCTTGGAATGTTGCACAAAAGACTAAAAGGGTATGTTCAAGACAGGCTCAAAGGGGGAGGCACCCCTAGAAAATTTTCCCCAGTAGAAAATTCAAAATTACCATTGCCTTAATGCATTTTTAGTATATTTCGTCCCCTTAGGAAATATTTTACCCCTTGAAGCTAATTTTTTTCCTCCTCCTCAGTACCTTGTCTGGCTACGGGACTGGTTCTAGGACATCAAAAGCTTCTCAAATGTATAGGAGGACATGACCTTGAAAGCCCCCCCCCCCTCCCCGCCTCTTACGCCTATGCCCATGATGGTGCCACATATGCTACCTTAGAAGTAAAATTTGTGTTAAAAAAATTAAATATTTAGGAACTACAAAGAAAAAAAAATCGGCATCATTGAGGGAGGCATGGCCCAATGCCCCCCCCCCTTAATACACCACTGATAATCATAAGGTTAACCATTAAAAACACACTGTTGAATTAGTACCGAATATATAGGTGCTGGCCACACCACTGCCTAAAAGATTTCAATAACATCATTAGACGGAAGAGAAAAACCATTAACACAACGCCTTGAACTTGTATCTTTACGCCCCCCTATATTTTGCCTGATTTTCGAAATATGTCCCACAAAGAACGTATTTCTCCAACACCTATGCGACTTATGGCAAGTCTATTAAGATATTACTGGCTCACTACGTTCGTCCAGTTCAACAGTTTTATACCATTCTTTTCAATGTACTTTTTTGTATTTTCCAAGTACAAAAATCCGAGTCCATTTCGAAAATGATTTCAGCTACATGTGTAGATAATTATATTTTTAATTTTGATACTGAAAGGCACTCGGCATCTTTGTAAGGAGAGCAAAAAAGAAAAAAAGTTCAGCCCTTTAGTGAATATATAAGGTGTGCAGAGATACCCCTCCCCCCCCCAAATGTTACCATATATACCGAGACCACCTGAACCGAAGTTGGTCTTTAGTGGTCTCGATGATCTCAGACCCATGGTAGGGTCAGCTGAAAGTCCATCAGACCAAACGTCACTTTGGTCTCGGGAGGTGGGCCCTACTAAAAACCGCCTATTCAGTTGGTTAAAGTTAATACCTTATTGCGAAAATGTTACCATCCCCCGCCATACCAGTACGAATATCTAGTAGATTATAATTCCTGTCTGCCTGTGTACATGAGTATGCCCTGCAAAGGTTCACATGAATCTCCCATTAACTTTTCCTTTATATTTTGTGATATTTTAATATGTGTATCTTAGAAAAAATCCTATCACAAGGTACTGTCGTTGAACCACGGACTTCCCATATACATGGACAGAGGATAACTTGCACAATACGGTCGCCACCGTTCGAACAAATTTAGGCGTACCAAGATGGCCACCGGGTTGCCACCATTTGTCCAATTTGACGATGAATCTGCAACATTTTAGACAAATATAAACATGAATGGAAGAACAATATCACAGTCCTTCATCCTTCAACCTATTTGTTGAATTTGACCTGAGCTTGCATTCTTTCTAAAATATTTCAAGTTTCTCTTACAATCTGTCGCTAATGAGCCACTTGAGCAAGTCCAAACTTTTACACACAAGGCTACAACAGGCAGCCATATTGGTAAGCAGACTCGTGTACGTATGGTGGCGACAATTTACGCATAGGACGTTAGTGCAGTATGCTCTGTCCATATATATAAGAAGTCCCTGCGTTGAACCGTGTTTCTTTCTTTTATTTTATTCGGGTTGGGCTGGGGTGGTCTAAGTCGAGAGAGCTGGCGGTTTGGGTGGTTGGCCTACCTTTAAGCTGTCGGCGGTTTGGTCTAGGGTGGTCATAAGAACCTTGATCGTCCTCGAGTGGTCTCGGTCATATCCAGACCATCGATTAGATGGTCTAGACATCAAAAACTAGAACAACGCACACATTCAGTGCGCTTGCGATGTCAGAATTTGTCACTTGAACTTGTTGTAAGTCGTTGTTTATGGGCCAATTGTAAGCCCTGATATCTAGGAACGAAACCATCTTGAGAAAGACTATGCTTAGATGTATTATTTGATCAAGATGCTGTCCCTCATTCTTATGATAATTAGGGAATAAAGTCAATGGTGCCCATGTCTCTACATCAGATTCGAACAGGCTATGACGTCACGCATATGGGCTGAGAGACCCGAGGCGAAGCCGAGGGTCTCTGCCTATATGCGTGACGTCATAGCCTGTTCGAATCTGATGTAGAGACATGGGCACCATGACTTTATTCCCATTCATAAATACTTTAATTTCGAGACGTTTAAAAGTGGAAAAGCTTGCTTTTTAACGATTTACCATTGATCATGAATTATTCTCCCAAACACCAAATTTTCGTAGAGTGCACATAAGACTGCGTATAAGCTGCCTGCTAAACTACGAGCTATGTAATATGTAGGCTATATAACTACTAGCTAGCTAGCTGCACGCTATAGCTTTGTCGTTTGTAAACACATGGCCATACTTTGTGACGTCTCTTTTCGAATGTGGATTTTTTGGAATATTTTGAGCGAGGTCATATTTGAAACGATTTCTCTGTTTGAATTGGAAATGTACTCCGCCTTGACAGTTCCATTAAAACTACATTTGGAGGACTTACTAGCGTAAAAATATGTGGTTTTTGCGATATTGCCCACCGTGACGTTCAACACACTAACGTGCTGCTACGTTGTTGAAAACAAATAACGTTAGGCCAACGTTTGTCCCATAGAGCAGGATATATCCTGCTCTATGGTTTGTCCTAGCCTTAACCTAGGCCTAGGGTAATAACTTGTTGTTACGCTGTTTTCGAACGGTGAGTCAGTTCGAATTAGACTCGTACTAGACGAATTGTCTCCTTGCCCGAGTGTCATTTGCAAGCAATTTCAGTCCATCTTGCGATTTTGTGATACAAAGGAGACTTTTTAAATGTGATCTAAAACTGTTTACATCTGTGCACTGACAATATTGATATTGTTTCGGATCAAAGTAAAACCAGCTTGCTTAGCCAGAACAGTTATCATGTGCTAGGGCCTCACGTTAGTTGCTTGACTTGTGCTGTAAGTTAACGTTAGACGTAACGTTAGTGGTTGGAAATGTCTTCGCAGAGAGCTTGTTCTTTACGAATGGAACTTAAACCAGACAGATTTCTTTACTGACGTTGAGCTTTTCTTACAAAAAGAATGTAGGATACCGCAATTTGGATAAGGTTTGTTGATGCAGTATTTTGTCATTAGGCCTGGGCATACTGGACAGTAGCCCCTGGCCATCTTTTCCATAGCATATATTCTATTCTTCGATTGAAAATCCCCTTGATGATTTGGAGCTATATTTCTTTGAAATATAGTGCACAGAATACGTGGGGCCAACGCTATCTTTCTGGAATATGAAAGATGAGTTTTAAGGTTAGTGAGTGCTCATCACTCATTTTACAACTGTATTTATATTATTACCCATCCCAGATAAAGGTCTATTACTGAGGTAAGAAATGCTGTATAATTTCTTCTTATCGGCGATGTACCAAAATCAAGCGGACGCACGATAGTTTGACACGCTTTTAAAGCTAACGTTAGAGCCTAGGCCTGTAAAACACCTTACTCAGGGTGAAATCACTTTAATTTCTCTGAAAAGGCCTGAAATATCGTTTGTAGCCTAGAAGCTGATTATTTGTTTGGATGTGCGACATCATGCTGTCAACCAAAATATATTATTTATAATTTGGACAGTCACTGAAAAAAATTACAGTTGAAGGCCCAGGCCTACCTAGCCTATACAAACAAACTGTTTACTGTAGTGTTAGAGCTGTGTTTACAGTCATGTTGATCAAAAAGTTGCTCTCCATACACGCTATGTCTCTTCACTGGATTAGAACATGGGTAACTGACCAATCACAAGCCAGCATTCTCAAAAAGTATTTATGAATTATGATTACAACATTGACACGTGATTGTTTTTATCTCATCGCTCCGTGAGGAGGATGAGATATTGTAGTCACTTGACCTGTTGGGCTACATTCGGCAATGCCAGCAGAAATAACAACGGTTGCCATGGTAACAGTTACTAGTCTAAAGTCCTAACCCATGGTGGGGTACCCCAGGGTGACCAAAAGTCCATAACGAAGGGAGGGGTCAAAACGTGTCCGTGTGTGTGTGTGTGGGAGGGTGAGTGTGTGCGTGTGTTTGTATGGGTGTGTGTGCGTGTGTGTGTGTGTCCAATTTTGTTTTCTTAATATCTCCAAAACGGTAAAGCCGATTTTCTTCAAATTTGGTGGGAAGGTGCCCTAGGTGGAACCCCAGGTCTGCATTGACTCCCGGAAGTAAAGGTCAAAGGTCAGAGGTCAAAGGTCAAATTATGTGAAAATCACTCTTTTTATAATAACTCCAAGAAAAAACATCCCATTAACATGAAACTTCACACATATAATAAGAGTGTCTGGCACTACGAAAATATATGGTTGCCATGGCAACCAAGGTCAAAAGTCACGTCATATTAACATTTTAAGCAAAAAAGTGTTCCATGAACTCCTCCTTGTGGGCTAGACCGATTCTTTTGAAATTTGGTGGGTAGGTACCCCAGAGTGTAAACTTGTGTCTCCGTGACTTTCAGCAGAAAAGGTCAAAGGTCAGAGGTCAAATTCAATTTTTGGGAAAATTCACAGTTTTTTAGTATTTTTAGTATAATTCCAGAAGGAAACATTCCACGTACATGAAACTTTGTACATATGATGAACGTGCCTAATACCACCAGAATATATGGTTGCCATGGCAACCAAGGTCAAAAATCAATTTTTGTGAGAAATCACATTTTTTTAGTATTTTTAGTATAATTCCAGAAGGAAACATTCCACGAACATGAAACTTTGCACATATGATGAACGTACCTAATAGAGCTTATGCACCTACGTCACGTTTCTCTATTTTTCCATCCAAGCGTACATTGTGCAACAATTGTTACTAAGGTGCTATCGTGAGCGCGTATCTTTAACACACCTACTACGTATGGCAGTTCCATCCAGTAAGCCAAATTGAAACGCGCTGACGTCACGTGCATAAGCTCTATACCACCAGAATATATGGTTGCCATGGCAACCAAGGTCAAAGATCAATTTTTATGAGAAATCACATTTTTTTTAGTTTTTTTAGTATAATTCCAGGAGGGAATATTCCACGTACATTAAACTTCGCACATATGATGAACTTGCCTAATTCGACCATACTATATGGTTGCCATGGCGACCGGGATCAAAGGTCACGTGAAATAAGGTCAAAGGTCAATTTTTGTGAAAATCACATTTTTTTAGTATAATTCCAGAAGGAAACATTTCACATACGCAAAACTTCACACATATGATGAACATGTCTAATGCTACCAAAAATGTATGGTTGCCATGGCAACCAAGGTCAAAGATCAATTTTTGTGAGAAATCACATTTTCGTACTTTTTTAGTATAATTCAAGAAGGAAACATTCCACATACATGAAACTTTACACATATGATGAACCTGTCTAATACTACCATAATATATGGTTGCCATGGCGACCGGGATCAAAGGTCATGTGAAATAAGGTCAAAGGTCAATTTTTGTGAAAAATCACATTTTTTTTAGTATTTTAAGTATAACTCCAGAAGAAAATATTCCACATACATGAAATTTCGCACATATGATGAATGTGCCTTCCGCATATCATATTGTGTGCACAGATTTACTGTAAAGCGCACTGAATTCGTCCTTTTTGCACAACAAAAGGGCGCGTGGAGATGCAAATATCAGGGCGGCAGTGCGGATTTGACATACGCGCCTTTCTATTCGGTGATGTGCGTATAATAGGCACGTATTACGGAAAACGTCATTGTTAGAACAATGCAGCTTGCGTAAGCATTGTATACGCGCAGAAATTAGTTGGCCTGCCTTTTTACCTAGAATACTTCACACGTACTTCTGCGTTATCATCGACGAACGCGCTGGTAGTTGCTTTCACTTTGTGAGCGCGTGAAAAATTAAAGGCCGATATTACAGTGAGTAATTTGAAGATACCATAGAAACTGACATACATATGGATAGACTATGAGCTTCAATTCAAACCACTCATTGTGCGTTCATATTCAAGTGCACTTATTCAGAGACCGGGGAGCCAATTTTGAAGTGCGGGTGTTAATAATCGAAGCCGCCCAATATGTTCAATAAAATAAATGCAGTTTACTGCGACCCAAAATACCCACGGCAGAAAAAGTGTGGGGGCTAAAGCCGTCTCAGCGGTCCCTGCAGTTATGTGTAGGCCTTATGCCACAAGGAAGAGAGAAAGTTCTTCCTGTGAGTTATATGGCTTAATGCGTGTGCTAGCGATGAGATAAGCAACTCCGTGGATTGCCCTCTTGTTTATACTTTTTTACTCTTCATCAATTGCAGTATCTAAGCTACTTTCACAGCCGATCCTCATGGCTTGTACAGTAATTACTGATCTGTGTTATAATTTGTTAGCATGCGCTATGAGAATTGCCTCACCCATTTACTGTACATGCTGAGAATTGCCTTGTGATTTTTATAGCCTGTGTCTTTGGTGCTACGATGCTAGTAGCATATCACAGTAATTACTGGAAATGGTCTTCCACCATGTACAGTAATTACTTTACATGGTATGAGAATTGCGTGACTTTCAAAATATTCTTTATTTTTTATTTTTTACTTACGTCCATCATCATCATAGGCATCATCATCATCATCGGCGTCACCATCATCATCATTATCCAAAAGGTACTCTCTGGAGCGGTGGAGGATGACGGTAGATATTAACAGGGCAGTCGGTTGGGAGAAATCGTTGATCACAGGATGATTATCTTGTTCTCAAAATTTTAAAGTTCTAAACCCAAACAATATGTTACAGGTCGGAATCTGATGTTCTACTGCATATACAGAATCCTCAAGGAAAAAGAGAAGAACCCTCTGCTTGTAAAATGAACGCAGATATGAGGCCTGCCAGTTGTCATTCCGAAAAAAGTGGTGGCTACACCTCTAAAGAGAATTGGCGCCGACGGCTTGGAGCTGTTCACTAAGGTCCTGATGCTACTACACGTAAAAAGATGCACCTTCAAACTGCCTACCCTTAAGTTTGCGAACACGTATTAGCAAACAGTTAAAGCACTTGTTCAAACAACTTTAGTGAATACAGCCTTGCTATATGACTTTTGGACCCAACACACACTAAAGTTAGCACACAAGTTAGCAACTATGCCTAACACACTTCATGGGATAGCTATCGAAATTGTACGTATACCGTGAACAGTGTGGATCTCACATGCTAGATAATTACAGAATTAAATTGTTTGAACAAAGTTTTATGAAGTAGTGGTATGGATTATCTACAGAGAATTATTGTTTGTTTTATGTTCTCTCGAAGGGAAAGTTGTTACGTTAAAAATGGATGGAAGTTCATTAATGTGGGTGACTGAAATTAACGGAGGAGTAGTATGTTATTGATATCACGGAACATTTATTGAGTAGGCACGCAGTATGGTACCGTTACATACACAGAAAAGAAGAAGTCGTGGGCTGTATACTTTCAAAGCAATGATCAACTTAAATTAAACGGGCATATCTTATTTTGAAATATCATAAGGCCTAGGCTATGTTAACATTTCAACACTAGTCTTATTTCCCTTCCTTGTAGGCATGTCTCCATTATCAAATTACATTCAACTAAGTTAAGCAAGGAGTTACGTTACATGACCTTATTAATTTAGTAGTATAAATATCACTGTCACATGAACAAGAAAAAACTAGTCCACATATGTATAGAATACAGGTGATGCTTATTTCTATCGGGGCGACTGCCCGAGTGCCCTTTGTCCTCTATGATGTCCTACCTTCTTCACAACAAATTAATTGAATGCCTAGGTGAAACAGAAGACAAATTACGTTCAACACGTTGTTCATCTAGCATACATTAACGAGTTTTTCTGTATCAAACATTTATTAAAAAATTACAGTCACACAGATTATCTCAAATTATCTTATCTTGTCGATTGAAAGACTCTAAACATAACTAGGAGTTCAGATGATTACACCTGTAGCAAATGCACCGTGAAACTGATAAAAAAGAAACTCAGCTGTCTGTTCTCCCACGCATGCGTTGTTTACCGTGCTTCCATCATAGGGCAAAGTAAAAGTTACATGATTTTCAGGGGAGGGTAAATTGCCACTTGCAGGTTTGGAGTTGTTTCTTACATAAATTCTAAACTTAAAATCTGCCCAAGCTAACAAAGGATCATTTATTGAGACGATTTGCTCCAAGAGGAGAATCGCCATTCGTCTGCAGGGAGGTGATAAATACGTATACAGTACTTTATGTACAGTATGTAAAGCTGACTGAATGAAACGAATACTAAGAGCGGAGCAGCAAACCCTAGATACAGATGGACATAGGGCTACTATGGGCGATTGGCTGGGGGATGCAGCCCCCATTAGGCCAGATAGTTGGCTATGTTCGGGCAAACTATGCTATTTTACGGACAAATATAGGTGCTTGAAATTTAAGGAAAAGTGATCAGCGCCCCTCCCCCTGATCCCACAAAGGAACCTCTACATACTGTGAAGTAATGATAGCCGATACGAGTATGCTTAGCAAAGTCACTTTTCATACTGGCATCACGAACCCGCCATCATTTTGCAAACGTTATATTCTCGAATAACTCTGTAGTGTCCCTTGTGGAAATCCAGAAAGAATAAAGGTATATAAATATACAACTAAAGTTAAGGTACCACACCATTAGTAGCTCAATTTTCCTTTGCTTCGAAGAATAGCCTAAATGATGGTAGAAAGACCGTATCGGTAAAAAAAATATGGATGACAAGCATTTGGGGACTAAGTATCCTCACTGTGGAGAAGTCTATGTCCAGATGTCAGGGCTCTCCGAGGATGTCCATTCGCAGTCGCATCTCCTTTTGAGCCTGGTTTCAGGATTTCGCCATCACATGGAGATAGCCCACCAAACTTTTTTTCAAAATACCACTTTGTGGGTAGCTCAAATTCTTAACGATCATGAAAGGATAAATTGTGAATGCCATGCAGGTGATAGAGTAAGCGGTGCAGTCATTTGATGTGGTGTCATGACTGAAAAGTGCACTAAAGGTGTGCATAGACCGCCCCACACCGAGACCGAACCGAAACCACCCGAAACAGAAGTCGGTTGTGGATGGTAATGGTGACGACTGTTGGTGGTCTGACCTGTCATGAAACCGACATCATTTCAGTTTCGGGTGGAAGATCTGTTTTTGACCCAACCCAAGAAAACCGACGTTTAAATTGGTGTAAATTTAATATCTCTTTTCCAAGGCACAGTTACCATCCCCTCTAACAAAAAAAAAAAACAAACAAACAAAAAATAAAAACAAAAAACAAAACAAAACCGTGTAGGTTCAGGACCGTCGCTGGGGGAGGGGGTGCTTTGTATGACACCCCTATAGCGCACCCGTCCGCATACGCTTGTGAGTGAAGTGGGGCCTTAAGGAGGAGAAATTGGAATGTAGGTAGGCTTTAGACATCTCGTGTCGTAATATTCTAGAAAACCCATTAAAAAACATGAAACGTTAACATGTTGGTTCGGCAGAACTGCACTAAACTAAGCTACTCAGACATGCCAAAACTGTTCATGTCAGTGTGATATCGTGTCAGGGCGAGACGGCAAAATTTTACATCAGTCGGCAAAATGGAGGAAAGATGGGGAAGTAGGTGGGATAAAAGGAGAGAAACAAGGAAGGCAAAACGAATAGAGGGGCAGCCGGGTATGGTTTGAAGAGAACTTTTAGGCACCCTTTCCACCATACTGGAGTCTAAAATTGTACGGAGACCCCATCTGAGCTCGAGTCAAGTCATTAAATCAGTAGAAAAGGCCTATCTGAGTCAACTGAATCTTAAAATATACCAACTCGAGTGAACACTTGCTACAATCCAGCTAGCCCGAGCTGCCTAGTTGCTCTTTTATTTATCGCACAGTACAGTAAGTGGCGACGACGGGTTTGACCTGCCACCCTGACAGCTGATGTATTTTTATGTGAACAGAGAGAGTTTGATATGCCACATTATCGCGATGCTCGCTCCACACGTGGGGAATATATATAACTATAGTGAGAAATTCGTGTTTTCAGGCTCACGTAAAACCCAAGTTCCTAACCGTATACTGAGGCCGAGATCGACATTGGTTTTGCATGAACAGCATGAATAGCTTTCCAAAGAAAATTCCTGGTTCCACCACTGTTACTATGATTTCATCCAGTTGCTTTCAAAGTTGTCTGAAAAAGTGGTGGGACTATGGGTGCATTTCCCCTCCTTATTTTCCCCTCCCCCTGCTTTACCAACCAAACCTGGTATACTCGAAAATATAGGCTAATCTTTTGCCCAACAAATAATATTCCTGTGCAATGTATCAGAGCAGTGGTTCCCAACCGGGAGCGGTATTGCCTTCAGGGGGCGTTTGCACAAATCAGGGGGCGATGAGCGCTAAGGGGGCGGCAGGGGCGTTTTGAAAATGGGATACTCGATTTAAACCAAGACGTTACAAGAGTCTAATAGCTTTGCTTTAGCTGAACTCTCAAATTGGTTCGCACAAAAAGGAGATGAATGGAATCAATAAGTTGAGTAGGTCTAATGTTCCCTTTCCAGATGCCACAAAATCGCATCTACTGTAACAGTGTTTAATTTCAATTCTTCCTGCAAGGATCCTCATATTCCCACCAGTGACAGTGAAATCGGTGACCGAAGGGTTCATAGCTAAAAATCGCGCAACTTTAACCCTGACTGTAGTTTTCTTCCTTGCAGTCCATAAACATGACATACTGACAGAAGTGACAATTGTAGGTAACTGTAACAAAATAGATAACTTTGGCAATGTACAATGAAGTAAAACTTTGAAATGTTTTCAAAAATGCTCTTTTTCCGTGCGCCAATTCTGCTTTCTCATTATTTTTACCTGTTGGACAGCTTGATTGGCACAAGTCTTTCAAGTCCTTCCCCATGCCACCCCTGCCATCCTTCTTCCTCCCGTGACAGGACAAGCCCCTTTCAGCATTAAAGGGAACTCCCGTTATTTATTATTGGAATACAAACTGCTGCTAAGGCTGGCTTTGCAATCTTTTCAGTTTGTATTTAAGGTTATTAGGTAATCGGAAGATAGCCAAAATTTGACTTACAGTACGTCATTCTCGTGTCAATAATATCGTAAATACTTCACAGTTTCCGGGGGCGAATCCCCATTCTAGTCGCCCACTGGGATGTTGACCTTTGGCGTCATTTTGGGGAACAGTTCACAACTCGTTGGGACCCTGGCAAAGTCAGTTACATACCAAAGACGTTTCTCCTCTCTTGACCGCGATCAAGCCTTCCAGCTTTTGTAAATAGTGGGTTAAAGAGTGGCCATCTCAAAAGGGTGTCAGTTTCTAAAGTCCCGCATTGCTGTTTTACTATACCCTGGGTCGAACCCACACGTAAAAACGATGTATGTCACGGTAGGTCTACCCTTTTATTTCAGCATGTCTTGTTTTATTGTCGTCGTTTAATCCATAGCAATATTGGGCTATAGACAAGGGGGGGGGGCGTTTGCCCATCCTCATTTGGTGAAAGGGGCAATTTAGCTGGAAAGGTTGGGAACTACTTTATTAGAGTCTGTACTTCTAAACTGTCTTGAAAGAAAAAAGCAATTCGGCGAGCTTAGCGCTCATCCGTCACTGTTGCATAAGTAGGCCTACTTTCGACATGACAGCTTGAGTGATAACACCGTTCCAAAACCACGCTTAACTCCTACAATAATCCGTTCTCCCCCATCACAATTCCCAGCATTAGCAAAGCGACCGGCTGTTAGTCCGAGTTAAAAAATTATAAAGAAGATTTATAACTATAGTGACAAATTTGTGTTCTTTCCTGAGATATACCTGTAAACCAAAGTCCCTAACCGTAGTGAGGCCGTGATTAAGTATCGTGATTTTAGAGGTCTATTTAGTGCCTATCAAAGGAAAAATGCAGTCATCCCGATTTGAATGAGTGTACACTGGTAGTCTTATTCATGAATGGCTCTGTTTAAGTCATGAGACGATGATATTGTCACCAAATAGTTCAGTTCATGAAAAAAAACTACTTATTTTACATTTATGAAATATACTTGTTTAGATAATCATGAGAGATATTGTAGAGCAGGAAATTTGTGAGACTTTGTTGGTTTCCAAAAAAGTTGGAGCGACTGCTGTCTCCCTTTAAACGCCTTTAAGGTAGTTAGATGCTAATGCCCATACTTTTGAAAATGATCCAAAACTTCCGGGACTTCGCCCAATGGTCCCACCTGGGCGTTGCCTCTGGGCAAAACCTGGGACCCAGAGGCGGGCCTCTGGACCCCGCATACACTTGCTTCGCGCTACGTGTGTCATTTCTTCTGTCGGCATTTTCTTCCCATTAGTCGGAAAATCATTGCACACCCCACTACCATTCAAAATGTTCTAGCGACGCCCCTGTGTAGGTTATTGTCTCTGTGTATCGGAGTGAACGCTATTTGATGTCCAAGTAAAGTCTCCGATTATTTCTGAGTATAGTTTGAACTTTTTTTTAATTTGCATACCATGAAGAAGCTCTTATCAGCTATAGGCCCTCTGATTGTTCCTCTAGTTTTTTCGTGTTGGTCTTGGTTGGTCTGAGAGCTTCATAGGTTCGGGCGATTGGACTTACTTAAAAACCGATGCCGGTTTGGTCTCGGGTGAGCTGAGCACGATGGTTCGTCGGTTTTGGGTGGTCCTGGTTATGTACAAACCGACGATTGGGCGGTTTGGGCATTAAAACCCGACCGAAGCACACCTTTAGTTTGCCCCTTGGACTCCGGAATGCGGTCGATATAGTGTGTAAAAGGGAAATTGTCATTGTAGTGTGAGACCTTAATTTCTTAAATCGGTATCTTGAAGTTCCACCAGTGTGGCTCCTACCGGGGAGGTCTTGGTCAAGACGTTTGTAAAATTTTCAATGCTCAGTTTTGATGAGGGCGTTTGTCAACTAAACTGTGCGTACGTATTTCGTTCATTAAGCACAATGCTATGAGGGCATAGCATTCAAACGCTAATGCGCCATGTATGGCAGGAGGAGAAAGGACTGTCTGAGACATCCTTTCACCTCGAGATCCAGCTGTACAATGAAGCGATCAAACTGTTATCTTTATGTTATACCGTAGTGCAGGGTGACGAAAGGTAGAAAAGAAATTTGAAGACAAGTACAGGGCGTCTTCACAGTAAGTCCCGATGAACGCGGTACTGCGTATAACTAATACTTCGGTCTTGAGCAAGACTAACCAAGGAATCGCTGCTTAGCAACTCCCCACTCCTACATAAAAGGACACCATGTACGCTTGGTCATTAGTCGTAAGGTCAGTTAAAGCCATTCATTATCCACATCAAAGAGACGATCATCTAGCATTCATATTTTTTGTTCAATAGGTTTATTCCTATATAAAAAGAAAAAGAATGTAAATTTGATTATACAAAAGATGGCTTGAAAATGAAACATAAAACACGGAAAATAAATGATGATGAAAATGTTTTTTAAATGAAAAGTTGGCGTACATGGACAAATAGTGAGTCAGAACTAACCCCTCTCTCTTTGTGGTGGGGCTTGGTTTTCTTTAATTAGCTTCTCGATCTCAGACTCAAGTGCAAACAGCGAATACCAAAACAACGGTACTTTGATGCTGAATTGGACCAATATTGCCAAACATTTTACGAGTTGTCGGGATACTGTGTATTTGTGGGCTATGTCACATAGCTATTCCCTCCTTGAGCAGTATTTTACTTAAATTCATTTGTTGTTCTTGCTCTTGTTGAGCGGGCCTGTGCCCTGTTTCATAAAAGACTTAAGTTTGATTACATATAGGACTATCGGATGCTAGAGTAAGCGAGTAACTATTTATGAAACAGGGCCCTGATTGCATAGGAGAAGAGACTTGTAGACATTTTATGGAAGGTGTTTTCCCTAAAATTTACCCGACTGACAAATTTTGACAAGAACTAGCCATGAAAATGACATACTTTTTGCCCTGGAATCGAGTTTTGTTTTGGGGGGCCTGGATGGGGGCTGCCGAACCCCAGAACCCCGTCACATACGCCTATGCCTGACGACGTCGCATGTAGTCTCAGTCAATCTATGGCCAATCTATGAAGAACGCCCTCATTCGATAGCGGGTCACCGTGACCACCGGGTAAAGTTCAGTGTACTTGTAGTTGGAAACAATTCACCCTAAATCCATAGGTGCGTGACGCGGGGGCTGAGCTTATTCCCCTGCCAAAAATGTGGGGATGAAGTATACCCCCCCCCCCCCCAATTTTCAAGGTGGAAAACCCTTTATTTGTCTCCAATATATCAAAAAAAATTTAAGTGAAGTGTCACACTTTCTCAATAAATAAACTGATTGATGTAGCATCAAAATGCATCTACGGACGCTCAAATATGTTTTTTTTTTCTAAGGGGTTATCGCGTCCCCCAAGAACGGCGGTCTTAGTAAACGTTCACCCCCTCCCAGCTACGAACAGCTTACACCATTGCCTCAGTCTTAGTCAACAAAACATCGTGCATGGTCTGCACTCAGGTGCTTCGCACTGAAAGAATAAAACAACCCATGATATTGAATTCTGTTAATACTAACATGCACGTATAGGATGAGTGAGATGGTAAAACTGTTGGCCTTAAACTACCTGTATGCCGAATCCTAGACTAGCCATGCAATGCAAAATGTACAGTATGTACGTTTGATCTGTCCATGGAAAGTACTGAAAATTAAAAAACCATCCCTTACTTAGACTTTCAAAACAGAGGCCAGAGTAAATGAAAGCCTTATGTAAGTCGAATTTACTGCTTTTTAAAGAGAATACGCATCTATCGTAGCTTTCTTGGTTCGTGCCACCGTTAACGACTCAGGCAAGTGTTTTACAAGAATGAACTGTGAATGTCTACGCGAAGTTCAAATACGAGGTGAAAAAGTTCAATCCCATATAAACAGTTAACATGAATATCAGCGTAAGGATTCGTTGATGTCCACTACTATGGATTTCCTCCATCCAAAGACGAAATATCCAGCCCCTGCGCCGAAAACGATGGACAAAGTCAACCAGAGGTTAAAGGTCATGACCACCAGCATCAGACAGTAGCCGATAGCCGTCTGTATGATGTGCAGGAATGTCTGGAGAAAGTGACTGCAGCTGCAGAAATGAGTTCTAAGAACAAAAGAATATAGTTGAATTTATGGATTTGATGTTTCTCGATACTCCTTGCTCATGGGCCTAGGATGAACGTAAAGAAAGGTTATTGGCAACAAGGGCTAGCATTCACAAAACACTGTTAGCTCATGTAATTATTATTTCATACTTCCCACGTTGCGAGGTTGAATTGATGCCAAAAGGTGTAAACCCCAGGTGTTACATATGAGGACTGAAGACTTGTTTCGCATGTCATGATCATTAAATGTCCATGTCCTCTGCCAAAATGGTTCAAATTCTCCCAATAAAGTTCACTTTTTATCTTCCCCCGCAGTCCCAAACACACCCTATGCCCCTCCCACAAATCAGTCACATAGCCGAGGCCAATTCTTCTACTAGGGCAGTTTCGCTTAAATCTTAGTATTACCGAAGGACACAGTACAGCATTTATTAGGAAAATTTACGAACTACTTTGAGTACGCCCCCTGTTTATTCCATAATTCTTTAGTATTTATATGTACGAGTATTGGGCAGAACACTTACGGTAAATTTTACACAGTTCAGTTGAAATGCGCCCTCAGTTTGTCACAAAGTAAGATAAGTACAAATTTTTGACACTTTGACGAAGACTACTGCCTCAATCGCCACTGTTGCTTACCAACCTTTTCCTGACAATGTACTTTTAAACAAGTTGCAAATTTGAGCGTGCTACCCCATCTTGAAATCTGTATAACACTCATCTGTTCATGTCGTTAACCAATCAGAATTGCCAAAGCCTTCAAACATTTGGGGATACAGTTTGAATTTGCCCGCCTTCCATGCCAAACAAAGTAGTGTGGTCAACTATATGAGTTACGTATATTACTGCAAATGAGTAAGGGTCTTCCTTAAGTATACCTGGCTAGTCCTTTTGTCTCCACCAACACCGTGTCTTTATTTTTAGAAATACCCGACGTGTTGTATCTGACGTTGATGAGGGCGCTCCGTAACATGACTTCACGAAAAACTTTTAAACCCTCATAGAGAATAGCAAGAACGAAGACAGCAAGACATGATCCAAACAGATCTGGAATATAAAAAAAACAGTGTATAAGACAACCACAATACCGCGAAACTGCCGGAACAAACTTTTCCAGTATGGCAGCATTGCCCGGTAGAGGGCAATGGCTCAATATTGTTGTTACCTAGCAGTAGCAACACATTTTTACTAGTACTAAACTAATAAGGTCATATGCCTGTTACATGCATGACATGTATAGTGTGATCTAAGAATAAGGTTTGGTGCACGTGCGAACTTCTCCAAAGCATGACCTAAGTAAGTCAAATTAGCGCAAATATTCAAGTCAAGTAGCCCATTTTATTTAATCAGACGTATACTCAGACAGATCATGTTTCCTGGTGCCGTCGATCCCTTCGAATGACAAGCAAATATGAACATCTAATTAATACATGAAATGGTGAACTACAGTCAAAGTATGGCTACCCCTGCAGAGCTAATGAAGGTTTCTGATCAGCATATCGCTGTGAATGGCTGGTGGAGGTAGCCAGTGACGGATGGACCACCCTGGGACCAAGGCTGTTTTGTTAAGACACAAATGTACATAACACCTTGGCGTAAGGTAAAATATCCAATAACGGACTGTACCATAGTCGAGTTAGCCAGATTAGCAAACTCAACAAACTGATCTTCGTGTATGTGGACTACATAAACAAACTGACGCTGTCACTAGTAACAACCTGTTTGTGTACCGACCACAAGTTATCTTTCTTATTATACACTATATAAATTCAAAAGTTCCATGATTACAATTCATAGGCAACCCTGAATTTGGGATCACACATGTATCCTTTTAGATTCCTTCGTAGACTGAACCAGCTGTACTTATTTAAAATGTGGCCTCCCCCTCCCCTTCCTCCTCCGCCCCTCACTAACCTTACTTTATGCTTTCGTGCTTTATATATAAACATTATAAACATTATTGTTTATCTTTATGTGTTATTTTGTTAGGGGACCATACATAAACTTTTTAGAGCTTTTTTTCCCAAAAGTCCCCTCAACTCTCTGGCGAAGAGCCAGGGGCGAAAACCAAACAATACTCCCGAAGGAGTTCTGCTCCCTGAAGGAGTAACAACGTCCCCAAGTGACAAACTTTGACTTAACTGACACCACCCGACAGTGGTCCCGTTCTAGACTGGCTGAATAGTAGAGCTTCTTTTCCTTTTTTTCCAAAAGTCCCCTGACTCTCTGGCGAAGAGCCAGGGGCGAAAACCAAACAATACTCCCGAAGGAGTTCCGAGCTTCTTTGGTTTCCCCTCAACCTTTCATTTATATTAGTTATGCATATTGTTTCTATCTTGAAAGCTACTTTAAGTATTTGATCGTATTATATTATATCATATTCATGTATTATGTCGACTATCGGTTGGAATAAAGTTCGAAAAAAAAAAACCGCGGGAAGTGGAGTATCGCACATGGAGTCGACAAGTGCATCTTATTAATTCACCACCTATTAAAATACACGAGAAATATTACAAGGCTGTTGCTGGATGTTGTGTTGATCAAACGGCTTAAAAGCTGCCATCCAGGTCCCTGATTGGATAACGGCGATGACAATTCACCAGTCACGGATACCTTAGGTAGACCTAGTATCAAAGGGACGGGGTATGAAATTAATCTGGCTAGATCAAAGTATGATGGGATTTCAAATTTTAAATAGGCTAAATCAAATGCTTTCCCTGCGGCCTGTTGTCTTCAAACGATTCCAAACTTGAGCATATGCCGGTAAAGTCAGACTTTTGCAGGTTACTTACAGGTTATATGTGTACAATTAAAGCAGTCTTCGGCATAATAAATTGACAGATTGGCGATTTGATCTTCCGTCATTACATACATGTAATATTGTACCATTCAGCTATTACGTAATACACCGCAATAGTTATACTGTGCTCATTCTGTCATTGGTGTATGGGAAGAAATTTACAAAGAGCGGGGAAGGTGTTTGCCTTGACAATTTTCCTAATGGTTAAAAAGTCATGACAAGATATTTTACAAGAGCTGAAAAGCGCCACCATTTGACCTGAACTTCGACGTTTTTTCTGGGGGGAGGGTATCTCCCCACACCCCAGTCATATACTCCTAGGCTATAGTTATACTCACCCCATGTACCAGTGGTCGACCATTGTTCCACCAGGATAGTAGCAGTGTAGTTGAGATGAAAATACACGTAACTCATTTTGGTCTGATTTTAACCTATAATTTCAAAATGAAATAAGTGTAAGAGCAGGGTAAAGAAAAACAAGACACAACTCTTCAATGGTTACTTTGTTTGGCCGGAAAAAGTGTGGACTCTTCCAAAGTTCCCTCGACTTTCTGGCGAAAGGTCGAAGGGCGAAAACCAAACGTTACTCCCGAACTTGGGAGTTCTGCTTCCAAAGGAGCTACGTCCTCAAGGAACAATAACTTAGACTGAACATGACCAACCTCTTGACCTTCAGACCCCTATATCATGGGTCTGTTTGTCGTGCGTGGCCACTTTCTAAACTGGCTGAAAGGAACATATACTACACATGATCTCAGTCAAAAAGCAAGTTAGCCAGACAAAATAAAAACTAACCATAAACGGTATTTGGAGTTGTGCACACGTTTTTATAGATTATTTGCCTTTCCTTATTTTCATATAGTGTCAATTCAAGCAAGGTCGAATTTAGAGATTTTTATCCGTTACGGACGCATACTTGTACACAAGCATTTTCAGCTGTTTTCTAAAGAAACCCGCCCACTCATGAATATTAATAAATATGATGTACTCTTACTAAAATGCAATTGTCTTTACCTACTAGCATACATGCCAAATATGAGGCTAATCAGCCATCCTCATTGGGCAGTTGGGAGATATTTCATTTTAATATTTTAAGTTATGCCTCGCCCACTCATTACTATGTATAATACTGGCAAAAATACAATAGGACACTTCACACCCAGGGTCACTAGACATACCAAGTATCCTGCTTATCATTCATACCTTTTCTACTATGAGTCTGTACACAAGTTTGGGCATTACATACATACAAAAACCCACACACGCACACACACACGCTCACGTCAACTTGATTGCAATGGTTGCGATGCTACCTACGGCATCCCAACAAGAAAATAGGACTCAAACTTGAAAGAACATTAAAATTACAAGCATGAATGTCTAATTATTAATACAAAAGGGTCCTAGTGTTTCATATTTTGGACCATGTAAGAGAGGTCAGAACTGGTTAAAAGTGTCCGTTGTACCGACCCATGGGCCTCCATCATATAACCGAAACAACGTGTGTGTGATGAAACAAATAAACTCAGGGACGTCAGAACGTTAAGGTGTTGAACTTCTGATCTAAGGATTGCTGTCTCGATTACGTTACGTCCTTTGGAAAGATGCTTTATCTCAATTGTCTCTCTTCACCCTGGAGTTAACTGGGTGCCTGTGAGGTAAATTGTCATGGGGCGCGCCGTTAGAGCAGCTGCCGCACTGGAGGGATTGTCTCCTGGACGATTTATCGTTGAGTGGGGGTTATACTGTGCTGCACCTTTGATTAGGATTGCCGCTATTGGCGCATTAATAATGCACTTATCGAAAGCGTGGTGGGGCGATTGTTTAAGGTGTTCGGGCTTGTGATCCTAGGAAGTGGCGTGTGCAGGATTTCGGAGGTGGGGGGGGGGCACAACCTGTGATTCCCCCGACTGACATGGAGGGGTGTCACAAGTGCACCGAAGGTGCACCACGAGCGCGAAGCGCGAGTTTGCACGCGTGGGGTCCAGGGGCCCGCGCTAGGGCCCCTGGCGGGGTCCATGGGCAGAGCCCCGGTGGGGGTCCAGGGGGCGAAGCCCCCGGAAGCTCCTGCAATATAAGGTAATAAGACCGCCGTCAATTGGTTCTAGAGGCCTTATTGATCAGGTTTGTTTGTTTCAGATTTTGTGAAATTCGATGTCAAGGACGGAGAGTTCAAGTTATCCTATATCGTTGTAAGCTGCAGTATGCTACAGTATGTGTCACATAGCTTACGTTGACAGGGTAAGATCACGAGGACTGCAAGATCAGGAGGCCAGTCAAGAAGGCTGCTTGAGATGATCGCAAAAGTTAACAGCAGTTTCATCCTTAAACCTGTACAGTTTTACCATTTCAGATGGTTAAAGTGACTAGCGCGAAGCATCCTGTCTGATTATTCACTGAAGGGCGATTGGAAGAGCTCTATTCTTTGGTAAACAACCATATAATGAAAAAATTCTCTCCTAATTACATTCTGTAGGCTACTTCTAAGTTTCGAAGGTGGCTAGACGGGCGGAGGCAGCGACCCGAAGCCCTGACAGCCCCGATACCGTCAAGGGGATGGTGAGGAGGGATCTGAAGAAAATCTGTGTACTCAACCATGCCATTGTGGGGCATATATGTGCATATACTAGAGGAACGTAGTTTCGGGGCTGATTTAATATTTTCGGCCCAGAATGTAAAGTGTGAAATTGCAAAGCGCGAGAAGCGAACGAAAATTTTTGGGGTTATCCTACACTAAAAAGAATCGGTACTTATTAAAAGACAATTAAGGTCATTTGTCCTGGCAGTTGGTCCCTATCGGGCATAACTTACATTGTACTTTTCTCCTCGTGTCCTATAGCCGTACCGCACTACAGACCCAAGAGAACATTGGCTAAATGAGGTGATATGAGGTGAAATTTCCAACATTTACCTAAATTCATGTATTCAACTCTTCAGTTACTTGGAAAGGTGGAAATGATTTGAACTATATTTAGCTGTACGTAACAGAACTGAGAAAGAGTGGGCAAAGCGTACCGAAAATCTTGGGTTTCATTGCAGAAACGACCCTTTGAAAGCCAAAATAAGAAAAACCGATCGTAAATGCATAGCGACAGAATTTCCCGACAGAAGGCTGGGCCATGCCAGCGACCCCAAGCTTCGACAGCCCCTCTGTTGAAGAGGTGGTGACAAGGGGATATGGCTTACTATCCCATGCCATTTCAGCGCATATTTTGCATACTATCACTTAATTCTTCATGAGTCGACGGAGTTGCGCACTTTATATATAGTGGTCTTTGGAATCTGAAACTTGAATTTGCAAAGTGGGCGAAAATTTTTGGCAGGCTTACACAAAAAAGATATGTGATCATTATGAACATAAAGAAAAGAAAGAAAAACTGTAGGTTCTACACCATATCGAGGATAACATACATTTTATCGAAACACCTGAAGTACACCCTATGAAATAGGTCCATGAGTCGCTCGCAAACTGACCGTACCGCATGACACACACAAGAGAATAGGAAATAGGCTTAGCGCCATGGAATGGAACTTTCGACCTCCACATAAACAGTGTGCTCTGCCTACATGTTTCGTGGTAAGGTTGGCAGGACCTGTGCTATCTAGCAATGTGGAATGGAACTGCTGAAGATCCTGGAGTGACTGTACAGCGCGCGTAGCGCGCAGAAAATTTTGGGTTCTTATTAGAGAAATTGTCCTCTCTCAGGCGCCAACAGGGACTGCATACTCTATCGTATCGATTAAGACTCCCCGATGCGGGCCATCCCTGTTGAGTGTTCAGTGTGTCTCTTCAATATTTTTCTCTTCCCCTCAACCCTTAAATCCCCCGACTGAGGGATTTTCCCCCGACTGACTTCGGAAGTGGGGGGCCTGTGCCCCCAGCCCCCCGGCCCCCCGGCCCCCCGCCCCCCCCCCTTTGAACACGCTACTGATCCTAGGTACCCCACGGGGCGGACTCGGTTTGTTCAGTACCCCTTTAAGGCTTCACCAACCACCTGATACGACTGAACAAGGAATATGCCGCGCAGTCTGCTACGTAGGGAAGATCTAGGATTGCTGGTTCGAGTGTTATCGTGTTCATTACGTTGTGTCTTTGGGCAAGATACTTTATCTCAATTGCTTCTCTCCATCTAGGAGTTAAATGGATACCTCTGAGGTAACTTGCATCATTGACGCTGATTTAGCTGCAGCCGTCTAGAAGGATTGTCTCTAGGATAGGTTACTGCCAGCGCTGTAGTCGAGTCCCCACCTTCCGAGTCCGAGTCCCCATCCACCGAGTCCGAGTCACAGGCATTCGAGTCCGAGACCGAGTCTGAGTCACAAGCTCCGAGTCCGAGCCCCCCTCCCCCCCCCCCCATGGAAAAGTGTACACTAGGAGCAGGAATTTACAAATGATAAATTTTACACAGCCTTTTACACAATGTTGTTGTGTGTTATGATGTAGGCCCTGGGTCTGAATGGCAGTGCGCGATTGTTCTTTTATTGGTTATGTGTTGTTACTGTATGTATGCCGAACATGGTACTGCTTTCTTTCCTTTGTTGCTACGTATTGGCGGAAAGGCAGGAATTTACGAATGCGTTTGTTGGGAAAATCGGTGTAGACGGGAAGGCTGTAGCTGGTGGTAGAGTGGTTGCCATTTTAAAACGGTCGATCTTTTAATATTTTCTGTTAAAATTTGTTGCAAATTGTCAAAATTTTCTTGCGTTCATCTGCTTATTAAATTGGAATCGAAATATATCGACGCCTTTTTGTAAATGTCCCGGACCCAACGGGCCCTGCACCCGCAGATGTACATTTGGTACTCTTTACGTGAGAGCGTCTTTCGAATGTGCCTCATTTCTGCAACCGTTTCCGCTCCTAAGGGTGACTAGTATCGAACGCTTATGAAGAGGGAGCATTTGGGATACAAATTTGCCAACAAAAAAAAAATTGTGCCGACAACCTGACAACACATCAGTTTTGGAAGCAAAAGGGGTGCGCTAGAAGTGAGGTGTCTGTCTACACCTTGGTTAAATTGAAGTCTATAGATTGACCTGTATGGACTACGACAGTTGGAATTCTCTGGTTTCAAATTTCCCTTGAATTTCAGCTCCTACATACCATCACCAATCCCTCTGCTACATCTCTGGGTACAAACCGTATCATAATTCAATAATCCCAAACCAAACCACTCACTCACATCAAATCGACGGGCCATATAGTTTGACGTATGTAATCCAGGAGTGGTGTGGGGGAGCTAGGCAGGCCAGTTGAAATTAACTTACGAAATCTTACCAGACCATGTGCCCTTTGATAGAAACATACAGGCCGAATATTTTCTATCCTCTTTATTGCCTTTTCTTATTTGAACTGTGCATTTCTAAATAATGATATTTCAGAATAAAGAATACGGTATCGATTTACAACTTTTGCAGCCTGGTAATTTGCCACATACAAGGCAATCTAGAGTTTTTTGTTTTTTTTTTTTGGCAAAACAAATCGCTTGTTACGCTATACGAGCCAACAGATAGTGTCACTCCGCTCAGATAAAGTCACGACAAACCACCTTCTCCAGTGTAGCCATACACTTTTCAAAAAAGATTTGCGCCGCTTCATCTGAAATCATTTCATTTGTTACCCGCTCTGCCAGGACTGGATTGGGACTAATGGTCAAGTATCACATACTTGTGACCATCAACAAGGTGCGCATTCAATGTCATTTACAGATAGCGCAGATAACTGTTCAGGTTATTGTCCACTATTTTGTAAATACCCTCAGAGCTTCCTGGGCTATGCCCTATTTTATTCCATACGGTGCTGCTCTAAACCCTTTGACGAATCGCTAGACACCGCACATTCAGATGGAACGCTAACCATTTCAAAATGAGGCTTAAAGGCAAAATCATGGATACCCATCTGGCTGTGGCCCATGAGATCTTCCCGATTTAACATGTGGGCTTTTTAATCGAAAATAATTCAGGACCCCCATGTACGTTTTTACCGTAGAGCTTTTAAGATTATCATGACATCTACACTATACAGCGCATATTGCAAAGACGTATACCATGCAGAGTTGTAAGGAAACTGCAGAGGACAAGGTAAAGCTATGTGACGACTGACTAATTGCATAAAAGTGATTCCCAAATTTTGCAGGTCTCGAGCCCGGTCTCGGGAAATTTAGAGCTAAGTTACTAGTCCAGACTGTACGAGACCGAGTCCCAGTCCTAGTCTTCCGAGTCCGAGTCCTTAGAATCGTGACTCGGGACCGGTCACGAGACTACAGCACTGGTTACTGCTGATCAGGGGTAATATTTGTGAAGCGCTTTGAAAGATAAGGCGCTATATAAAAACCGAATATTATTTGACGGCTCCCTGTAGGGGCAAGATGGGAATATTTTATTTAAGTTCCATAAGGGCTGATCAAACGGAATATCGAATTTACCCTCCTCCCCCAAGCGCGGCGGCCACTAGGCGACGAAGGATAGGAAAAACAAAGAAGTATAGGATTTAAATTACAAAGAGTTTGAATGATAAAATGACAATCTACCAAGACTGGAAGTGACATCATACTGAAACTCCAACACTTTCATGTTGTTGTAATCTGCCTTCAGTCAGACTTCTAACGGAAACACAAATGTAAAATGGTAACATGGTAATGATACTGCCTATGGTGGTTTCCTGAACTAACCTTGGAGGAAGTCTCTCTTCCCCCACCCCTACCTTCACTCCCGACATTATGAGCAAATGCACACTTACTGGTGCTATAATGGTTTAACCTGTTTTCGGTAGGCTACAATGGTACAAACTGCTGGTAAGTGCAAAAACGGTATGATGTCACCAGTTGCGTAGCTAGACTTTTTTCCAGGGGGGAGGGCAAGCACACCTACATTTTCCGATTTTTTAAAGACTGCATAAGGGTACGTTCTGCATTCTGCAATGTAGGTTACAAACATACGGCTTACTGTACATGTAACACGTAACAGACACATGAGTGTTGTTCACTGATAGTGTGTAGGCCTATCATACAGGGCTGTAAACTTTTAGTGAATGGTCAGAGTGAAATTCGCTGGAAGACTACTGACGCGGAGCGCGACGATCGGTTCGCGCGGAGTGTCCCGCCAAGGGGACTTTTTGCCAAAAATACTCTAGATTGCAGGAAATGACAATTTCCGTGCCTCATTACTGCATGCCCAGAATTGCAGTTTTCTGATCTTCCATGTTCCTGGAAAATTTTAAGGAGACATTTTGTTCACGTTCAAAATAGGCCTTCGAAAAAATGGAAATTCTGAGGCATGTATTACTGTATAATGCACTACTGTCAGCTTTCTGCAGACTACGATCAGTTGGACGAGAAGGAACTCGGGTCGTGTGATAACTGGCGTTTTACCGACACCGGACGCATCGTTTGCGTTGTAAATGGAATTTTTTACACCATACTGAGACATTGCGTGAAGAACTGATGCTTCATCGTGAAAGCGTGAGATTGCGTGGCCCACACGCTGAATGCGTAAGAGGTGGCAGCCCTGTGTTACAGTATAGAACCACCTGGACTGGCCGATGAAATAGCCAAACTTTGATCGTACAGCATGACACACACAAGAGAACAGCAACTAGGCTTTGCTATATGGGATGAAATTTACAACGTCTACGTAAACGGTGTACTCTGCCTACATGTTACTTGGCGAGGTGGGCAGTACTTGTGCTATGTATCTATGTGCAATGGAACTAATGAAGAAACTGGAGTGACTATGCAGCGCGCGTAGCGCGCCTAAAATTTTGGGTTCGTACTAGAGAAATTGTCCTCTTGAGAGCAAAAAACAGGTAAACTGTCGGGCGACTAGTCGCCGTCAGGGACTGCATGCTTTATCGTAAATTTCCGAATTTTTCATTTTTTTTTAGCCAGGGGGCGATCGCCCCCTGTCCCCCCCCCCCGTAGCTACGCCACTGGATGTCACATGCAAACATAAGCGTATTTGACGTGATCTTGTCATTGTGCGTTTCCCCGAAAAAGAGGGAAACTCTGCCCGAATGAGGGACAGAGGATTCAACCTCTGCCAAGTGCGCCTGTGTTGCAATAACTTTAATGAAAGCTCATACTCTAGGTCACATCTATTAAATACTCTTTAATGGTAACCTTGACTACAAGGAACAATGTTAAAGAACTGAAACTCATTGCAAAATTAATTTGAAACCCGAGATCGAGAGTAGATGACGGATTTATAAGGTGATGAGAGTAGGGTATACAAGGAGATGGAATGGTAGAAGGAAACAGAGAATGATTGTAATCGAAGTGGGACACGTATTTATGCTGTGGATAGGTAGACTCCAACAATGACGGCATACAATGTTAGGACTGGAAAATGTGGATACTACCCCACTCTCTTAATACACAGCTGCTTCTAAGGGCATGGCTTAGAACTTCCTGGTTAGTACGCAAGAGTTTTTTGTCGAGGGGGAGGGGGGAAGGAGGGATGGAGCAACATCTCAGGAGAGAACCGCCATAGATTGGTGCGTACTTTAGTGAACCAAGCAAAAAATGGCCAAAAATGCTTCCCAAATTACTAGAAATGGCACTTTCCTTGCCTTTCATGTTGCATCTGAACAATCTTCATTTACAAAATCTCGTTAAATTTACACAAATCGATGCGGTAAATTTCTGGGGGGGGGGGGACAACTACCCTTGCTGACGCCCCCGCTGCGTACGGCCACGAACTGAGGATAGATTTAAAGGGTTAGTTAGGCCGTAGCCGACAGTGGGGATACTGGACCCTGAATATTTCGTACCTACCAATGTTTTCCACTTTTGAATATCCCACTATTACATCTTTACTAATTCACAAAATACATTGTATGAAATGTAACAGAATAAGTGTTAAAACATGGAATTACGTCTTTCTTAGATTACGAATATATTTCGAAACATGATTTATAGTTGAGGAATGTAAATATCGTTGAAATATATGTGTTAAGTTTACATTTTTTTGATGCACGGGCCCTTCTGAGTGCGGTCCCCCAGGCCATGGCCTAGTCGTCCCCATTTAAGACGGCTGTTCATAAAGAACTTTGTGCCAACGTTGTGGAAACTTTCTGCACGGAAATGAGATTTCTTCCAAACTGACATGAAATTATTAAACATTATAATAACATGTTACGTCTAATTATCAGCGGCGAAGCCAGTTTTTGGTTGATGACGGTGGGACACACAGAAGTTTTGGTACGCCCGTATGGGGTTCAATTGTAGGTGGTGACCCCTGCCTCGTGAGAATTTTTTTTTAGGAATAATTAATTGCCCTTCCAGGTGCTGCGATATTTGTTATCTTTGAAGTAAAATGTGTGCTGGCAAGAATTACATTTTGGGGTTATCACTTTTTCGGTATGGGGGCTAGGATGGCCTGTTTATTCCATATGCTCCCCCAATTGAATGTGTCACTGATTAATATACCGTTCTTTTTTAGACCCCTGACTTTCGTCGCACTATCCTTGTGAGAATATGCCAAAAAATAATTCCAAGATGGAGTGCAGCTGCCTTCCCAGACTGTGACTGCTATTTGAATGATCTACACTATATTGATTTGTGTTTATCATTTTAATTAACATGGGTATAAATATAACTGGCTATGCCTCAATGTTTGCATGACGCTCTTTTCACTTGTTTTACTTCTGGACAAACTGATTCTGATACAAACTGTGACACAACTGAGGTACAACAACACCAGCGCGAGCAGTGATTTCTTGGTCAATATTGGAGAACCAATTTCATCCGAGTGTTCATATCGACTTTTGTGAATAACATAATGACAGGGCTAAAGTATTCTTGTATAGAAATTAGTTGGTATAAAAAGTCCCCTTTTCCTCTGTTTCGTCAGCGTCAGGAAACTTAGCCTACTGTGCACCTTTCAAGATTTTCGACTTCGAACCTTTGGAACATCATCTGCAAAAACCCCATAATCCACGGGTCATTTCATCTCATTCGTTTTGCAAATAGGGCGAACTGGGCGTCGCTGTTTATCTCGCAGTCGCAGAGATCTTGCAGCTGTACATACCCTCAGTACAACAAGCCATACCATTACACAGCCCAGGGAAGTGTTAGGCCTTCCCTGCAAAGCCGGAAGTCCCAATGATCGGGTCTAGTAGGTCGCTTTCTCATTTGTGATTTCGACTGTGTTCGTTACGATGCCTATTATTACCCTTTGTACAGTCTAACCACATAACTCACTCCAAGTCACAAATTCAAAGAAGCCATTACCCTAAAAAGAAAACAAAACCAGTGAACAGAATACGCACCATGACGTCACTATGCATGAGAGGATTCAGTACACTGAACCTCGGAGTTATCCCAGGGAGTTACTATTTGACAAATAGCAACTCCCTGGTTATCTTAAGGTAAAAACGTAATTCTGTAGATCAATGTGACAATGCTTCAATGCTCGTTGTGAACCAGCTACCTAGCGTTGCATCTTGAAACAACCATTACATACATAGCCCTATTAAGCAAAAACCTATACACATATAGGCCTAGGGAATTTGTTTGAGACCGTTTCGTCTGTCTAATTTGAAAACGGTCAGAGTCGTAGTAAATTTACAGGCACTTACAGAAGTCTTTTGAAAAATGAGAAATGCTACTTGGAAGAGAGAGTTCCATGCTTCGCTCAGCTACAACCACTCAGAGAGCATTCACTACCAACTAAAACTTGTTATTGTTGTCAGTGCAGTGAGCAGAGCGAGGAAACGCTGTCACGGCTGTAACTTGCAAGCTTACTCTCGCAGATGGGACAACTTGAACCTACCTGTAAATTGAAACTTAAATTGGGTAAATTTGTTTCACTCCTGACGAGATGTTACGGGTGAAAGCTTTTTGAAAAGCATCCAAAAGATTCTCTTCGGCCTTTTTGAAGAGATCCCACTTCAGCCACAGCACACGGTAGCGGTTTCCTGGTAGTGGTACACACCCGTGCTGAAGAGCTTCTACATCAAGGTTTTGTGCTGTGTATGCCATAGGGTCAAGTATGACGAAGAGAGTCAAATTACCTACGGCGATTTTCCCTGACCCCATCACCGCGATATTATGGCGGAAGATCAGGAATGTGAAGAATGCCACATTACGGGCTCGGCGTCAGTGGCAGTCATTCAACAATGAAACAAATCCCGCAAGAGAATATTAAGCCAATTTTATTCAATTTGTGAGTGATTTTATTACGTATGAGCCACCTGGAAATACTAGCCCTTGTAGAGCGTAACTATAACGACCATGCAGAGGCTGGTTGCCGAATGGGGTACAAATGTTATCAGGGGGTTGCAAGCATGGATTACGCATCAGCTCATGCATGCTGCAACTCTCTGTTGATGTAAGAGCATGGAGCTAATACCCTTCCGAAGGGTATTATCTCCATGGTAAGAGTGAAAGTATATAGCAGAAAGGGTTGGACTAGAAGTACTCCGTCGGGAGAAGTAATTTCCTGATCACAGCTGAATACAAAAAATAAGTGGTTACAATTCGCCAAAGTGGCAAAATATTAATGCAACCCAAGTTGCAAAGCAAAATACCAGGGCATAAGAGGTGGAATTTTGCTATTTCTGCGTCTCGGGTTTACCATGTGGGCCAAAATTAAAATGAGGAGATATAAGGCACAGTGATTGGCTTTGAAAAAATGATGACAAGGGTTGTGAAAGGGTAATGTCGTCCCGATGGTGGGGTGAAGCTAAAGGAATGTGTTCTCAGTCCGGACCTAAAGGCAGCGGCGTGGCCAGGATTTCCAAAGTGGGGTCGGGGTGGGGTGGGGGACAAACAGGATTGGGGGAAAAGGTTGGGAGCACGCATTGCTCCTGTACACTGTATACCTTTGTACATGAACGGCCTGGGGGGAAGTGGTATTTTGGTCATGAAAAGTAAGTGGTTTCGAATGCGGAAACCTTCAGCGACAAAACTGTTGAATTAGTTACTTTCATGACGACAAAATGTAATATACTTCTTCTGTGGAATTGATAATTTGTAACAAGTTCGTAATCTGTCATTTTTCTGCAAAATATTGAACTGATTAACTCTGATAAGTGACTAATTTGTCATCTTTTCTGCAAAATGTGTAATTTATAAGTTCTGATAAATACACAGTTTATCATTTTCCTGCAAATTGTTGAATTAATTAGTTTTCATAAATGAACAATTAATCATTTTTCTGCAAAATGTTTCTTTGTTTGATTATAGTAAGTTCGTATGTCATCATTTTGCTGCAAAATGTTGAAATGATTAGTTCAGGTAAATGCACAATTTACAATTTTTCTGCATAGTTTTGAGATGTATTAAGTTCAGAAGTTATCATATTTCTTCTTATAAGTGTACAATTTATCATTTTTCTGAAAAATACTGAAATGTTAAGATGTATTAACTTCGTAATTAGTCATTTTTCTGCAAAATGTTGAAATGATTATGTTTAACAGTTGAGGGTCTGGGGTGGCCGCACAGAAACGTTGATAGTGACAGTCTTGATAGCGCTATCAACTCTCTATCAAACCTGCTACTATCAGCAGGTGCAAAACGACCGCACAGAAGACGCTGATAGAGGTGCTCTCTGATAAGGCGCTTATAGGCTCATTAACATATTATAGATCGGGGGTTTCCCACTTGGTCTGGCTTGTTATCGCCATTGAAGTGTTTTATTCAGGTATGCTACCTCTAATACGGGAAGAAACAGGTAGAATTTGTCCATAGAACGCGTCTTTTAGACCTACATTTGATGCACATCCTTTGTGTTGATAAAAGCCAAGTATTTGCATCCTCGGCTCTTTTGAATTTAGACAATGTGTGAGGTTGTGCGTTATGTACTACTGTGTAAAGGTACTTAATTTAGGACGAACAAATTCCAACTGATGGCCGTAGCCTCTGGGGGCAGAGGAAAGTTGCCCCTTGAGATTTCCAAATCGTAAATAAAATTTAACCTTCTTGATAAAAAAATAAGTATAATTGCTAAAACTTTCGCTGTCCAAATTATGATTTCTAGGACCCCCAAACCTGGGAAATTTTATAATAAAGTTTCCTTTTCCCCAATTTTTCCCCGACGTGGATGTGTTCTTAATACGGGTTTCTCCTCACGAATAAACCATTGTGTTCCTCCTACAAGATACACAGCTTGAATACCTTCACCAGCATCTACGTTGGCGAGAGATAAGTAGCATATGGTTACATTTAATCATTAGCTAAACCTCACGAGCTGGTAAAGAAACTGAATATAAGAGGCATAAGCAGAGGCTGCAAACTTATTTTGAAACACAGCTAAATCTTATAGATGTCCTATTGCGTCACTTCAAGTATCTTTCGTGATGTATTAGATTAAAAAAATATTGCATATTCAGGTAAACCAAGGAGTAACTCTATACGGGGCTTTTACAACTCAGAAACGTATTGCAACATGATCCTTAAAAAGCCATTCATGAAATAGGATTCCTGGGTACACTCATTCAAATTGGGGTGACTGAATTTTTCCTTTAAATCAAATCTAATTTTTCTTCTTGAAATCTAAATTTGTTACAGAATAACTTAGCATGAATCTAAAAGGTAAGAATGCTTAGGTACAAATTTTAAGGTCTAAAACGTGTCATTTGCCCCATCTGGGACACATTTGACCGAAACTTTCCTTGCAGTCCTACGCTATGGCTACTCGCCAACCGTTGGTGGATCCCCCAGTGACCGCACTAAGAGCGCTAGGGAGAAGCCCGAACCGGGTACCAGACTTGTAGAGGTGCCATGCCACCGTCGAAAAATTCAGTAAATAATTAAAATTTCAGGTCATGTCTTCACTAAATAAAGATAACACCACTTTTTAGATCTAGGAAAACTTAAAACACGAAAACTTTCGCAAAGAGTAGAGGTGTCATCTCTGTCCTGAAGCAGCATCCCCTTCAATTACACCCTAACAAAAGAGAAACAAATCACTAAAAATGTTGATTCATTAACACAATATCAATTCAACACTTAACGAAGCTTTACCAAAGATTGCACCACTTTGCATTCAAGCCACCTCACAAAAAGTGGGCATTTTGCAAAGCTTAGTCAGTCTGCAGCCAGTTCCCCCTACTGCAAGTTACTCAGTTCAGTTGGGGACAATTTCCCACTGATGTCCCTTGCTACTAAGCCTTTATCACAGAAACATATTTGTAACTCAAAATACCGTTTTTCTAATTCAATTCCTACAATATCGATAAGGAGAAGAAAAATTGTTTGAAAAGTCGTTTTATAAGCAACCTCATTCACTAGTTCTGTTTTAGGTTTGCATATCTTTGCCTTTTCGGAACGTTCCGTCATCTACGGAGTCGATGTCGACCGCTGTGCGCTACATTTGCCTCCATTAGGAATTAAATTTTGTGCTATCAAAGTCACTATCGGTGCCTTGGTCACTGTTAGTGAGTTGATATAACATTACCAGTAGTGATAGTTTCTGTGCGGCCTTTTACTGATAGCCTATCAGCGCTGATAGCTAATCCCCCTATCAGTAAGCTTCTGTGCGCCCAAAATTTTCTATCAGCGCTGTTAAGGTGTTGATAGCGCTATCAACGCTTCTGTGCGGCCACCCCAGGAAGCCAAGTTGAGTCATCGTAGACTACATATCAGAGTTAGCGTGGATGAAAAACAGTGAGATTCCCCTTCTCTTTTAGACTAGTGCTCGGAGGTTAACGAAGCAGGCATGAAATAATCGCTCCCAATCCTTCTCCCGGCACCGCCAATTAACGTCGCAAGTGCATCCCCAGTCTCCTAAAGGCTGGGAGGGGTGGGGGTTCCTTGCGCTGGACCGTCACTGCTCGGCAGCTGAACTGAGCAAAGCGGACAACCTCCTCAATTGGACAACATCCTGCGAGTCGGAAAACTTTCTGAAACGGACAAATAGCTTTGCTGAACAAGTTAATTTAAGTCCCCAGAAAATTTCCAAGTGGTCCCACCAGGATTTGATCCCCGGATCTCTAGCATGTAAGGCAGCACACTCAGACCACCAAGCCAACTCCACCCTCAAACCATTAGTTCTGGTAAGGGAGTAATTTATTATTTTTCTACAATATGTTGAGATAACATGTGAAAACTTCATCATTTTGTTGCAAAATCTTCAAACCATTTAGGGTTTATGTTAACATTTTGACGACACCTTAACGATTCCATAAGAAGGCGATAACGTTGAGATTCGACGTTAACACTAAAAGTACATCCGAGCTGTTGTTTTAATTGAGGAAAATTGAGTGTAATGCATATTGATAAGTAAACTCATACAATTAGTTAAAGTATTTTAACACTTGAAAACAAGTTTGGGACAATTTTTCATGTATTTTATACAAGCCAAGAAATACTGCAATACAATTTTATTCCCACCAAAACAAATGTTTTGCCTCAAAGAATCAGATGTGGGGAGAGGGCTTAGATTAACTATCCCTTTGACATATTAAATAATTGCAGCCTAAATCCAACTTTAAACAAGTCGTGGAAGCACAAACAACAGGGATCGTTTGCTGCAAACTACCGCAAGAGCTCAGGTGCATCGATGTGGTGATAGGTAGGGGAAGCAAATTCCTTGGAAGCTACTAAGGAAACTTTTTAAGGTAGTGGGTGTAGCTAGGCAGTGAGTCCAGGTAAGAGTAACAGGTAAAAATACTAAACCTGGGGTCTAAACACATGGAATGGCAAGCAAACGGTCCCTCGGGAACATCAATAGCATTCTTCGGATGGAGGTCCTAGGCGACACCAGGAGGGCTCTTGCGACAAGTTTATCGCTGAATATGTTAGAAAGCAAACGTTGAAGGTGGAATATTTGCCATCACGCATGTACTACAAGATCCCCCTCGATTTCCCTTTGATGGCCTCAGTTCTGGGTCCTTTCGGTTTTACCCAGTAACTCCAATAGCAGTGTATTCAAGAGGTTAAATGATGTGGTATTTTGTTGTGTAAGGATGGAGATATAATTCTTCCTTTAAGTTTTTTTTTTTTTGTTTTTGTTTTTTGAATTTTTTTTTTTTTTGTTAATGACATTGTCCTTTAACGAATGTGCAATGTACGAGTATTTGAGATACGACAGACAGTTATGATTCTGCTTTCATAGGGGGCAAACATTACCAGTGACGAGCATCCACGCAGTAACTGGTGGTTTCAACAACCCTTCAAATCAATTGATCACAAAGAAATTATCTGATGGACACACAAAAGTTAACACAATAAAACCGTTCTTTATCACAAGGGAACCCAGATAATACATGGTAAACTTCATGGTTTGCACATCAACAGAATAAAGAATTAGTGGCATGATTGTACAGTTGTAATCAAGTATGCAACCGCAAATGTAATAACAAAACATAATATGGACAGAAAAGACTTGATGGAACGCATGACAGTATTAGTTTAATTAAGTATCTTACTAGAAAACCGTGGCTTAAAATGCATTTTAATTACGATGCTTATCTAGAAAATGGTAAATCTCTATCTCGTATGCCTACATACATAAAAGAAAATACTACACATTTTACGGCGTTAGGCTGAGCTTACGACATCAAAGCATAAAATGCAGTCTCAGTTTCAGTTTTCTGTTGACAATCGGACACAAGGTATCTTAATTGGTAAGAAAGTTCTTCATAAAGCCTACAATCCCTTAAGCGGGGGGGGGGGGGGTACTTAAATTACACCTTCTTTCCAAGTAGTAAAATTAACTAAGACTTTAACTTAGCGGACAAACGTGGGATCTTGATGTTGATTTACTGTGAGTTTAAGAAGGGAGCCTGCTGTCAAATAACAACTCCCTGGTTTAAGTTACAACGAACACTTTGTGATACCTGGAAAATGCGATAAGTCTTTATGTTGTATAACTCCCCAGGCACAAAGAAGTCTCACATGTTATGTATTGTTATTAATTCTGATTACAATCTACCCCATCTGTAACTTTTATTTTCAGTTGTTGTGCCCTTAGCCTTGTTGTGAAACAACGAAAACGCACTTGTGATGATCAGCGCCTCCATCAGAGATTGCACACTAGTCTAAGTGTTATTTGGTCTGTGTTCATATTTAGCTATCATACATGAATAGTTATTGTTGCATGTACTGTAATATGTAGCAATTTCAATGACTCACAGCAGGGTAATATTGGCCGTATTCGACCATCGGGTGGTATTTGACCACCTTTGTTTTAAATTTTGTTGCCTTGGAAGTCTTTTATTTACATAAATGCATGGAATGTCAACCAATTTTATGGTGAAAGACTGTTTTGGGAGATTTGGAACTTTTTTTTTGCATTTTGCAGTGCTTTTAGGAAATCATGTAAGCACTTCAACTAGGCATTTGACGTTGTACGCCATTTTACGAGTACCGGATTCATGAATATATTAACTTTGGATGGAAGTTTATTGACCAAAGTGGCTTCAACAAATTCTTTCCGTTTTTCTTGCCTTTTCAGCTTTTTGTCCGGCTATGTAAACTTACAACCAGTTTCACACACACTCGTCTACATAGAATATCTCGTGAACCGCAATGTTTCGAAGACCCGGACTTAGCTCATATCTCTTGGAATGTTTCTAATAAAAAGACAATTACTGGTCTCCTTCGGATATGTGTGATCGAGGTAAGTTTTGAATGTAGGCAAAAAAGTGGTCCTTGTACATGTATGGTAAGACACAGCGAATGTTATGTATAATTCGATAGATCTGTTACAAAGATTTCGAAGGGCCTGTGCACATGTTTAAACATTCGAGATTATCTCCTCCAAACATGCTTATATAATGGACATCATAAAACATGTGACATGACATACAAACAATATTTTTCTTTTGTGTATTATCCCGCCACAGCTAATACATGGTAACACACGGTAGGGCCTGCATGTACTCGACTTTTTGTGATAATTCAGGTGTCCAAAACATTATTACTCTCTTGCTATCGCTACTGTCCTTCGTCGTATTTGGAATGCTTTCAAAACTAAATGCATTCTTCAACTTTAAGACACAACATACTCTGAGGTCTATACCTATACCCTGTATGATATTATAGACGAATTGTTCAAATGTATGTGTGAACATACGTTAAGTGTTCAGGACCGCCCCGTACTGATAAAGCATGTGCAACGAAATTTGCTAGGGGATAATACCAGAAAACAGCATTGTTGCCAGCTCATGAGAAAGCAGTATGAATGAAACGATTGTTAAAGGTTATTGTAGGAGAGAAAGGGTTATTATCAGAAAAAGAATGCAACATTCAGCTTGATTATTTGTTATTGACAATATTATATTTTATCTTTATCTTACAGGAAAATATATTACAGAAGATTGGAATTTCGACAAAAATCATCACAAATGGAGAAGAAATACTCGGAATAGTCAGTCATCACCAAAGCTGACTCCTCGAAAATGTTTATGACTTACCCCTAATGCTATAAGGTCATGTTTAAGTTACTGTAATCAAACTACAGAAGAATGCTTTTATATGGCAGCTGATATTACAATTTAAGTTTATAATAGTGACACTTGTATACGAGTCTAATGCATTCAATGAAAAAGGACGATAAACTATGACATGTATCAACAGCAATTCACGTATAACGACTGTCATATTGTATTAAAGTTAAGTGTTGTTATATATGGTGTCCTACATTGACAGTGGCACATGGTTGGTTTACAAGTTTTTCCCCTTATTAAGTGTGTTAGTCCCAATGTCTCATACAAATCACATAGTTTACATGCCATCACAATTATTGTGTTAATAATATTGAAATAGTGCTCAATCAACATGTTAATATGCTCGACGTATACAATAATTCAGAAAGACCGAAAGTGAAATTAATAATTATGTAAAATAATTATCTCGATGACACCTAACGGCTGCTGTAAGTATGTAACAATGTCTGAGCTTAACAACGTCATATAGCTTCCTTGTGTTTACATACAATACTATATGTATTCCCAATGCTCTTAAGTTTTAAAAACACTGTTACCCCACTACTTTTACTTTCTGTGTAGGCTAATATTAGTGTCATAGATGTACACGTCAAAGTCGTGCTGTATAGCATATGGGTTCTTCCATTACGATAAGCATTGTGCTAAATTAAACAGTCTATCTCGCTCTCCCAGGTCTTAAAGCATATTCTGGCACAAAACGAAACATGAAACTAATACAACTTTGTCTATTCCTGGAAACTCCCTCACACCTTTAGTATTGGTGTGACGAAGTATAATACAAGTGAATGAATGCAAGGACAAAACCTTATACAAGACTTTTAACAGTGTTATGGTTGTGACCTGTGGCAGCAGCAAATATATATTATTAACAAAGAGCCTAGCCAGAACATCCAAACCGAGAATGAATAATCGTGTGACAGGTTCACGTGTTTAAAACTTTTTGAAATTGTGAACCATTGTTACTTTTCATGCCCAAAGTTTAAAATGCTTTCTTGTTCAAATGAACTTCGTGGTCCTTTTTCGAACAAAAATCCATGAAGTGTATGTTGACCTATATGTTGACCTATGGGCTCGTACCCTAGCATTTTACCCTAGAAGAGTTGTCGAAGGACCTTACCCCACATGGCTGGTCTTTAAAATAACACATGCAGTTCCAGACTGGAAAGATTTACTTTTCCTGCATATTGTAGGCCTACGTACAGAGGTTTCATGATCAGAGACCAATTACTTGTAATACTAAATTGGACCAGTGAGTATGTGAAGGATTCGGTTACTGTCAATATATCAATCAAATGCCAGTTCTAGGTCAATAACAGTAATATTGGCCAGGCGCGGATCCAAGGGAGGGGGGATTCCTCGGGCTCAGCCCCCCCCCCCTTTTTCGCCACATCAGCAATAACAAATACGCGAAAATTAGCATAATGCCTATCTAGGAGAATATTCAAGGGGGCTTTCAGCCCCCCCCCCCCCTTTTCGAAATATCTGGATCCGCGCCTGCTGGCAGATACTCTCAAATAGTAAATGAGTGCTCAGTTTCAAACAATGTTTGTGTAATGTAAAGTTTTTTGTTAATAATCATAAAGACGATGTATAAGACACCTTTTATCTTGGTATACTCATTCCAGCCGTACTTACTATAACTTAAGTAAATGTGTTAAATGAATACAGCTACTGACGCACATATCCGAAAACTGCAACTAAATTGATAAAATCATTTCGGGTGTTGTCGATTTGCAAACATTCTCTCATTGATGTTAAGCAATTTTGTTACATTTACACAAACACCAGTTTGTTGGATATAGCCGGCAGCCCTTTTAGTACATTTATAGTTGTCGTCGGGTTATGACCTGCTTCACTTAAGTAGCATTCTTCGAGTTTTATCGTAATGGTTCTTTATCGGTATAGATATCGTTTTTGCATGACGGGTCCCTAATGCATATAACTTTTCATTTAATAATTATTCTGGGACAGAAAACATTTTTCTTCTTACACCTAATTCCTGAAATGTTCAAATCTACTTCCACAGTGTCATGGCATATTTGCAACCACGTCTGGTTGACATGTGGAAGATGTATATCTTAACGTTATACTTTTTTGCACTACTGCAATTTCCAGGTAGCAAAAATCGGACAATATGGCAGCTATCATATGTATACGTTGTCTCTTGTAAGTCTTAGATACACTGAGCAAGGGTACAAATTTTTCCGAGAAAGATAACTAGGACTACCATGAAAGACTGATATATAAAGATACTTTAAAGTTTAGAAAATACATTCATCCAGATTTCCCACATCTAATACCTTAGAATCAAGTCTCGGCACTTAATGATTCACATTTTCATACTTATTATCCTTCCATAATCAAGGATTACATCTTCTTTATTTAACGTAAACACTTTGAAGCCCTTATTACCATGCTAGTGGTCGTCATCTGATCTTCCAATCCCTTTCATGTGTACATACGACGATGTAAGATCATCTGTAGATGTATTGGAAGGACCATATGTATCCAGTGCCTCAAAGTTCTAATAAGAGGAATGAAAAGGATGTGAATCACCTTTTTAAAAAGGCATAAGCATTCATGAAATACCTAGAAAAATTGAAAACACAATTGTACTTAATCAAGAACTTTTTAATTTAAAGGGAAGTGTCATATTGAAATATTTACCTCTATGAAAGATGACTTTAACTGTGAAATTGTGGGACGGAGTGAAGTATCTTGAATCCAGCAGTCAAACAGTCGTTTGTTCCTTTGACAAATAGAAAAAACGGCATGAAAAACTGATTCTTTCTCACAAAAATTCAATTGGATGATGTGGATATAAGTGACATGAAAAAAGAAATGTACCTTAACAGTTTGTAATTAGTTGGCCACGTTTCAGGTAAACTATACACCGCGTTTTCACTTTCTGGTGACTGCTCTTCATTAGGAAATGGTGAAGAACCTGCAAATATATTGTTACGAAATTTACTTAATCAATTTGGGACTTTTAAATCAAGGTATATAACAACATTATAACTACTTTTATGCAGATTAAAAGCATGATGGAAGAAATTTTGACTGGGGTCAGACAACATGTTTGGCTTTTATTAAAGAAGATTTACCAACTCTGAATATTTACAAATAATGAAAAAATCATATCTAACTTAATTCGCTGGTATACAAACCACGCTCAATAAAAATAACTTAAGGTCTTACCACATGATAATATTTCCCATATTACTACAGCTACCGACCAGACATCGCTTTCTTTACTGTACTTATCTCGTAGAAGAGCTTCAGGGGCTAATTGATTGAGAGTACATGTTTTCTGCAAAAGAAAATTAGGGGCCTAAATGTGACTTACATTCATTGGATTAAATGTAAACGTAAACGTAAATAAATAAAAGACAATCTTGTTTATTAGCAGAACGTCGAGGAGGATATTTTTATCCAATGTTATATGAAACGAGATTAATGTGATAATGCTGATAGCCATAACGAAATGACTGCGATGATTTAAGGCCAGTCTGGACTACATTTTCTTTTTACTTTTTTTTAACAATGTATGTCACCATTGTAATGGTTGAACAAATCAAAAACTGCCTGCCCAGGCTGTAAGAGCCTAAAATTCATTTTGTTGTTTAACTCCTATTTTAACATGTATTTCTAACTTGTCTTATACTAATCAAATAAACAGAAACAATTTTACGTTATTTCTGCCCCCTCCCCAAAGAACCTTTATCCCAGGCGCGTAACCAAGGGGGCGAAGGGGGCAACCGCCCCATTGAGCATATTTTTGGCATTTTTTAATGTTCATGATTTCTACAATATTGCTGTTGTTTCCCCTCTTATGTTTACCTTATGAGGTGAATAGGTCTGAGAAGTGCCATTTCCAGCGATCTGGGAGGCATCTTGGGCCAAAATGTTCTTGCACTTTGCCCCAACCCATGGTGGCGCGGAGTGCTGAGAGTCTGTCTATGGGCGCGCTCCCCCCCCCCTTGACATATTCATGGCTACTCCCCTGCTTCATCCTGTTTGCATGCCAAGCGGCCAGTGGTTCTAAGGTCTGTAGTTATAAAGGCTAAAATCAAGTCCTAGATTAATTTCCAATAGTGTATACCCCTTACATTTTGCTCTTTCAATAAACTAAAAATAGCAAAGTTGCAATTTTATTTTTTGTGAACTAAGTGGACTTACATTTGAAAAGTTCAGATTTTGGTCAAATATCTGCACGTGTCCCATGCTTTGAATATTCGTCTTCTTCTAAAAGTATTCAATTACATCTATTGTCTAAAAATTGCTAAAATTTGGTTTTGTTCCATTCTCACAAGTCAGGTGGACTTCAAATTATTTACATCAACTGATTACATTGTGTTAGGCTACGTTGTAGACTTAGCGCTGATGCATTTATTTTCTTCAGCTGGTGCTCCTCGAAGGACGGTTCTAGTATGTCTCTACATTTATTCTCTTTACTTTGCTCTATCCACGACAGTTACCCAATTGCTAACTTCAATTATGATACTTCCTAAATTTCAGTCACAATGAAGGGCTTTGTCATGATCAGAGTATTAGATTTGTTGAGTACTGTGCCAAAACCACTTGCAATTGAAAATTAAATGTTAAAACACAAAGGAAATGAATGCTGAACCAACTTATTTGTAAGAAAAATTGTATGACCAACTGAATGACCTTATATTCTTTCGTAACTGTAGGCTAAGATCAAAGATGGCTTACAACAATGGCACTTAATCTGGTTCATATAGCTAGAGCCATCACTATTATGTTTAACTAGTTTTTTATTGTTTAAGTGGTCTGGCTATGTCCTTTCAACCGTTCAAGGCTTGTGTACTATCTCATTTAGGTTTTTATTTGTAATAATTATACTTAACTCTCATAATCCCTTTACCACAGATTTATTGTAATTTCTTCGTCGGATCCAACAAAGTTTAGTCTACCCTGCTCTTCCCTAATGTTTCACACATACCCGTGATTTTCTAATCCTCACTATATTCGAAGCATCTTCCGACAAGCAGAAATCGTAGAGTTTGCATATTCTCTGCTTCGTTAACAAAACTTTTCTTGTTGATAATCCAGGGTGTAGAAGCTGTAACAGAAATGTAAGGTAGAAAACAGGAGCTACGCATAATTTTCATAAAGAATAAAAACATTTTAAAAATTTCTACCACCTTTAAACCTTTTGCACCCAATAAGCGATACGAGATTTTCAAAAAAATCAAAACAAACCCCAGTCGGTAGTAAGGCCCTAGAGTTCTTTGAATGAATCCCTGTATTTAATGATACATGTAATCGTTTATGACCATTCCCTACTTAGCAAATTTTGTGTCAGCTTGGCTCTTACCCATTTTTACTTTTTTTAATGATCAAAACAAATCTACTACTAAAGAGAATCATACCCCGTAAGATTGGATAACTTCTAAACCTTCAAGAATTCCAATCAAGTAACCCGTCACTTCCGTCCGAGAAAATTGATCAGAGATACGATCATCGAGTGTTTCACAAGCCAAATGTTCGTGTATTAAATAGAGTTTACCTGCACAGGAAGAAAAAATATTCATAGCTCATTGTCAGACTTAATTGCTCCATAAATCTGTTTCATTCCTAACCCTTATACATTCTTTCAGATATGAACAACTCTCTAGGTAAATAAAAACGTCATATTTTATGAGTGGAAGCTCTTTACCTTCACATTACTATATTTTAAAATACAGCAGCATGAATGTATTTATTTATGTAAATTTGCCTTTTACCTTCATTAATTCCTATGCCCTCGACTTTGGTAAGGTGGCTTGCATCGGGAAGCTCAAGAGCCCGCTTCACAAATTTATCCAACTGTATATCCTTTTTACAGAGGCTGTCTAAAGGATAAAAGTTCTTTGGTGAATATTCCAATAAGAAGAGTTTAAAGCAGTTACCGATGTTACAGTCTGAATGGGTTTTATTTGGATGTAACTTGTTAAGATCAATTTCCTTTACAAGAGCTATGCCTAAAATATGGTTGTGATTTGATCATAATTATTCACGGAAAATGTTACCTGAGACAGTTGAAAAGATCACGCACTTCTTGTCTTTAGGATTGACATCAATTGTACCCATCCATCTATCGTAGATATGGCCCATCTTTATATTAACGATAAAACATATATCTTTTTCGGGAAACATCTTTCCACTTGCTCCGCTTTTACCCATCTCAGAATAGTACTCGGTGTGAAAACTTAATTCGTAAGCTGGAAATAGTTTCAAAAATGTGAAATTTTTGGATGTAAAAAATGAAATTTTACTACAAAATAGGTACTGTGAATACTCATAAGTAACAACCATCTTACAACACTTAGTTTCCTCTAGTGATACTTGTAGTCCTCCGAGTGAATTATCACAGACTCCAAAAATTTGTAATGTGGATCATTTTACTCGATAAAGATGTGATCAATGTTGTTATTCTTTCAGGAGTAAGTGTTCACTTATTGCATACAGAAAAGGACGTCGGAATCGAAAACTCAACTCACGCTTCAAGAAGTGATAAAATTTATATGGAGATTAACTGGAAAATATCACTTATAATAATGTGCAAAATCGTAGAAATCTGTACACTACCATTCTCTTGTTCTGGGAGATCCGAATAATAGGTCATTTCTGAACCAGTTGGTACTTGTGGCAACTCTAAGCTGGAATTACAATAAAATAAATTAAAATATTCCATTCAGCTGACACGATTATATATTGGAAATGATAAAGAAAACTAACACTTCGCATATACTTACTCCGGTGGTTTTGGATAGGTTTTATCTGTACCTGAGAACGAATGAATGCAAAAATCAATTTCATTGAGAATTCACTCAGCAAGAAATATACCGTGTTACTACTTAAAAACATAACAAATTGAAATATATTTCCTATCGAATACCAGGGGCGCAAATCTCTGTTTGAGAGTGAGGGGGAGAAAACGAATATGGTGTACGCGTGGATTTGAAACTGTGCACGCGTAGCGCGAAGCCCTAGTGGGTGGGGTCCAGGGGCCCGCGTAAGGGCACTGGTGGGGTCCAGTGGCAAAGCCCGGTGGGGTCCAGGGGGCGAAGCCCCCGGAAGCTCCTAGGTTTTAGTATTTCAGAAGCTACAGAAAGATTATTTCGAACGGAAGTTTTTTAGTGTAATGGCTCCTGGGTTTTAGAACATTTACACTTGTCAAAAGGGTTAGTTAGGGCACAAAGTTAATTAATACTACCGATGTGCTTCACGAACCGAGGCACAAAATGCAGAGATAGATCGCTCTGGCCTAGATTAGGAAACGAAGTGAAGGTATAACTAAGACATGTCTTAAGTGTTTTCGACTGAAATTGATTCGTCTGCGCCTGGTTTCAGCTTCAGATGATATTCCATACGGCCTTGGTCAAGAGACATTCAAATACTATGTCAGTTATAGCCTGTAATTGTATTGTTGTCATGTGTTGTTATCAAAGGGATGTCAAAAGTGACCAAGCGGCGAAAAAATGAGTATTGCTATTCACATTTTGAGGGGGGATTAGGGTCCCCCACTTTTTCACTTGAGGGGGCAAAGGCCCCCCTTGCCCCCCGGGATTTGCACCCCTGTCACATACCTTCCACGTATTCTTTCTGTGGCAGTTTCGTCAGTGTAGTATTTGACATTTCTTCCATAGGTATATTCAAAGTCCTGCATGATTATTGTAAAAGTGAAGAAAACGTTGAAACTATTAATTATACATTTTGCTGTATAAAACTTATTTCCTGGGTCATGACTTTTACTTGTTCATGTCCAGATTTTGCTTATTTTCTCAGTTATGTTAAGTAATCTTGCTCGAGGTTGTCTAACTATAATCTAGTTTAAAACACATTAATGTTTCGTGAACGTTTTCGATAACGATAAAGAAAACAAAGCCAAAAGTGCTTACGTCGAGAAATTTGTAGACTGTGATCCTGCAACAATGGGAATAAATAAGATTACAGTATACTGCAACAGGTGACTTGGTCGAAAGTGTATTAAATACTTAAAAATGTTATTACCTTTAAGGACAAGCGGCAGTGTAAAATGTATGGAAAATTTAAACTCATCTTTGTCGAAATGCATAAGTAGCACTTGCAAAGATTACTGGATCTAGGGATATACAGCATGTAAGCTGTTTGTAGACAGTTCTACCTTCGTCGAAAGTGTGTAACGAGAATAGCACGTTGCAAGCCATAAAATTATGGATTAATTTACTCTACAAAGAGAATATGTTGAAGGTATCCGAAAAGAAAATGTAGTAACTCTTTTAAATGAAACATTTTGGTTACCTTTTAACCTCCTGGTTGCAATATAAACACAGCTGACTAGAAGAATAATTAAAGTTGCCGCGCAAAATGGAACTATCAAGTTTAAGACGTAATTGAAGGGAACAGGTGGTTCTAAGTGATCTGCTGTGTGGTACAAACCTAAGTGGGGAGAGACAAGACATTCCTAGTCTAAGAGGTTTATTTTGAAACTTTGAACGACAATGCATTTAATATTAAATTACTCTGAAATTATGTTCACTACTTTCAAACTGCAAACAGCAGAAACCTCTTCTCAAGCATTTTATTATATAGGCACTACATAGACCTCAACAACATATTGGATGTAATGGTATGGAAAAGACAAATAAGATGTATAATAATGTCATTATAAAATGTTGCATAACTTTGAGAAGAGCACTTCGTAACAGTAAAACAACATGATCGCTTAATCCCCTGCCTAGGTACTACATCCCTTCGGTCCTGGTGATTACCCAACTGCCATTATCATTTGATGACATGATAGACACTAAAACGCTGAGAGTTGTCCCGTGACCATTTCAAATTTACATGAAATAATAAAGTGCAACCCTTAATCTGATTCACGTTAAGGTAGCCTATAACCCTGTACGATAATCATTACCTTGATTCTCCTTTGCCCCAGAAAAATGTTCATATAATCGTCATATTTCATGTTTACCTTATAATATAAACTGTAAAAAAGTAGATCATAGCTAAAGTCAAAAGAAGGCAAAAAGTTGTGTAAAATATCCTACCTTGAACATGAAATGTAACATTAGCTACCCTAGTTATGTTTGGTCCATCAAGGTAGCTGACGCATTGAACAAAGTCGTTGTGCTCAGGTTGGAATATTAGGCTGGATAAACCAGATGATGGAGTAGCTTTAACGTTGCTTTCATGAGGAGGAAATCCGTTTACTCTCCACGTTAAAGTAAGTTTGGGTGTAGAGTCGACACCATTGCAAATTAAAGTCACGCTATCGTTTGCGTTAATGGAAATGGTATCGTATAATTTACCGTTGAACGTTATAGACGGCTCGGGTAATACTACAAAAAAGTTGAAGAAATGGACAACAGTATTTGTTTAGCAAAAGTGATAATATGATAGTAATTATTAACTTTTACTACATCGTTGACTTACGACTGTAGCAAATATAGTCATTACAGCATTTGAAATTCCACTAGCAACACTAATAAAACAAATTGGTTAAGACGATGGGCAAATGTACCTCACAATGACGAAAATTGAGCTATCCCATAACCCCGAAAAACCTATTTCTCGGGGATATGTTTGGGAAACTTGGGTAATTTTCTGACACAGACTTTTCTCGCTCAAGATCGGCTCCCACCAAAACAAATCTCCTCTTATGCCTCAGATTAGTTGTTATGGGTAAGCAGGTGACTTTTGAAGTGTAAATATAAAAGTGAATAAAACATGGAACGTGGAAAAAAGCGGGGTAGTCATTCCATATGTTGTTTTTAAAATCATTCACCTTACGTGGATGGGGAGGAAGAGCAAACAGAAATAAAACAGTTATATTCCTTTTTTCCATCAGAGCAGCATTTCATCAATAAGTAGTGTGGACTTACCATAAGATTTTATACTCAAATCCATTCTTTCTGTTACATTAATTTCAGCTATGGAACTTTTGCAAGCAATTGTCAGGTCATTTTCAAGTGAAATTATCAACATTAGATATGTATCAAACGTCGCATTGTTCGCGTCGTTTTGCCTCTCGTATATAGATGGCCCCTTATCATCATGCTTTCCCTCCCAAGTAAGATTTGCAGATGGTCTTGATCCTTCGGCATAGCAAGTAATGTTTATGACGTCATCTTGTCTTACGTAAACCTCATTTGTGTATACTGCACTGCCATTTAGCAGAAGAAAAACACACGGTTCAACTGAAAAGAAGATTAAAATGAAGAAAGAGAACTGACGAAATTCGCAGGATACTTCCTACCTCGTTGTTCCACGCTGACCCATACGTTACACATAAAGGACCACATTAAGACGTTATTTATGTAGGGCAATAAATTTGTAGGAAAGTTTTTCACATTTAAGTTTGGTTCAACTCCTGTTGTTTTGTATTAACTCCCTTGTTATTTGAAGTTCAGAAAGAGGCGTCAAAATGATATGGAAGCTTCACCAAACGTATTCTCGCTGATAGAATGATTTGAACTTGCAACAATCTTAATATTGCCCTTATCATTTCATCTGTTCGCAAAGGAATAAACACTACATGCAGTGCACAGACAAAGGAATACATGAATAAATGACTACTGTTTATTTCATAAAAGACGGTATTGCCATTTGTCATGTTACGTGTTAAGTTGCGTATTTGAAAATAATCCGTCTGAAATAAAACTGCAGAAAGTTAACTGAAAAGTTCCATCTTCTATTTACCAAAAAAAGTTACCAACAGTTTAGCGTGAGTAAAGGAAACAGCTTCTCAAATATTTTATGATATTCAGAATATTGGTTTTTACGATATTCTTACCATATGTGAGAAATGTTGCACTTGCAGACGTTTCAATATCTGTTCCGTTAAGTTTAACATTACAAGTAACGGTGACATGTTCTCCGATCGTACTAAATTGTAAAGTTGATCTTGAATCAAACGTCCTGTTCTCTTGTATGTTACGTTTCGTCACAGGAGGTGTGCTGTCAACCATTTCTCCATCTATCATCCAAGTTATGTTTGCTTCAGGTTTAGCTCCTTCAGCAAGACACGTGACATTTATTGTCCTGTTCTCCTCAATATACGTTTCATTGTGCAAATATGTTATATATCCCAGATCCTTATGGTATGAAGCATTAGTAAGTATGTCATGGTCGTACTCCAGGAACACTTTTGGTGGTACTAGTTTTAAAGTAAATAAAAGAATTAAAATTGAGAAGTTTGGAGTAGAAGTTTGGATTCCGCAGTAGTCCCATAGCTGTTGAAAATAAATCTTGAAACCATAGCTCTGGATTACATCTCTCTGTACACTTTCCCCACAAGCCACTACCGTCCCCATTAATTTGGCCAACGTCTACCATCTTAAATTTGCAATCATCATAAGAAAAAGATTCAGTAGCATTTCAGATTATACCTGAGGACGCAGGATTTTCTTAATAAATGGTCCAGAATGTCCGCAAATATCACCAAACTTACAAAAACTTCTCGGGAATAACCCTCGCGGTCCCCAGCCTCCGGCTTGGCGCCTTCGGCTCTCGCCGATAAAGGCTTCGCCGGCCACACCTTACAAAGATGCAGCCTCCAATGAAAATTGCTTCCCTGCCTTTTACTGAGGACGGCCATCGTCTTTTCTCTGTAAGAATTACTCATAACATTTCGTTAATTTTGGAAAGTATCACCCCTACAAAATTACACAGTACTTAAACGAAGATTTTCGATACTATCTTATTTTTCACAGTATAAAAAACTTGAAAAGTCCCTTGTCCCAGACCATCGACAAAATGAAACATAAAAGAAAGAATGGGGGGCTGGGGAAAGTAGGGGAATCTTATGTAATGGATAATTTTGCATTTAAAAAATAAAGAAATACAATAAGCTATAATAAAATGTATTTAACTCTATTTTCTTCGGCACACTTTTCCCGCATCCGTTTTTAGTACTGTTTGGTGGTTACTTCCTGTAAAACATCTTTCGTGCTCCAGAGCTTTGTACAGACTCTTCCACTATCTCTCTAGCTATACCCACAAGTCAACCCTCTTCAGTATAAAAATAACCTAATATTCTGAGTGAGGCTATTATTAAAATGGCCAAAATGTAATTTTTGTGATATTTAGTGCACATCCGATGAGTTTTGAGGTAACCAAATGTTCAATTCCTTTAGTTTTAATTCTTTAAATGCCTCAGGGCTTCGCTTCCGGAACCCACCACAGACTCTATGGCTGGCACCTGGACCCCACGCTTTTGAGAAAGCGCTTCTCGCTGCCGCAGGCCGTCGGCACCGTTTCGTATTACACCCCGGTTTGCCCTACCCCACTTTCAGACATGAAATGCCGCTGCATGTTCAAACCTATTCAGCAGGTTTCAACAGTTTTTCCTTGAAAACTATTGGTTTCAATGTTTTATCTAAGCACCTTACGAATTAAGTTTTTCAAGTCTTCAGGATAACGTTGTGAGGTGGATACACAATCAGTGTGGCCAATCAACGGCCTTTTCTCAACTAGGGACGTTAAGATACCGTCGATAAACCTTAGAATCAAGATAAACCTTAGAATCAAGACGTGCAACTTACTGGCTCTTTAAATGTAGAAACAGGTCTTCCGATTTGCCTGCCCGATTTTTTGCCTAGGTTCCAGGCGTGCAACCTGCTGTGTTCAAGTCTGATTTCAACGTGAACGTGGCATGAAAAATGGCCATAAACCTCTCGATGAAAACACTGTTTTTTACTTAAGGCCTTCACTGTACAAAATTTCCCTGACCTACTTTGTCCACTTATCTCAAAGAAGTCTTATTTTGTCATATTGATCTTCACAGCGAAGGAAGCCGAAGTGACTGGCCTATTTGTAAGTACGTACTCGTTATGGGATATGTTTTCGAACTACATTAAAAAGAATACCACAACTACGCTTAAACCTTCAATGAACAATGTACACAAGTCTGAAACAGTTGAAAGGCCATCTCGTGAGCCTCCATTTTAAGGGTAGCCTGTAACTTGAGAACTTCGATGTTCCAGAGGCTACAGAAGGGTCCAGATGTGTGTATATCGATGGAGAAAGAAATTGGTAGTGTACGACGTGCAGCAGGCTTATGGAATTTATCGGTTAGAGTCGTGGCGGTATGGCATGGTGTCGTCGTAGGTGTGGGTAGACGCCACAATGTTTACATTTGTCGACGTCAGATAAATTTTGTCGAGTAGTGGATATAGTCGTGGCGATGTGACCAAGGCTTTGAATTTTCTGTACCATCACCAAAATTGGATTTTGAACTAAAAGAATTGAACGTGCATTTTTATCAGACCGTCATTTATATGTCACTTCAATAGAACGTAATTATGGATAAATCCAGAGTCCAAAATACACGCGGTTGGAGAGCGACTTTGCCTTGGACGCAACAAAAGAGCCCCTGAAATTAGTTGGGAGTATGCAAACCTACGGAAATTCGTCCCTGCAATTTTTGTCGCATCATGATATTATACTATTGCTACCAGAAGAGTAGGCCTATCCATTGCTTCAATGCAAATTAGGGCACAGCACAGCATAAACGTCGCAGCAATGTTAGGGCTTGAAGTACAGAGCACATGGAGTTGCAACTACAATCCTCGACAAAAGTACATGGGACAAACCCCGCTCCCCGTATCAATGTTGAAGTCTCAGACCACGTTAGGCTGCCGCAACATTGAACAGGGGAATGGGGATGCAGATAGGGGGATGGTGTTCCCACTGTTGCTTGTTTTGCTTGTTTTATCTCATTATTTTTGTCGAGGATTGTAGATCAAATCCCTGGTGGCACAGAATCTGTTATTGTACAAGATATTCACTACAACGTTACACGAGCCCATGACTATTGAGCCTTTCCGTGTACATGTCGCAGTGCCAGGTTGTCCCGTATCATTAGCAGGGGTCGACAATCTTTTAGTAGGCGAGAGCCAAATTACCTACCTGAGCATAGGAACGGCCCTAATAAGCGGGCGAGCGTCTTCCCTTCAGCTTTACGTAAATAACACTATGTGCAGGTCTAACTTTAAAAGTATGAAGGTGTTCTAATGACGACGATAAATGTTTTCATTGGTCTTGAAATAAATCAAACACAAGGAAACAAATACTGAAAAACTATTTATTGACATAATCAGAGGGGCACCGAACAGGAATCTGGTCAGAAAAATTTAACCAGATCCGGTTAAAAAATAAACCAATTCTGAGCATTTTTTGAACCAAATCTAATCAAATAATTGATCAGATTTCTGTTCGGTGCCCCTCTCATCAGATTCGGTTCAAATTTGACCAGACCTTTTTAGAGTGGCATTTTTTTCGATTCAACAACCTTTAGGCCTACGCGGGCGTCGCGTTTTCTTTTAAAAAGGCTCATTGCTTATCGCTGGTTAGATTGGTGTCTTAAAAATGTGCAGCTGAAGTGGGTCTTGTGAGATGGATTAATACCATCGGCGAGCTGTATCTGGCCCACAGTCGAAAGTTTGCCGACCCTCAGGTACAGAGATATAACCAGAAAGCCCAAACGCTAAGTGTTTCCTTGCTGAAAGGGGGTGATTTGTTGCACCGAGGTTCATCCCTCAAATTTATACTTCTTGAATATATATATATATATATATATATATATATATATATATATATATATATATATATATATATATTTGATGTTTTAACAACTTGTCCTCTGCTGACCTCATATGACTTTTGAATCCCACTACAAAGCGAATAACAAAAAAAGAAAAAGAAAAACATTCGTAGCCGGGCCGTTTGCGTGAAAAACGAGCTCTAATTCACTAGGCCATCAAAGAACTCGTTCAGCAAATGGTACTTCTATTATGCTATAGTCACAGCATTCTTTTCACGCGTTCGTAATAAGGAAATTTAAATTAATATTATTAGTAAAACAGTTGTGCTTGTGAAAAAATACATGTTGGTCTCTATAACTTTATCTTTGGAATGGAAGAAAAATTCAGCCCTAGCTTTTCGTTAGTCACGAAACGCCGGACAGAATATGGAGGTACCGCCCACTGTCTCTTTAGTTTAAGAGGTTTTTGTTGTTGCACCTCTGATGACCTCGTATGACCGTCGACCTCCAACAAACTCATAGGGTTCCCTCTTTCTTAAAGTAATACATCTGTGTAGCAAGTATGAAAAGGATCCATCATCCCTGTCTTGAAATATCGTGTTTATCAAGGTTTTTCGGTTTTTTACCTCTAGTGACCTCAAATGACCTTTGACCTTTACTCAAAACAAAAGGGTTCTTCCTCTCAATATGATAAAGGTATACACCAAGTATTGAAGATTGTCCATCATTGATATCATGAGATATCGTGTTCACAAGCAGTTTGAAGAATTTCGTATTTTCGCCTCCGGTGGCCTCAGATAACGTGTGACCTTTACAAAAATCAATAGCGTTTATCTTTTGACTGTAACGCATCCACATGTCAAGCATGAAAAGCATACATGCTTCCAAACTACAGATATCGTGTTTGCAAGGTTTTGGGGTTTTGACCTCTGGTGACCTCACATGACCTTTGACCTCCACCAAAACAATAGGGATCCTTTCTCTTAATATGATAAGTCTATATATCAAGTATGAAAATTATCCATGCTATCTTGAGATATCGTGTTACAAGCCACGCGTCACAAACACACATACATGCACACACCCATATACAAGCAATCGTCCGCGTGATTGCACAGATTCCTTTTGCCTTCGGCAAGGAATCAGAAGCCAGCGAAGTGAACGTCGTTTCTGAATTTAATTTCAATCCTACATAAATACAGCCCATACTGGCATCACAACAAACATTGACCGTGCAGGCATCTACACCAATTTCAGGTACTGACGGAGAAGCTTTCCAAGAGGAAAAATTTCGACCAACCACAGACTTTGACTTTGCTGTATGGATTATACATGTATACATAACACACGGGACTGCTAAGCTGAGAACAAACAGTGACAGCGGTATATACTGTGCACAGGATTGGCGCCAGGATATGCTCGACGAGAGCGGATATAGGGAATCAAGATCACTGACTGGGTGCCAGCAATTCGAAGCCAAGTCAAAGGCGAAGGGTGGCCAGAAGGATGGCGAACGGAGGATTTTTGGCTTGCAAAGCGTGCCGAAACAGGAGTTTTATTGAATTAAATTTTAAAAATTTGGACTTTTCTTTGAGCCTGGAAATTTGAAACTTTGAGGGGAATTTTATTAAAGAAAATCTGGGTTTTTATCCAAAGACTCTTGAACTTTTGCCTTTAATCAAAGCCCTCCTTGAGAGAAAAATGAAGTGACAGTCGGGGCGAGTGGTCGCCGTCGAGATAAAATACTTAATCGTGCCGTCGCTAAGGCTCCGAGGTGAAATTGGAAAATTTTCCCGAAGGAAGGGGGGGGGTTAGGGGCCGGCCTTCAGCGGCGGAGGCTTTGAGCCCCTGCCCTACACCTGGCGCCAACCTGACTGCGTACATATGGGTAAAAGCGGGAACTGCATCGTAATTGCAAAAGGATGTTTGCATACTCCCTTCTTAAAAAACAGTCCTCTACTGCAATAATTCAACTGTCGTTTATCCTTAAGTAACACCTGAAATGATATTTGCGAGACGATTTTTATTTCGAAATACCATTGAAATCATTGAAAAAGTATTTTGGCACTATAAGCCTACGGGACTACTAATTGGGGTATTTCAGCACATTTGACTGAAATCTTAATGCCTGTTTGCCCGAAAGAGTTTAATTTTTACCCTAAAATGACACATTTGCTGCCCGAATGGACGACTGGACCCCCGACATTTCCCCTCCCTCTTAACCATATGTCTAACACCGGATAAAACCGACACCTGAACAAATACGAGACTTCAAATCTTCAAACTAATCTCCTATAATGACCCGATGCAACATACAGACCTTCATATCGCCAACATTACCGTACTTGATGCAATGAGCTTTCAACCAGATAAATAATTTACCACGCTTGTTTTCCTTTAACCCATTCTATATCCATGCCCACCTTTGTTCTTATGTAGCTAGGCACAGTCCGACCTGCTGAGAACATCATACAACTTCCCTGTTCTGAAGTCTAACGACCTTTGAACTAATTATCAAGATACACATACCAAGAAGATAAATGTTCTTCAAACCCGGTGCACCAACAAAATGTTGCCCTATTACATTCACTGGCTAAAGGTAGCCCTATACACCTACCAATACACCACATGCATGAACAAACAAATATCATAGCTTTTACCAAATATTTTAGGGGGGTATTGACAATTATAAAATAAAGCGGTCGAAAATGCCTCCCACTAAAGTCGAATATTCCCTACGTGGGTCGAATTCCCCACTACAGGTCGAATCTCTACCTACTCTAGATCGAATTCAGCCACACATGGTCGAATAACACCCAGTGTAAATTAGCAAACATTCATGAGATGGTCATTCTTTTCTCTCTTAACCTCAAAGAAATATATCAACAGACACCAAATAAACTCATAGAACATCAGTTTTGATCAAATAATCACTGTTAAAGCGGCAAATATTTTGTCTCAACAGGGAATGTCAAAATGTCTCAATGTTTCAAAAAACTGAAATATCGCCTTCTTAACTGTAGACATAAATGAAAGCTGATCTGTACACTTTACAACAACGGTCGAACAATAGGCACCTTCGGTCGAATAGTACACTTTGCCGGTCGAATATTGCTTAGTATAGGCCGAATTTAGCCTATGATGATCGAATCAAACGTACAATGATCGAAATATACACAGCGACATGATATACGTTACTCCTTCAATGTTTCTTACTGGGATTAGTGGAAAGTTTCGAAAATATTTCCAAGTTACAGGTAGGGTTTATATTAAGGGATAAGGTTTCGTTACAACTCGTTTAATTTCCTAATTCAAAATGCTCGAGACAAAATACTTGCGCGGTCGAAAACCGCATACATTATCCTTATCAGAGCTTAGCATTGTATTTAATGCAGGGTGTACTTCTTCCTGAATCTCTCTAATAGACCTTATGCATTGACGTCACGCGACGTCATTTTAGACGACAAACAGTAAAGCTCGCTGGATAAGGTACACGACCTTGGTACACACACTGTACGCAAGTGCACATCGTCGTCGCATGCGCAAAAACTAGTCTGCATTTGTTGGTGTAATGATACGCATTAGCTCTCTGTAAAAATTAGCTGTCAAACTTGTTGGTTTAATGATACGTGTTAGCTGTCTGCAAAAATTAGCTGTCTGCATTTGTTGGTGATATGATACGCGCTTACCTCTGCCGAAGGCACAATTTCTGTTCTGTGACATCATATTCATAAGGTCTATTGTCATCAGTCAGGAAACTTTTATAGAAAGCCAAATAAGAGGGCGTCATCAAGCTGACGCCTCTCCGAGAATACACATAAATGTCAAGTGCGAATTTTGTCAAATGACAGGAAGCATACCGCAGAAAATTGTTACGAATGGTATAACGGCTACATATCATGGGGCAATTGGACAATTGGGCTTGGCAATCGGGAGTTTCGAGGAACAGCCCGGGTCGGGTCATTGCAAAAAGGTTTCCATACTTAATCACATTTTGTGACAGTTTTCGTATCCAAAATGACTTCCTAAACTGAAAACCCCACAAATTTGTGTAAAAAGCGAGACTATAGAAATTATAAGGGAATGTTAACATTATCATAAATGTTTTAAGGTAAAATGAAGGAAAACATTAATATCAAATACAAAAGGTAGGATTTTTTGGCGAGCGAACTTTCATGCGCACCCGCAATGAAAACGGAGCTTAAAGGGAGATGTAAGGGTTAGAGTTAGATGAAGTTTTACGGCTCATGTTTCTAACCAATTGAGGGGGGTGTAACGGGTAATTGTTGTTGCATATATTTGTTTCAATTGGTCGGGTCATACCACAGACTTTTAAAATGGGACCTTTTGGCTTCTCGCTGGTACTCAGCATAAGAGATTTGGACAGGAATAACAACATATAGGCCTATGAAAATTTTACCGGTAGCGCCACAAATGGCTGCAATGGTTAGGATAGCCTCCAGGGACTTGAAAAAGTTAAGGCATGACAAGATTGTGATGAATATTTCTAAAGCGCTTTGAGGTCTATGGCTGATTAAAATCGCTATGTAAAAGAGGAATATTATTGATAATTTACGAAATATTCTATGGGAGGACCTTTGCTCCACTGCCTATAAGGCTTAGCGCTTTCAGCGCTAGCTGTTAAAGGCTTTGTTGGCCACACCTTATACAAAGATGCAGCCTCAAATGAAAATTGCTGTCCTGGCATTTTTTCTGCGAGCGCCCATGACTATGTCTCTGTAAGAACTATCTATAATGACCTTTCATCATGACTGATTTTTGAACGTATTGTATACCTACCGTATAGGCTATACTGCCCTAAAGTTTTGATTGTCATTACAAAATTAGACTTTCAGCTGTATTTTCTTATTTTTCACAGTAATGAGAGAACCTTAGGAGTTCCTTATCCCAGACCATCGACAAAAATAAAACCTAAAAGAAAGAATAGGTGACCAGCAGTGGCGTAGCCAAGATTTTTTGAGCAGGGGCACTGGGGGGGGGGTCGCGAACCTTTCTAGGGGGCATAATTTCTGAATTCTCTCCCCCTCTATAGGGCTTATTTACAGAACTGTGCATTCCAAAATTTTCCACGAGGGGCATCTGGGGTGGCACGGCTTTGCATGTCGTGGGGGGCACGTGCCCCTACCCCCCCCCCCACCCCGTAGCTACGCCACTGGTGACCGGGTAAAGTATATGTATATAGAACGATCTAATGGCTAATATTGCATGTAAAAAGTTCAAATGAGAGGCTACAACAGAACGAACGAACGCGCACCCGTTTTAAATATTGTTTCATTATTCCTTCGTGTAGAGCCTGGGTCCTTAAACGGCCATCCAATCCGGCCCGGGAACAAATTGAGGTCTAAAACAAAATATAAGGTTTCTTTTCAAGACATATTTTGACGCAGACAGAAGAATCATTTTTGTTACCTTAAATGAAGTAAAACATAACTAAAAGGTGTTGAAACGTTATTTTTTGGAGCGCTTCGCGCGTACCTGTTATTAGCAGTAACCACTATACTTCATAAAGGACAGCTTCGGTGAAGTGATTGTTCTAAACCAGTAACGTGACCAGGGGTACCCCACCCATCTTGGTAAAATTGACAATAATTAGGAAAAAAGGAGGCTACAGTGTCTCTGAATCGGTGAAGCTGCACTGCTTTCGAGCAGTTACTGTACTTTCGGATAAAACAAAATTGACGAATAGGCAAATTGGAAAATAAAAGTGGAGGAGAGAACTTCAGTGTGACCTGCATGTCTTTCCCAGTTTTTATTCTTCTCAGTTTTCCCAAAATCGTCCCAAACTACCAAATGTTCTCTCGCTTTGCACGCTTTTCCATTTAAGTTCCATCTAGAAGTTAAAATAAGTCGACTAACTTATCCACACATCCACTGCATAACCAAAACGATGGGCGGTTTACCGAAATAGACTTGGCCAGATCAGTGAGGGTTAGGTAAAGGGAAAAGCCACTTAGACCAAGTTGCATGGGCTTACGAATTTTGAGGGACGTATGCCTCTTGGTAGAAGAAAATATAGGCCTGAAACGTTGCCTCTTATTTGCCTTACTTGAAGTGTTTTTTTTTTCTAAATCATGAGATCTCGAAATGAACGTATATTTAGTCACATCTTACAAGGCTTGGTGAAAGCCATTTCCAACGATCTGGGAGATATTTTAGCAATTACATTCTTGGCACGCTACGTACCAACCGATGCATGACGCTCCGATTGTCAAGATTAAGTCCCTCGTCCCCACCCAAACATTCATATCAAGGTGAGTGTTCACCACCGAATCTGACATGAGTTTATTATCTGCTATGCATAGCCGAGGATTTTCGATATGGCAGAAAAACTGGTCAATCTGTAACACTTGTGGTCATATGTTCAGTGTGCCTCAAATTAAATTGACAGAAATATACGTATTTGTTTCAGCCATGCAATGTTCCGCTAATATATTTGAGCATGAGGTTCCACGGGAGCGTTGCTCTGAACCCTACTAGGGGCCATTCGAAGTGGGGCTTCTAGACACCACCCTGTTTGGTGGGAGGCTTCGCGTTCCCGTTGCTTCATGTCGTCATTTGAAAATGGGACTTCCCCCTCTAGAACAAACTTACTTGCCTATTTGTGACCCGCGACATTTTCATGATGAAAAATGAGGCCCGCTAGCGGAAATAATTAAGAATCCGTGCTTTAGAGCATCCTGCGTGTTCCATTACTCCGTACGAATTCTTCCTTTATCCTTTTAACCACCTTCAAGTCAAGCCCCTTCCATCGTAAAAATGACTTGTTACTCTGAGTAAGGCTTTTGATTTTTGTTATTTGTTTAATGCGCACCCGATGAGGTAAGATAGCCAAAGGCTTCATTCTGATGGTTCTACTTTTGACCTACCTCAGACCCTCACAGGGGCGATACCCCTGGACCCACCCGGGGCCCTACGGCTGCGGTGGACCCTACACTTTCAAGGGAGGGCTTCTCACTCCCCCCGGGCCTTTGAAGCTCAGCGTCGTTTGGTATTCCACCCAAATTTTCCCCCTGACCACTTTCAGACAGGAAATCCCTCCTCTGCCACTGTTCCTCATATGCAGACTGCTAGAAACATATTGGCTATAACTTTAATTAATTTAAAGGTTGCCATTTACCTATAGTTCTGTTCAAAATGATATTGTAACGTGGGGCTTTTGATAGCGTTTCCTCAGGCGGGTTCTACTGTATTACTCTTGTCGGCCTGCAGGGCTGTCAACTTTTAGTGACTGGTGAGAGTGAGATTCGCTGGGAGGCTACTGACGCTGAGCCCCACCATCGGTCTGCATGGAGCGTCCCGCCAGGGGGACTTTTTGCCAAAAATACCGAGTGTTGAGCGGGAACGGACTTAGGCTACTGCTGATTGTAGTGTTGTGTTGTGGGCCAATCTTGTTGTGTAACTCGATCCAGACAAAAAGATGAAGAGACTTCAAGCTGATTTTAGTTGATTTAGTCGATTATAATACCCATTCCAAGAAAGATGATAAGCTGATACCATAGGGTCGGCCAAAAGATGAATTCAGCACACGTTTTTCAATTGATAACAACTATCGACTTATCTATGTCACCAGTGAGCCTAATACATATGGAAAAAATTGTACACGTTTGGCGTCTGAACTTTTCTACTGGGGGTCTACTAGACACAATTTCCTACCATGGGACGACACCTCTTCATCAAGTTTAAAAATATCGGTCAGCTCTATCATATACATGAAGCTTCAAGTTTGTGCAGTGTCCCAAAAACATTTACACAATTCGACCTTCGACCTCTGATCTTTGATATTTACTTCCGAGGGATTGTGAGGCACCATTCCTAGGCTTGGTCTTGGGGTACCTTCCCACCAGGTTTGAAGAAAATCGGCCCATCCGACTGGCAGCAGTTTCTGAAACAAAATATGTATATTTGATCTTCTGATATGTGACCTTTGACCTCAGTTGCCACGTTAACCACATATTTTAGCACTTCTGAATGAATTACACTGGTTACCTGTTAAACAGCGCGTGAACTACAAATTACTCCTTCTAGCCTTTCGAGGTTTTAAACTTGGCACCCCCGCCTATCTATCCAATGCCTTACATCCAGCAACCAGGATTAGATCCTCCCGATCGCGCTACCTCTTCCAGTTAAATGTTCCGGCTTCTCGTACAAGGACCTTTGGGGATCGAACTTTCCACCACGCCGCGCCCTGCCTATGGAATTCGCTCCCGCTGAAGCTCAGGTCTTTAGACTCCCTCGACCAGTTTAAACGGTCCCTCAAAACCTTCATTTTCTCTCAATGTTTCTAACTTCTCTGCTCTTTTTTTACGGCACCTGTAAAGCGCTTTGAGCAGTGTTTATTCTCTGGATTCTGCGCTATACAAGACTTGTTATTGTTATTGTTATTGTTATTGTTATTGTTATTGTTATTGTTATTGTTATTGTTATTGTTATTGTTATTGTTATTATTATTATTATTATTATTATTATTATTATTATTATTATTATTATTATTATTATTATTATTATTATTATTATTATTATTATTATTATTATTATTATTATTATTATTATTATTATTATTATTATTATTATTATTATTATTATTATTATTATTATTATTATTATTATTATTATTATTATTATTATTATTATATTATTATTATTATTATTATTATTATATTATTATTATTATTATTATTATTATTATTATTATTATTATTATTATTATTATTATTATTATTATTTAATTATTATTATTATTATTATTATTATTATTATTATTATTATTATTATTATTATTAATTTGTCATTCCTATTAGACATGTCATGTTCCATGTCAGTGCAATATTTCCTCTTAAAAATTATAGACAAAAAAATTTTACACAATTTGACCTTTGGACTTTGACCTTTACTTCCGAGTATCTGCGAGACACTTTTCCCCACCTAGAGGTACTTTCCCACCAAAGATTGAAGAAACTGGTCCAGCCATCCAGTAGCAGTTTTCGAAACAACATATTGTAGATTTGACCTACTGTCACTTGACCTTTGACTTCGGTTGCCACGGCCCACGGCAACCACATATTTTGGTAGAACTTGACACAGTGGCGTAGCCACGGGGAGGGTTTTGGGGGTTGAAACCCCCCGCCCCCATGACCCAACCTTGAAAAAAAAATAATTGCAAAAAACACATGATTACTATAAACTTTATTACATTTGAGGCACAAACATTGCAACATTTTGCATCTGGAGACCTAAAATAGCCGTTTTTCTCCCTCCCCTTAGACTTTTCCCTCATGTCATACTCCAAAAACCTCCCCATGACACAATCCTGGCTACGCTACTGACTTGACATCACTACGTGTGAAGTTTCTTGTCAGAGCAATCTTTTCATCTTGGAATTTTAACCAAAAACGATTTTGAAACAATTTGACCTCTGACATCTGACCTTTGACCTTTACTTCCGGGGTGTGCGAGACACAATTTCCCACCCTGGGGTTTTCTACCCTCCAAGGTTGCAGGGAATCTGTTTAGCCCACTAGGAGGAGTTCATAGCACAAATTTTCGCTCAAAAATACATTTTCCTTCCCATCACGTGACCTTTGACCTCTGTTGCTATGGAAACCGTATATTTTGGTAGTACTGTACTAGACACTTTAATTATATGTATGAAGTTTCAAGTCAGTGGGATGTTTCCTTTTGGAATTATGGTAAAAAGGCATTCTTACAATATTTAACCTTTGACCTCTGACCTTTGACCTTTACCTCTGGTGTTTAGTGTGACGCAAGGGTTCTACATAAGGTATCTTTCCAACAAGTTCGAAGACAATCGGCCCAGTGGTTTATATTAGGAAAAACAAAATTGGACACACACGAACTCACACCCTCACTCGTCCACACACAGCTGGCATTGCCGTATATAGCCCAACAATATCTCATTCTCCTCACGGAGCGATGAAATCATGAGCGGCGATACCTGGGGACAGGGGGAACATGTCCTCCCCTTCAATATTTGAGAAATTGCCCATTGACTTTGACTTTGTACACAGTAAATTATTTGAAAATGAGTCCATGTAACCTCCCCCCCCCCCCCCCATTATTGAGAACAAATCGACGCCGTTGGATGAGATAACCAGACGGCAATCCACAGAGTTGCGCATCTCATCGCAAGCACTCGACTCCGAATCCTCAGTACGTGAGTTCAAGTCCCCACGAAACTCGGAAGTGAGTCTTTTCTCATTTTGCGATAAAGTTGTCGAACTGTCGAGTTGATGCATTACCAGGGCGTGCAACCCCCACCCTTTACACGTTGCTTTTTTCGGTTAAAAATGGTGACAGTTTTATAAATATTTTCCCATTTTGAGATGAAACAGATTCCAAAGTTCATATTATTAGCAATTGACAGGAAAGGTCTCGCCGGGGCTTCTGATTTTATTGAGACCGAATTCGCCAAACTTCCCAAAGCAACTCTTCTTTCTAGTTTTAAACGGCTCTGGGATGAATATTCAAAAGTTACCGGCCTCAAAATGCTTTCTTCTATTGCAACTATGGATTAAGCCTCTTAGGGGGTAGGGCTAAGCATCTGCTAACAATACGTGACGGCTTTGTCCTTGTTTCACTAGGTACAATGGTTTATAAAAGGAAGACGGAGATTGGGTCCTTCAAACTTGACCAAGTCTCCCTCCGCACTTTTCCAACTGTTGTGTTAAGGAAGCACGCCCTCACTTATAGGTACAGTCCATTTGTTCGCCTTCAAAAATATCACCAAGAGAAGACATTGAGACAACTTTTGCAATATGTTACCGTAAGGATAAGGAGGGGGGTCTTTTGTCAATTTAATATGAAAGAAGACTACATGAAGTATCACTGGTGCCAAAATTGGGTCAACTGAAGCAATTTTGAAGAAATTAGGGGCTTAGAGGTTGGCGAGCGCAGATCAGGTTTTGAGTGATTAAAAACGTCTGGGTAAAGGTAATGACAATTTGAGCTCCGATAGCCAAAAATTTTCACGGTCATGGTATGGTAAATTGAAGTTGTCATGAATGACCAACATGTCAGTTTTTGTGAGGGGTAAGCTTATACCCGGCGAAAACTTTTACAAGGTTTTAACCTCCAGCTAGCGCATGCATGTAGCAGCAACCAGTTCTCCGATGATCCACGTGCTTGATTTGGGTCCGTTTGAGGGAACTAACTTGTGGCATGTGAAAGTCAAACGTGAATAACAGCAAGAACTTTACAGCGCAAGAAGGGCTCCGACAATTTTTTGTTTGTATTGGAGGATTTGTGCTCCTGACTGAGACCACGGGAAGGTCAAAAAGTCGGGGAGACTGATCGTCGTCGGGACCGGGGTAACGCCAGGTGAGGGAAGGGGCTATGTCCCTTGTCGGGGAAGGATCCCACATGGTCCGGTCAATTTTCCAGTTTCGTCGGGAAAACAGTAAAATATGAAATACCCCATTGGCAAGCGACAACCGCCTCTGTCATTTACTTGGTCATATGTTTTAAATGAGGGCAAATCCTGTAAGAAATTCCTCAACTTTTCCAATTTTACTAACTAAAAGCCACAAATTTGCGCCCAAAATTTGGCTCTCGACAACCTTTCGGCAAACTGTCGCCTTGTCGGGGCGTAAGGCTGCATGTTACCCAAGCGTCGGGTTTACACGTTTATCGTACCTGCTATATCCTGACTATAAGTCATAGAAGAAATTGCAAAATTCTGCGACGGAACAACACGGCTTCCTGTGCTCCCTCACAGCCCGTTCTCACCCCACCCCCTTTCGATGACATTTATAGAGCAAACTAAAGAAACATTTACAGGCCATGCTGAACATTTGCAGGAAATATGTATAACATTCATGCATAGAAACAACATCATTTGGGCGTCGTGTTTCAGGCAATATAAAGTACGGTACTGATACTTTGGATGCGGACGAATAGGGTGTTTGCTCGAACTGCCCTCCCGCCACCCCCCCCCTCCCTCCACACTCTCCGGTAGTTCTACTTGTATATCATACTGCTTTGCACTAGTCGAGTATTGAGTAGTCATATCTCCCAATTGATTCCAACATTGTCGAGTATTCGCAGTTTCGTTTTCCTTTTTATCTTCTTTTTTTTAGTTATAGACTCCTCTACGTTCCCCGTTTTTCTTTTCCTAATGAGGCTTTGGTTTGTTAATCATGTCCTACTGGAAATTTCCAAATCAGGTCACTAGAAACTGTTGCATATAGCCTACATTATCAGGACGTGCAACCCCCACCCTTTACACGTTGCTTTTTTTCGGTTAAAAATGGTGACAGTTTTATAAATATTTTCCCATTTTGAGATGAAACGGATTCCAAAGTTCATGTTATTAGCAATTGACAGGAAAGGTCTCAATAAAATCAGAAGCCCCGGCGACGAAGCCCCGGCGACGAAGCCCCGGCGACGAAGGTCGCCGGGGCTTCTGATTTTATTGAGACCGAATTCGCCAAACTTCCCAAAGCAACTCTTCTTTCTAGTTTTAAACGACTCTGGGATGAATATTCAAAAGTTACCGGCCTCAAAATGCTTTCTTCTATTACAACTATGGATTAAGCCTCTTAGGGGGTAGGGCTAAGCATCTGCTAACAATACGTGACGGCTTTGTCCTTGTTTCACTAGGTACAACGGTTTATAAAAGGAAGACGGAGATTGGGTCCTTCAAACTTGACCAAGTCTCCCTCCGCGCTTTTCCAACTGTTGTGTTAAGGAAGCACGCCCTCACTTATAGGTACAGTCCATTTGTTCGCCTTCAAAAATATCACCAAGAGAAGACATTGAGACAACTTGCAATATGTTACCGTAAAGGATAAGGAGGGGGTCTTTTGTCAATTTAATATGAAAGAAGACTACATGAAGTATCACCGGTGCCAAAATTGGGTCAACTGAAGCAATTTTGAAGAAATTAGGGGCTTAGAGGTTGGCGAGCGCAGATCAGGTTTTGAGTGATTAAAAACGTCTGGGTAAAGGTAATGACAATTTGAGCTCCGATAGCCAAAAAATTTTCACGGTCATGGTATGGTAAATTGAAGTTGTCATGAATGACCAACATGTCAGTTTTTGTGAGGGGTAAGCTTATACCCGGCGAAAACTTTTACAAGGTTTCAACCTCCAACTAGCGCATGCATGTAGCAGCAACCAGTTCTCCGATGATTCACGTGCTTGATTTGGGTCCGTCGGTTTGAGGGAAACTTGTGGCATGTGAAAGTCAAACGTGAATAACAGCAAGAACTTTACAGCGCAAGAAGGGCTCCGACAATTTTTTGTTTGTATTGGAGGATTTGTGCTCCTGACTGAGACCACGGGAAGGTCAAAAAGTCGGGGAGACTGATCGTCGTCGGGACAGGGATAACGCCAGGTGAGGGAAGGGGCTATGTCCCTTGTCGGGGAAGGATCCCACATGGTCCGGTCAATTTCCCAGTTTCGTCGGGAAAACAATAAAATATGAAATACCCCATTGGCAAGCGACAACCGCCTCTGTCATTTACTTGGTCATATGTTTTAAATGAGGGCAAATCTTGTAAGAAATTCCTCAACTTTTCCAATTTTACTAACTAAAAGCCACAAATTTGCGCCCAAAATTTGGCTCTCGACAACCTTTCGGCAAAGTGTCGCCTTGTCGGGGCGTAAGGCTGCATGTTACCCAAGCGTCGGGTTTACACTTTTATCGTACCTGCTATATCCTGACTATAAGTCATAGAAGAAATTGCAAAATTCTGCGACGGAACAACACGGCTTTCTGTGCTCCCTCACAGCCCGTTCTCACCCCACTCCCTTTCGATGACATTTATAGAGCAAACTAAAGAAACATTTACAGGCCATGCTGAACATTTGCAGGGAATATGTATAACATTCATGCATAGAAACAACATCATTTAAGCGTCGTGTTTCAGGCAATATAAAGTACGGTACTGATACTATGGATGCGGACGAATAGGGTGTTTGCTCGAACTGCCCTCCCCCCCCCCCCCTTCACACTCTCCGGTAGTTCAACTTGTATATCATACTGCTTTGCACTAGTCGAGTATTGAGTATTCATATCTTCCAATTGATTCCAACATTGTCGTGCTAGGTCAGTTGGTAAGGCGCTCGACTCTGAATCCTTGGTTCAAGAGTTCAAGTCCTCGGGAGGCTCGGCAGTGAGTCTTTTCTCATTTTGCTCTATAAAATTGTCGAGTATCCGCAGTTTACTAAAGTTTACATCTTTTTCAAGATGGCCGAGCTAAATTGCGACGTACAACTTGAGTTTGAAATTGGCGAAAGTCGTAATGTTTTCGACATTTTGAAAGAAAATGGAGTGGATCCTGCTAAAGATTTACTTGCTGTTCAGGAATTACCCAACCGTTTATACGACGTGACTTTCAAATCTGATAGTTTGAGAAGGAAATTTTTCCCTGCTTTATTGTCTGGGCGTGGTTATACGACTAAAGCATATAGCAGTTCTGCGACAATCGTGACTGTATTGCATGTACCTCATGAATTGGAGGATAACAAGGTTCGTTATGTGTTGGGAAAGTACGGACAGGTTATTTCCGGTCGTTATTATACTTATAAAGACTATCCAGAAGTATTTAACGGAATAAGACAGTACCTGGTTGAACTTCATGTGGACATTCCTTCCTCCTTACCCCTTGGCGGGAGGAATTGTTGGATTAGATATAAGGGTCAGCCCCGGACTTGTTTAAAGTGTGGAGGAAAAGGACATGATGCTAAAGATTGTCAGCAGGTGAAATGTTTTCGATGTCAAGTTCTTGGTCATTCTGCGAAAGAGTGCAACTCAGATGTAATATGTACTGTTTGTGATGCAACCGGACACAGCTACAGGGAATGTCCAGTTTCGTTTGCCAATGTGATTAAACCGACCCCCATGAAATGGGTAGCTAGTACTAGCAGTGACCCCAAACCTGGAAAGGACAAAGGTGCCAATACTGATACCAGTGGTGAGGATATGGACTCTTTGCCATCCCTTAGCTCAGTTGAAGGTAATACCGGACAAGACCATCATGACATTACCAAAACCTTACGCGAAGGGGACGTTTCTATTTCCCCAGTTACAGCAAGTGAAGAGGTGACCACGATAATGGACACACAAGGCTCACATGAATTTTCAGATGAAGCCTCTCAGATGGATGGTGAACAGAAGCTCGAAACTCAAAGCCAGGAAGATTTATTCGACTCCCAAGGAGAATACGAAGAACCCCCCAGTTCATATCAATTCCTTCCCAACGATTTTCAACCTGTTTCAGCAGCTAAAATACACGGTCAATGATGACTCATTTACACCTCACCGCACCTTACACAGGCTCACGGAGATTCCCCGAAAACCTGTGTGCGGGCTAGTCCATTCGCTTTATAGGCGAGATTTCTATGGAACAGAGAGTTGCAAAAATTACAGCAAGTACTATCCATTGAAATAAACTTTATGTACATGTTGTACGCAATTTTATTCAAAGAGCATGAACGTTTACGAAAACAAATTTTTAAATTGCATCTGTATGTTCAGCTGAACTAAACTTATGAAGTCTTAAGTTCAGCTAAAAAATTGACAGTGCACAGCTCCGCTGCAGCAAGGCTAATTACTTACACAGTTCAGCACCTTGCAAAAAGAAATTAAGTCCAGTTTTCAAAGTATAAGTTGTTAAATTCTCAATGAGTTTAAATCCAAAACCCGAATGTTTAAATCATTCGAAAGCAATCTGAAAGTATAACCTATATTACAGACTCCACCGTACATTTGCTCGGCTTGCTTGCCTGCTGTAAAACTGACACCCCCTATTCGAGAATGCGCTGTGCCCTTTCGTAAAGACTGTTGCTATAGCACTTGCCTTCGACGAAAGTGACACCACTTTTCTTGACTTTTTTAGCTAGAAAGAAACATATTTGGCCAGAAAAACATTTACTGACGTTATATCCCTTGTATTTCACTCTTTATCAGTATTTTTTCAGCTTTCGTTATCCCCGTCGAGCCAAGAAACTTTGTCGGTCAATTTCTTTGCCGCTCTTTAACGTAGTGATGAACACACGTTACCTGTATGGGTGAATTTCAGATACCTCAAAGTGCTCCAGTCTTTCTACGGCCATGAACTTCTTTCGCTTTTTGACGGGGCTAAAATGAACTAAATAGTATCGATTTTGGCATTACCATGGAGATAAAAGTGTCTTCTTGGATTATCCGTTTTATACAAGTTGGACAAAAGCTATTAAAGGGAAGAAATCAAGGATTCAGCAAAGGAGTTTTGCTGAGACTTTCAATTTGCATCTTACCGTGTAAAACGTACGGGGCCTATGCAAAATAAAAAGTCTAGAGACGTTCTCTTTGTGTTAAAAATGACGGTTGAAAGAAATCTCAAAGGAGAAAATGATAAATATCACAGTAAAGATAACAGTTTAAGCTTTCAGAATCAGGTTTATACAAGACAATCGGTTGCGTGGTTTAGGAGTTTGGTCGAAAGGAAGTGAGGGATTTACAGTGAATGCCCTATGCAAGGTTGTGTGGAGAGGAAGATGTTTTCACGTGCGCACGGTTAGGGGCGCTAAGGAATTGATATGCATGCCCTACTTCAGCCTCAGGGTCGGACGCCCGGGATCGAAGCGAGTTACAAAAGCCGAAATGTACCAGCTCCCTCCCACCCCAGAGACAGGGTGACGCAAGTGACTCCCAAGGTGAATTAAAACAACCCTCCAGCTAGTGCCCAGTTTCAGTCCCAGTGAACGAAATCATGTCGGATGTTAAGGATCGAGAGGTAAGAGCTAAAAGGAAGAGTGCCTCCCTCCAACCCAAGAAGGACCGTTCCCGTTCTCGTATACGGTTCCCTCTCGAGGAGCCTTTGGAGTACATCAAAATGACACAAATATTCATAGAGGAGGAACCATGGCATTCGTGTTGTGCTAAAGGATGTACCAAGACCTTTTCAAGTTATAAAACATTGATTGAACACACTGCCGAGGCACACCCAAAAATGAAAGCCTCATCTTATCCTTGTGTTCTTAAGAAGTCATGTGACAACACTTTTGCCTCTCCCCGTGACTGGATATACCACATTGCCTCCGACCACCCAGAGTTTGTAAAGAAACACGAAGTAGAATTTTTTCGACAGGTACTTTCTTAAACGCTAATGGATCTGTTTCTACTTTTTCTACTTCTAATGGTCAATCGCACACATCTAAACTTAAATGTGATTTCGTATAATGTGAATAGCTTACGAGACAATATGAAGTGTTCCAAAATAATACAATGGAGCAAGCTTTTCAGTGTCGACATCCTTCTCTTGCAGGAAACTTTCCTGTCGTCTCTTAGTGACTACAAGCATTTCAAGGATAATTGGGGTGGACAGGTTCTTTTCTCGCCGAGTGTAAGTAACCTTTCCGGGGGAGTTTGCATTGCTTTTAGTAATAGATTTCCTTTCGTTGTATCCGATGTTAAACGTGATGTTAACGGTCGTTGTATATCTGTACTCTGCAGTGTTAACAACTTTTCTTTTAAAATTTGCAATGTTCACGCCCCAAATGTTCCAAATGAAAGGAAGGTTTTCCTTAATGATTTGTACTTTTATGTGAGGGGTAGTGACCCCTTAATAATAGGAGGGGATTTCAATTGTGTCTTGGATGCCTCTGACCGTGTAACCCTTTCTAACAGCACTTCCTCTTTTATCGGAAGGCGTGAAATTAAGGAGCTTATTTCCACTTTCAACTTAAAGGATGCTAGTAGTGCTTTGCATGCTTTCCCTGGTCATACTCGGTTTTGTCGGAACTCTGGTCAAAGTTCCAGAATTGACAGAATTTATATAGCAAATGCCTTTACTGCCATCAAAGCCCATACTGTTGATATCCCTTTTTCTGACCACATTCCTGTTTACGTCACCATGAAACTTCCTTGTAATGTTTCAAGAAAAAGGAGCTATTGGAAATATAATGTTTCTTTAAGTTTAGATGAACAGTTTTGTAAAGATTTTTTGTTTCACTATGATAAGTGGTCGTCTTTAAAACCTGCCTTCAGGTCTATTGTCGAATGGTGGGAGAACATTAAAGTGCGGATTAAAGAGCTCTCTATCAAACATGGCGTTCGAATTGCCCAGGAAAAACGTAAGATGTTACTTGAACGACAGGCACTTTTATCAAACTCAAGCCCTGATGATATTGATAATTTGCTACGGTCTGAAGTTGAAGGTGCCTTTATAAGATCTAGGGTTAAATATTTAGAGGATGGAGAAAAACCGTCCTCCTTTTTCTTTAAGCAGGAAAGCCGCAAGGCTAGTCAGAAAATTATTCATTCTGTTCGCAACAATTCTGGTGACATCGTCACCGATGATAATGATATTGCTTGTGTTTTCCACAACTTTTACAGTAACCTCTTCTCTCGGGAAGACAATGTTGATCATAATATGCAAAATGAATTTATCAAGTTTTTAAGCGTTACAGTGGATCCAAGTGATAAGATGAACCTTGACGGTCCTATTTCCTTAGAGGAGGTTAAGGCTGCTCTTATGAATATGTCTAACAACAAATCCCCGGGGTTAGATGGCATCCCTTATGAGCTTTACCGAAAATTTTTTGATATAATGGGCAATGATCTGACTGATGTGTATAATGGTATTTTTTCTGAGGGCACTCTTTCTGAGTCACAACGCACTGCTGTTATTTCTTTGATCCCCAAGAAAGGTGACCTCTTGAACCCAAATAATTGGCGTCCGATAAGCTTGCTGAATACAGACTACAAGCTTCTCGCAAAAGTGTTACAAACTAGACTCTCCAAGATAATGCCGTTGCTTGTAAACGAATTCCAGACCTGTGCCGTCCCAGGTAGAACTATTCATAGTAACATGTTTCTGGTCAGAGATATTATTGAGTATACACAGCTGAACAACAGTTCAATCGCCCTGCTATCAATTGATCAAGAAAAGGCTTTTGATAAAGTTGACTGGGGATTCTTAATGAAAATTCTCCGCAGATTTAAGTTCGGTGATAACTTTATCAAGTGGATTCTATTCTTTACCACAATATTACAAGCCGTTTGTTAATCAACGGAAGGCTCTCAGATCCTGTTCGAATTGCTCGTGGGGTGAGACAGGGCTGTCCGCTGTCCCCCCTTCTTTATGTTTTGTTTATCGAGCCTATTGCTCGTTACATTAACTTTAGCAAGACCATTCGTGGCTTCATGATTCCTGGGAGTAACGGTAGGCATATTAAGTTCATTCAGTACGCCGATGATGCTACCTGTATTGCCACAAGTGTAATTGATGTGTTAAACTTTTTCAATGTTTTTACTCTGTTTCAAAAAGCAACTGGTGCGTCCATTAATATGCATAAGTCTTGTGGTTTGAAGCTTGGTACAATGGTATCCCAGAACATACCCCTCGATATTTCGTGGAGCACCACGTCTATTAAAATCACTGGTGTTTTATTCGGGTCAGATAGTGCTGTTAAATCCACTTGGGATGGCATTGTTCGATCTGCCACTAAAGTCCTTGACTTATGGAAACGAAGACATTTATCCCTCATTGGTAAAGTGTCGGTGGTTAACACTATTGTCTTTCCTAAATTCTATTTTGTGGCACCAGTGTATCCAATTTTGGATTGTGCCATCAATGAGACTTACACTCAAAGCTGTATTTTCTTTTATCTGGGGTGAAAACAAGCCTAATCTTGTTGCCAGGAAAGTTGTGGTGTTAGAAAAAGACATGGGCGGACTAGGGTTAGACGATTTTAAGATTAAGATGAACGCTTTGTTTGTGAAACCTTTTTTCTCTTTGTTGCAAACTGACGGGGAAACCCCTTTGAGTCTCACCCTTGCTCGCTACTACATGGCGAAACCTTTGCGTCGGTCTTTTCCTCAGATTTGGTCTAATGTTATACCAAACTCTGATTTTTGTCCTAAATCTTTGTTAACTGCTTGTCATATTATCAAAGATCTAGCTGATGTTAACTTTTCTTTCAATCGTCTTGTACCAACCAAAAACGTCGTTAACAGTTTACGTAAAACTGATGTGTCTATATCTGTTATTAGACACAATCCAACCTTTCCTTGGAACCAAATTTGGCCTTTAGCCTTTAACTCCAGCCTTGATAACAAACTGAAAGATTTCCAATGGCGTTTATCACATAGAGTTCTGTTTACTGGTAGTAGAAGTAGGGATTGGGGTATCGACGATGGTATTTGCCCAATGATCAATTGTAATTGTATTGAATCTATTGAACATATCTTTTGGGATTGCCCAAAAGTTAGTGCAATTGTCCTATGGATTGAGTCGGTTTGCAAGAGTATGGTAAGTGATAACTTCCGCCTTAATGTTACCTATTTTCTTATGGGCTTTCCGCGGATCAAACTTCCTCAAATAGTATTTAATAGACTGTGGTATTTTTTGTGTATTTCAAAATTCATTATTTGGAAATGTAGATGTATTCATGTCTTTCAGTCCCGTTTGTATTCTAGTGAGGGAATTAAATCTTTAATCATTAAAGAAGTAAAGCAACGTATCAGAGCTGACAAAAGACGTTTTACCGATGCTAAATTTAATAACGTATGGATCAAAAAGCGTTCTTTTGTTTCAATTTGTGGGGACAAGCTTTCTTTTAAGCTTTTCTAGTATAATGGATCAGGTTTATCTATTTTCTTTATTATATACAAGCCTGATGTTAAGAAGTAATTGTTCACTTCAACAAGCATAATCTAAGCTTAAGAGAGATTAAGAGTGATTTTATTCATGACAATTAACTATTTTTATTTGGAATGGCCCCTGTATATACTTATTATTAATTTAAATTCATATGAACTCTCAGATTGTTTTTAATGTAAATCGAAAAGGGCCAGTGATTAATGTCTCAGGGGAATTCGAACTGTGAGTGGAGTGGACCATTGTATATACTTGTAAATAATTTAAGTTAATATGAAAAATCAGATTGCTTTTAATGTAATAACAAAAGGGCCAGAGAGTAATGTCTCCTGGGAAATCGAACTGTGAGTGGAGTGGTCCATTGTATATACTTGTAAATAGTTTAAGTTAATATGAAATCTCAGATTGCTTTTATTGTAATAACAAAAGGGCAAGAGATTAAAGTCTCATTAAAAAAAAGTTTCTGATTAATTACTTATTATTAATTAATTAATTACTTATTATTAATTTAAATTCATATGAACTCTCAGATTGTTTTTAATGTAAATCGAAAAGGGCCAGAGATTAATGTCTCAGGGGAATTCGAACTGTGAGTGGAGTGGACCATTGTATATACTTGTAAATAATTTAAGTTAATATGAAATCTCAGATTGCTTTTAATGTAATAACAAAAGGGCCAGAGAGTAATGTCTCCTGTAAATCGAACTGTGAGTGGAGTGGTCCATTGTATATACTTGTAAATAGTTAAAGTTAATATGAAATCTCAGATTGCTTTTAATGTAATAACAAAAGGGCAAGAGATTAAAGTCTCCTTAAAAAAAGAAAGTTTCTGATTAAAAGAGGGTTTCAGTTGCTTTTTTTTCAAAATGGCTACACTAAAACGTGACGCCTCGGTTCAACTCCGTTTGCAAAACTGCGACGAAAGTTCGTCAGTTTTTAAGTTTTTGAAGGATGTCGGTGTAGACCCTGGTACTCATCTGGTGGCGGTACAGGAACTACCGGGTAGATATTATATGATGTTACTTTTAAAACGATTGAATTTAAGAGACGTTTCTGGCCAGCTTTATGTTCTGATAGTGCTTGTGAAGTTAACCCATACACCAGTTCTGCGACGCTTGTGACAGTTTTACATGTTCCACACGAGCTCGACGACAACACAGTGCGGTACGTGTTGGGGAGATATGGGAAGGTAATCTCCGGTCGTTTTTTGACATTTAAAGATTATCCTAGTATATTTAATGGCATAAGACATTACCTGATAGCGCTCAAGTCTGATATTCCTTTAGCAATAAGGCTGGGCGGAAGAGATTGCTGGGTTCGCTATGGGGGTCAACCCAGAATTTACCTAAAATGTGGTGGTAAAGGACATGATGCGAAGGACTGCAACCAAATAAGGTGTCACAGATGTCAGGGTCTAGGCCATGTCATTATACCCAGCAAACAAGCCCAATTGGGGCCCAACTGGGTTTTACCTGGGCTGCTTGGGCTTAAGTGGGCTTGGGTTAACGGTGGGCTTTTATTAGGGCCCTCATCGGGGCCCAATTGGGCTCAAATAAAAAAAAGTGTTTAAACTCATATTGATGGGTTTCCCAAACCAGAGGAGCCCAAACAGGAACCGGTTGGGGCCCAGCTGGGGAAACACATTCATGTATGAATGGTATTTCACTCTTCTAAAGTTCCTATTGTTAACTTTTTGTAGCATTGGCGCTTTTAGGTTAAAGGTAGGCATGCGTATTTAAAATTAAGTTCATCTTCGAAGTTTATTTTGTTTTAATGGGCTCTAGCCTGGCTAAAGCTGGGCTAGCCCAATATGTTTGGCCCAGCTGGGGCCTAGCTGGGGCCCAGATGGGCCCAATTAGGAAAATTTTCAAAATATAATTTCATTAAGGTGATTAAGCCTTTTTGCTTCAGAAAATGTATGCCCTAGGAATTTTATCATAAATCTTTTTTTTTCTTTGCTAAACATGTGGGAATTTTTGGCAAAGACAATTTGAGAAAAGTATCTGTTTAAAATAATGTGATATTATTGGAACACCAGGTTTATATACCTTTCATCTTAATGGAGCATTCCAAATTTTTCAAAGAAAATTTGTGTTTATCACTTAATGCAGGTCTAATTGAAATAAAGTGAAGCTGGCAATGGTGAATTCTTGCAGAAAATCATGTTTCTCAATTTTACAATACAACATAAAGAAGGAGAAATTGAAATGTCATGAAGAAAATTGCATTCTTAATCTTTAATAATAACAAACAAGTGTCACTGAATATATATAATAGCCAAACCAAACTATTTAACTAAATATGAACATTCCAGTAATATCCTACTACCTTTGAATGTGGCTGGCATTAGCAATGCCGGTAGCTTTTAAGGCTTGTACTGTAGAAGGAAAGTTACCTCACATTTTCCAATGCTAACCCAGCTGGACCCCCAAGTGGGACCGACCTCAGCTGGGGTAGCCCAGTTGGGGCCCTACAAGCCCAGCTGGGCTAGCCCAGTTGAGTCCCACCTGGGGACACCTGACAAACACGGATTTGCCCCAGCATGTAGCCCAGCAGGGGCCCAGTTGGGCCCGAATACAGCCCAGATGGGCTAGCCCAGTTGGGGGCAAAACTGGTTTTGATCGGTTAGCCCAATTGGGGCCTAATTAGGGCCCACACTGGCCAAATTTGGAAAGCCTTATCTGGGCCCGATCATGGCCCACTCTGGCCCTAGTTGGTCAGCCCAATTGGGTCCACATTGGGGCTGGCTGACAAAACTTGTTGGGGCCCAATTGGGCAGCCTAATTTGGGCCCGATCGGTAGCCCTATTAGGACCCAATTGGGGCCCAATCTGGTGTGTTGTCTGGGTAAGGATTGCAAAATGGACGAATTTTGTACTGTGTGCCAGAAGGAGGGTCATAATTACCGAAACTGCCCAGTGTCTTTTGCGAACAAGATTGCTCCAACCCCCATGAAGTGGACCTTTGGCAACCCTCCCCAAAATTCAGATGAAGTCAATGACAAGGCCGTAAATGCTAATAAGGGAACTGAACAAAACTCACAGATGGACACTGATAGTGAAGCCACCCAGGAAAACGTTTCTGAATCTACAGAGACCGTCACTGAAAGTCAAGTGGCAGTAGCAAACGACCGGGTAACAAGTGCCAATAAGCTCGCTGAGCATAGCTCACCAATGGACACTAACCAGGGGGCGACCCACCAAAACAGTGTTGAATTGACGGATGCAGTTCTTGAAATTCAAAAAGCAGAAGTCAAAGTTTGCGACTCAGAAGCTGCTACAAACAGAAACGACGATTCGGTAATTAATACCAGTGAAAGTCAAGAGACAGTAGTATGTGATGACCACAGTCAACAATACGAGGATCCCCAAATTTGGCATACAGAAAGTTTAACAGACTGTAGCTCACAATTATCGTTACCTGATACCCCCGAAAGCCCATCACTTTTCGGAGATTGGGCAGAGACGGATGTGACTTCTGCAGGAGGTGGGGCGTCCAGTGCGGACGTTCCAAACAGCTCATCGTCCGGTTCAAAGGATTCCACCCTAGGAACACGGTGTCTTAACATTGAGCGTGTTACAAGAACGCGGAAAAGAAGCTCATCCCAGTCCGGCACCACCAAGAAAAAAGAACGCTCCCGTTCTAACATACGTTTTCCGCAAGAAGACCCGTCTGATCTTATTAAAATGACTCAAATTTTTCTTGAAGATGAGCCATGGCATTCCTGCGTGGCTAGAGGGTGTCCTGCTACTTTTTCTAGATTCAGTGAAGCACCTGACCGAAGCTCACCCCAAAAAAGAAAAGCTATCTTATCCTTGTGTCTTAAAGAAGGGATGTTCTTTGTCTTTCTCCACTCCTTGGGATTGGCTACAACACGTTGCTTTGAAGCACCCGAATTTCGTTAAGAAACAGGAGTTGGAATTTTTTGATCAATACTTTCTGAAGCATTAATCGTCCAGCTTTCACTACTCTATGTGTTATGACCATGATTTTGCGAATCGCTACTTTCAATGTGAACGGTCTCCATGATAAACGGAAATTCTCTAAAGTAATCCAAGGATGCAAGATAATTGATGCTGACATTTTGCTGCTGCAAGAAACATTTTTATCGACACCTCTTGAATATGAGCTCTTAAAAGATCAGTGGGGCGATGAATTTGTTTTTTCTCCCAGTGTGAGTAGCCATTCTGGGGGAGTGTGTATTGCCTTTAGAAATAGGCTTTCCGTAAGTATTTCTGACTTAAAGTACGATTCAAATGGCCGCTTTGTAGCAGTACTTTGTACAATTAAAGGGTACTCTTTTCGTGTTTGCAATGTGTATGCCCCTAATGTTCAATCTGATAGACACGTTTTCTTTAAAGGTCTTTACAGGTACCTCCGTGGGACCTACCCTGTTATTTTGGCAGGTGACTTTAACTGTGTTTTAAAAGAAATTGATCGTTATAATGTTGGCCACACTACACCGCCTGATCCGAGTAGAGATGCGGTACGGGAACTGATTCACACTTTTCAATTGGCAGATGGGTACAGAGCGGTCCATCCGCAAACCCCAGGTCACACTTGGTTTCGTGTCAACTCGAACCAGAGTTCTAGGATTGACAGGATTTATGTTCCTAAAGAGGTTAAGGTTTGCAATTCGGAAACCTTTTGTCTTCCCTATTCTGACCATAACCCTGTTTATGTAGATTTTGTGACCCCCAACACTCCCGATTCTAATGGTAAGAGCTACTGGAAGTACAATGTATCCTTAAATCGTGACAAAGACTTTTGTAGGGATTTGCGCCACCACTATCAAATGTGGTCCTCTCTCAAACCTGGGTTTGATTCATTATCTGATTGGTGGGAGAACATTAAAGGTAGAATTAGAGAACTTGCTATTAAGCATAGCAAGCGTCGAGTCAGAAAGAAGAGAGAAAGGCTAAATCACTTGCAAGCCCATTGCTCAGCCTCCACCGCTGAGGAAATCGACAATTTAATTGGTACCGAGGCCGAGGGTGCTTACATTAGATCTAGGGCCAAATTTTTGGAATTTGGGGAACGTCCCTCGTCCTACTTCTTTCGTCTGGAAAGTCGTCGTGGCAGTCAAAAAGTTGTACGTTCCATTAGAGGGCCTAATGGTGATATTTTCAATAGGAAGGATGATATCATTAGAGTTTTCCACGATTTTTATAGTAGTCTCTATTCTAAGGAGAGGAATGTCGATCATGGTTTGCAAGATAGCTTCATTCATAGTGTAAAGAGTACTATTGACAATAACCAGAAAAATAAGTTGGATTTACCAATATCATCTGATGAAATTTATTCTGCTCTCAGGCGTACGCCTAAAAACAAAACGCCCGGTATTGACGGTCTCCCTTATGAGTTTTACCTTGACTTTTACGATTTAATAGGCAGTGACTTATTGGCTGTTCTTAATGACATTTTTATTAGGAGCACTTTATCTCCGTCTCAACAAACTGCGATCATTTCTTTGATCCCCCAAAATGGTGACATTTTGAGCCCATGCAACTGGCGTCCCATAAGTATGTTAAATGGGGATTATAAAATTTTGGCTAAGGTGCTACAAACTAGATTGTCGACTGTAATGGCGGATATTGTTAATGAATTCCAGGCCTGTGCTATCCCTGGACGTACAATTCATAGTAATATGATTTTGTTAATAGACATTATCGACTTCACAGAATTAAGTAATGGGAGTTGCTGTTTGCTCTCTATTGATCAAGAGAAGGCTTTCGACAAGGTAGACTGGCCTTTTCTATTTAAGGTACTTCAAAAGTTGGGGTTTGGAGACAACTTCGTAAGGTGGATTTCTATTCTATATGGGAATATAAACAGTCGTTTATTGATCAATGGGACACTCTCTGATCCAATTAATATTTCACGCGGTGTCAGACAAGGCTGCCCCTTGTCCCCGTTACTGTACGTACTTTTCATCGAGCCAGTTGCCAGCTATATTAATAGTAACAATATGATCAATGGGTTTGTATTGCCGGGAGGGAACGGTAAAAGGGTTAAATTTCTGCAATACGCAGATGACGCTACCTGTGTTACGTCCAATGTCAAGGACATTTCAATGTTTGTTGAGGTCTTTAATTTATTTCAGAAAGCTACTGGCGCTTCGATAAACATGAATAAGACGCGTGGGCTAAAGCTTGGTCAACTGGCTACGGAACAGACCCCTTTCGATATTATGTGGAGCAACAGTTCAATTAAAATCACTGGTGTTACTTTCGGTTCAACCGACTCTATCCAGCAAAATTGGTCTGAGAAAGTTAGAAAGGTTGCCAAACGGGTAAACGCATGGAAAATGAGGCATTTGTCTCTCATTGGCAAAACTGTGGTCATTAATACCATCGTGTACCCTTTATTTTACTACATTGCTCCCGTCTTTCCTATCCCAGAGTCAGTCATCAAAGAAGTAAACAAAATTGTCTTTCCATTTATTTGGGGAGAAAAGAAGCCGGATTTAGTGCATCGGAATGCTATTGTATTACCTAGAGAGGAAGGTGGTTTGGGCCTAGACAATCTGAAGGATAAAATGGATATCCTCCTAGTCAAGACAATGTTTCCCTTACTAGACCATGACGGTCTACCCCCTGTTCATCTTTCTCTGGCCATGTATTTTACTTCTAAATTACTTCGTGTATGGTTTCCGTACGTTTGGTCTAATTCCAAACCCAACTCTGATACTTGCACCGACCACTTAAGCTATGCCTGCCAGATCGTTAAAAAGTTGGTCACTTTGAATTATTCTTTTACCTCTTCTAGTACTCGCACAAAGGATTTAGTTAAGGTGTTTCGGACCTCTGACGTCAGTATCGCGTGCGTCAGGCATAATCCTACTCATCCATGGTCTAGAATTTGGAAATTAGCGTTTAATGATATACTTGACAACAAGTTAAAAGACTTTCAGTGGCGTTTAGCTCATAATGTTCTTTACACTGGTAGTAGAATTAAGAAGTGGGGGATGGGGGATGGCTGTTGTCCAATGGCCTGCTGTGACTGTATCGAATCGATTGAGCACATATTTTGGGAGTGTCCGAAAATATTAACCGCTTTCTTGAGTCCCTTCTTGGCACCCACTTCCGACTGGATATGAGTTTGTTTCTGTACGGATTTCCCGATATCAATATTACAAAAGATGCTTTTGATCGAATTTGGTTTGTTTTATGTGTAGCTAAATTTATTATATGGAAATCTAGATGCGTACATGTCTTTCAGTTCAAGTTACAACCAACTGATGTTATTATCTCGACCATTACAAAACGCATCAAAGACCGTATTAAAGCTGACAAAGAGAGATATAACATTGACAAGTTTAAGAAAGTATGGATTCATGGTGACTCCTTTGTCTCTTCAAGACAAGGAAAACTTTTCTTTAATTTGTAATCAATTACAATTAATGTATTTCGGTTCAGTGCACTCTTGAATGTAAATCCTTGTGGAAATTATGTGCTCGTCTTTGTTGTTCACACAGACGGAATGACTTAACCTGCTTCGACTGTACATATTTGTAAATATTTGTAAGTAACTAATGATATTAGCTTCTCATAGAATGCAAGCTAATCTAATCAAAACTGTGAATGTTATGTTGTTTTCTTTTATTTGAAATTTCCTTAACTTATTTAGCTTTTGTAAATAGTGTAAACAAGTTAGATTAATGATTTCAAATACAGGTTCATTTAAAAAAAAGAGGGTTTCTGTTGAAATCAAAGTCAAACAGTATTGTTAGTTCCATTAAAGAATGTTTTGGCATATAATTCCTTTTTTAAGTTATTAATATTACCTTTTATATTTGTACATAGTGTAATATGTGTTCATGAACTATAATAAAGGTTTTTTCCTTCAAAAAAAAAAGAGTATCCGCAGTTACGTTTTCTTTTTTATCTTCTTTTTTTTTAGTTATAGACTCCTCTACGTTCCCCGTTTTTCTTTTCCTAATGAGACTTTGGTTTGTTAATCATGTCCTACTGGAAATTTCCAAATCAGGTCACTAGAAACTGTTGCATATAGCCTACATTATCAGGACGTGCAGCCCCCACCCTTTACACGTTGCTTTTTTTCGGTTAAAAATGGTGACAGTTTTATAAATATTTTCCCATTTTGAGATGAAACGGATTCCAAAGTTCATGTTATTAGCAATTGACAGGAAAGGTCTCAATAAAATCAGAAGCCCCGGCGACGAAGGTCGCCGGGGCTTCTGATTTTATTGAGACCGAATTCGCCAAACTTCCCAAAGCAACTCTTCTTTCTAGTTTTAAACGACTCTGGGATGAATATTCAAAAGTTACCGGCCTCAAAATGCTTTCTTCTATTACAACTATGGATTAAGCCTCTTAGGGGGTAGGGCTAAGCATCTGCTAACAATACGTGACGGCTTTGTCCTTGTAGGTACAATGATTTATAAAAGGAAGACGGAGATTGGGTTCTTCAAACTTGACCAAGTCTCCCTCCGCGCTTTTCCAACTGTTGTGTTAAGGAAGCACGCCCTCACTTATAGGTACAGACCATTTGTTCGCCTTCAAAAATATCACCAAGAGAAGACATTGAGACAACTTTTGTAAAATGTTACCGTAAAGGATAAGGAGGGGGTCTTTTGTCAATTTAATATGAAAGAAGACTACATGAAGTATCACCGGTGCCAAAATTGGGTCAACTGAAGCAATTTTGAAGAAATTAGGGGCTTAGAGGTTGGCGAGCGCAGATCAGGTTTTGAGTGATTAAAAACGTCTGGGTAAAGGTAATGACAATTTGAGCTCCGATAGCCAAAAATTTTCACGGTCATGGTATGGTAAATTGAAGTTGTCATGAATGACCAACATGTCAGTTTTTGTGAGGGGTAAGCTTATACCCGGCGAAAACTTTTACAAGGTTTTAACCTCCAGCTAGCGCATGCATGTAGCAGCAACCAGTTCTCCGATGATCCACGTGCTTGATTTGGGTCCGTTTGAGGGAAAAACTTTGTGGCATGTGAAAGTCAAACGTGAATAACAGCAAGAACTTTACAGAGCAAGAAGGGCTCCGACAATTTTTTGTTTGTATTGGAGGAAGTTTGTGCTCCTGACTGAGACCACGGGAGGTCAAAAAGTCGGGGAGACTGATCGTCGTCGGGACAGGGATAACGCCAGGTGAGGGAAGGGGCTATGTCCCTTGTCGGGGAAGGATCCCACATGGTCCGGTCAATTTCCCAGTTTCGTCGGAAAAACAATAGAATATGAAATACCCCATTGGCAAGCGACAACCGCCTCTGCCATTTACTTGGTCATATGTTTTAAATGAGGGCAAATCCTGTAAGAAATTCCTCAACTTTTCCAATTTCACTAACTAAAAGCCACAAATTTGCGCCCAAAATTTGGCTCTCGACAACCTTTCGGCAAAGTGTCGCCTTGTCGGGGCGTAAGGCTGCATGTTACCCAAGCGTCGGGTTTACACGTTTATCGTACCTGCTATATCCTGACTATAAGTCATAGAAGAAATTGCAAAATTCTGCGACGGAACAGCACGGCTTCCTGTGCTCCCTCACAGCCCGTTCTCACCCCACCCCCTTTCGATGACATTTATAGAGCAAACTAAAGAAACATTTACAGGCCATGCTGAACATTTGCAGGAAATATGTATAACATTCATGCATAGAAACAACATCATTTAAGCGTCGTGTTTCAGGCAATATAAAGTACGGTACTGATACTATGGATGCGGACGAATAGGGTGTTTGCTCGAACTGCCCTCCCCCCCCCCTCCACACTCTCCGGTAGTTCTACTTGTATATCATACTGCTTTGCACTAGTCGAGTATTGAGTACTCATATCTTCCAATTGATTCCAACATTGTGGTGCTAGGTCAGTTGGTAAAGCGCTCGACTCAGATTCCTTGGTTCAACTTCCTCGGGAGGCTCGGCAGTGAGTCTTGTCTCATTTTGCTCTATAAAATTGTCGAGTATCCGCAGTTTCGTTTTCCTTTTTATCTTCTTTTTTTAGTTATAGACTCCTCTACGTTCCCCGTTTTTCTTTTCCTAATGAGGCTTTGGTTTGTTAATCATGTTCTACTGGAAATTTCCAAATCAGGTCACTAGAAACTGTTGCATATAGCCTACATTATCAGGACGTGCAACCCCCACCCTTAACACGTTGCTTTTTTTTCGGTTAAAATGATGACAGTTTTATAAATATTTTCCCATTTTGAGATGAAACGGATTCCAAAGTTCATGTTATTAGCAATTGACAGGAAAGGTCTCAATAAAATCAGAAGCCCCGGCGACCTTCGTCGCCGGGGCTTCTGATTTTATTGAGACCGAATTCGGCAAACTTCCCAAAGCAACTCTTCTTTCTAGTTTTAAACGACTCTGGGATGAATATTCAAAAGTAACCGGCCTCAAAATGCTTTCTTCTATTACAACTATGGATTAAGCCTCTTAGGGGGTAGGGCTAAGCATCTGCTAACAATACGTGACGGCTTTGTCCATGTAGGTACAATGGTTTATAAAAGGAAGACTGAGATTGGGTTCTTCAAACTTGACCAAGTCTCCCTCCGCGCTTTTCCAACTGTTGTGTTAAGGAAGCACGCCCTCACTTATAGGTACAGTCCATTTGTTCGCCTTCAAAAATATCACCAAGAGAAGACATTGAGACAACTTTTGCAATATGTTACCGTAAAGGATAAGGAGGGGGTCTTTTGTCAATTTAATATGAAAGAAGACTACATGAAGTATCACCGGTGCCAAAATTGGGTCAACTGAAGCAATTTTGAAGAAATTAGGGGCTTAGAGGTTGGCGAGCGCAGATCAGGTTTTGAGTGATTAAAAACGTCTGGGTAAAGGTAATGACAATTTGAGCTCCGATAGCCAAAAAATTTTCACGGTCATGGTATGGTAAATTGAAGTTGTCATGAATGACCAACATGTCAGTTTTTGTGAGGGGTAAGCTTATACCCGGCGAAAACTTTTACAAGGTTTTAACCTCCAGCTAGCGCATGCATGTAGCAGCAACCAGTTCTCCGATGATCCACGTGCTTGATTTGGGTCCGTTTGAGGGAAACTTGTGGCATGTGAAAGTCAAACGTGAATAACAGCAAGAACTTTACAGAGCAAGAAGGGCTCCGACAATTTTTTGTTTGTATTGGAGGAAGTTTGTGCTCCTGACTGAGACCACGGGAGGTCAAAAAGTCGGGGAGACTGATCGTCGTCGGGACAGGGATAACGCCAGGTGAGGGAAGGGGCTATGTCCCTTGTCGGGGAAGGATCCCACATGGTCCGGTCAATTTCCCAGTTTCGTCGGAAAAACAATAGAATATGAAATACCCCATTGGCAAGCGACAACCGCCTCTGCCATTTACTTGGTCATATGTTTTAAATCAAGTTTCAAGTTTCATAAACTTTATTTCAGGCTCTTTCACCTGATGACGAGATTCATATAATATACGTACATACAATCATAATAAAAAAAAGAAAGAGACTGTGGGGTGATTACAGAAAGCTTGCGAAAGCTTGTAAAGGTAAACACCCCGAGAGAACACAAAGTAAGAATACATGTAGACCACATAAAGAACACAACACTGGAAAAAACACAAGAACTAACAGAAAATCAAAAAGAACTAAAGGAGAAAAGGCAAATACTATAGGTATGTGACATTACTGCAAATGAGTAAAATACTCTTTAAGCTTACGTTTAAAAGTATAAATGGATCTACTATCTTTTACATCTTCGGGGAGTGAGTTCCAAAGCTTGACACCAAGATATCGAACATTACAATGGGAAGAATGGAGTCTACATAGTGGGGTGGAAAGATCACGCGAGTAGCGCGTATCGTGGGAGTGATAATCAGCACGGAAATGAAAGTAGTCTTTAAAAATCAAAGGGCAATTGTCGTGAAGCCAATTATACATAAAGATATTCGTGTAGTATCGGTTGAGATTATAAATAGAAAGAGTTCGTAACTTTACAAACAAAAGGGTTGGAATGATAGAGACGATGTTTATTAGTGATCAAACGCATACATCTCTTTTGAAGGACAAAGAGTGGCTTGTATTCTAGTCGGGAAGGTGCTGCCCCAAACAACATTACAGTACGATAGGTAGGGAGAATAGTGTATTATATAAAGTAAGAAGAACATGTTTGAGGCAGAAGATGACGTAGACGGGTCAAATACCAACGCCCTTAGAAACTTTATTACCGACATAACCTCAATGTGATCATACCAGGTAAGATGCTGGGTCTATAAATACTCCTAAGAACTTGCAGGAGTTCGAAATCCTAATCTTTAGACCACAGAGTTCATATAGTGTATATATCATTTACAGGCTTGTTCGGTGATCTGAATATGACAGTGGAAGTTTTTGACATTGAGTGATAACTTATTTACACAAAACCAATTCCGTACTTTAACAAATTCATCCTGAACAGTAGACAATAGTTTGTTAGGTTAGGACGAGAGAAAAAAAAGATTCGTGTCATCTGCATATGAAATAATGTGAAACTTGTTACTAGCTTTAGACAGATCATTAACATAAATAATAAAGAGAAGTGGACCTAGGATAGATCCTTGTGGAACACCGCAGGTAATAGGTTTTAAGATCTGAATTTACATTATTAATTGAAACAGACTGCATTCTATTTGAAAGATAGCTTGTAAACCAGTTGAGTGCTATACCCCTAATCCCATAGTGCTTTAGTTTCCCCAGAAGAATTTTATGATCCAGAGTGTCAAATGCTTTTGACAGATCAAGGAAAGTACCAGAAACATAGTGTTTTTTCTCGAAGGCCTTAGTGACAACATCAGTAAAATGAATAAGGGCATGGGAAGTCGAGCGTCCAGGAAGAAAACCGAATTGAAAGTCATAGATAGAATTATTGCTTATCATAAACTTATAAAGTCTAGTAAACATAAGTTTTTCTAGTATCTTGGAAAAGCAAGGTAAAACAGAAATTGGTCTATAATTACTAGCATCTTTATTATTACCACTTTTAAAAATAGGAACAACACGGGGCAGATTTTACGAGACTCTGGAACAATGCCTTGCTTAATAGAAAGATTAAACACATACGTGAGGGGATTACAAAGATACAAAGCACACGTTTAACCACCATTGGTAAAACGCCATCCGACCCCTGCTGCAGAATTTTTTTCGGACAGAATCAGGTCAAGAACTTCGTCAGTGGTTGCAGGGGTAATGAAAATTGAGTCGGAAACAGGATTATCAAGATAAGAGTCATAAGTAAAAGAGGGGACAGTAGGTATATTTTGTTGCGTAACTGGGCCAACACTTATGAAATAATCGTTGAGTACGTTGCTAACTTCTTTAGGATCCGAAACAATATCACCATTGTGAGTGATTTCATCAATAGAATTGTCCTTACAGTGACCGTGGAGAAGGCGATTAATAGTGAGCCAGGTAGTTTTAATATCATTACCACAATTGCTAAACAGTCCTTTATAAAAATTATTTTTGGCACAGCGGATAACAGAGTTGAGGCGGTTGCGAAAACGTTTGTAGTCATTGAAATTTTGAATAGTGCGTTTTCGTAGATACTTCTTATACAATCGGTGTTTTGTTTTACATGAAATTAGAATACCCGATGACATCCACTCCTTACCGTTAATTTTTGAACTTAACTTGTGCGGAAGAAGAGGCAAACATTTATGATAGTGGCGAAGAAACATCTCGTTAAACTTATTGAATGCAGTATCAGCGTTATCACAATTGTAGACATCCTCCCAAGTCTCACATTCAAGAGCACTTTGTTTTAAATGAGGGCAAATCCTGTAAGAAATTCCTCAACTTTTCCAATTTCACTAACTAAAAGCCACAAATTTGCGCCCAAAATTTGGCTCTCGACAACCTTTCGGCAAAGTGTCGCCTTGTCGGGGCGTAAGGCTGCATGTTACCCAAGCGTCGGGTTTACACGTTTATCGTACCTGCTATATCCTGACTATAAGTCATAGAAGAAATTGCAAAATTCTGCGACGGAACAGCACGGCTTCCTGTGCTCCCTCACAGCCCGTTCTCACCCCACCCCCTTTCGATGACATTTATAGAGCAAACTAAAGAAACATTTACAGGCCATGCTGAACATTTGCAGGAAATACGTATAACATTCATGCATAGAAACAACATCATTTGGGCGTCGTGTTTCAGGCAATATAAAGTACGGTACTGATACTATAGATGCGGACGAATAGGGTGTCAGTTGCTCGAACTGCCCTCCCCCCCCCCCTACACACTCTCCGGTAGTTCTACTTGTATATCATACTGCTTTGCACTAGTCGAATATTGAGTACTCATATCTTCCAATTGATTCCAACATTGTCGTGCTAGGTCAGTTGGTAAGGCGCTCGACTCTGATTCCTTGGTTCAAGAGTTCAAGTCCTCGGGAGGCTCGGCAGTGAGTCTTTTCTCATTTTGCTCTATAAAATTGTCGAGTATCCGCAGTTTCGTTTTCCTTTTTATCTTCTTTTTTTAGTTATAGACTCCTCTACGTTCCCCGTTTTTCTTTTCCTAATGAGGCTTTGGTTTGTTAATCATGTTCTACTGGAAATTTCCAAATCAGGTCACTAGAAACTGTTGCATATAGCCTAGATTATCAGGACGTGCAACCCCCACCCTTAACACGTTGCTTTTTTTTTCGGTTAAAATGGTGACAGTTTTATAAATATTTTCCCATTTTGAGATGAAACGGATTCCAAAGTTCATGTTATTAGCAATTGACAGGAAAGGTCTCAATAAAATCAGAAGCCCCGGCGACGAAGGTCGCCGGGGCTTCTGATTTTATTGAGACCTTTTTCGCCAAACTTCCCAAAGCAACTCTTCTTTCTAGTTTTAAACGACTCTGGGATGAATATTCAAAAGTAACCGGCCTCAAAATGCTTTCTTCTATTACAACTATGGATTAAGCCTCTTAGGGGGTAGGGCTAAGCATCTGCTAACAATACGTGACGGCTTTGTCCATGTAGGTACAATGGTTTACAAAAGGAAGACTGAGATTGGGTTCTTCAAACTTGACCAAGTCTCCCTCCGCGCTTTTCCAACTGTTGTGTTGTCCTGGGTAGGACTTTAAACTGCATCCGGTTGTGGAGTTTGTTTAAACGTGGGAGTAATGAGGTTACCCTTTGCCACAACTACCTTCGGGGCACCCTTGGGCAAGGTGCACCTGTATTTGCCCCGGTGCTTTTTGAGTGCTGTTGCCTTTGGGCGTAGTGTTGCCTTCGGGCGTGGTGTTTGCCTTCGGGCGTGGTGTTGCCTTCGGGCGTGGTGTTGCCTTCGGGCTTGGTGTTGCCTTCGGGCGTGGTGTTGCCTTCGGGCTTGGTGTTGCCTTCGGGCGTGGTGTTGCCTTCGGGCTTGGTGTTGCCTTCGGGCGTGGTGTTGCCTTCGGGCGTGGTGTTGCCGTCGGGCTTGGTGTTGCCGTCGGGCGTGGTGGTGCCTTCGGGCGTGGTGTTGCCTTCGGGCTTGGTGTTGTCTTTGGGTGTGTGGTGGATTTGGGTGTGCGGTCTTTGTGGGGCTTTGTTTTTAGTGTGACCGGGGGGAGGTTGGTCTGTGGGGTTTTTGGGTTGTCGGTGTGTGTGTGGTTCTATTGTTGTGATGAACATAATTTTCTGTTTGGTTTGGTGGTGTGTGGATGGTTTTGCCTTTGTGTTCCTGTCCGGTCCGGTTTGAGTTTTGTTTTTTGTTTGTATGTGCCGTTTCGATGCACTTAAAAAGCCCCCCCCCCCCCGTTGTGTTAAGGAAGCACGCCCTCACTTATAGGTACAGTCCATTTGTTCGCCTTCAAAAATATCACCAAGAGAAGACATTGAGACAACTTTTGCAATATGTTACCGTAAAGGATAAGGAGGGGGTCTTTTGTCAATTTAATATGAAAGAAGACTACATGAAGTATCACCGGTGCCAAAATTGGGTCAACTGAAGCAATTTTGAAGAAATTAGGGGCTTAGAGGTTGGCGAGCGCAGATCAGGTTTTGAGTGATTAAAAACGTCTGGGTAAAGGTAATGACAATTTGAGCTCCGATAGCCAAAAAATTTTCACGGTCATGGTATGGTAAATTGAAGTTGTCATGAATGACCAACATGTCAGTTTTTGTGAGGGGTAAGCTTATACCCGAGCGAAAAACTTTTACACAAGGTTTTAAACCTCCAGCTAGCGCATGCATGTAGCAGCAAACCAGTTTCTCCGATGATCCCACGTGGCTTGATTGGGTCCGTTTTGAGGGAAACTGGGGTCTGTGGCATTGTGAACAGTCAAACGTGAATAACAGCAAATGAAACTTTACAGAGCAAGAAGGGCCTCCGAACAATTTTTTGTTTGTATTGGAGAGGGGAAGAAAAAAAAGTTTGTGCTCCTGACTGAGACCACGGGGAGGTCAAAAAAGTCGGGGAATACTGAATCGTCGTCGGGACAGGGACTAACGCCAGGTGAGGGAAGGGGCTAATGTCCCCTTGTGTCGGGGAAGGATCCCACCATGGTCCGGTCAATTTCAGCTCCAGTTTCGTCGGAAAAACAATAGAATATGAAACTACCCCATTGGCAAGCGACAACCGCCTCTGCCATTTTACTTGGTCAATATGTTTTAAATGAGGGCAAATCCTAGTAAGAAAATTCCATCAACCTTTTCCAATTTTCACTAACTAAAAAGCCACAAATATTGCGCCCAAAATATATTGCGCCTCTCGACAACCTTTCGGCAAAGTGTCATATGTCACTTGTCGGCCGGCTTAAGGCTGCATGGTTAACCAAGCCGTCGGGTCTTACACATATAATTATCGTACCTGCCTATAATACTCCTGACTATAAAGTCCATAGAAGAAATTGCCAAAATTCTGCGACCGGGAACAAACCACTGCTTCCTGTGCTTCCTCACAGCCCGTTCTCAGCCACACCCCCCTTTATGACATCGTGAAATTTATAGAGCAAAACTAAAGAACCATTTACAGGTCCATGCTGAACATTTGCAGGGGATAAATAGATATAACATTTCATGTACATAGAAACAACATCATTTAAGCGTCGTGTTTCGTCAGGCAATTAAAAGTACGGTACTGATACTAATGGCATGCGGACACGGAATAGGGTGTTTGCTCGAACTAGCGCCTTCACCCCCCCCCCCCCTCCACACTCTCCGGTAGTTCTACTTGTATATCATACTGCTTTGGCACTAGTCGGAGTACTTGACGTAAGTCATATCTTCCATTTGATTCCAACATTGTCGTGCTTCCCTAGGTCCAGTTTGGTAAAAGGCGCCTCGGACTCTGATGTCCTTGGTATCAAAGAGTTCAAGTCCTCGGGAGGCTTCGGCACGTGAGTCTTTTCTGCCATTTTGCTTCTATAAAATTGTTCGAGTATCCCCGCAGTTTCGTTTTTCCTTTTTATCTTCTTTTTTTTTTAGTTATTATTTGACATCCTCTACGTTCCCCGTTTTTTTCTTTTTCCTAATGAGGCTTTGGTTTGTTAAATCATGTTCTACTGGAAATTTCCAAATCAGGTCACTAGAAACTGTTGCATATAGCCTACATTATCAGGACGTGCAACCCCCACCCTTAACACGTTGCTTTTTTTTTCGGTTAAAATGGTGACAGTTTTATAAATATTTTCCCATTTTGAGATGAAACGGATTCCAAAGTTCATGTTATTAGCAATTGACAGGAAAGGTCTCAATAAAATCAGAAGCCCCGGCGACGAAGGTCGCCGGGGCTTCTGATTTTATTGAGACCGAATTCGCCAAACTTCCCAAAGCAACTCTTCTTTCTAGTTTTAAACGACTCTGGGATGAATATTCAAAAGTTACCGGCCTCAAAATGCTTTCTTCTATTACAACTATGGATTAAGCCTCTTAGGGGGTAGGGCTAAGCATCTGCTAACAATACGTGACGGCTTTGTCAAATGTAGGTACAATGGTTTATAAAAGGAAGACTGAGATTGGGTTCTTCAAACTTGACCAAGTCTCCCTCCGCGCTTTTCCAACTGTTGTGTTAAGGAAGCACGCCCTCACTTATAGGTACAGTCCATTTGTTCGCCTTCAAAAATATCACCAAGAGAAGACATTGAGACAACTTTTGCAAAATGTTACCGTAAAGGATAAGGAGGGGGTCTTTTGTCAATTTAATATGAAAGAAGACTACATTCTTACAGAAGTATCTCAACATCACGGGTGCCAAAAATTGGGTCAACTGAAGCAATTTTGAAGAAATTAGGGGCTTAGAGGGTTGGCGAGCGCAGATCAGGGTTTTGAGTGATTAAAAACGTCTGGGTAAAGGTAATGACAATTTGAGCTCCGATAGCCCAAAAAAAAAATTTTCACGGGTAATGGTATGGTAAATTGAAGTTGTCATGAATGACCAACATGTCAGTTTTTGTGAGGTGTAAGCTTATACCCTGCGAAAACTTTTACAAGGTTTTAACCTCCAGCTAGCGCATGCATGTAGCAGCAACCAGTTTCTCCGATGATCCACGTGCTTGATTTGGGTCCGTTTGAGGGAAACTTGTGGCATGTGAAAGTCAAACGTGAATAACAGCAAGAACTTTACAGAGCAAGAAGGGCTCCGACAATTTTTTGTTTGTATTGGGAAGTTTGTGCTCCTGACTGAGACCACGGGAGGTCAAAAAGTCGGAGGACTGATCGTCGTCGGGACAGGGATAACGCCAGGTGAGGGAAGGGGCTATGTCCCTTGTCGGGGAAGATCCCACATGTCCGCGGTCAATTTTCCCGTTTCGTCGGAAAAACAATAGAATATGAAATACCCCATTGGCAAGCGACAACCGCCTCTGCCCATACTTGGTCATATTGTTTTAATGAGGGCAAATCCTGTAAGAATTCCTCCACTTTTCCAATTTCACTAACTAAAAAGCCACAAATTTGCGCCCAAAATTTGGCTCTCGACAACCTTTCGGCAAAGTTTTGCGCCTTGTCCGGCGTAAGGCTGCATGTGTTACCCAAGCGTCGGTTTACACGTTTATCGTACCTGCTATATCCTGACTATAAGTCATAGAAGAAATTGCAAAATTCTGCGACGGAACAGCACGGCTTCCTGTGCTCCCTCACAGCCCGTTCTCACCCCACCCCCTTTCGATGACATTTATAGAGCAAACTAAAGAAACATTTACAGGCCATGCTGAACATTTGCAGGAAATATGTATAACATTCATGCATACACTGTTAAAAATAATTGTAAAATTACAATAAATTTATGTCCTTTTACAGGGAAATTGTTGTACTTCTACAAAAGATGAATGTTTCATGTAATGTCAGGCAACTTCAGTTTAAAAACAGGAATTTTCTGTTAAAAAACAAACTTGAAAAAACTGCATATTATTTTAGAAAAATTGTACATTTACAATAACTTTATGTCCCATTATAAGTGAATTTTTGTACATTTACAATTATGTATGTTTTTTCAATTGTCATTGAAAGTCCGTTCAAAAACATTTGCTTTCTGTAGAGAAACAAACTTGTAGCCGAAGCATACGATACCAGCAATGGTTGTAAATTTACAGTACTTTTACGTCTCCTTACAAAAAAATACTACCGAAAAACAGAAATTTAATGTTTGCAGAATATAAATAGATTTTCTGTTCAAAACAAAACTTTCTTGTTAAGACACAAACTTGTAAACAGGAACATTTTGTTGCAAAGAAATTGTAAAATTCCAATAATGTTATGTCGAGAAGACAGTAGAGTTACCGTTAATATGCCGCACTATAACTCTGTCTCGAAATAGTGAATTATGTATCTGGGAACAAAGTTGCGATCGAACTTGAGGTTGGAGAATATTTTCCAATTCGAACTTAATTATAATAATTTTATGTTCCCCGTGAAACAGTTCCTTTTAATGCATACATCATCAGCTTGTGGACCTTAGAAAAAAAAACATCAAAGTGTAAGCGTTTGTGGGGCCATAGCTAAGTTTATGTTACTCCATCAATTTTATGTACCTTACAGCATGCGAGAAATATTTACTGTAGGTTTCGGTTACATATCTATATAAGGATGCAGCTATTATAGACTCGTTCGTGCTGGTAAATACGACGAAAATACTCTGTCTGTTGAGTGCATTGTGAATCAATTGTTTGAGCACTTTGTTAGGATTAAATTAAACACAGAAATATGCGGCACCGTTGGATAAGTGTTATTGTTTTCCTTCATGTTTCTCAATTCTTATTTGCCACAAAGGGAACTTTTTCGACGCAGCTGTAGTGGCACACTATATAGCCAACGATTTGTACGATGATGAGGGTATTATATACTAGTATTAACTTGGGTTGAAATGACAAAAAGGTACCAAAGAATGAACCCTGCTAGCACAAAACGTTTTTAAAACGTGCCAGTTGTGTTATAAAACGTTTTATAACACCACTTTACACGTTTTAAAAACGTTTTGTATTAGCGGGGAAGCGTTCCCCCTTGGCGGCGAAGGGCCGATTTGGGTCATAGGAGCCGGACGTTCTGGTGGGGGGTTCATGGGGCTAAGCCTCCGGGAAGCTCTAAGGTATTCAAGAGGTGGATAGCTGTGGTCAATGGGAGATAATGCATTTAACTGGTCTACAAACGACATTAGATGAGTACCGTGCTTAGACTGATCAATGCATTCCGACGAAGGTTCTAGGAAGACTCATTTATTTCGATGCAGGTTTCGTATAGCAGGACTGGAACTGAGTTGCAGTTTACTGTAATGACAACAATCTTTCCATAGGCTAAAAGTTTAGATAGGCTATTTACAGTGGGAATGCCGGAGTGACTGATTACGCTACATTAACCATCCTGTGGAAATATAGGGTAGCTTAAAGCTGTTTATTTGCCAATCGACGACTGTCTTCAATGCATAGGTCTATATAGGCACAAGTGCGGCCTACACATAGGAATTAAGCAAAGGGCGAACGCTGACACAGTACATCGTTCCGTGTTAAGTTAATTTTGTGGGGTGTAATTACAAGCGTCACGTTCCCCATAAATCGACAAAAAACAGATAGGCACGGCTCCGAGGGCTACGCTTTTTACTCCATGAATCTAGTGGGAGATACGGACTGTACAAGTGGAAAACTGACCAAAGGTTACACGTATGCTCCCTCGCGGCAGGGCGACCCTGACTAGACAACCTTTGCACTGACGTCACACGTCTTGCGTTGCCACCGTGCCTATATATTTTGGCTTAATTGTTACCTTTTAGGCTAGTATACTTAGCAAGGTTGCCACGCGTAGGGGGAAACCCCTAACGTGGGGGATTTTGGCAAATTGTAGGGAGTAGGTAGCACCTGCGGAGAAAAACAGAGATTTCGTAAGGGGGTAGGGGAATTTAAAAAAAAAATGTCCAGTTCAAAGGATATAAGCTACTGTACCTCACAGTGCACTTCAGTGGGCAAGAGCAACACAGTGTCATGTTCATGAGAAGGAGATCCCACTTAAGCGCAGTATATAGCAATAACCAACACTTACCCTTCAGTGTAAAATGTACATAATATCAGAGCCTCCACTCCGAAGCATTACCCGGGCCCAGGGGAGGAACAACCGGGGGTGTGGGAGGGTGCTTCGGGGCGGCCCCCCCCCCCCCAGAAATTTTTTCAAAGTGTCGTCCGTCTGGAAAATTTGGCCGGCTATCGGGAAAGAAATTGTCTCTTTCTTTTGCAGTTTCCTGACTTTTTTAGAAAAAATCTTTTATTTGGGGCTACATAAATGTCGGGCCAGTCCCCCTGTCGGGGAAATCCTGGCGCCACCCCTGCCCTGGCGCTACTGATTACCTACCGGAAAATCCATATTGATACCGATGACGTTGTGCGACGATTCTTTAAGAGGAAACCAAGCAGACTTTTCTCTAAATTATACGAGTAGAAGGCACGTAGCTACGAGGGACGGGACAAGAGGAGACACGTGTCCCTCAAAAAATTTTCAATAAAAGCTAGGTCTTGCACTGAAGGAGGAAAAATTTCTTTCGAGACCAGCCTTTTTGGAATACAAATATAGGAGGAAAAAATGGAAAATCTCCCACCATTTTGCATCTAGTGTTCTTGAAATAGGCAAAAAATTTTCAAAGGGGAGGGGGACACCCCGCCCCTTAGACCCCACCCCAGGCCGGTGAAACTCCATCATCGATGTGCCCCCTCAAACTGGCTATTCTGGCTACGGGCCTGACGAGTAATGGGCTACATGTACCTAATAACGTAATTAAGAAAAATGCAGTTTCTTCTTAAAGGAATACACCACTAATCACCTAAACAATGGAATATTATTCTAAATATTAGTTACTACCAATTTTTGCCCCCCCCCCCCCGCCTTGAATCCCCTGGACCCCCCGCCGTGCGCGCGCGGGTCACAGTCGGATTGCAGGTAAACCGTACGCGCACATTGCCGAGGTGGATATATTCAAAAGTCTATCAGCGAAAATTGTGAGGAGGCGGAAGTATGCTTCAGCCCCCCCCCCCCACTTTCCAAGGACGAAAACCTCTTATTGTCTCTTCTGTAAAAATATCGAAATTTGCAGTAATTTTGTACAAAATGATGCACCAAATTGCATCTAAGGTCCCTCAAATGTCCAAAAATGAAAAAAAAAAAAACTTTCTTGACACAGGCGTTGAGGCATTTTTTGTCGAAAATATAGCCCGTTTGTCGGGAAAAAAATGTCCAGCACCCCCCCCCCCACACTCATCGATCCTTAGGGACGCCCCTGCCCGGGCCATTTGAATCAACTCCCTCAAACAGAGATTTTAATGATCTAGGGCAGAGAAAGCCTAAGACTACTATATACACTAGACTACCTCGTACGTAAAGCTTCAGTGCTACTACAAATGTGGAGAGTACATAGGATTATTTTGTCCTTGTCAACTGGTATGGCAGCCTTGGTCTTCGAGAATTGCGAAAAGTGTGTAATTGGAGGCCTGAAGTGACAAGCACAATTGCTACAAACTTTTTGTAGGCCTACTCTGCTTCCTTTTTTAAAACGTTTATCAGGCTTGATTTTAACAACTTTTATATTCCTCAAAGAGCAAATTTTCCATGAAATCTGTTTTTTTTTTTCATTTGAATACTAGCCTATGTCATTTTTAAGAAAATATTGTAATCATAGAAATTAAAGTAAGGCCTTACTTTAATTTCTATGATTGTAATATAAATATAATACACACAGTGAGTTCAAAGGGTGACGTTCTCTCTCCTACCGCATTTGGCTTACTAGCCTTAGTAATTTTTACACACCTGAAGGTTCTGTTCAATATACTGGAGGTAGCTATTACCAACTCCACAGTGTCTTAAACTTATTTGTGGATTGTAAAATAATTTTGTAGGTGAAATTCCGTTCATTGCAAGGGGAAGGAGAAAATTTTGAGTGACAGCCCTGATACTGAGGCCAATACAGCAGGATAATAGATAGAGCCTCGCTATGTCTTGTAGCTAATTAAAGGTTCACAGTATAATTCTCCACCGAGTTCGAGGCCATTATAAGAAACGGTATACTTGTACATTCGCTGTAAATTTATTTTCGTAAATTTATACATATTACCATTGTAAATTGTAATGTGTGTGGTATTTTTGTTATTAAATATCACACAACAAGCTTACCAAAAGCATGTTCCACAGAGAAGACGCGATAATTTGTATACTATATTGTGCTACTGTTAAGTCTGCTTTCATTATTCAGTGTCAAAATAATTTTAATGATCATTAATGAGACGCACGTTAGAAGCACTGAGATTTAGGACGGAATCTCCGACGTATACCAAAAGAAATACTGTTCATCCTTTTCATCCCACAAAAGCGGGGTTCTAAACACCTAAAAACAGTCGAAAAGAACTGCAAAACTAGCACAAATGTGTTTTGAAACTCTCCAAGCTCAAATTGCCGCTTTCGGCGTTCATCCAATCAGGGCTCAGTATATATGGTATTCTCTTTCACGTCCAAAAATGCCTATATATATAAATATAAACAACGCCATGTACTCAGTTTCAAAATATCGATTCTACGATGCAGATTGGCCTAACGTAGGCCTATAGAGACTACCTGCCTCCCTAAAAGACTCCACACTCTGAAGAAGAGAAAATAACTTGTGTTCAGAGAACAACCTTTCAAAAAAGGAGAGAATTCACAGAAACCCACCCAGACTTCCGAATTCCCTCAACTGCTCTGAGAAATTCTCTGAGTCATGGAACGGCGATTCTTCGAACGAGAAGGGGGCTTTGCAGAGTCTGGTGTGAGCAATTATCTTGCCAGACCAAGAAGCAACGTCAGCGCTTCCTTGAAAAGGAGGGCAGTGCAAAATTGTACTAAGAATCAACTTTAAAAGAAAAGAGACCAAGAAGATGTTGGACAAACTTCTTCTGCTAGGCCATCGGCCAAGAAGGAGGAATTAAGAAAGGTGGCGGCACCGGAAAGCCCCAAGAGAAACACCCGTACACGGTACAGGCGTTGAAGAAAATCTGGATAGGCTATACAAACCAAAGGCTCTCTTTGGGCCGCCAACCTCTCCCGAAAGAGTGGCTTCTCTTCTCTGCAAACATGCTTATAAGTATTCTAGTTTTCTTCTAAGTCCGAGACTAGACCTCACAATCGACACATGTAAATAGTGGAAGAATTACTATGGTATATAGAGCCAAGGTAAATTTACTGCATATACCATGCGGTGTAAATTGTTGTAAATTTACAACGGTAAACCATGATTTAACATGCTTTCACGTGAGGTCGCAGCAGAACAAATAGGCCTATGCCTATAAAAGCAACAATGTTTTGTCTACATTAAGAGGGATGCTGTTAAAATATGGACAGGTCATGTTAACTGCACAAACGTTTCTGTACAAACACAACAAGGTCACTGGATACATACAACGTATTTATACACCGTATAAGAACTGAATCTTTGCTGTATACAAGGTGGTTAAGAGTGTAAAAATACAGACTTTTACGGTTGCAGTACAACTTACCCTGTATATAAACAGGAGATTTTCTGTAGACATACATGTGATATCCTGTTAAGTACTGTGCAGTTCTGTAAAAAAACAGCGTGGTCCTGTACCTGAACTGGAGCATCCTGTACATAGACATGTGCTTGTTGTTCATGTATGAAACCCAATTGACAGCAAATTTGCTGTACACGAACAGAGATGAAGTTCTGTAAAAATACAGGGTGGTTCTGTACATAGACAAGTGCTTGTTGTTCATGTATGAAACCCAATTGACAGCAAATTTGCTGTACATGAACAGAGATATTTTTAACAGTGTAGAAACAACATCATTTAAGCGTCGTGTTTCAGGCAATATAAAGTACGGTACTGATACTATGGATGCGGACGAATAGGGTGTTTGCTCGAACTGCCCTCCCCCCCCCCCTCCACACTCTCCGGTAGTTCTACTTGTATATCATACTGCTTTGCACTAGTCGAGTATTGAGTATTGAGTAGTCATATCTTCCATTTGATTCCAACATTGTCGTGCTAGGTCAGTTGGTAAGGCGCTCGACTCTGATTCCTTGGTTCAAGAGTTCAAGGCCTCTACTGACTACAAATTAATCTCAAAAGTTCTGCAATTAAGGCTTTCCAAGGTGATGCCTTCTATTGTCAACGAGTACCAAACGTGCGCCATTCCCGGTAGAACCATACATAATAATATGTTTTTAATCAGAGACATGATTGACTTTTCTTCGGTGAAGAATAGCTCTTGCGCGTTCTTGTCAATAGACCAGGAAAAGGCTTTTGATAAGGTTGATTTGGCGTTTTTAACGAAAACCCTCCGTAAGTTTAATTTTGGGGAGAATTTCCTTCACTGGATTGCAATTCTCTACAACAATATTCAGAGTCGTGTACTAGTTAATGGGTTCCTATCTAATTCAGTTCCTATATCACGTGGTGTTAGACAAGGTTGTCCCTTGTCACCCTTGTTGTATGTATTGTTTATTGAGCCGTTGGCTAGGTATATTCACCTTCAAAGCACCATTCAAGGGTTTATTTTGCCGGGAGAACACGGCAAAAGGGTTAAATTCTTACAGTACGCTGATGACGCGACATGTGTTGCTTCAAGCATTACCGATATGTCATTTTTTGACCTTTTCGATCAAAAGGCTACTGGTGCTTCTATCAATGTGGGAAAGACCAAGGGTTTAAAACTAGGTAAACTAAAAATTGAAAAGGTGCCAGGTGATATTTATTTCAACTGTTCTTCAATTAAAATTACAGGAATTTTGTTTGGAACCCCTGATGTCATTCAGTCAAATTGGACCAATAAGCTTAATAGAGCCATCAAAATTTTGAATGGATGGAAAAACAGACATTTGAGTCTGATAGGTAAAGTGCTAGTTGTCAACACTGTTATTTACCCCTTATTCTACTACATTGCCCCAGTCTATCGCATGCCAGACTCCGTTATAAAGGACCTAAGCAAAGCGGTGTTTTCGTTCATATGGGGTGAGGGGAAACCTGACTTAGTTTCAAGGCGAGTAATTTCCTTGCCAAAAGAGAGTGGTGGGTTAGTTCTTGATAATCTAAGAACAAAGGTAGATGCTCTGTTCGTGAAGCCTTTGTTCTCTCTTTTAGACGGTAACTATCCGACATGCCTATCTCTCGCTCGGTATTTTTTAGCCAAGTCACTTCGATTTCCTTTTTCTTGTATCTGGTCGAACTCGAGACCTAATTCTGGTCTCTGTTCCCCTTCCCTACTATTTGCAAGTGATATCTTAAAACGCCTTTTCAGTCTGAGCGAGACTTTCCATCTTGATTGTAAGAAGACTAAGGACATTGTTAAACTACTACTTCAAAATGTCAATGTAGATGTTACTATTGTAAAGAAACATCCCACCTTTCCATGGGACAAAATTTGGAAGTTGACGTTTAGTGAAATTTTGGATAATAAGTTGAAAGACTTTCAATGGCGTCTTGCTCATGGAATTCTGTATACGGGGCAGAGAATTAGAAATTGGGGGATGGGTGATGGCCTGTGTCCAAGAGCCACTTGTACTGAAATTGAAACAGCCAAGCATATTCTTTGGGATTGCCCAAAGGTTATACCTATTCTCGATTGGATAAGGAAACTCTTAAGGCAGTTGCTGGGCAATAGTACTTCAGTGCAGTTCCAGTATACTATGTTTACCTATGGCTTTCCTACTTTGAAAGCACCTAAGACAGTTTTAAGAAGAATTTGGTTTGTATTCTGTGTTGCAAAATTCATTGTATGGAAGTCAAGATGCTTTCATATCTTTCAGTCTGAGGTTCACTCAAGCAAAACCATTATTTCGTCAATTGTTAAAAATATTCAAGACAGAGTCAAAGCGGATCACAGAAGGTTAAAAGTTGATAAATTTAAAGAAATGTGGATTAATAACAAATCGTTTGTGTTATTGACAAAGCAAGGAATTAGGTTTTTGTTGTAACAAGCGTTCTAAAGTGGTTGTCTTTAAGTATGCAATAAGTTTTCATTTTGTCGTTTTTGTAAATATTTCTAAATAACTCAAGGTATTAGCTTTCCAAAGTTACAAACTAATCTAATCAAAAATGTGAAAGTTATGTTGTATTCTTTTATTTGAATTTCTTTAACTTATTAAACTTTTGTAAATAGTGTAAATGTGTTAAATTAATGCTTTGAAATACAGTTTCATTTCAAAAAAAAAAAAAAAAAGAGTTCAAGGCCTCGGGAGGCTCGGCAGTGAGTCTTTTCTCATTTTGCTCTATAAAATTGTCGAGTATCCGCAGTTTCGTTTTCCTTTTTATCTTCTTTTTTTAGTTATAGACTCCTCTACGTTCCCCGTTTTTCTTTTCCTAATGAGGCTTTGGTTTGTTAATCATGTTCTACTGGAAATTTCCAAATCAGGTCACTAGAAACTGTTGCATATAGCCTACATTATCAGGACGTGCAACCCCCACCCTTAACACGTTGCTTTCTTTTCGGTTAAAATGGTGACAGTTTTATAAATATTTTCCCATTTTGAGATGAAACGGATTCCAAAGTTCATGTTATTAGCAATTGACAGGAAAGGTCTCAATAAAATCAGAAGCCCCGGCGACGAAGGTCGCCGGGGCTTCTGATTTTATTGAGACCGAATTCGCCAAACTTCCCAAAGCAACTCTTCTTTCTAGTTTTAAACGACTCTGGGATGAATATTCAAAAGTAACCGGCCTCAAAATGCTTTCTTCTATTACAACTATGGATTAAGCCTCTTAGGGGGTAGGGCTAAGCATCTGCTAACAATACGTGACGGCTTTGTCCATGTAGGTACAATGGTTTATAAAAGGAAGACTGAGATTGGGTTCTTCAAACTTGACCAAGTCTCCCTCCGCGCTTTTCCAACTGTTGTGTTAAGGAAGGAAGGTCCTGGGTAGGACGTTAAACTGCATCCGGTTGTGGAGCTTGTTAAAGCGTGGGGATAATGAGGTTACCCTTTGCCACAACTGCCTCCGGGACACCCTTGGGCAAGGTGCGCCTGTATTTTTGGCCCAGTTTTGTTGTTTTTGTGTAAATAGTGTATATAGTGTACATACTGTAAATATAGCAAGTTGACTCCACCCGGGAACCCTCGTGGCAGGTGGACCCCGCCCTGGACCCCTCGTGGCCCCTTGGGGCAGTTTGTGATGATTTTTTGGTCTGGTGCTTTGGGTTTTTTGGGGGGTTGTTGTTGGGTGGTGGTGGTTTGTTCTGGTGTTGTCTTTCGTTGGCGGTATGTAGTAATATTGGTTAAGGGTGGCCGGGGGGAGGTTGGTTTGTGGGGTATTGGGTTGTCAGTGTGTGTGTGGTTCTATTGTTGTAATGAACATACTTTTCTGTTTGATTTGGTGGTGTGTGGATAGTTTTGCGTTTATGTTCCTGTCCGATCCGGTTTGAGTTTTTTTGTTTTTTGTTTGTACGTGCCGTTTCGATGCACTTAAAAAGTTGTGTTAAAAAAGCACGCCCTCACTTATAGGTACAGTCCATTTGTTCGCCTTCAAAAATATCACCAAGAGAAGACATTGAGACAACTTTTGCAATATGTTACCGTAAAGGATAAGGAGGGGGTCTTTTGTCAATTTAATATGAAAGAAGACTAACATGGAAGTATCACCGGTGCCAAATTTGGGTCAACTGAAGCAATTTTGAAGAAATTAGGGGCTTAGAGGTTGGCGAGCGCAGATCAGGTTTTGAGTGATTAAAAACGTCTGGGTAAAGGTAATGACAATTTGAGCTCCGATAGCCAAAAAATTTTCACGGTCATGGTATGGTAAATTGAAGTTGTCATGAATGACCAACATGTCAGTTTTTGTGAGGGGTAAGCTTATACCCGGCGAAAACTTTTACAAGGTTTTAACCTCCAGCTAGCGCATGCATGTAGCAGCAACCAGTTCTCCGATGATCCACGTGCTTGATTTGGGTCCGTTTGAGGGAAACTTGTGGCATGTGAAAGTCAAACGTGAATAACAGCAAGAACTTTACAGAGCAAGAAGGGCTCCGACAATTTTTTGTTTGTATTGGAGGAAGTTTGTGCTCCTGACTGAGACCACGGGAGGTCAAAAAGTCGGGGAGACTGATCGTCGTCGGGACAGGGATAACGCCAGGTGAGGGAAGGGGCTATGTCCCTTGTCGGGGAAGGATCCCACATGGTCCGGTCAATTTCCCAGTTTCGTCGGAAAAACAATAGAATATGAAATACCCCATTGGCAAGCGACAACCGCCTCTGCCATTTACTTGGTCATATGTTTTAAATGAGGGCAAATCCTGTAAGAAATTCCTCAACTTTTCCAATTTCACTAACTAAAAGCCACAAATTTGCGCCCAAAATTTGGCTCTCGACAACCTTTCGGCAAAGTGTCGCCTTGTCGGGGCGTAAGGCTGCATGTTACCCAAGCGTCGGGTTTACACGTTTATCGTACCTGCTATATCCTGACTATAAGTCATAGAAGAAATTGCAAAATTCTGCGACGGAACAACACGGCTTCCTGTGCTCCCTCACAGCCCGTTCTCACCCCACCCCCTTTCGATGACATTTATAGAGCAAACTAAAGAAACATTTACAGGCCATGCTGAACATTTGCAGGAAATATGTATAACATTCATGCATAGAAACAACATCATTTAAGCGTCGTGTTTCAGGCAATATAAAGTACGGTACTGATACTATGGATGCGGACGAATAGGGTGTTTGCTCGAACTGCCCTCCCCCCCCCCCTCCACACTCTCCGGTAGTTCTACTTGTATATCATACTGCTTTGCACTAGTCGAGTATTGAGTAGTCATATCTTCCATTTGATTCCAACATTGTCGTGCTAGGTCAGTTGGTAAGGCGCTCGACTCTGATTCCTTGGTTCAAGAGTTCAAGTCCTCGGGAGGCTCGGCAGTGAGTCTTTTCTCATTTTGCTCTATAAAATTGTCGAGTATCCGCAGTTTCGTTTTCCTTTTTATCTTCTTTTTTTAGTTATAGACTCCTCTACGTTCCCCGTTTTTCTTTTCCTAATGAGGCTTTGGTTTGTTAATCATGTTCTACTGGAAATTTCCAAATCAGGTCACTAGAAACTGTTGCATATAGCCTACATTATCAGGACGTGCAACCCCCACCCTTAACACGTTGCCTTTTTTCGGTTAAAATGGTGACAGTTTTATAAATATTTTCCCATTTTGAGATGAAACGGATTCCAAAGTTCATGTTATTAGCAATTGACAGGAAAGGTCTCGCCGGGGCTTCTGATTTTATTGAGACCGAATTCGCAAAACTTCCAAACGCAACTCTTCTTTCTATTTTTAAACGACTCTGGGATGAATATTCAAAAGTAACCGGCCTCAAAATGCTTTCTTCTATTACAACTATGGATTAAGCCTCTTAGGGGGTAGGGCTAAGCATCTGCTAACAATACGTGACGGCTTTGTCCTTGTAGGTACAATGGTTTATAAAAGGAAGACTGAGATTGGGTTCTTCAAACTTGACCAAGTCTCCCTCCGCGCTTTTCCAACTGTTGTGTTAAGGAAGCACGCCCTCACTTATAGGTACAGTCCATTTGTTCGCCTTCAAAAATATCACCAAGAGAAGACATTGAGACAACTTTTGCAATATGTTACTGTAAAGGATAAGGAGGGGATCTTTTGTCAATTTAATATGAAAGAAGACTACATGAAGTATCACCGGTGCCAAAATTGGGTCAACTGAAGTAATTTTGAAGAAATTATGAGCTTAGAGGTTGGCGAGCGCAGATCAGGTTTTGAGTGATTAAGAACGTCTGGGTAAAGGTAATGACAATTTGAGCATCCGATAGCCAAAAAATTTCACGGTCATGGTATGGTAAATTGAAGTTGTCATGAAGGACCAACATGTCAGTTTTTGTGAGGGGTAAGCTTATACCCGGCGAAAACTTCTACAAGGTTTTAACCTCCAGCTCGCGCATGCATGTACCAGCAACCAGTTCTTCATTGATTCACGTGCTTGACTTGAGTCCAATTGAGGGAAACTTGTGGCATGTGAAAGTCAAACGTGAATAACAGCAAGAACTTTACAGCGCAAGAAGGGCTCCGACAATTTTTTGTTTGTATTGGAGGATTTGTGCTCCTCACTGAGACCAAGGAAGGTCAAAAAGTCGGGGAGACTGGATCGCGTCGTGGGACAGGGATAACGCCAGGTGAGGGAAGGAGCTATGTCCCTTGTCGGGGAAGGATCCCACATGGTCCGGTCAATTTCCCAGTTTCGTCGGAAAAACAATAGAATATGAAATACCCCATTGGCAAGCGACAACCGCCTCTGTCATTTACTTGGTCATATGTTTTAAATGAGGGCAAATCCTGTAAGAAATTCCTCAACTTTTCCAATTTCACTAACTAAAAGCCACAAATTTGCGCCCAAAATTTGGCTCTCGACAACCTTTCGGCAAAGTGTCGCCTTGTCGGGGCGTAAGGCTGCATGTTACCCAAGCGTCGGGTTTACACGTTTATCGTACCTGCTATATCCTGACTATAAGTCATAGAAGAAATTGCAAAATTCTGCGACGGAACAGCACGGCTTCCTGTGCTCCCTCACAGCCCGTTCTCACCCCACCCCCTTTCGATGACATTTATAGAGCAAACTAAAGAAACATTTACAGGCCATGCTGAACATTTGCAGGAAATATGTATAACATTCATGCATAGAAACAACATCATTTAAGCGTCGTGTTTCAGGCAATATAAAGTACGGTACTGATACTATGGATGCGGACGAATAGGGTGTTTGCTCGAACTGCCCTCCGGCCCCCACCCCCCCCCCTTCCCTCCAAACTCTCCGGTAGTTCTACTTGTATATCATACTGCTTTGCACTAGTCGAGTATTGAGTATTCATATCTTCCAATTGATTCCAACATTGTCGTGCTAGGTCAGTTGGTAAGGCGCTCGACTCAGATTCCTTGGTTCAAGAGTTCAAGTCCTCGGGAGGCTCGGCAGTGAGTCTTTTCTCATTTTGCTCTATAAAATTGTCGAGTATCCGCAGTTTCGTTTTCCTTTTTATCTTCTTTTTTTTAGTTATAGACTCCTCTACGTTCCCCGTTTTTCTTTTCCTAATGAGGCTTTGGTTTGTTAATCATGTCCTACTGGAAATTTCCAAATCAGGTCACTAGAAACTGTTGCATATAGCCTACATTATCAGGACGTGCAACCCCCACCCTTTACACGTTGCTTTTTTTCGGTTAAAAATGGTGACAGTTTTATAAATATTTTCCCATTTTGAGATGAAACGGATTCCAAAGTTCATGTTATTAGCAATTGACAGGAAAGGTCTCGCCGGGGCTTCTGATTTTATTGAGACCGAATTCGCCAAACTTCCCAAAGCAACTCTTCTTTCTAGTTTTAAACGACTCTGGGATGAATATTCAAAAGTTACCGGCCTCAAAATGCTTTCTTCTATTACAACTATGGATTAAGCCTCTTAGGGGGTAGGGCTAAGCATCTGCTAACAATACGTGACGGCTTTGTCCTTGTAGGTACAATGATTTATAAAAGGAAGACGGAGATTGGGTTCTTCAAACTTGACCAAGTCTCCCTCCGCGCTTTTCCAACTGTTGTGTTAAGGAAGCACGCCCTCACTTATAGGTACAGTCCATTTGTTCGCCTTCAAAAATATCACCAAGAGAAGACATTGAGACAACTTTTGCAAAATGTTACCGTAAAGGATAAGGAGGGGGTCTTTTGTCAATTTAATATGAAAGAAGACTACATGAAGTATCACCGGTGCCAAAATTGGGTCAACTGAAGCAATTTTGAAGAAATTAGGGGCTTAGAGGTTGGCGAGCGCAGATCAGGTTTTGAGTGATTAAAAACGTCTGGGAAAAGGTAATGACAGTTTGAGCTCCGATAGCCAAAAATTTTCACGGTCATGGTATGGTAAATTGAAGTTGTCATGAATGACCAACATGTCAGTTTTTGTGAGGGGTAAGCTTATACCCGGCGAAAACTTTTACAAGGTTTTAACCTCCAGCTAGCGCATGCATGTAGCAGCAACCAGTTCTCCGATGATCCACGTGCTTGATTTGGGTCCGTTTGAGGGAACTAACTTGTGGCATGTGAAAGTCAAACGTGAATAACAGCAAGAACTTTACAGCGCAAGAAGGGCTCCGACAATTTTTTGTTTGTATTGGAGGATTTGTGCTCCTGACTGAGACCACGGGAGGTCAAAAAGTCGGGGAGACTGATCGTCGTCGGGACAGGGATAACGCCAGGTGAGGGAAGGGGCTATGTCCCTTGTCGGGGAAGGATCCCACATGGTCCGGTCAATTTCCCAGTTTCGTCGGAAAAACAATAGAATATGAAATACCCCATTGGCAAGCGACAACCGCCTCTGTCATTTACTTGGTCATATGTTTTAAATGAGGGCAAATCCTGTAAGAAATTCCTCAACTTTTCCAATTTTACTAACTAAAAGCCACAAATTTGCGCCCAAAATTTTGCTCTCGACAACCTTTCGGCAAACTGTCGCCTTGTCGGGGCGTAAGGCTGCATGTTACCCAAGCGTCGGGTTTACACGTTTATCGTACCTGCTATATCCTGACTATAAGTCATAGAAGAAATTGCAAAATTCTGCGACGGAACAGCACGGCTTCCTGTGCTCCCTCACAGTCCGTTCTCACCCCACCCCCTTTGGATGACATTTATAGAGCAAACTAAAGAAACATTTACAGGCCATGCTGAACATTTGCAGGAAATATGTATAACATTCATGCATAGAAACAACATCATTTAAGCGTCGTGTTTCAGGCAATATAAAGTACGGTACTGATACTATGGATGCGGACGAATAGGGTGTTTGCTCGAACTGCCCTCCCCCCCCCCCTCCACACTCTCCGGTAGTTCTACTTGTATATCATACTGCTTTGCACTAGTCGAATATTGAGTACTCATATCTTCCAATTGATTCCAACATTGTCGTGCTAGGTCAGTTGGTAAGGCGCTCGACTCAGATTCCTTGGTTCAAGAGTTCAAGTCCTCGGGAGGCTCGGCAGTGAGTCTTTTCTCATTTTGCTCTATAAAATTGTCGAGTATCCGCAGTTTCGTTTTCCTTTTTATCTTCTTTTTTTTAGTTATAGACTCCTCTACGTTCCCCGTTTTTCTTTTCCTAATGAGGCTTTGGTTTGTTAATCATGTCCTACTGGAAATTTCCAAATCAGGTCACTAGAAACTGTTGCATATAGCCTACATTATCAGGACGTGCAACCCCCACCCTTTACACGTTGCTTTTTTTCGGTTAAAAATGGTGACAGTTTTATAAATATTTTCCCATTTTGAGATGAAACGGATTCCAAAGTTCATGTTATTAGCAATTGACAGGAAAGGTCTCAATAAAATCAGAAGCCCCGGCGACGAAGGTCGCCGGGGCTTCTGATTTTATTGAGACCGAATTCGCCAAACTTCCCAAAGCAACTCTTCTTTCTACTTTTAAACGACTCTGGGATGAATATTCAAAAGTAACCGGCCTCAAAATGCTTTCTGCTATTGCAACTATGGATTAAGCCTCTTAGGGGGTAGGGCTAAGCACCTGCTAACAATACATGACGGCTTTGTCATTGTTTCACTAGGTACAATGGTTTATAATAGGAAGGCGGAGATTGGGTCCTTCAAACTTGACCAAGTCTCCCTCCGCGCTTTTCCAACTGTTGTGTTAAGGAAGCACGCCCTTACTTACAGGTACAGTCCATTTGTTCGCTTTCAAAAATATCACCAAGAGAAGACATTGAGACAACTTTTGCAATATGTTACCGTAAAGGATAAGGACGGTGGGGGGGGGGGGGTCTTTTGTCAATTTAATATAAAAGAAGACTACATGAAGTATCACTGGTGCCAAAATTGGGTCAACTGAAGTAATTTTGAAGAAATTATGAGCTTAGAGGTTGGCGAGCGCAGATCAGGTTTTGAGTGATTAAAAACGTCTGGGTAAAGGTAATGACAATTTGAGCATCCGATAGCCAAAAAATTTTCACGGTCATGGTATGGTAAATTGAAGTTGTCATGAATGACCAACATGTCAGTTTTTGTGAGGGGTAAGCTTATACCCGGCGAAAACTTTGAGGGAAACTTGTGGCATGTGAAAGTCAAACGTGAATAACAGCAAGAACTTTACAGCGCAAGAAGGGCTCCGACAATTTTTTGTTTGTATTGGAGGATTTGTGCTCCTGACTGAGACCACGGGAGGTCAAAAAGTCGGGGAGACTGATCGTCGTCGGGACAGGGGTAACGCCAGGTGAGGGAAGGGGCTATGTCCCTTGTCGGGGAAGGATCCCACATGGTCCGGTCAATTTTCCAGTTTCGTCTGAAAAACAGTAAAATATGAAATACCCCATTGGCAAGCGACAACCGCCTCTGTCATTTACTTGGTCATATGTTTTAAATGAGGGCAAATCCTGTAAGAAATTCCTCAACTTTTCCAATTTTACTAACTAAAAGCCACAAATTTGCGCCCAAAATTTGGCTCTCGACAACCTTTCGGCAAACTGTCGCCTTGTCGGGGCGTAAGGCTGCATGTTACCCAAGCGTCGGGTTAACACGTTTATCGTACCTGCTATATCCTGACTATAAGTCATAGAAGAAATTGCAAAATTCTGCGACGGAACAAAACGGCTTCCTGTGCTCCCTCACAGCCCGTTCTCACCCCACCCCCTTTCGATGACATTTTTTGAGCAAACTAAAGAAACATTTACAGGCCATGCTGAACATTTGCAGGAAATACGTATAACATTCATGCATAGAAACAACATCATTTGGGCGTCGTGTTTCAGGCAATATAAAGTACGGTACTGATACTTTGGATGCGGACGAATAGGGTGTTTGCTCGAACTGCCCTCCCCCCCCCCCTCCTCCACACTCTCCGGTAGTTCTACTTGTATATCATACTGCTTTGCACTAGTCGAGTATTGAGTATTCATATCTTCCAATTGATTCCAACATTGTCGTGCTAGGTCAGTTGGTAAGGCGCTCGACTCAGATTCCTTGGTTCAAGAGTTCAAGTCCTCGGGAGGCTCGGCAGTGAGTCTTTTCTCATTTTGCTCTATAAAATTGTCGAGTATCCGCAGTTTCGTTTTCCTTTTTATCTTCTTTTTTTTTAGTTTTAGACAGGGGTAACGCCAGGTGAGGAAAGGGGCTATGTCCCCTGTCGGGGAAGGATCCCACATGGTCCGGTCAATTTTCCAGTTTCATCTGGAAAACTATAAAATATGAAATAAATACCCCATTGTCGTCTCTGTCGTTTACTTGATCATATGTTTTAAATGAGGGCAAATCCTGTAAGAAATTCCTCAACTTTTCCAATTTTACTAACTAAAAGCTACAAATTTGCGCCCAAAATTTGGCTCTCGACAACCTTTCGGCAACCCGTCGCCTTATCGGGGCTTCAGGCTGCATGTTCCCCAAGCACTATTATAATGTAAATACTTTCTAGTATATAATGGAGGTTTTCCTTCCAGAACCAGAACTGTCGAGTTGATGAAGTTGTTTTTTTTTCTTTTTTATCTTCTTTGTTCTAGCTTGTATCGACTGCTATGTTGCTATGTGTTCCCCTTTTTCTTTTCTTAATTAGGCTTTGGTTTGTTAATCATGTCCTACTGAAAATTTCCAAATCAGGTCACTAGAAACTATTGCCTATCATAGCATACATTATCAGGACGTGCAACCCCAAACCTTTCAAAATTGTTTTTTTTTTCGGTTGCAATTGGTAACAGTTTTATAAATATTTTCCCATTTTGAGATGAAACTGATTCCAAAGTCTATGTTATTAGCCGTTTACACGAAAGTTCTCAATTAAATCAGAAGGCCCGGCGACCTTCGTCGCCGGGGCTTCTGATTTTATTGAGACCGAATTCGCCTAACTTCCCAAAGCAACTCTTCGTTCGAAAGCGAGTTTGGGATAAATATTCAAGAGTTACCCGCCTCAAAATGTTTTCTTCTTTTGCAACTATAGATTAAGCCTCTTGGGGGTAATCCTAAGCATCTGCCAACAACACGTGACCATTGCTCCCATCGTTTCAAGGTGCGATGATTTGTAAAAAGAAAAGGTTGGGTCAGTCTACTTCCGCGTTTTTACTGCTGTCGTTTTAAGGTAATACGACCCATTTATATGTAGAGTCCATTTGTTCACCTTCAAACATATCACCATGAGGAAACATTGCCATATATCTTTCCCCAACAGAAAAGACATTTAAGGATCCGTGCCTGGTATATAAAACACGGCGATGGTTACCTGAACGCCCCTCCCCCACCTCATCTTCCGAATCCCCTGTAACCCAGATAACTTAACTCCCATCGGAAGTGGTTTGGGGAAATTCCAGGATTGTTCACAAAATTTGTTCTTTGCTGCGATTTCCCTACACAAACCCCCAAACTTTACTTGGTTATCGCCAAAATCTCATGGACTATGGGTACTTTTTACTGAAAATAACCCATGGGTTTGATTTCTTCAAACTTAGACCGAGTTGTCCCAAGTAGTATTTCAGGTACCAAGATCGAGCTATGCAAGAGGAGCACATGGTGAATGCTGAATGCTTAAATGATAATCTGATATGATTATGATGTTGCAATACATGATTTGTCATTAGAACAGGTTAATCAGCCTGTAAGCTCCTGAAAATTGCCCCAGGTCTAAAACAAAATTTTAAGCACTATGGCCCTGGACAGGCTGGACGCCAATATCTTATCATTTTTGACCCCGTCTGGTACAGGGTTTGGAATACAAATAACATTAAACCATGCTCAACCCTAAAGGTAAATTCTCCAAACATTTGATCACTAAATGCTTACAGCACTACAGGTTCACAAGTGCAATACCATGGACGTTGTGTTTAACATTTTGTGCTGGATCCGTGCTATCTTCAGTATTGGAAGCCGGAGATTGAGTCGATATTCCGCGTGTTCACTGTTCATACCGCACACTGACTCATGCACTGTATGCAACATGTAGTAATGATATTGTACGTACACCTAGTGTACGTAATGATATTTTTCAGCAAAGATTTTTTCGCTCAGTCCCGACCTGAGTCGTGGTAAAAAATAGTCGTTCTCGTACCCTGTCTCGGCCCAAGTCCCCGAGTCATGTCGGTCGAGTCCGAGTCCTTAGCGCCGAGTCAGAGCCTAAGTCACGAGTCACGACAATCGGGTCATCCAGCACTGATTCCTCAACCCGCTCCCCGTCACCATACTTCGAGGCCTCGATTTGCTGGCTACGTCGGGGAGTTCCCTCCACCCTTCGTGCAATTCTGGTGGTACACTTCAAACCCTGACTCATGCAGGTAAGACGCAGAAATGAAGTAACAACATGAACTTGTTTTAGAGCGCGATTTCCTTTAGGATGCCAAAATTTTGTAGTGACAAATTTTGTTCAGGGTGAGGTCATCTCTGGTCCGGTAAAGCTCCCGTCTTTAAGGACCATCCTACGAAAATTCTTGCATTTGTCCCTGCTTAGATATGCTTCTTTTTAATGATACCGCCCTCTTCAAAACAAGTAAGACGCTCATAAGAAAAATTCATAGACCCTTTTCCAAATAGCAATTGCAATGGCTTGTGGGATAAGTTCTGGTACGCGATGTTTTTGTCAATGGCATTTTGCTGTGGCAAAAAATGATGCACACCAAAAATCTATCCCACAGTCCTTTGTAATTCCTATTTGGAAAAGAGTCTATTGTGCTATGTTTTGTCACTCTATCTGCTGGTATAGTAAATATGCTTATAACGACCATGCGGGTTTCGGTAGATATTTTGTGACCGTCATGTAAATGTAATGAACAGAGATATGGACCTAAGAGTCGATTCATTGTAGCTGATCCCATATTTTAAAGATTTCGGAAATTGTCAGTCTGAGAGGGTAGCCTGAGTGTCTTCTAATTCGAAGAAAACACGAATACAAACAATTACATCCACTGGCATAATAAGGGGGTTGGGACGGGCGAGGTGGTAAGCTCCGGGCACCCACCTTGAAAGCATGCCATGCCACTGAAGCTAAGGAGTCACTACATTATGATAATTTTCCGAACATATAAGTTCAAAGCTTTGCAGAAGCCCGTGTGATTTCACATCTATGAGCCACATGATAGGAAGCTGTTCTCGCTTGGGGGCTAAACGTTGTTTCGGGCCGAAATCCGGGGGGAACGTGTCCTCCTATCCTTTGGGAAATTTTTGAACATTTGAGGGTCCTTAGCAGAGTTGTTGACTCGAGTCGTTGACTTGGACTCGAGTCCGACTCGAGTCGCACTTTTTCTTGACTTGAAGACAAAAGACTTGGCGACATTGAATGACAATGTTTGTAGCTGAGTGTGACATGAATTTTGTACCATAAGTTATCCAAGAATAGTAACGCAGGCTTTTCTCATGCAATTAAGATTACATTGTGCCACGAGTAGAATGGCTATGGCCTTTGGCTATGATCATGTGTAGTATCTGTTCTTTTCAGCCAGTTGAGATTGAAGCCACACGTGACAGACCCATAATGTATAGGTCTGAAGGTCAAGAGGTTGGTCACATTAAGTATTGTGTCCTTTCGGGGAGTAGCTCCTTTGGGGAGCAGAACTCCTTCGGAACTAACGTTTGGTTTCGCCCTCGGCTCTTCGCCGGAGAGTCAATGGGATTAATTTAAGAAAAAGTAGAACGGCTGTAGTATAGCCTAAAGACATGGTTACAGGGGTGGAGAAAAAGTAAAACTAGTGTAGCACTGATCAGCCATTAAACGCATATTACCTATAACTACAAGAGCACATCACATTTGATAAGTATACATCGATCTGTGATTTCCAACCTTTTTCGGCTCATCCCGGCCTCTTGCACCGCACGGTGAGATGAGCAAACGCACTCCATGTCCTCAAAATATGAATGAAAATAAAAGAACGCCCTATGTCTATAAAGTATGAGTGAAAAGAAATTGAAACCACGTGGTAACATTTAGGGTACGACTAAATAGCCTACCGTCTTTTTATGTGTGGATACAGGAAATTATAAACCCATGAGGGGAGGGTGGCCCATAGCATTGGCACCGGCATGGGAGGCATGGGGTCACGTGCCCCAATCGCTTTCTGAAAATTTTCGAACATTTTTTTTTAAATGAACACAAAGGATTTTAAAGATATGGAGTTCAGTAGGGGGTGGGGTGAGGTGAGGTGTTTCGACTGTTTCGATCTGTTTTAATCAATTTCTATCACAAGTCGTTCTGTGCTTATTATCAATACGTTTCAGAAGTATCCGCACTATTTATCAGTGAGGGCTTTTACGCCGATTGTTCGTGTCTGTAGGAGTGATTACAGAGGAGCACAACACTGCAAGAATGCGAAACAGGGAAATTCAAGAGAAGACATATTTCGTGAATATTGAAAACTTTTACGAATTTCCAGGCAAAAAGCTCGCCGTCTAATTGGCAGGTAAAAATTATTAGGGAATCGAGAGCTTCCCGGTGCATAGTCTGCATGGAATTTTTGTCATGGAAAAAATTTCTAATGCAAAATTTGTCACCACTCCACTAAGACAACACACCCTACCTTTACACCCAACCAAAAATAAAAATGCACTGAATAAAGAGAATCTTTCAACATATGATCAGTTTTAAAATTTGTCAAAAAATCTGAGCACCACTTTGCATCTAAGCCACCTTAAACGAACAAAAATGTCTAAAAGGGGAGGGGTTTGTTCCTCCCCTTAAAGCCCCTCCCCCATGACTGCGCCTGCATGAAGGGACAAAGAAGGATCCGCCGCGGGTGTAACCCATGGCAGGTTAATTCTCATATGCACAACTTACACTGACTTTGTGGGGGGTTCTGGGGTGGGATTAAAACATAATTTGTTGTGTTCCCCCGCTCACCATCTCCTGGAGGCGCCACTGGTTCACATTATATGGTGGCGAACCCCGAACTCGCCATCGCCGCAGATGGCGGTGACTTGATAGGGTATGAAGGTCATCCTTAGGAAAAAACCAGACCGGTGCCCTGCAGGGGCACGGAGCCCCCCCCCCCCGCTCTCCATACGGAAAATGGATCGAAAATAAAATTTTAGTACATGTAACGGTGACCCTGGTATGACACCGAACCAGGCGATTTCTGACCAAAAATGATCCCTAAAGGAGTTTAATAATGAACGCATTTTGTTCTCTTTAACAGTTTTGTTCTAAAATTACAAAAATTTTCGCGCGCTACGCGCGCTTTCATCTTCAGTTACATATAGCTTTGACACCCGTTTCATATATGATGGCTTAATTTATAAAGGTACAGGTTCCACAATTAGGCTATTGTTCTTTCGTGTAGGCGTGATTCCCAGAAAAACAACCGAAATTTGAATCCATGAGAAGTTCCATCCTCTTTCTCTCACTATCTGGTAGATTCTTAATTTAGACCCAACATTATGATAAACATTTTTGTAAGAAACGTATAAAGTGTCTCAATGTCCAAGGTTGGTGGAAGGGGGCATCCCCGCGACCAGGTTTTGGTTTTGCTCTTAAAAGACAGACACTCATCACTCTAAATACATTGTGGGTGCGAGAAAGCCAAATTTTGAATTGGTCATTGGTGACTGCTTTTTGATTGACATCAAATTCAAAAGATGCAGAGTAGCTCACAATACAGCATGCGCAGAAAATGTTCTGGTTACATATTATGGCCTTGAATGCCCATCAAGATATGACCTTAAGCAATAAACTAGGTTTGTGTCTACACAAGGGTGTCTGCACAAGAAGGGTCTCAAGACAGTTTTGGAAGGAGTATCTTAGTCGGATGAATTGGAACTGTCTAGGACGAGGAGCGGCAGATTCTTCCATAGAACCCCACATTTTCTAACTGTCCTTAATATGAACCAAATATTTTCAATTTTTCTTCAACAGAGCCCCAAATTTTTCGCCGGCGCCCAAAATTTCACCTTCGGCATCCTTTCTGTAACCCATGGCTTCTGACGGGCTTCGGGTTGCTGGACCCTATAGGGGAGCTTGGTCCCTTCTTCGGACCTATCTTTCCACCACCCCTTGCTGAGTCTGTATGCAGGTTTTACCGGGGTAAACAAGTTTTCTGCAAAATTTCGGCGCGCTTCGCACGCAATTCTTCCAAGCAAAGTTATATCACAATGCATGAACATTATTAGCACAAAAATTCCAGTGAACTATTCTAGCCAAAGCTAGGTGAAGTCTCAAAGTTAGATGCCGGACATCAAGGGGCTTTCATGTAGTAATCTAGTACCTTGAGTAACATCCGTAATGCGACGACTATATGGTTTGAAGCTAAATTTACTCGTCCCAAAAATTTATTCAAAAATTTACTTTTTCTGTTCATGCAAGATTTCGTTCGAAGTAGAAATACGATAATGACCATCTGAGTTGAAAACTTTGAAGAGATCGGTGTGCTCTCATTGTCATTCATAGTCCTGCTCAAAGCTCCATGCTAGTGTTCCCATCTTGTTAATTCGCCAGACATTCGGGGAATTTCCCTCTGGGTCCTAACAAAATCCTACTGGACCACACCAAGCCTGCCTAATGGCAGCCCCTGGTCCCCTCGACGTTCTCAAAGTACTCAACTCTTCACCTGCGCTTGCCGAGCTGAAGAAGCATCATTGTGAGCATAGTCTTGTTCCCTTCACTTATGGAGACTTTTCACGTCTTTGTATTGCAAAAAGAGAGGAAATTTCCATCGGATGAGTGAAATTTTTGCGCGCTTCTTGCGTCGGTACACACTTAAGATCGATACCTTTAAGCTCTCTGTGGTAAGCTTGAGATATCATCCCCTGTAGTTCCCTCATACTGTAATCATATGGTGGCACTACTGACTACAAACATAATCTTCCTCGGTGCCCCATATGCGGTGTCGATGCCCCCTATATCAGAATTCCTGGCTACGGGCCTGGACAAAACCCCAATGAAACGATAGTAAACACAAATTCCTATCTGGCATCTGACACACAAAATAAGCACGCAAAAACGGCAAACATTTCGGATAAAATCATGTTGTAGAATGCAGTGTGACCCCTGCAATTCTGGAATAGGGAACCCAGCAATGATCATACATCAGATCAGTCAAATAGCCAAGACACAAGGCCTTGTTATACACATTTAGAGAGTACTCATTACCACATAAAAAAAGTTTCACACGTATTATAAAACTATAAAATGTTGAGCGGCGTCATGTTTGGGGAATATCCCCCTTACTGTAAACGATCCCATTTGCACAAGAACTTATCCTTTCTCATCTACGATATTGTAAGCTGCTCAGCCTACAGTACGTGCTTTAAGCTTAAGTGATCCAGTGATTGTCCTGAAAAGTTGTTGGTTGGATTTTCTTGAGTTTGGACATAAAATATTTCGTGAATCTTCCAAAAAGAAAAAAAAAAGCCGTCCTGCGACTGCTCTTGATAAAAGTTTATCAAGGCGTACCACCCGGTATCTAATCCGTATTAAGACTGTATATAGGACCTGTTATCTGGTTGATAGGTTTATTATCTGTTTGTTTAAATATTATGAATGGTGACTTAACTTGACTTGAACGAAATTGACTTGTGACTCGGCTTGACTTGAAAGAAAATGACTTGCTATTTAACTTGACTTGAAGGAAAATGACTTGACATTTGACTTGACTTGAAGGTAAATGACTTGAGACTTGACTTGAGAAAAATGACTTGAATACAACCTTGGTCCATAGATGCAATCTGGTGCAAGAATTGGGGAATATTTAAAATAATACTGCAAATTTTTAAATTTTTTTCACAAAGGGAACGAATAGGGGGTTTTCGTCCTTGAAAGGACTCGGGGGTGGAAGCATACTTCTGCCTACCACATTTTGACAAGGGGCTTTAGTCCCTCCTCCTGTTCGCCCTATGATGAGCCATTATCCATAAAACTTGTCAAATTATAAGGGATTTAAGTTAACCTATCCCCCTAGATGATAATTTTTACTTACACACAGGGCCTATAAAGCGCAACAGACAGAACTGCCTTGGAAATTATGCGCCTCCTTAAAAGTCGAAACTCCTTGTAAGAGGTGGTTAATAAAGTCAATTTCAGCTCGCCACTAGGAATGCAGATATTGTTTGCAGATTGCTACAAATCACGCACATTCCATGTGTATGTTAGGATATCATAACAAGCATAAGTCATCCCTCATTCCAACCCCTCAATTTTACCGCCCGCTCGATAATATTATTTTTGGCAGAATTCGTTCTACAAAGCAAGATTGTTGGCACATTTTTTATTTATTATTTTTTTTTTGTGCCGTAACCTCACAACTCCTCCAGGGGACATTCTCAGACAATTCCCACCCCTACAATAAACGTCCCTCTCGCAAAATTCCCATGGGACAATTACCCCTCAGACAACCTGGAATTGCCCTGGGGTTGTCCGGTTGGGAATTGTTCGGGGTGGGAATAATTCCGGGGCCGGGGAGCTGTTGGGGGAGTTGTAACCGACAATTGTCCGGGTGGGATTTGACGGGGGAGGAGGACTTGTCCGGGAACCTTTAACCTTTTGCACCCTTATTCTCTTCATTGAAATCAATGACCTGCTTCTTTTAGGGGCAAGGGCGACCTCCCCCTCTGATTTCTGGTTTCCACCACTCGGCTCACAATGCATGAAAGAGCGTGTAGAACTTAAGTGAACAGTGTTTGGTTTCAGAATGCAATTTCTCGCAATCTACGATGTTTGGGATGCCAAATCCCTCCCATACTGGTGAGTCATGTATCAATGGTGTTCAGCATAAACAATGGAGGAGTGAGCCACACTTAGAAAAGAAAGTTATGGGCGACTTGATGTTAGAAAATGGGCGCGTAAAATCACATCTAACTATCTAGATTCGCTCTTCTATCAGGTCCTCATTGTTTGCTTGTCCACACAGAGCATAAACGTTTAAGGAACATGACATTTCACACGGTTTCATGTAGACTTTTGGTGAATTTGTTGACAGATGACGTAACTTTCAAAATGAGTGAGAGCGGGCGGGCGAGTTAAAAGCTAATTACATAGATACGAGCTAGGTGAGTTCACAAGTTGTTTACGTGCACAAAAGGAGAACACTCTTCCCACCGTCTTAATTGAACAGTTACATAACGTAGTCTTTTATGCAACTAAATCTGTATTGACCGAGAGCCGGTGGATGGGCGAGCTACATATTTTCTTAATCAAGTAAGCTAACAAGCGTAAAAACACGCACAAAAGGAGAAAACTCTTCCCACGGTCTTAACATAACGTAGTCTTTTATGCAACTAAATCTGTATTGACCGAGAGCCGGTGGATGGGCGAGCTACATATTTTCTTAATCGAGTAAGCTTACACGCTGTTTACGCCTGTCATACGTTAATTGCAGACTGTCCAGGATGTTTCCCCCCACGGATGAATTTCAGGTCTTTAGTATGTTTTGTTGGAACATACGAATCTCAGAGTCACCCCTCGACACGATACACTGACCGTCCGTTAACTGACAACCAATGTGTAAAGCACAGCAAAATAAATATATACATAATTGAGAACAAAAGGAGTTTGTATATAATCATTTTTAAAAGCATATACAACTACACAAGAAACAGATCTAAAATGTCCGACTTCCATGTATCATGAATCACTAGAAACTCAGTCACAAAAGTGTTTTAGAGGCGAGATTTGCTGAAATTTATTTTCTTCGGGCATTTTTGAAAAGAATAATACATGATCAACTTTTATTTAGTGTGTGTTCAGTGTAAAATGGTTTACGTGCTTGACAATATGGTAAAACTCAAGAGGACAATTGAACAATAGAGGGAGACAAACATGTAACGTTTTCGGGCTTTTTTCAAAAGAATAATGCATAATCAACTTTTATTTAGTGTGTGTTCAATGTAAAACGGTTTACGTGCTTACCAATATGGTAAAACTCAAGAGGACAATTGACAATAGAGGGAGACAAACATGTAACGTTTTCGGGCTTTTTTGAAAAGAATAATGCATAATCAACTTTTATTTAGTGTGTGTTCAATGTAAAATGGTTTACATGCTTGACAATATGGTAAAACTCAAGAGGACAATTGAACAATAGAGGGAGACAAACATGTAACGTTTTCGGGCTTTTTTGAAAAGAATAATACATAATCAACTTTTATTTAGTGTGTGTTCAATGTAAAATGGTTTATATATTAAACTGAACAAGAGAGGGCGACAAAGTTATATTCTATCAGAATGAAGAAAAGAACTTAACTATTTGCAAAACAGTGATATAACGATCATATACTATGATAGGGCCGGCCTAGACTACTCCAATGCGATTAGTGCGATTAATACCTGGACTTAGTGTGGAAAATAAGTTTGCAACGTTTTCAGTCTTTTCAAAATCTTTTAATGGTGATTTTTTCAGATTATATCGTTTCTCTAGTGGGGCTTTTTGCCTTGGGGTCGCACGTCAGACAGTCATTTACACCATTGCCATTTCCCATAATAATACCTTCTATCACATTGGACCCTTCCTCCCCTCCTTCCGACAGCTCTCGAAGACGTCCCAGCTCATTGTCTGGGAAAGAACTGTCCGATTCCTCGTCACTCTCCTGCATGTTAAGTGGGAGTCTCACCGTATGATGAACCGCCCCACATGCCATATGAGAGCAGAGTACATCACCTGCCATGAAATTGAGGGGAAAATTGGACACGGAGAATTCGTTTTCTACCAATTTCCTCCTCAATTCCATGGCATTTCTTTCCAAAGGAACCACAGTTTGATTTCCACTCGTGCTCGGGACATCTTCGATAGCTGTCAAGCCGGCGGAATTATTTATTGCGAATGGATCCCATATTCCCTTTAATTTTTTTTGTTTCGGGATTTTTAAAAAAAATTTTTAAGGTTTAGAATGAAAAAAATTTTCCCGTTTTAAATTTGGACCCAAAACTTAAATTCGAAACCCAGGTCTTCTTTTGGGTTGGCTGCTAACGAAATTTTAAAGACAATTATTTTATCCGGTTCTTGGGGGTTAGCCTGTTGATTGAAAAATTTTTTAGAACGGTAAATAGGGCAACCTTTCCACACAAAATTTAACCATTTAGAATTTACAGATACTTTACGAAGCTCCCAAACTATTCAAAACCACCCAATTTCCCCAATTTTAAAACAACTGTTTCCTTGAAATTCCCTTTTTAAAAAAAATTTAACCAAAATTCATCCAACCAAATTTCCCTTAAACAATTTTTCTGAAAAAGGGGTCAAAACCGGCTTTTCCAACTTTTTTTTCTTTCGGGCAGGCCCCTAAAAAAATTATAACCAAGGAGGCCCCCAATTTCCATGTTAAATGAAATCCGGTATTTCCCAAAATATAACAGAGTTTTTCCTTTTAGAAACTAGAGAAAACAAAAAAATTCCAGGTTTAAGTACAAAATGAGGTATATCCCAAATTTTGACTTTTTAAGTAATAATTTTCCAAAAAAAAAACCCTTTTAAAAAAAATTTTTTTCAACATCATTGGAGATCAAGGCTTAAAAAATTTGGCACACCTTTCCCAAAAATTTGAAACCCAAAAGAGCGCTCTACCCTCTATAAGCTTTTTGAAAGATGATTGGTTCCATCGACAAAATCCATCACCAAAGTTAGGGAATTACAACCCTTTAAAAAAATTTCCCAAAATAGCCCAAATTTTTTAGCTTGAATTAAGGCTTACCCATTTAAGTTTAAAACTCCCAAAGGTTTCTTATCGGTTAACCTTAATAATTCCATTCAAGCATATCAATGACCGGTTTTTTAGAAAGTAATTTTCTTAAGTGAATAATTTCCTTCAAACCAATTGAATCTTTTCCAACCAAAAATTTTTATATCCCAAATGCCCCTCACATTTTCTTAAACAAAAGCAAAATTGAGAGGGAGTTATATGTCCCTTTTTGAACGGAAAAGGGGCCCAGAAGACCTGAGAAAAACAACTACCAAAGGCCGATCATTAACCAAAATTTTTAAAAAAATTTCCCCCGGTTTTTTGGAAAACCATAAATTTTTTTTTGGTGGGCAGTAGGTTTTTCAAATCCAATGATTAAACCCCTTTTGGGACGGAAGCCCAGTTTGAGAGAATTGGGTTCAATATTTTTTAAAAACATGCTGCTTGTTGAAAGTGGTAATTGTTTGCCTCAAGAATCCATCAAGTTGGAACTTATAATATCCTCTTAACAATTTACAGCAAAACAAGTGAGCGAAACAGGCGGTAATTTACTATGAGAGATAACTGTCATTTTTTTTGTAAACAGGGCAGACGTTTGCCATCATTCCAGTCAGCCGGTATCCTACCAGCTTGTAAGAAAGCTTGGATTTCTCTGAACGTCGCCTCAACGGCAAAGAACGTTTGTGCGATTTTTGCACATGGATTCGGTCATCTTCGAGAAAGCAAATGCCATTACGTAGATACGATGGACTTAATTCACATCATTTTCTAAGAATGACTCCAACTGAACGATTAACCGTAGAAGATCGCAGGAAAACATCGAACGCTTTTGTAATAGACGATAACACTAACACAGTAATAATCAAGGCAGGCCTACGTTAGGTTTTATAAACCGTATTACTTTGTTAATAGGCCTTGTGTCGAAGTTCAGCAACAGGCTGGGTTTCACGAACGTGTTTTACCGTCGTTTTTACATAACAAAAGAATAATGCCCAAGATTGAAAATTGCAAACGATCTGACCGTAATGGGATGTTCCTTCGCCGAAGAGGCGCAGAGCCAAGCGAGACTATCATGCACTGGCTAACTTTAGGCCTAGGCCAGGCCTAGGCCCTAGGTTCAGCTTCAATTAGGGCCTCAGGCTAAATTTAATTGTTAGGCCTAACGTTAGCTATACCGTATCTGACCAAGTTCATCGTATTCGGCTGGAGTGTTCCAGAGCTAACTGGAAGAAGTAAAGGACAATTTGCTTCACAGCTGAAACAATCGAATGGAGGTAGGGTAGCATAATTGCAATTTAGGCCTGCCAGAGTAGTAATTAGCCATATGCAATTAATTTTGACATGAAAGGAGCATTTGATGATTTTTTGCAATCTACTTAAATTATTGCCAATTAAAGGACAGGGTTACTGAGTTGTCAAATGTCAACTGCCTAGTAACATGCAAGAAATTTGTCCTATGGGCCTAGCGTACAATTCTTTGTAGCCCATATGCATGTACATGTCCCGTTCGTTGAGATGTTAGACTGCTTCCCCGGGCTTTTGCTGAGAAGCCCGGGTGAGCCACCCCTACTTCCTCTCAAGCGGCTAATTGATTTGCTTGCTCGGCCGGCCACTTGGCTGCTCAAGTTTCTTTGTTTAACGCTATTAATAAAATGCATGCCAGTTTAACAATGACTGCAGTCAGATCTGGTGCTAGTGGTCGCATTACTTCTCCACTGAAAAAGTCATGCGAATAATTGGCTATGCTGCCAGATTGTTGCTCACGAGATTTAAGTTTCGATATTGACATGGAGACTTGTCTTACAGACTCTAACCCAGAAATTTCACCCTTATGTATACGGCCGGGCCTTAATTTTTTTTTTTTTTCTTGGTTTTTGTAGGTTTAGGCCTGAACTGCAAATTAAAGAGAAATGATTAGCCTTTTGGCTGAGCCTACTAGTCCTAGGCCTCTACCCTAGAATGTTTAAAGTACCATTGGGCCAAAATTAGTTGAAACTAAAAGGCTTGCACAATAATCACACATTTTGCAAACTATAAACCTTTTCAGGATGTTGGCACAGCATGGAACATACCTCACTGATTTACCATGCATTTAAGTGACAGCAGTTAACTCAGTTTAGAATCAGCCTGTATGATCTACGTGTGGTCCTATGCACATTTTATTTACAGTGTCATTTTGCTGATCAAATTACAATTTCTTAATCAACACCTCAATTTAATTGACTTGGTGCTCTGTAGGAGTTTGGGTTAGGAAATTATGAGGCTTGTGATTTTGTAATGGCACTTGGAGGTTACAGTAAGAACTTTCCTTTGGGCAACGCCTTTAAACATTTTTGGGTTTATGTTTTTCTTGGGGTAAAGGCTAGAAAGGCCATGAACCATTACTTCCAATTACCTACCAATTACCTAGCATAGACGTAGGATCCCAAGTTGATTGGGGGGGTGGGGGGGCTGGAACGACTTACCCGGAAGTAAACCCAAAATTTCCGCGCACGTTTCCATGCACCTTCGATGTTACTGTAACATATCATATGGGCATTCATCATTTATCACACCGCATGCCAGTTACATACTATAATTTGCTTGTTTCTACCTTCTTTATCTGGTTTTAATTTTGAGCAGAAGTCTTTGATCGCCGGCCCTGAGGGATGGGTCCAATGGGATGTTCCCTTTGAAAATTTCTGAAAATTAAGACATGCATCTGGTGCCACATATGCTACCTTGAAGTAAAGTTTTGTTGTTAAATATTTACATATTTTAGGTGAAAAAAAATCGCATCAGTGAGGGTGGGCCAAATGGCGATATGGCCCCTACAAATACAGTACACCCACGGTTCATAATACAATTTTAAACCAATTACAAACACACTGATGAATTAGATTGAATTATGGGTGCTGGCCCAGGGCGGTGCAATTCGAATCAGAACTTTATATAATTACCAAGGAAGTTAATACCCTTTAGCTCTCAGTGCATTTTTTTCTTCAGTAGTGGCCCCCGAAAAAAAAAACTTTTTCCCTTTTTTTCAGCCATTTTTTCCCAGATTTTCACAAAAACTTTCACAAAAACCTATGCCTATGCCTTCATCGGGCTTTGAACGGTATAGCTTGCAATGTTCATGTGTAGGAGTACTTAGCCAGAGTCTGCAAAAGCCAGCAGCTAAGCTGTTTTAAGAACTGATACGAGTACCATGTGTTTGCTATCTTGAATGCTGGAAAGACTGCTACCCATACGAAGATATTCTCCAGGACAGAGATTGGACATATATGGATCTAGGAATAATTTATTTCCAGTATCACCTCACATGTTTGCTTCATCAAAAGATGGACACATTCTACACAAATCAAACTGTGTAGCAGCTTTTGTAATGTATACCAACTTAGGTTTTTATAGTTGTTTGATAGAGAAGCCCAGCAAATCTCAAAAATTGCTAAGCAATTTGACACAAAATTATTCCCTGTATCACATGCAGTGACGCGTTTCATACATAAGTCTTTAGTAATGCCAGTTTAAAATTGTATTATGAGTTAAAAGTCACTTAATATGTCAAGCCGGACATCCATGCTGTGAGCCTGTATTGTAGCCCAAGTTACCAAACCACCCTCTGGAGTAATCATATAAAATTGTTTCTTGCAACATAGCACGTGTTTATTCATCAGGCTCATTTTGTTATTTTTCATTGTTTTTAGGGAATGCTACATGAAGCTGCATCCAGAAAAAATATGCACAATCACTGGCTTGTGACTCAATATACGCCTTCTATGGTAAGTGAAAGCATGAGAAGCAGTCTGAAGATGCTATAAGAACACCCCGAGTTTGAGAAAACATTCTTCAACCAAATTAGGGAGTGATTTCTAGTTACAGCAGGAAACACTTCTTCACTTGAGAAATTATTTGCTTGTCTAGACAGCAGAGTGTGTGATGATGTCAGATACAAGCCTTCTATTCTGGCCATCTTCAAGGCTCTAAGCAGAGTTTTTTACCACCCACAAGAGGATGTGCTGACTCTGCATTCCTAAGCGCTGTAAACTATCAATGCAGCTATCCATGGACGAGCTTTGTTGCGAAAATGATGCTCCATCTCCTGATGGAAACAGAAACGAGTGTAGGCTTGACGGATTATGCTGAACTGTAACGTGGATGCACAAAAGTGCCCTCACGCAATGTTCATAGTAATGTGTTAGCCCGTCACTTTCAGCTGGCAGATGTTTGAAAGGTTGATGTTGGTGCTGCCTGAAATGCATACCTACATGTTACTGGGCTATGCAAATGCCTGTCTTGCAGAAAATCTTCAGAGATGAAGATGGACCCCTTGTTTTGTTTGCAAAGGGACATATTTATATTTAGATGGGGTGAAGGGAACTCTTTGCAGCCAATTCACTCCTTCATAATGGAAGTGGACCACTTGTATCTTGGGCATTGCTTCTGACGATTGTGGGTAATGCTCCTAAATTGTCAGTGCAAAAAGTAAGCAGTCTTCCAGTGAAACATTAATTAAGCTATAATTAACCCTGAATATTTCTACTTCTTAGACGCACCACTGAAATGCAGCTCTTTACTTAACAGTTGCTTAATATCCGAGTTTGATCAAGGGGCAGAGATATGGTCCTGAAGCTCCAATATCAAGGGTTTTGAGAGGGAAACAGCCCCCTGCCCTTGAGGTGTGACAGATTTTAATTCACATTGAAAGTGAGCAGTTTTGAAGAGTTTTGGGCATGACAATTAACTAAGGATGTATTATTCCTTCGGAGACCCAAGTGTGAAAATATGGTAATCTTAATGTGGACCTTTGAAAATTCCAGGGGGTGCAATTTTCTGGCCATGTGCCCTGCTTGAATGGGCCACGTGTGAGGGCAGTCATATGTTTGTCAGGTATACACTCTCGTATTTACTAACCTGAAACTCTTCTTTTTCATTTGTTTAGCAATGACTCAAGAAGAGACCTTATATCAATGTACTCAATGTCATCTTTCATGGGGTTTTTCTACAGTCCCCTTAGTATCTAGACACCAGTGGCTTAAAGTAATAGTTCGTCCTCCATATTCGTTCAATCAATTGCTAGCCTGGGCAGCATACTCTAGTAGCTTCCAGATAGATGGCGCTTCTCGTCAGAACTCATAATACACCCTGTATATATATTCTATACAGAGTCTGCAAACCTTCGTCCAGGTTTTTCATTTAACACGAATCCCCCAAAACAGCGCGGAATAAAAAAAAAAAAAAAAGTTTTTAGTTTTTTAAAAAATTTTTCATAGACGTGTCACATAGTACTTCACGGTACTGACTATTCATATATTAACAGCCTGCGACGAACGCACTACGAATACTTTCTGAGATACGGTGACATCTTGAAAAGGTACGTAATTATCATGTTTGGGCTAACATCGACTTCTCCTTGCAGTGAAAGTCAAGCCTAACGTTAGGCGGAAAATCTTGTCCCAGATCTTGCCAGTTGTACAAACTGGCTTTATATTGTCCTTAGCATGTGCCTCAAGACGACAACGTTCTTGCTAGCTGTATATGTATACATTACACAGTAGCACTAAGCCAGTCAACTATACTCTGTACTGCACTGCATTAACGTGTATACAAGTGAAAAGAGTTGTCTAGCTGTACGGAGCAAAACCGGTCCCTCATGTTGACGTCCACCCTCCGCAACGTTGAATTGACGTGTGCATTAATTACCATGAGTTATTTTTGTCTCGGAATGAAGTTGACTAGAAGTGTGGCAGGCCCGATTGTATTGTTTACTTCGTCTGTGTACTGTACATAACATTAGGTAGACAAATATTAAGAATTGTACCTCGTAGTGAGAAAACTCGCATAGCCTGCTTACGGCAGGCTAGTCAATTGCCGACTTCTCTATGCAGTTAGTCTGTGGTGTGCACAGCAATGCTCCTATGGTGAGGGCGGCAAAAATACTCCTGGTCCATGGTTTCTGGAGGGGGCAAGGGGGCACCTTGCCCCCCTGGAAAATCAAAACTTGAATAAAGAAAAACGAAAATATACATCACATTTCTTTCAGTTCACTCAGTGTATTTCTACTCTCAAACGAGGATTGATTAAATATATCACACCAGGGATTGTAGCTACACATTTGAGTGGCCCGTGTAATTGTCTGATTCTGGGGGAAAGCACCTTCAACCCACCCCATGGCATCTACCTCATTTTTCAGCCAGTATTTTTTCATTTTCCCCTCCTTTTATTAGGGACTAATTTAGCTATTTTAGTCTCGCTAGGCAGATTAGTGGTGGGCGAGGGAACTGCTGGGGCCTGAGTGTTGATCAGCACTCGATATTCCCGCCCGGCACTCCAGGCAAACACACGTTCCCTCGCCCACCACTAATCTGCCTAGCGAGACCTAAAACTAGCCCTAAATTTAGTCCCTAAATAAAATGAGGGGAAAATGAAAAATTACTGGCTGAAAAATGAGGTAGATGCCATGGGGTAGGGTGAGGTGCTTTCCCCAGATCAGACAATTACCCGGCACTCAAATTGTGCTAGCTACATCCCTGGTGTTGATATATTTTATTCAATTCCTCTTTTGAGAGTAGAAATTCACACTGAGTGAACTGTAAAGAAATGTTGATGTTATATTTTCGTTTTTCTTTATTTTTCAAGTTTTTGATTTTCCAGGGGGGCAAGTGCCCCCTTGCCCCCCTCCAGACACCATGGACAGGAGTATTTTTGCCGACCCCTCCCCATAGGGAGCAATTTGATTTGCACCACAGACTAACTGCATAGATGAAGTTCAGGCAATTGACTAGCCTGCTGTAAGCAGGCTATTGCTGAGTTTTATCAGCTACGAGTACAATTCTTAATATTTGCTTACCTAATGTTAATGTACAGTACACAGACGAAGTTTAATACAATACAATAGCCTGCCAACTTTCTAGTCAATCTCATTTCCGAGACAAAAATAACTTCATGATAATTAATGCACACGTCATCAACGTTGGTGAGGGGTGGAGTCAACATGAGCGACCGGTTGCTCCGCTACAGCAGACAACTCTTTTCACTTGTATACACGTTATGCAGTGCAGTACAGAGTATAGGTACTGGCTTAGCTGCTACTGTGTACATGTATACATATACAGCTAGCAAGAACGTTGTCGTCTTGAGGCACATGCGAGGGACAATATACAGGCCAGTTTGTACAAACTGGCAAGATCTGGGACAAGATTTTCCGCCTAACGTTAGGCTTGACTTTTCACTGCAAGGATAAGCTCGATGTTTAGCCCAAACATGATAATTACGTACCTTTTCAAGATGTCACCGTATCTTCAGAAGTATTCGTATGTGCGTCGTCGCAGGCTGTTGATATATATGAATAGTCAGTACCGTGAATACTATGTGACCTTCTTATGAATAATAATTTATCCCGCGTTTTGGGGATTCGTGTAAATGAAAACTGGACGAAGGTTTGCAGACTCTGTATAGAATATATATACAGGGGTGTATTATGATTTCTGAGAGAGCGCCATCTATTGGAAGCTACTAGAGTCTGCTCCGCAGGCTAGCAATTGACTGAACTGAATATGGAGACTGACCTATTACTTTAAGCCACTGGTGTCTAAGAGACTAAGACTGGTTGAAAACCCCATAAAGTTGACATGGTACATTGATATAAGGTCCTTCTTGACTGTTCATTGCTCAAACAAATGAAAATGAAGAGTTTCCTAGGTTAGTAAAGTACACTTGTATACCTGACAAACATTGACTGCCCTCACAGTGGCCATTCAAGCAGGGCACATGGCCAGACAATTGCACCCCCTGGAATTTTCAAGGTCCACTTAATATTACCCATATTTTCACACTTTGGGTCTCAGAAGGAATAATACCTCCTAGTAATTTTCATGCCCAAACTTCTTCAAAACTGCTCACTTTTCCAATGTGAATTTAAAATCTGTCACACCTTCAAGGGCAGGGGGCTGTTTCCCCTCTCAAACCCTTGATATTGGAGCTTCAGACCCATTAATCTGCCCCTTGATCAAACTCTGGATATTAAGCAACTGTTAAGTAAAAGAAGCTAGCATTTCAGTGGTGGTCTAAGAAGTAGAAATATTCAGGGTTACTTATAGCTTAATTAATTGTTTCACTGAAGACTGCTTACTTTTGCAATGACAATTTAGGAGCATTTCCCACCATGTCAGAAGAATGCCCAGATTACAAGTGTCCACTTCCATTTGAAGGAGTTGAATTTGGCTGCAAGATGTTCCCTTCACCCCATCTAAATATAAATATAGTCCTTTGCACAACAAAACAAGGGTCATCTTCATCTCTGAAGTTTCTGCAAGACATGCATTTGCATAGACCAGTACATGGTAGGTCTGCATTCAGGCAGGCACCAACATCAACCTTTCAAACATCTGCCAGCTGCACAAGTGCGGCTAACACATTTAAATAGAACATCTGGTGCAGGCCACTTTGTCATCCAAGTTACAGTCAGATCATCTTCAAGCCTCCACTCGTGTTTCCATCAGGAGATGGAGCATTCATTTTCTGCAACAAAGCTCGTCCATGGATAGCTGCCTGATAGTTACAGCGCTTAGAATGCAGAGTCAGCACATCTCTTGTGGGTGGTAAACTCTGCTTAGAGCCTTAGAAGATGGCCATGAATAGAAGGCTTTGTATCTGACATCATCAACACACTCTGCTGTTAGAACAAGCAAATAAATTTCTCAAGTGAAGAAAGTGTTTCCTGCTGTAACTAGAAATCACTCCCTAATTTGGAGAATGTTTTCTCAAACTCTGGGTGTTCTTCTAGCATCTTCAGACTGCTTTCTCATGCTTTCTCTTACCATAGAAGGCGCTATAGTTGAGTCACAGCCAGTGATTGTGCATATTTTTTCTGGATAGCAGCTTCATGTAGCATTCCTAAAAAAATGAAAAATACAAAATGAGCCTGCATTGAATAACACGTGCTATTTTGCAAGAACATTATACTGATTACTCCAGAGGTTGGGTTGGTAACTTGGGCTACAATACAGGCTCACATCATGGATGGTCCTGGCTTGACATATTAAGTGATCTTTTAACAATAAGTACAATTTTTTTAAACTGGCATTATAAAGACTTATGTATGAAAAGCTTCACGATGTGATACAGGGAATAATTTTGTGTTCAAAATTTGCTTAGCAATTTTGAGATTTCTGGGCTTCTCTATCACAAAACTATTAAAAACCCTAATGTGGTATACATGTACAAAATCTGCTACACAGTTTTGCATTTGTGTAGGAATTTGTCCATCTTGTGAAGCAAACATGTGATGTGATACTGGATAAATTATTCCTGTCATATATGTCCATCTCTGTCACTGGAGATCTCTTCGTATGGGTGCAGTCTTCCAGCTTCAAGATAGCAACACATGTGTACTGTTATCAGCTTAAACAGATTAGCTGCTGGACTTTTGCAGACTCTGGCTAAGTACTCCTACCCATGAACATTGCAAGCTATACCTTTCAAAGCCCATGAAGGCATAGGCATAGGTTTTTGTGAAAGTTTTTGTGAAAATCTGGGCAAAATGCTGAGAATTTTTCGGGCACCTACTGAAAGAAAAACAATGCAATGATGTAGCTAAAGGGTATTAACTTCCTTGGTAATTAATATAAAGTTCTGATTCGAATTGCACCGCCCTGGCCAGCACCCATATATTCCATACTAATTCATCAGTGTGTTTTTAATTGGTTAAACTTGTATTATGATTACCAGTGGTGTACTGTATTTGAGGGGCCATATCGCCATGCCCCACCCTCACTGATGCTGATTTTTTTTCTACCTAAAATATGTAAATATTTTAACACAAAACTTTACTTCAAAGGTAGCATATGTGGCACCAGATTGCATGTCCTAATTTTTCAGAAATTTTCAAAGGGAACATCCCCTTAGACCCCTCCCTCAGGCCGGCGATCAACGACTTCTGCTAAAATTAAAACCAGTAAAGAAGGTAGAAACAAGGCAAATTATTGTATGTAACTGGCATGCGGTGTGATAAATGATGAATGCCCATATGATATGTACATTAACATGTCGAAGGTGCATGGAGTGCGCGGAAATTTTGGGTTATACTTTTCGGGTAAGTCGTTCCAGCCCCCCCCCCCCCCAAATCAACTTGGGCTCCTACGTCTATGCAGGTAATTGGTAGGTAATTGGAAGGTAATTGGTTCATGGCCTTTCTAGTTTTACCCAAGAAAAACATTAAACCCAAAATGTTTACATGCAGTTTGCCAAAAGGAAAGTTCTTCCTGTTCACCCCAAGTGCCAATTACAAAATCACAGCCTCATAATTTCCTAACCCCAAATCTTCATACAGAGCACCAAGTCATAAATTTGAGGGTGTGTGATTAAGAAATTGTAATTTTGATCAGCAAAATGACACCTGTAATAAAATATGTGGCATAGTACCACACGTAGATCCTACAGGCTAGATTCTAACTGAGTTACTGCTGTCACTTTAAAATGCATGGTTAATCAGTGAGGTATGTTCCATGCTGTGCCAACTATCCTTGAAAAGGTTTATATTTTGTCAAAATGTGTGATGATTGTTGCAAGTCCTTTTTAGTTTTGCAACTAATTTTTGGCAATGGTACTTTAAACATTCAGGGTATAGGCCTAGACTAGTAGGCCCAGCCAAGGCTAATCATTTTCTTCTTTTAATTTGCAGGTTAGGCCTAAACCTACATTAAAAACACAGAATTAAGGCCAGGCCGTATACATAAGGTGAACATCTGGGTTAGAGTCTGAAGACCAAGCTCTCCATGTCAATTATCGAACTTAATCTCTGTGAGCAACAATCTGTGGCATGGCTTATTAGCCAATTATTCGCATGACTTTTTCAGTGGAGAAGGTCATGGCGACCACTAGCACCAGATCTGACTGCAGTCATTGTTAAACTGGCATTGCATTTTATTAATAGCGTTAAACAAAGAAACTTGAGCAGCCAAGTGGCCGGCCGAGCAAGCAAATCAATTAGCACGCTTGAGAGGAAGTAAGGTGGATCACCCGGGCTTTCTTAGCAAAGCCCGGGAAGCATCTAACATTTCCCTAACGGACATGTACATGATATGGGCTACAAAGAATTGTACGCTAGGCCCATAGGAAATCTTGCATTTACTGGCAGTGACATTTGACAACTCAGTCAACCCTGTCCTTTAATTTGCACTAATTAAGTTGCAAAAACTCATCAAATGCTCCTTTCATTGTCAAAATAACTTGCATATAGGCTAATTACTACTCTGGCAGGCCTAAATTTCAATTATGCTACACCTACCTCCATCGATTGTTTCAGCTTGAAGCAACTTGTCCTTTACTCTTCCAGTTATGCTCTGGTCCACTCCTCCGCATACGATGCACTTGGTCAGATATTGGTATAGCCTAACGTTAGGCCTAACAAGTAACGTTAGCCTAGGCCCTACTTGAAGTTGAACTAGGGCCTAGGCCTAGCCTAGGCCTAAAGTTAGTGCATGATAGTCTCGCTCTGGCTCTGCGCCTCTTCGGCGAAGGAACATCCCATTTACTGTCATGATCGTTTTGCAATTTTCACTCTTGGGCATTTATTCTTTTGTTATGTATAAAACGACGGTAACACGTTTCGTGAAACCCCAGCCTGTTGCTGAACTTCGCACAAGCCTCTTCACACAGTAATACGGTAAACCTAACGTTAGGCCTGCTTGGATTTATTACTGTGTTAGTGTTATCGTCTATTACAAAAGCGTTCGATGTTTTCTGCGATCTCACGGTCTCATCCGCTCAGTTGGAGTCATTCTTAGCACATGATGTGAATTAAGTCCATTGTATCTACGTAATGGCCTTTGCTTTCTCGAAGTTGACCGATTCCATGTGCAAAAATCATGCAAAACGTTCTTTGCTCGTTGCTGGCGACGTTCAGAGAAATCCTAAAGCTTCTTACAAGCGGTAGGATACCGGCTGACTGGAAGATGGCAAACGTCTGCCCTGTTTACAAAAAAAATGACAGTTCTCTCCCTAGTAATTACCGGCCTGTTTCGCTCACTTGTATTTGCTGTAAATTGTTAGAGCATATTATAAGTTCCAACTTGATGGACTTCTTTGAGGCAAACAATACACTTTCAACAAAGCAGCATGCTTTTAGAAAGTCGCATAGTTGTGATACCCAACTAGTATCAGTCGTCGAAGACTGGGCTTCGGCCCTGGACTCACAAAAGCAGGTTGATGTCTTCATCTTGGACTTTGAAAAGGCCTTTGACACCGTGCCTCATGAACTGCTAAAAACCAAACTGTTTAGCCTTGGTGTTTCCAAACAGGTTCTTCGGTGGGTCGACGACTTTCTCTCTGATCGTAAGCAAGCTGTTGTAGTTAATGGTACTCGGTCCCCTTTTGATGATGTTGTCTCTGGTGTTCCTCAAGGATCTGTCCTAGGACCCCTTCTTTTCCTTGTTCATATCAATGACATTGTAAATGCTGCCTCCTCTAATATTAGACTTTTTGCTGATGACTGTGTCTGTTATCGGGTCATAGAGAATATTAATGATTGTTGTTTGCTCCAGAAAGACATACATAATCTAGGTCTTTGGGCCAAGACTTGGGGCATGAGATTCCAGCCCTCTAAGTGCAACATCATTACTTTCGCTAGAAAAAAAAAAAAAATCCGGTCAACTTCGATTATGTCTTGAACGATGTGAAGTTAGTTAAGGTTGACTCGATAAAGTACCTAGGTGTCACGATTTCTAACGACTTAAACTGGGATAAGCACATTCAATCTATCTGCAATAAGGGTAATAAGATTTTGGGCATACTTTATAGAAATTTATCATTTTGCTCTCGCGATGTGAAGTTAGCTGCCTACAAGGGTCTCCTTCGGCCTGTTTTGGAGTATGCTTGTTGCGTATGGGACCCACATCAGTCTTATTTACAAGATAAGCTTGAGAGCATCCAGAGGAGATCGGCTCGTTTTGTAAGCTCCAAATTTTCTCGCGAGCCAGGGTCGATGACATCTATTTTGAAGGACCTTGATCTCCCCACGCTAGCTGATCGTCGCAAGCAAAACAGACTTATTCTCTTCTCGAAAGGTTTTTTTTTGGTAAGGCTAATATTCCCATTGACAAACTCAGTCATCCAACTCGGAAAACTCGTGGGATGCACAACCTCCATTTTTGTCAACTCTACTCTCGGTCTAATTGTTATAAATTTAGTTTTCTTCCTAGTACTCTGAAAGATTGGAATAACCTTCCTGCTGCTTTGATTGATGGTTTAGGTAGTCATAGAGATCCTGTTCAATATATTACTAATTTTATTAGGGCAAATTAGGGCACCCCTGACGCATGTGCGGTGTAGTAATTATGTCCTTTGGATGTGTCACCGTGACCCGAAAGAAGAAGAAGAAGAAGCTTAGGATTTCTCTGGCGACGTTATGCTGGACGTCACCTTTAGGCCATAAAATCTTTTATTACGTCATTGATCTGGTGTTGGATTGGGCAATTTATACCATGTGACTTAAGTCTTACTTTGCGAATAGATATTTTCAAGGCACGACGTTGTTTTAACAATCATACGCGAAGAAAATTAGATCGGTATTTCGATAGAAATTTTGGAAAAACTGCAGAATTTTATGTGGAGAACCTTCGTGATAGTATTCTTTGTAAATTTGCGTAAAAAGTGGTGTGAAGAATATCTATTCCCAGTGTTGCTGGAACGGTACCCTATTTTACTGCTTATTCATAAAAAAATTATTGCATCACAGCTGACGGCCTAATCCCAGATATTCGAGATAAACATTAATTTTTCTTTAAAAAATGTTTGTGCGTGTACGGCAGACACAAAGCACATCATAAAGTGGACCATGGTGAGATCACTTATTTTGGATGAGTTAATAGGGATACCAATGTAACATACTTGTCAAGGAAAAATCTTTTTTTCAATATAACACCTTCATTTGAGAAAAAGTTGACACATCCCTGGATCGTTGAACATGTACAGTTTGCATAATTAAAAAAGTGCATATTACGTAATTAACTGTGGTTTTCTTTTTTTTTTCTTAAAAGATTAACTTATGGTACAACTTGCCAAGGATTTTTGCCAAGTGTCCACCAGTTATATCACATGACCCACATTTGCAAATTTCATAATGTATGAAATGTATGAATGTTTAACAGTTATTTCATTAATTAGTAGAAATCAAAATCTCTGTCAATCATTCCTTGACAATATGCACAATCCAAGTCATATTCATCAAACGTTTTAATTTAAATTCACTGTAAATGTGACTAACAAATTGATTTTTGTTGTTCCAAAGAAATTTGCAGTATATTTCAATTTATTTTCTGTCTGCATCACTCTAGTCGAAACTCTACAAAATCATACCAGCTTAGTGGTCTATGTACAGTGGGACTCACTGTAACACTATCATGAAGTCCACTACCAGCTCCTATACCTTGACACCCGTCCCCCCTCCCCGGCCTACAGTGTTCTACTTAATGTTTCTCTTTACAAGTGAAAAAATCCTGTTCCGAACGGACTTTATCCGGCCGGATTTAAAATACTATCCGGCATAATCCAGTTCCGGCTGGAACCAAAAATTTGGATCCGGTGCACCCCTAGAAAATTAGTAAAGCATTAACACCATGCAAATAACAGCCTGATATGGATTACCGATATTTTCGAGAAACCATTACTACCGTCAGGGCCGTAGCTATGGGGGGGGGGGGGTGTGGGGGGTGCGACACCCCCCCCCCCTGGGCGGTCAATCAGTCGGCAAATCAGGGCATAGTCGGCAAATTGACTGTCCATTGTAGACGAATTAGAGGGGCAAAACCTGCCAGGCTGCCAGCGAGGGGTGGAGACCACAAACCACAGACCTACTCAGAATAGCCGGCAACCTAAATATGGTCCCTCATAGTCGTAACTTCGTAAGGGTTGTCGCCAGAAATGTTAAGTGTTTTTTTATTCAAGAAAATCCTGAGAATACCATTGCCAGGAATTAACCTAAGGCTATGATCCTCTGCGATTCGGATTCGGCGATCTCCGGCGATGTGGGGTGTTTTTTCCAACAAATTCTTTCATGGTGGCGCAACGCTAAGCAATCAAAGTGTTGTCGTCCCCTCCTCCCCATTTAAAATATCCCTTGCGCCAAACACTGTTTCACATGCTTGGCACCCTCCGCAGGCTGGTGGCCGTGCTTTGCTTAGACCGTCACCTGGAAAATTCATGCAAAGTTTATGCCACAATTTTTTAGAGGCTAGTAGGCTACGGCAATATCAGACAAAAATATTGCAATTTGAGGTCGTTTCGTGCGTTCTGAGGGGGTATGGGGATTGAAAGTTTTCTTGTAAGTTCCGCGCCAACCAATGGTGGTCCTCCGCTTAGCGGCCACGGTTTGCTTGGACGCGACGGTCCCCTGGAAATTTAATGCAACAATGTTCTGCAACCGATTTCAGAGGCTCGTACGGTAATGAACATCAGACAAAAATATTGAAATTTGAGGCCGTTCCCTGCGATCTGAGGGGGTCTGGGGATCAAAAATTTTCTTGTACGCTACGCGCCAACCAATGGTGGCGCTCCGCTTAGATAGTCATTCGTCCAGTCGGCATTTTAGACCTTCACACCCCCCCTACCATATGACCCTAGCTACGCCCCTGACTACCGTAGCAATGATTTACGTTTTCTTCCGCCCATTTGCAGCCGTCTGATAACATCATAAACACTTGAGCCAGCTCTTTAATCTGTGTGATAGGACATCCGTGTGCAATGTCTTCTCGTAGAAGAGGGAATCGGGGAGGTGCTTTTCCTGGAAGAGGACGCGGCGCAAAATATGTATCAACCACAAACAGTGAGTCCAGCGTAACTTTAAACTTCAGTGTCCAAGTTTCATCTGCAACACATGCTACTGAAGTGCAACACGGAAATGTAAATGTGAACCGAGGAAGAGGGTCAAGGGGGCGTAGAGGGTTTCAACCACATGTTGGAAGTGATCGTGGTAAGGCTCATGCGAAGTCAAAAGGAAGCTTTCAACCTCCCAAACACTCATCAGTTCCCTGTAAGGACGGTGGCAGTGTGATGGTACAGCAACGCCGAGAGACCAATCAAGACAGCTCTAAACAAGCAAGCAAGACGGTCAACACAAGTGCTTGTGAGTATTTGCTCCTAATAATAAGATCTTCTGGGTCGAACTACATAATGTTGTCTTTATACAGTATAGATGCGATTTATTCTATACTTTGGAAGTCAAGCACATTAAAAATGAACATATAATGTTTTAAAAACTTTTTATCACACTTTGCATGAGCTGGGAAAATTTTGTGTTTCCATCTCACTTCACGAAAATACTTGCCTCCAAACTCCAGCTGTATAAGTTATGGTAATGGAGGTCCTCCTCATATAACAGACACCACCGCCATATTGAATCCGCTCACCTCTTATCATCGTAGTAATACAGACTAAATAGTACACTACAATGGGTCAAAGCCAATAAACATTAAAGTTAAACATTTTGTCTGGGTTGGCTTTTACACACATCGTAAAAGTGAATTTTAAGGGTGGCAAAATATTTAAAAGTAATTCGTCTTCCAGCAAATTTAATAAAAAGATGAATTAAAAAAATTCTTGACTGTGCAACACGTTACATAACTTGCTACCTTTCAGCCTTGGTAAGTATTTTAAAGTTTTGATTAAAGGGCAAGAGCAGTCGCCCCAAACTTATTTTGAAGCAACAGCTTGATCTCACAATTTTCTTCTTATTTCTCTTCAAAGTATCTTTCAAAATATTTTAGGACTTCAATATTGCATATTCAAGGTAAACCAATCAGTTACTTCTAGTAAATTTCACATTTTAGGAGAAAAAATATTGTCACATGACTCTCAAGAGCCAATCACAAAACATGACAGTCTACTACACTTCTTCAAGTTGGGGTGACTGCATTTCCCCTTTAAGGATTCATTTTCTAATTCTTGTCATCTTCAGTCTGGTGTTCCGCAGGGTTCATGTACCGGCCCAGTATTGTATACTGTTTATGCTAGTACTATTGCCGACATTATTCACAGGTACCTGCCCAGTTGTATGGGCTATGCCGACGATCATGCCCTTTATTTATCCTTTAGTTGGGGGGATGTTTCTCAGTCTAACGCTTGCAAAGAAATGGAGGCTTGTCTTGCCGACGTCAGGGTTTGGATGGCTGAGAACAGACTGAAAATGAATGAGGCGAAGACAGAAGTTATTGTTTTCGGCACTCGTCATCATCTTTCTAAACTCAGTTTTGATAATATTCTTGTAGGTGATACTTCGGTCAACTGCTTAGATCAGGTTAAATACCTTGGAGTCACTCTGGATAAAAATTTACAACTTGATGTTCAGATCAATCAGAGATGTCAAATTGCCTTTGGGCAGCTTTATAAAATCCGCAAACTTCGTAAATATCTGAGCTTCCAGTCTTGCCACACTTTGATTCATGCTTTAGTTATCAGTCATCTTGATTACGCTAATAGTCTTTATACTGGATTACCTAACTATCTTATTTCCAGGCTACAAACGTGTTCAAAACTGTGCTTGTTCGAGCATTTGTTCCAAGTTTCGTCTCGTACCCATGTCACTCCTCTTCTCAAAGAGTTCATTGGCTGCCTGTTGCCTATCGCGTTGCAATTTAAAGTTCTTACCCTTGTTTTTAATGCTCTCCAAGGTATGGCCGGACTGACATTTCTAATCTTTTATCGATCACCTCTTCTACTTATAATACTAGGTCTGTTAGTCGTGGTGCCGCTTGCTGTCCCTAGAATCAATACGAAGTCAAGGGTGGGTGAGAGCGTTCAGTTATGGGCCCCGAAATTGTGGAATAGTCTTCCTGATAAAATTCGCCGGAGTGAATCCCTTTTAGTGTTTAAGAAGAATTTGAAAACGTATTTTTATTGTTTGCATTTTACTATAAGTTTACTTTAGTAGTTTTATTGTTTTAGTGTCTTGTGGACAGCGCCCATCGAATACTTTTTGGTACTTTTTGCGCTTTATACGTGTTTTTAAAAATAATAATAATATAATAATAATAATAATAATAAGAATAATAATAATACTAATAATAATAATAATAAATAATAATAATAATAAGTACTAATACATAAGAATAATATAAGAAATATATAATAAAATAATAATAATAATAATAATAATAATAATAATATAATAATAATAATAAATAATTAATAATAATAATAATAATAATAATAATAATAATAATAAGTAATAATAATAATAATATAATAATAATAATAATAATAATAATAATAATAATAATAATAATAATAATAATAATAATAATAATAATAATAATAATAATAATAATAATAATAATAAGTTATTCTTTGCCTCTTTAAGTTTATAAAGCCTGGATTTGAGGTCTTATTTTAAATATCGTTTTTGAAAGCCTGTTCAAAATTACTAAAACATTCATTTTCACGCAACCAATGGAGATTATAAGGAAACCGCGATTTACGTGGTAGCATACGTTATATAAACAGATTACAATTCCTTATTTTTTAATTAGGGCTCTTTAAATTTGTATAAATTTTTATAAATTGTTCATTTTGACTCATAGCACTCCTGCACTAAAGTATGTTTAAAATACTAAAATTTTGAAAAATTGACCTTATTGACCTTTGACCTTACAAATTTGCATGTTCGGAAATTTGTAAAAGTGAGAACCAACCTAAAATTAAAAGTTACATTATAAACAATAGTTTCAGCATAGTTGCTACATTTTACAAAGTGGTACTGGGTAGGTCAATGTTTAGAGTTCTTTTTCACATTCGCCGCTAGTCTTTACGCTACCTGCTGTGTGTAACTTGTAACACTATTTTATTGAGTGTTACAGTTAAAGCCGAGACTGATGGAAAGAATAAAGGAAACAGTACTCCAGTCCATTAAATCTGTTACTCGTCCTACTACTATAGAAACACGGTACAAAGTTTCTAGTAATAATCAAGATGAAGTTACGGCCTAGTTTACTGTGACATCATATGCATAAGGTTTATTTTTTATTCTGTCAACTTTTCATCCCTGTGAATGTGTGAAAGAAGGGCTTTTCAATAAGAACTTGACACCAGGTGACTTCAAATTTAACATATTTGCTCAAATATGGAACCTTTTCAAATGGAGAAGGTCATTTCAGAAAAGAAAAGAGTAAAATGCTCTTTGATGGACACTTCTCCATACTTTGACAAGGTGTTGCCTTCAGTTCCCAACCTCCTGATAGCTAAGGTTCATTACTTCATATACCACCACCGTTATCCAGCTAGTCATAGCAATGGTGGGGTCTTTTATAACCAAATCTTTGTGAGCCCTTTTCTGAGATTTTAAACTAGAAGAACACATTTTCCCCTAACAAGTAGTATCACAAGTCTGTAGTTCAACCTTTATTTTGCTTTCAATTGAAAATTAAAAAATTCAGTTAACAATCAGTAGAAAACCGATTCTCTTTCCCAAAGTATCTGCTAATGTTTATTTGAATTTCTTTGTATGAATCCATTTGCCTTTGTCTTTTCTATTTATTAAGGCTGGAGTTATTTTTGAGAAAGGAACAAAAGTTAGTTACACTAAAGTTGAGGATCTGGCTGGTGTCTGGTGTGAGTGGGCAGAGATGGAGTTGAGAAGAGAGTAAGTTGACTAATATTTTACGTTGATAATTCATCATATTTTCCCATCTGCCTTATTTTAAAGTTAATAGAAGGTAATAGCTCTCAGAAAACAGTCTGTGGGTAACGTAGTTTTTCAGATTAAGCTTGGAATAATGTCTGATTGAAGACCTAACTATAACTTTGTCCAGAGAATGGTAAACATACTGCAGACCCCCCCCCCCCCCTGGCTGGAAAGTGGAACCATGCCTCCACGACAACCTATCCAACATGGTTTTTTCATCAGAGTTAATGCATGTCTTTACCAACTGTATGATTCTTAGATTAGCGAGATATCTCTATTCTGATAAGGTAGAAATTCAACCACCTTTCTACATTTCTTAAAGGGGCATGTTGAGTTGATATCGGTAACGTAACAAGGGTGTTGAAGGCTACTATCACATGGCAATGATTATTATTAGCATAAATAGTCAAGTATCACATCCAATAGTTATGCATAAAGTTTAAATTTTGAATTATTTGGTATCCTGGCTTGTAACAGTTGTGTGCATAATTTGAAAAAGTGTCTGGTCACGAATTTTTGAAAACCGAATTGAATTGTTTATTGCTAACTTACGAAACATTTATTTGCATGCAAGATGTGGGGATTGCTTAAGTTTGACCATTTGTCATCAGTATGTGAGAAGTATGCTTATCAGGTTTGGCAGAATTTGGTGAATTTCATGAACCAACTCAATATGCCGCTTTAACCCATCTAAAACCTCTAACTGTACTCTCGTACAAGCTATTTTAACTTCCTTATCTGATGCCAAAGAAACCAAATATAATCCTATTCTAAGGTAGCAGCTCTCAGCCATTTACAGCTTGAGACATGCACCTGTCGAGGGTTTGAGAATCTGGAAGTATCGATAAGAAAACATGCTACTATAAGTATATTGTGGCTTTTAAAGTTATTATAAAGTATTGACTCAAATAAAAGGATCTGCTGCATAAAATACTTAAATCCTCTGCCACAGACTATACATATTCTGAGTGCTGTCATAGCTAATTAATGATACTGTACCTTAAAGCAATGTTATAATCACAACATTACAGACATGATGAACGAGGGATAAAAAGGGAAGAAATCACTCGCAAACAAGAACATTTTGAATACTTCATCGTAAAATATTTCTTACTTTAAAAGGCATCATAATTGAAAGTCGTAAGAGAACATAATAGCAAGGCACATGGTGTCAATGTTATGAAAATGTAGAGGTTTTTTAGCTGTACATTATAATAGTATGACATTTAACAGTAAAGCAAATGTAATGTGTAATACCATCTATGTATGGACAAAATCCTAAGCTTTCCTCTTAAAGAATCCCCAGAGCCTGCACAGGAAACTTATAAACTTTTGCACAATTATGTCCCTGTCAAAAAACGAAACATGGTGTTGCTATGTTATTGCTTAATTTCATTCATTTTCGTTGTGTATTGTACAGCCATAAATGTATACTTGGGCAAGTCTGAATAGTTGTAAAATATGATGAACTTAGCAGATATGGCAAAGTATTTCTCACCCAGCATGTTTTATTCACCATGTAAATAGGGCAGTCAGCTCCCATGCCACACAGGCTTCGACAAATCCCCCGCCTGACAGTCCGGGACAAGTAAAAAGTTACTCGCTGGGCAAGTACTTGTGAAGTCTCCTCCACAAAGGAGTTTAAAGGCATATTAAGAGTGGACAAGTAGATATTCATGCAGACAAGTAGACTAAGAGAACAGCTTGCCCAATGGACAAGTAGTGAAAAAAGAATTTGTCAAAGCCTGATGCCACAATAAAGGTGAATGACATAGTCAGAAAAAATAAGATAATAAATAGGCTATTTGATTTGTTCTGAAGCATTTCAATGAAAATAAAAAACAACACAGTGGCATTGTCAAGTATCTTTCACCAGTAGTTAAATCCCATGTATTACAGGATGCTTTATATGGACCTAAAATCTAGAATTACAAGAATAGGTATTAGAGGGCAGAAAATGAATTTCACTCCCCCAACTCCCATTTTCATAGCTTACTCCTTTGCTGAGATGTAAAATGTCGAATTTTATTCACTGAATTTGAAATAGCCAATTGAGCAATAATTTGTGATATCTTTCTTGTACAAATGTGTTTCCTTTTGTTTATATGACCTTGAAACATGAACTGTTCCCTTGTATAGTATGGTGTATGAGAGGGTTTGTAAAGCCAAGTCAACCTACAACATGGAAGACAGTGATCACATTTTGGCACAAGGTGTAGTGGCTTTCAAAAACATAAAGAAAAACAAAGATGATAATTTGAGTAGTACAAGAATGACATCACAAATGATTGCACAATCTCCTATTTCTCCCATTTCAAATGGATTGAATAAGCTTCAACATTTTATATCTCGGCTCAGGAATGTCCTGTGAAGATAGAAGTTGGACCATTTGGATGCATTTTTCAAGCTTTGTAACATATATTTGTGAATTGTTAGACTTAAAGGTACACTTAGAGTCTGATTGACAATATAAGTGATTGTTGCTAATAACATACACTGAATTTATAGTTTGAAAGGAATTGTTGCAAGACAGCCAACACTAGCAGGGCTTTGTATTAAATGCTTAGGCGCAGAGAGCACTGCACCTCAGTAGAGCTGTTTCTATTGTGATTACATATTGGAAGGAAAGTGACACCTAGAGGAAGTATATTAATCCTGTGTCACCTATTTGCTTGTAAGTATGCTAGTAGGGTTTGGATGAATAGGATTTTACTTTACTTCAGCCTTCAAAATTTCTGTTACATAGTTGGCATACTGATTTTATAAATGTTTCTTTTATTCCCATTCTTTTTTTGCAGAAGTTTTGACAATGCTCTAGCACTGCTAAGGAGAGCCACTGCTGTCCCAAGTAGAAAAGCAGCTTACCATGACAAGGTGGGAATTATAATGAATGTTGCTATGAAAACTATAAGGGATTATTCAGACTTGATCCAAATAATTTGGGGTCCAAAGTAGTTCATACAGCATTAGAAGTAATACCTGAAAAGAGGTGTTGGAAAGTTTTGTTTGGCAGACAGATTCAATCCAGTGGTTTACGTTGGAGGAGCAAAACATTGCATTTCTTGTAATTTGTTCTGTGTTTTGAACTTCCTTGTAAAAGATCTTGCTTCTAAAAGTTTACTAGGGCTTAGAGAAATGACTTAGAGTAGACCATGTACAGTTCTAAAAAGAGTGAGATTCAAGAAAGTCTTACAGTGGTAGATACTGCTGAACAGGTTTGGAGATTTGCAAAAAATGTGTGGTAAGCAGTGTTTGGTTAAGTGCTTACCAGCAAGTGCCAGTTTTCCAGGTTTCGTAAGCAGAACAAAGTTTTTGGTGAGCATTTATCTGCTCAAAATACACACAGCAGACATGAATCTTTCTGCTACTGAAAACAGAACTTTTTGGTACGCTATGAATTACTTTTAGTTTGCCAGTGTGCGGCACATTTTCAACCCTGCTGCTGAATTTCATTTAATAACTTTGGGTGAGTGATCAGTTTGCTTCAAAATTGCAGTGTTTTGTCTGGATTGGAGTAAGGCATTCCATTGCAAGACTGGTATTGCTTAGGTACAAAACTTTTCATGGCATGCATAGAATAGAGTAGGGGACAAACAGTTTCAAATTATATTTTATGATATCTAGACGTGACAAAGATCAAAACTAAGACCAAGTCTCAGTTGCAGGTTTAAGCAAATCCAAATAGAATGTAGGTAAAGGTTGCAGAGATTATGATGTGTGGAAACTTTAGTTTGGAATAATGATTCTGGTGACTGGAAGAACTTGATTCCAAAATTTGGTAAAATCACTTAAAGCCCTTTATGATAACATCATGGTAGACTGCCACACTAGTGTATGAATCTTTTAAATGTTTTCATTTGTTACTGGTTTTGTTGACATAACTTACTAAATAAAGTGATATTTTAAAATCCATGATGTTCTCAATTCCAGAGTGAACCAGTCCAGAACAGGCTGTACAAGTGTTTGAAGGTTTGGTCCATGTATGCAGACCTGGAGGAAAGCTTTGGGACATTCAAGGTTTGTAGAACATTAAGAATAAAGATTTTCTTAGTACAGTTAGGTTGACCATTGATGAATTGAAGGTATTTTGAATGATCCAATGTTACCTTGTTAATGATGCTTTCCAAGTAGATTGAAAGGTCAGAGGTCAGTAAACAACTTTGTTGTTGCTGATGTTAACAAAATGATAGAAATTGAATGTTTCATGATCTTTAGTTTTTATTGGCTGAAAAATTGATTCTGAGTGTTTACTTGGATTAAGTTGCTGATCATATATCCATGATCAAGAGTGATTTATGATAATTTGATGGACGGTTGAATAATTTAGTGCCTTATTTCAACAAAATAGAAAAAACCATGAGATCACTGGTCAGTACAAGCAATAGTTTACCTTGGTCTTATCACAGTTATCATGATGTATATAATAATCACAATAATAGTGAACAGAATTACATCAAATTGTAAATGTAATTTGTAGTTGAGCATTTAAAGATGAGATGTAAAAGGAGAAATATAGGTAGAATTATATGTGAAGACTGTCTTCTACTTTTCTTATTTCAGAGTACCAAAGCTGTATATGATAGAATCATTGACATCAGAATCGCCACCCCACAGATCATAATCAACTATGGCATGTTTCTAGAAGAAAATAACTACTTTGAAGAAGCTTTTAAAGCTTATGAGAAGGGCATTGGACTGTTTAAATGGCCCAACGTATATGATATTTGGACCATGTACTTAACAAAGTTTATCAAAAGATACGTAAGTACTACATTAATTGGTACATTTCTGTCTGTCTGTCTGGCTGTCTGTCTGTCTGTCTGTCTGTCTGTCTGTTTGTCTTGGGCATTCCAGCTATGTATACATGAATTTTTGGGAGTGTTTTTTATTTAGGTGGCCAGTTTATCAGAGGCTTGGTAGGTCTCTTCATGTCACACCTTTCAATGAGAAAGGGATTTTACTAATAAAACCAGGTAAACAAACCAATAAGATGTGAGAAACTTGTGGTATCTTTTATATGTGAATGAAGTAATTGTAAGTGTGTATTAGGTCCAGATCATTTTTCTGTGTATGTCATGTTCCCAGACACCAGTCATCAGTCAGCGAGTAAGGAGATTATTGGCACTAAATATTGGCAGTAAATTAACTGTTGTGAAAATTTATCTGATTGCTTGGCTGTGTTATGTACTACTTTGTACAAATTAACACTGTTGTAATGAGTCATGACTCGAGTCGCTAATTTTCAGAAGGGAAATGACTCCAGCAATTGTATCAAAATTTTCTTCATAGAAATAATACAGTGACTGGAGTCTCTGACTCGACGCAAGTCACATTGAAAGTAGTAAATGAGTTGACTCGTCTGCAAAATTGAGTGGCTCGTTACAACACTGCAAATTAAGTGACCTTTCAAAATATTTGTGCCTGACTATCACAATGTCACATGGTTGCAGACATTTCCCTGCAAGGACAGTTTTATGATAGACTGGTACAAGTTCTCAACATTGTACTCTTGTACATTATGCGAGTTGAAAGTAAGTTTCTGCTTACTGTCGATAATATTATGTATGCAGTTAATGAAATAGAGTGAGCAAATTGATGTAAAGGAATAATTGCTACTTAATGTTAAAATTGATTAAAAGTTTTTGAGGTTACTACATCTTGATTAGCAGTTGTTAAAATTTACAGTTAAACATAGACATGTAGGCAGATCATGAGAAACTTTTGATATGCATCTTTTGTGAAGCAATGTTAAAGTTGATTCTAACTGGGATCTGTTGGGTCAAAAAATGGGATTTAAAATCAACCATTTTAGCCCTTGATATGTAGGAAGCAATTTGAATTTGGTAATTACACATTCAAGAGGTTCAGAATGGGCAAACACTGCTTGCTTTGTCTTCCTTCAGGGTGGAAAAAAGTTGGAAAGGGCTAGAGATCTTTTTGAACAGTGCCTGGAAGACTGTCCTGCAAAGTTTGCAAAATGTAAGTATAATACTTGTTTGTGGAAAATAGCAAAAATTGGTTTAAAATTACTAAGTAAAATATTCATCAGTTCCCAAAGTGAAACAAGAAGCCACTTCATGAATATGTGCATGTTCATAAGCATGACAAGTTCCATCACAAATATGACTAGTAAGCTACATTATGAATTTACAGAATGTAGTGGTTGTGACCACATTCTGTAGTTGGTACACCCCTTTCTTGATTTTACATAGCTTTGATATGTCTTTAGATCTTGCATGGAGAAAAAAGCAATATGGTAGGACTTCGACATAACTTTTTGTTTTTTTGTTAGCATTGTACCTGCTGTATGCAAAGTTAGAAGAAGACCATGGATTGGCCAGGCATGCCATGGCTGTGTATGATCGTGCAACAAAGGCTGTTTTACCAGAAGAACAGTATGAGGTATGTTACATCTGAAACCTTGTATATTTCTTGCCAAAGTCTATGCGATAGTGGGGAAGAAGGATTTCTTTATGCCATTGTGGAGCAGAAACTATGGCCCTTGATGGTCCTTGTAATGGAGTGGGCTTTAATATAGTGGGACATGGGCATTTTCAAATTTGAGGGTAGTCTCTGAAAGCAGCTGAGATTAGCAAAGAAAAATTACCCAAGTTTTGTGACAAAAATTGGTCATTGCATTATTAAAGGAAAGTTGTAAAAAAGAATTTATGACTGACAGCAAAGTTGTACTATATATTGTCAGTAACACAAGTGGAGAAATATATCAAGGCTTCAGTTTGAATTCCACTTGTGTGTTATACTCCTAAATCCAGACTTGACTCGACTAAGGCTGTCAAGTCAAGGGATGTTCCCCTAATCTGGAGGTGCATAATCATCAGTGTGTACCATGTGGAAAGTTGTGCTGTGACCATTTTGCACTGCTACTAGATGGTAAGAAAGCTGATCGCTTAAGTTTCACTTGGATGTATCTTTGAAAGAGTAGAAAGGGAGGGATAAACTTTAAAAACTTGATTTACATTTTTGGCTCCCCAGGTATTTAATATCTATATTAAGAGAGTTGCTGAAGTGTATGGAGTCACTCACACCAGACCCATCTACGAGAAAGCCATTGAGGTCCTCCCTGATGACAAAGCAAGGGACATGTGTTTACGATTCGCAGACCTAGAAAGAAAACTAGGAGAGATAGACAGAGCGAGGGCAGTGTATGCTCATTGCTCACAGATATGTGATCCAAGGGTGAGTTTGTTAGGCTAACTGTTGAGGACTGTGTAAACTACATGAAAACATAACGATAACCAGTATTGATAGATTTCAGCTTGCTAGAGGTTCAATAAGCCAACTTGATTTTTTATTCAACATTTATAATATTGACTTGTATTTATTTTTAGTATTTATTTACTTTAGCAAAGTAATACTGAGATGCGTTGTCAAAGAGCTACTTCTTTTATAACATAGTAGCACTACACAGCAGCGATATTGTTTTTAATGGACCATAAAAACCTTCCTAGGAACTAAAGTAAATATTTCACTCTTTAACCATTTAGGGAATATTTACTTTCTTGGCGATTTTGAGAAAATATAATGGAAATCATTTCAGTTGCTTACACTTTTGTAAACTCTTTTTCTTATCTAGACGACAGCTTCATTCTGGCAGAAATGGAAGGAATTTGAAGTTCAACATGGTAATGAGGACACTATGAGAGAAATGCTTAGAATTAAGAGGAGCGTACAGGCTACATATAACACACAGGTGAGGAAGGTTAAAGGTCAGAATTATCATAGTGCCTACTATTTTGAAATTCAAGTTCTGTTCACATGGGTAGGAAAGGGTCTGTTATTCAAATTCAAGCTATATGCGACATAGCACATAAAACCTTCCTGTTGGGCATTTCCCAAACCAAACTGAGATGATATGTAAAATGTAACTTTCTATGCTTGATTTTTCAACATTAATCAGTAACCTTTATTAGTTAGTTTCGGAAACAGTTGTCTGTGTGTGCTGCTCAAACAGTATCCAAAGCTTTTTTTGTACAAATATGTTGGTTTACCATTTTCTACTAATTATTTATCACAGGTGAACTTCATGTCTGCACAGATGTTAGCAGCTTCCAAGAACCCCACAGGGACAGGTAAAATAATTTCTTTAAATTTTTCCATGTTGGAATGAATATATTGGCCTGGAAGCTATTTGCTTTATTATCACAGACTAAAAGAACCAGAAAGGACTAGTGACATGTGCTTAATGGTTTAGTTTGAGGCTATGAAACCAGTTGTAATTCTTTTGGTGTTGAGAGTGAGATCTGTGTGGTATGAACCTAAGGCCATTTTGCTTTCATTTATCCCTCTCCCTTGTGGGTTCAGATAATTTCCTGATCAATGTTTCAGTCAGTGGGAATTATCAACCTTGCTAGTTGAGAGAAAGCTTTTGAAGTTGATGACCAACATCCCTTGAACCATGGACATATTAACTCCAAGTTATGAATATCTCATCAGAGGCTCTTCCATGATCTAGCAATTAGATTTTGGGAGAAGTGGTTTAGTGTACCTAGTGTATTTGTTTGCTTTATCTCCTCTTCACATGTTTGTGTAGAAGTAGGAGGAAGATAAAATATAGTAGTATATAGTGGTAGAAATATAGAATGTCCTGGTCATAATTTTAATTTATTTTTCCAGTCTCTGACCTTGGAAGTGGTGGTCTGGATGACATGAAACTACTTGAGCAAAGAGCACAAGCCATGGCTGCAGAGTCTGAAGCAGATCAACCCAAATTAAAGAAGGATATTCTCTTTGTTCGGTGAGCAAATTTCTAGAAAACTCTGGTCCAACATCTTTGTAAGCAGACATGGAAATTTGGAAGAGAAAATATGAATACAACTGGAATTGCTGGAAAGTTGTATAAATGAAAGAGTAGTTGGCCAAGAATGAGGTCTTAATCCACATATAGGTCACCCTGAAAATTTTGGGGAATGTTAGGGAGAGGGGAAGTGGTTGCCAACTTTTTGGAGAAAATTTGTGTTTGTTTTTATTCTCCATAGACCCTTGTCTAAACAAGGATTGCAAAGTATTGTGGGATAGAGGTTGGTATGTATCGTTTTTGGCCAGGGTAAAGTGACGTTGAAAAAACAGTGTTTAGCAAAACTTTATCCCATAATCCATTGTAATTGCTATTTGGAAAAGGGTCTATTGGTTCATTGGTTACATATTCTTTGAAGTGGGAGGTAGCTTGTGATCAGAAGGTCATGGTGGATAGAATTTGAAGAATCATTAATATAAAGAAAGTGAGGTCAGGTGTTCAGTATCGATGTTTACAAGATTTATACAAATTTGTAAAACTGACATATTTTCTTGTCTTCCTGATCATAGGGGAGATGCTTCGAAAGAGGATCTGGCAGAGGCAGCAAGAACAGCCAATCCAGATGAAATCACGATAGAGGAGGAAGATGAAGATGAAAGCGAAGATGAGGTTGATGGTGAGGAGTCAGATGGCTCATCCCCTAGGAGGGGAGGGATCCATCAGATAAAAGCAGAAGGGGGTGGGGGAGAGTAATAGTAGAGAGGATAGCATTGGATAGTCATACCAATCTGTGAAGTCACTGGGATCAACTTAGAGTGATATTTGCCATAATCATTCAGGCTGATTACTAACTGTGAAAGTGTGTGTATTGTAAGAGGGTAGGAGGGGGGAGGAGGGTGAGGGATTCCAAAAAGTTTTACCAAATTGAAGGAAGCTTTTAACATGAGGGCTGAGACATTTACTTTAAGAGTGACATGGTAGGCAGTAAGCATCATATCTTAAGTTTTGTATACTGCAGCAGTGAGCCAGTCTTCCCCAATCTGTTACTTTCTTGAGATCCGCTGCTCAAATTATACAGGCTGGATGAAGTTGTGTCTAATAATCAGCAAGAATGCATGGCACATTTTCCACTCCTGTGGTTAAAAAAAGTGAATCATTTGAAAACAAATGAAATAGAAAGGTTTTGTTATGGATGATCATTTGTAAAATTTGCATGGATTTCTGGGAGGGCATTAATTCTTTTATTTTTCTTTATCACTTTTCAGAAATCCAAGTTCAAAAGAAACAAGTCCCAACTGAGATCTTTGGAGGCTTAGAAAAATCCGAGACAACTGAATAAATTAAGAAGCCCTTCTTTTGGTACCATGACAACTTTAAAAAGTGCTTCACTTGCTATTATTCTCAAGGTCTTGCAGTGTAAAACCTTCAAAACAGTTGTAAAATTGGAGAGGACTGGAAAATATGGACTTAACACATGCAATGTGACATCACAGAATGCAGAAACTGATGAGCTCCACCTTTGAAGACAAGCTTAAGTAATGGCTACACTACTTAACTGTATTTGAGCAAACCTTTGCCATACTTCACATGCTTCCAAAGTGTTGAACTTTTGCGGTTAATGGTTGTTCCACAAGCCATCACATCTCTACCACTCTCATTATCAGGGTTGGTAAATTGTAGCAATCAAGAAATTGCTACTTTAAGGCCAACTTGTTTGTTCAGCCTATTACTGCTAAGAACACAAATCGTATTGGTTATGTCTTCATATTAACCATGTACCTTACAGTTTTAAATTATAAATTTAATGTTAAAGCTGATATGAGGAACCCAATCCCTCTGTGGTACTCAAGGCACTACTACTGGTTCTAGTTTAGTACTAAATATTGTTTGTTCAGTATATCTAACTTGCTGTTTGTTCAGATTCACCTCCTATTGAGTCAAGTCCTTATCAACATTCAATTTTGGGATGAAGCTTGCCTTTGCTGAATTTCCTTCAGTGAAGGAAAAATTAGGGCTTCTGTGGACTGAAAAGTCATTAAATTATATTTTTACTTTCCAGTCATGGACAAGTCATGATATTGTGTAAAAAAGTACAAACAGAAGTTATTGAAAAGTCATGAAATTTTGTAATGACCATGTAACTGTTTTTAAATGCTTGTTCATAGGATATTTTTATGGGAATTTTTTAAGTAAATGCATATATAATGGATTTTGCATAATTTGTTCAGGACAGAGCTATGGAAATGTCATGGCATTTCATTTTCTATAAGCTACTGGAACCTTGCCTGGATAATGGCTGTAGTAAATCACAAAAGTAACTGTAGCATTGTATGAAAATGACAGTTACATTGTGTCAGGTTCTGTGAGGATTTGTCTCATCATCGTGGCAATGCACTTGTTTCTGTGAACTAAGTTTTCAAGTGGAAGGGGGGATCGAGAAAAGCTGTCACTTGTAAATAGTGGTCTAAAAAATGTAAGTGTTGTCATTTTAATGGAATTTTAATCTGTTTCTCACAGTAAGAAAAATCACTGTTTATCAAAAATACAGATGTCCTTAAAGGGCATAAGCATTTGCATCAAACTAATCTTGAAACATCAGCTAAATCTTATAAATTTCCTGTCATTTTCCCCAGAAGTACATTCCCAAGTTTCAGGCTATAAATATGGCATTTTGAAGGTAAATCAAGGAAATCCCCTTTACGAATCTACTAATTTAGTGACAAAAATATTGTCACATGATTATATGAGCCATACATTAATAAGGATATGAGGGTATATTATTTCATATCAGGGTGAACCCCACATTTGCCCTTTAACATTGCCTTTATCAGAGAAAATAAAACTGGTATGTAAAGTAAGGATTTGATGAAGCTATATTCTGCAGATGATTGGATCAAAACAGTGTTCTCAGACATTGTTATTGTTAACAAAGAAAATTGTTTGTTTGTTAACATAAAAATTCAGAACTGAAAATTGCTTATCCAGATTCCTGAGCCTGATTTGTTTGTTATTTGTTTTGTTTAATTTTTGACACAATTTTAGTGGAATTAGTTAAAGTTAAAACTAAGATAACAGTTTCTAATTATAAGTATCAGAGTGCTCACACTACTTTTTGTGCAAGCAAACCTTTCATTCTTCACTCTGATGGGACTTGCAAGATCAATATAGTGTTGTGACACATGACTGGTGTCTTAATGAAAGGATCATGATCCTGAAACCACCATGAAAGTTTTCAGGCAGAGACAGAAGTCATCTTACAGTCTTGTTTATAAAGCTTGAACAGATGCAGCTGTAAAGAAACTATGACAGGGAATAAGAAAAACTCTCTTAAGATTCCACAAATTTTATTGCTATCAAGAGATAAACCAGGACTGCATACTGCATACAAGCACAAACCAACATAATGATTGATAACCAAAAAGACATCTTCCGATGAGGCAGTTGTTCTGAAATGAGTGACTTAGCTACCAGTATTCCACACACACCACATCTAACTCCGACATAACTTCATCAGTCATGAGTGGGCTGTGAGGTCTGGCCCCACCCTTCCACCCCTCTGGGCATTGGATCTTGTGTCATGGGGTATCAAGATAATACGATTTTAGCAAGAGTATCACAGAATGAAGGCTAATTAAAATCGTTCTACGAAGAATATAATTTCAACAGCAACCCAGAAATATATAATGCCCTTGCAAATCAAAGAAACTCCAAAGAACTGAAACTTCAACTGTCACTCATATGTGACTGATCACAAAATGCTTTTTCCACAAGCTAAATGTAAATTCCTCTTTAAAGGCAGTATGAGACACCCCTGTATCTTGTGCAGTTGGCATTAGTGGAAGTCTTGCAGCTGATTTTCACATGCCAAGATCTTGTGAGGTTCCACCACAAAATCCCTGCCCTATAAACCATAGCCAAGGCCTGTTTGAAGGTAAAACAAGGCCAACTAAGTTTCCAAGTAATTTTCAAAAGATCCCATTCAAAATGCATTTTATTTTTTTTTACTTCCATTTTGATTTATCATTTCCACATTCAAAAGTTTTTAAGAGTGTCTTGCCCAGCCTGCAGTACAGTAAGGCATCAAGTTCTATGGGCTACAACACAAACTGACATGGTTAGATTAGACTGGAAGTCCTACTGGTACATGTTTAGCTGGCCCTGGTCTAAGCCTCTGCCCTGGAGATGTGTGGCCTTGGTGACAGTCACCTGAAGTACTGTCCTGGAGTCTGTTTACTTCATAACCTCCTCTGCACCTCTAAAAACTGTTTATAACTTGTTGGAAAGTCACTCCCATTGAATCCTACTTAGATCTTTATTTACCTTATTAATGACTTCAGGAATGCATCATGACAAAGTTTTCATTTTCACACTAAAAATTTCTGTCAGGGTAAAAATCACTGCAGTCCTTCAGAACCATACTACAATAGACCTAAGCTGCTTATAACATTCAAGGCTTTAGTTCACACTCTGGAATACGAAGAATGAGACCATTTTTAATTTACTCGTTATCACCTTCACCTAGTTTATGAGCTCTGAGTATTTGACTTTCTAATTGTAGCAGTCACAGGGATAGACTGCAATATAAGATTCTGATTGGTAGAACTCAGAGCTCTAAGAGGCTCTGATGGCATGAGCATGTCACCTGGTAGTTGTGACACCGGACGAAACGTTGATGGTGACTGAATCTGGGCTGAAGAAGTTGGCAAAGCTGTCCTCATGGAAACAGGGGGATCGCAAGCTGTCCTCATTGTACTTCTTGTGAATGAGGCAGCATTTGATGAAGAGGAAGAGGTATTCCTGGGCTTCTTTCTCAGTATAGAAGCAGTACTCCTAGTTGGTGCGGTGGGAGTTATACTGGATATTGTACTCTCAAGGTCACTCAGTAGCCTGACTTCAGGTGATTCTGCACCTAGGTGGGATTGACCAGTCCTCGACTGTAAAGCTTCTGTTAACTGGTCAGTAAAAGTTTCTGATTCTGCAATCTCAATGACATCAGGCAAGCTGTCTTGTTCAAGTGAATCGACCTCAATTATGTCAGGTATGGATACCAGAAAAGATTGAGCTGATGACACCTGGGAACGGTCATCAGTGGATACTTGACTACCTGTCCGTGGGTTCATTTGAAGTCCAGAATCTGTGGCTGACCCAGAGGTGGAATCCACAGGTTGGGTGTGAATGGTAATGGTATCTCCACAAGTGACTGGTAGTGCCTGGAGGATCACCTGCCCTGGAATTCCCTGCTGACTGGTTGATGTGCCATTTGATAAAGCAACAGCAACATTATAGCTAGGAGGTGGCTGATCCATGGTAGTTGTGGATGAGGATGGAGTCTGGTTTTCATCCTCTGAGACACTCATCAATTGTTGTTGTATTTGAAATACCTGCTGACTAGCAATTTGATTCTGAATCTCAAGCAGAAGCTGATTCATGTTTTGTTGGACCCGAGGATCAATAGCTTCCAGTCCTCCTTCGGATGTAGGAATGGCAGGAAGACCAATGGTGTCCTTCCCTGGAGGATGTTGTTGGATGACAAATTGCTGCTGTAGAAAAATAATATTTCTAGAAACTGTAAAATTCTCCAACTTGATAAAAAATGAACAATATGCTAACTGGTACAAAAGTGCCTAATTTCTTATAGCTTATTCTCATGGATTTTCCTATTATAACCTAGCTTGAAACTGTCATTCATTCACATCTACAGGTATGTCTTGTAACCATACATTCACTATTCCATACAACTACAATTTGTAGAAACTGGTCTTACAGCAAATATGGGCAAAGAGACAATTTCAACTGTTCATAAAAGATCCCCAATATGTCCTATATAATTATTACATCTTAAACAAAGGAGCGATTGCATACAAGGGTCACCACTGTAGGGAGTATCCCTCCATGCAAGCTTCCTACATAATAGTAACTTCTTGCAAACATGGTAGCAAAAGTAGGTATTACTGACATGCCCCACACACCCCCTTCCACACTTCCTAAACAATGGTTACCACTGGCATTAACCTGACACCACCAGTGCCCCTCTCCTAAACCATGGTTACATATGACATACATGGTGGCAATTGTACACAACTGGTACCTACTAGAACCCCCCACCTTCCACAAACTTCCTAGACAATGGATAAATCTACTAAAAATGGAGCAATTGTGTGCAAAAAAGGCGTCTCATTTCTACAAATCCCAGGAATCTCCTTCCTTTACACTTTCTCATGGTTACCTCTTTCACACAAGGAGCAAGAGTGTATAAAGGGACTCTACTATAATCCCCCTCCCTCTTACTTCCAATACCATGACATCTCATATACATGGTGGCAGCAAAGTATAAGGGGTCATTCCTATCATCCCCCATTCTTACTTCCAATACCATGGCTACATCTCACACACATGGTGGCAAAAAGTGTAAGGGGTCACTCCTAGCATCCCCCATTCTTACTTCCAATACCATCGCTACATCTCACACACATGGTGGCAAAAAAGTGTAAGGGGTCACTCCTAGCATCCCCCATTCTTACTTCCAGTTACCATGGCTACATCTCATATACATGGTGGCAAGAAATTATAAGGGGTCACTCCTAGCATCCCCCATTTTTACTTCCAGTACCATGGCTTCATCTCATCCACATGGTTGCAAGAGTGACAGTGTATATGGAGTCACTGATAGAAGCAACGGATCCTCCTCTACATCTCCATACCATAGCTACACACACTACAAAAGGCAGCTGGTGAATACAAGGAGTCACTTCTACAAGGCCCCTCCCTCTTCCTCTTAAACTCACTATAGCATAACTACATCTTGTATAAATGATGGTACTAAGTTATAAGTAGCACTCCCACCCCCCCCCCTCACCCCAGCAGTGAAGTGACTGTTATTTAAGCCAAGTCCATACCTGTTGTTCCTGCACTGGTCTATCCTGTTGCTGCTGTTGTTGCTGTTGGAGTGCTTTCTGTTTATTTTGTTCTATTAATGCCAGTTGTTTCTCTATCAGCTTCTGCTGTTGACTAATCTGGTTCTGCTGGGCCAGCAGTTGCTGCTGCATCCTCTTCAGTTGTGCCAGTTGATCTTTAAGTTGTTTCTGAGGAGTAAGGAAAGTCTCTGAAAACAGTATTTCAGGAATTTAAAGACCTTGGACTTAAAAAACTTCTATTGCAACTACTCTTCAAATATTTCCTCCATTCCCATAAGGAGAATGTCCCTAACAAGCAAACACCACTTTCTCCAAGAAAGCCAGCCCTTGACCTACTTAACTATAAATCTTTCATTGGGTTAAAATTCTAAAGGTTTTATTTACAAGTACTACATCTGCTTCACAACTTCAGGCTTTTAAGCAGACTGAGGTGAAAAAGTAGGAGGAAAGTAGGACAAATATTTTTCAAAAAGTAGGATATGAGTGGGATTTTGGAAATGAAAAGTAGGATAAAAGTAGGCCATGTGCAGGCCTTCAGGAGTAGTTTTGATCTGTAATCACTGTTGTTCCTATTCATACAACACAGTTCTGTACTCAGTTACACAGCCACTACAAGAAACAAATGATACAGGCAGACATTACTTATTTCATAGTCATTACTCAGAAGGAGCCAGGTACGTCCACCATGTGAGAATTATTCCCAGTTACTTAATATTGCTATGTACTGTCAACAGGGTTCCCACACAGTTCTGGAAACAATTCAAAGACTTCTGAAGGATGCAAACCTGTTCCCATGAATAATCTGAATGTCTTTGTGATGAACTAGTAATGTTTTCCACTTCAAATTCGGTGTGGATCACAATGATATGTAACAACATGGTCAAATACTAACTGATAACTCAAGGAGTCTTTCACAATTTCTTTCGACTTCCAAGTACCCGTGGGAACACTGGTCAATGACAATCATACTGTAATATACTTTTAAATGCAATTGAGTGAAGTAGTGTCCTGCTGAACATTAAACTGGCAAACAAAACAACACAACAAGCAGCTAACTTCAGTCCACCAAAATAGTCACAAGATCAAGGCTGGAGTTCAACTTTCACTCAGTGATCTTCACAAGAGTAGCAGAGTAGCCATCAAGTGCTCTCTTATGCTTTCCATAGAGTTCCTGCCTTTCTTTCTGATTTTTCTCCAGATTCTTTGAGCTGACTCCATTTTCTTGGTGGCAACTTCCACCAAGCCTTGGACAACAGACATCTCAGTCATATCCTTGTCCGCTATGGCTTTCTGTAGCCGTCTGTTCACCTCACTATACAACTTCCCAGCCACTTGTAGCTCCTCTGTGCTCTTTTATAGCTCTTTTCTGACAGATTTTTCTCTGTCCTCCAGCTTTTACTTCTTCCCCTCCACAGACTTGATGGCTTCCTGCTGGTTTGGGGTCTCTTTTTCCTTGTTTCTTCAGCTGCTGTTCTTTGGCTTTCTTCTCTTGCTCTTCTGCCATTCGGGTGTTGTAGGCACTGTAAGCAGATTTACAGGCCTGCATTATGGATGATGTGATTGGCATAGCATGGGATTTGCCATGACCATTAGTTCTGACTGCATCCTTCGTTGTTCTAAGTCCACTGATAGACTCCTCTCACAGCAACGTGCATTCACTTGTCACAGCTTTCTTATTTTTTGAAAGTAAATGCTCGACTTCCGCATTACCACTGGCAAGGCATAGGCATGCTTTCACGATTTTGGGCAGGACTGTATATTTTGCTGATCCTGTAATGTTCTTCTGTTCTAGTACCGTCTTCCAGTAAAGATAAATACGCAGGTACTGCTCTGAGTCAGGCTCTCTGTAACATCTCTCTGGGATTTCTTGTGCTTGATATACTTTCCATTCATCTGAGAGTCGGCCAATCTCTTCCTGGCTAATGACCTATGGAATTTTCTTGGCAATTCTTTCAACAGCTTGAACCCCATGCTCAGCCTTCTGTCGCAGTAGATGTAGTGATTCCAGGTCTTTGAGGATTTCTCTTTCAAGAGGGAGCCTGCTGACCAGATACTTTGTGGCAATTTGGAAGAACTTTCTCATCTCCATGACTGGTGCTTTCTGCTGCTCAGTCTTCATCTTTGCCAATGCTGATCGAGTGGACATCCAGAGGAACTGGATGAGAGGGGCACTGTGTTCCCTCAATTAACTTCATCCATGGGAAATCACAGTATCAACTATGCGAGTATACTGTAAGGTGTAGGCCTATCTCATGTGGTTCCGATCAAGGATGCTAGATGGGTTTACCTTAATAGGACAAGGTTACTTACATGGGCTGTAGCTCAGTGAGTGGAAGTAATCACTCAGGGCCATTCGATTGGTGGGTAATTAACATAATTTGTTGGAGTTGTTGGGCAAAAAGTAGGAGAAAGTAGATTTCCGGAAAAAATAGGATAAGTAGGAGGTAAGTAGCCTGCAATTTTTTAAAGTTAAAAATAAAACTGGTGTTATCCTGCAACACAATTTATTTTAGGAAAACAGAAATAGAATACCACAATATCGTATTGATGACATGTGCTTCAAGAAGTACCTCATTTAACAGTGACTGTGTGAGAGGATTTCTCTGGCCAGTGGCAAGAGAAATAGAGGGCGCCACAACTGGTTCTGTGGGTTTTTTGGTCAATTTAGCTGCTCTGGGCTGCTGCTCCCAGTATTTTTTCAATCCATGAGGAGGAGGCTCTCTGTCTCCACCAGTCTTCCGCATCTGTTCCTCTACCCTGGCAATGGTAGAGGTGCTGCAGCCTGTTACCATGGTGATAAACTTATAACAGTTTGTTTTCAGTCCTATCAAAAGACAGTAAATTGAACTGGTATTAACAAAATACATAACATCATTACAACTGATAACATCATTGCAACAGATGATAATATCATTACAGTCAATGATAAAATCATTACATTACATGATAACATACTTAAGTACACTGTAACATCCTTTCAATGGATCTTTCTTTGGAGAATCCTACTGTCAAGTAAAATCAAGCTTTTTTGGTGGCATGTCACAATAAAAGGTAATGTAAACCAAGAATACTTTTATCTTTCTTACAAGTCAAACAATATCAAACAAAGGTGAAACCTCATGTAGGCTTACCAGAAGGAGTCAGCATTTCTCCCAGGACTTTTCTGGCCTCCATTTGACCTTTGGTAGCTCTTTCCCTCCATTCCTTAAGAAGAACCTCATGAGTCTGAGCCAGCTTAAAACAATTCAACATAATAATATAATTAAATGTCATGAAGAAGTCCTTTGATTCATAGCATTCTGTACATATCTGTTTGTGCATACCAGAATTATGTTGGTCTGTAGATTTTGTTCTTTTGTAGAACACAAGTATGATTGTAAATGGGTTTGAGTCTCATATTTTTAAGTTGTAGGCATTTCTAGGAAAGTCCAAATCGAGACAATATCTCTCTTTCATCACAAGATACTTAAAATCCCTGGTTACATCAGATCTTGGTTAAGTATGAAACAAAATACACATGGATTACAAACAATAAGAAAAATGGATGTTTTTGTCTTAACTAAATAAAATTTGATAGAATTCTACTTTTGCTATTTGAATCATAATGTGAATTTCCCAACAGGGCCCCTTATGTACTTTGATAGGCAGATCTCTAGAGATAAGGATTAGTTTACCTAATACATTTCTTTGCTATGTGGTTTCCTCTTCATCATCCAAACCAGACTTACCCACCTGTTAGTTGTTACAAGCCTGACATACCCCCTCCCCCCCCAACTCAGCAAGACAGTCATGATAGAGTTTCAACAATGCAAGCTATCAAGAGCAAAATGAGGTTTCAAGCAGCTAGGATATGGAACTGCATAGTTTACTTATGAAGAAGATGAGTTGTGGTTGGATCTAGCAAAAGCATCGCTGATCGGGAAATTACAACATCATAACTTCAATGTTATTGGTCTTTTCATCTACCAATCAGATGTCATCTACTGTTTACATGCTCTTACCAGAACACATTGGTCCTCACAACATTCCTCTTCTGGAAGCTTTTCGATGCTTTTTGTCGACTTCTGTGTTGCCCCACGTGTCTTCGCTAGTCGTCTCTTCATTGATGGATCACTTTTCAACCGTTTATGCAAAAAGTTATTTGAATAAAGCAAAATTCTCTTCACAGCATGCTCACAAAATTTGAGCTGTTCCTTTAGGACTACCCTCTTTGATAAAACCAGGTCTTCATACTCCCTAGATTTTCTTTGGCCGTTACCAATTCCAACTTTTCTTTGTCTAAAATAAAATGGAAACAGGAAAAATCAACCACAATTTAATAATGCACTTTGTCAAAAAAAAAACCAAGAATCTAGATTGTGGTGGTGTGCTTACCTATTCCTTACACTTGCATTTGAGAATGGATAACATGTCACTGTGTAATTTATTTTTCTTATTGATCAAAATCTTTCTTTTTGTGCTCACCTTTTGTTTTTCTTCATGACTTCCTCAACATTGTAAAACTTTTTGGCCCTCAGGCGCTGGGCTTCTTTCACCAGTTGGAGAAGTTGCTTTGCTCTCTTTTTAGCTTCATCCATTTTAGCTAGAAAGAAAATACTGACTGTAAATGGTCACTTTCATTAGTTATTCTCAAAAGCCAAATATTGTACTACATCCAAATTTCTCATAAGGAAAACACAACCACCACATTCTTTCTGAAAATATTTCAGCTTGAAAGTAAAGCATAAACAAGCTGTGTTTTAAACAGGGTTGTAAACCTTCCCTTTTTTAAATGTTATACCCAAGACTTTAAATAGCAAGCTAGATGACATTTGCAGCCCATCATTGACATTGATTTAAACACTTCATTTCTATTGTACACAGAACAGAAATATCTTCCACATTTCAATTATCTATGAATTGTATTTTCTTGGCTTTTTTGTTCTTAACTTTCAGAGAAATCATAATCTTGACCTTATTAAAATAGGACATAATGCAATCATCAACTCTACTTCTCATGGCAAACAGAGGGAGAGTGGACAAGTTGTTAGGGCATTGAACATGTGACCCTAGCACTGCTTGTTCTGTCCCTGGCTTGTTTTCTACTTTGTGTCCTTGGGCAATATGCTTCATATCAATGTTCTCCTTCCACTCAGGTGTTTTTTAACTAAAACAGAAATATTGTGTTTACAATGCACTAACAATGCACAAACAAAAAGTATCTTTGACCATTGCAAAACAATTCAATCTCAGCAATTAACTCTGGGAGCAGCTTTTCTCCCCCACCCCTGCCCCAAAAATATGCATTACAAGTAATATGGATATTGCATCATTTGAAACTTTCATGAGCTTCAAGCAGTCTGTGAAAACCTTATTTTGAATTAGCTACCATTCTGTGTCTGTCAATCATACATTCCAAAGATGTGATGATTTTCTGTACCACAAATGCAATAGTTTCCTTTAAATAAGAACCTGTGATGTAACTTTTTCATTTCAGTGTGTGATACAATCCACAGCCAACTGGTGGCATGGTCTACACTAGGACAGGTTATCACTGACCCCGATAGCTACCTTAGACATCTATGATCACGATTCATTCTGAAATTGTGGCACCTTAAAAGTGAAACATTTGTACAGTATGATTGAAACAGTATGGTTAAAACAGTATTCCATCTCATTTTTATGTCTTTTTGTCAAAAGTTTTCAGTTTCTCAAGTCTGAATAAGAGAAAAGGCAGAGTTGCTTGCCTTTTCGAAACCGTATCCTGGTTTGAACACTCCTAATGCTTCTTTATATCCAGTGAAAACTCAAGCAGTAACTGAAGAAAATGTTTCTCTACTTACAACCATCTCCAACAATGAACTTTTGAATGCAGCCACAGGGACTCCTAGTTCTGAAATATGGACAAGTGAGTCTCTCAGCTGTCATGTGAAAGAAAAGGAAAGAAAATCTACATTCCCTCGGACATTGCAAAATAAAGAATATTTGCAAGTGAAGGAAATAGGGGGAAAAGGGGGATGAAGGCTGGTATGAGAGCTAACTTGTTCAATGAGCATTCTCACTTACAAAATAATTGGGAAACCAATCTGTAAAATAAGCAACTCCGCAAATGCAATCAAAGCTACATAGTTAATGAAAAGATTCTAAGAACAGACAGTGCTTTTTCATTTGTTATTGTCATGGCAACCAGTATGCATCACAAATATTTACTTACAAGGACCCAATTCTTTTTACATTTTCTGGTAAATCATCTTAAACATGATGCGATATGACAAAAAACTCATTTAAAGCATTGAACAACAAAACATTATCATTATTAATAACTTTCAACTATTGTAATCAGCAGGATTCATCTTCCAACCTAATATCAAGGGCAACAAGCCACAATAAGCATCACTCTATAACTATTTACAATCAGTGTCATTGCCAATCAACAGGATAACGAGGGGACTCAGTGTAAACCATGTCTCATAAGGAACCATTCTTCTTTTGTAATGTGGTTGTTGCAAGAAATGAAAAGAAGTACTCATTGAGCAAAAATAAAGAAAAGAGAAGGTATACTAGGCACTTATTGGCATTTCATTCACTTTTGCAAGTTGTACTTTGTGTGAAGCAACAAAGGACGAACCACCTTCTCCCCAATAGCGGAAGTTCTTGCTGCTCAAAATCTCAAAGGTCAACAGTCAATATGGAGACTGAAACTGCTTTTTTTGTGTAGAATTAGACCCAGCAGAGGACATCAAAATCATAGTCTGAATGCATGGCGAGCAAGGCTTTTCAAATCTCTGGCTTCAAGTCAGTCATTTCCTTTGCCAGAGGCCACCACATTTTACTACTCACAATACTGCCCTGGACTGGGTTGTTATCTTGAAGTTTCATGAACGATGACCTTTGATACTTGCATGATAAAGCAGCCCTTCTCTGGTCTTGATCTTGCCAATATTCCAGTCTAAATACAAACACTTCAGTATTCTTATCTCCCTGTGAGACAATAATAAAGCTACTGCTAGTTTGAACAAAGCTAAAGACATACCATCAGGGTCATTCAGTTCATCAATCAGTGAAGCAGAAAATTTCTGGACATTTTCAAAGTATTCCTTTTTATCTTCAGTACTGGCAGGCTCCGCTTTATCTGGTGAAGGGTTCTGGTTCCGAGATGCCCGGAGTCCTGTGTTTGAGAAGGAATCTTTGTTTAAACAGCAAATGCAGTCATCTTACTTTGAATTAACAAGAAAAGTCTGGTTTAATAGCTAATTTTCCTAAAGAAAATCATTTCTTAAATGAAACTGTCAAGATGGACATGAGGTAACCCACTGACTTGCAAAGATAAGCCCAGATGACACTTACCCTGGACAGAACTGAGACCACCTCAGACCAAAAAGGGTTTTGGGGGGTCTGGTCTATTCTGAATATCCAAAAGCAGCAAACAGACCACCTAAACTTTGATCAAATCTGATTTTAGTTGGTCTAGCTTACTCTGAACCAATTCTGATTTATTCTCCAGTGGTCTGAGTACAACGCTGTTATGGTCTTGGTCATGTGCAGACTACCTACCACGCTCTTACTAGCCTGCCTCTATTCAACCATCAAGGCCATCCAGGGAGATGACTGCCAAGAGGCCAAAGTACTTTTCATGCATGTAAAATGTTAAACTCTCTTGTTCGTTTTTTCTGATCACCTTAACTCGGCCTCTTAACAAGGATCAGTGTTGTGGAAACTACCTTCCGATTACATTCCCACCATTTAACATTTACTAATGGGAGCAATGGGTAGGTTTTTTTATTGGAAATTTCACTGCATTGCACACCAACCTGTCTGGAACACAGCTTACTTTTGGCAATTACATTTACAAAGGACCTTTTCCTTTTATAAAAAGGCCATTTCTGTCACACTTGGAGAACTGTTAGATGGCACATGTTCCCAGGATCCCCACCTTCCATTTCCAACAATATGAGTTGAATAAAGGACTTACCACATGCATTGCACAGTCTTAGCCTCTTGTTAGTCTTCGGATCAATCCAGTAACGAACACCCACTCGCCATGACCTTCGACCTGCTCTTTTCTTTCTTTGAGGAGGGATAATAAACTTGGACTGGCAGTAGTCACAGCAGAAATGCTCATTTCTAGGACCTGGAAGAATGAAAAGAAAAAGGTGCAATGTCCAGCTATAGAGTTCACTCTATGTTACTCTTAATGTCATGCATTTTTTTAGGAATCAACATTTAGCTTTCTCTTGTTATCCATGTGAGTGAATGATAACTTGCTTTCTGTTACATAGCACAGTGTACATTACCTTATCAATACAGCAACACCTCTACTTCACGTTTCTGAGAGAATCAGCCCTGGGTGGTTAATCCACACATGTTCAATTAAAGTGATGTATCTAGTTCTGCAGAGGAGGTGACCTTTGATCACAGCTCATTGAAGATAATGTTTAATGAGCTGTGCATGACAAAAATGGTAATACTCAGAGACAGTTACATAAGGGCTCACTCTCCTTTCTCACTTTTTACAACCAGCCCAGAGAAGGATTAACTCCTTATAGAAATGAATGTGCTCAGTGACATCGCACACCCTTCTCCGAAGCTTTCTGAAGTTAAATGAGCAGGCCAGTAAGATTTCCCTTGTGTGCAACACAAAAGGTGTCTGGTATGAAACGACCAGCATAGACAGGCAAACACATGCTGTGCAAATTAATGCAATATGATCTTATGATCTTTGTGTAACTAAGAAGATAGTGAGTAAGCTCAGTTCATGCACAGAATTTACGGAATTAAGCAATTACATTAGTTCAAGAAAGCCCCAACCTGCCTTGTCCAATAAGACTCGTCTGCCATGTGCTGTTAAGTGGTGAGGAAGATGCAAATACTACTGTATGACTACCTCATCTGAAATAATATTCCCAGAATTCCCTACAACACACAGTTAAGGTGCAGCTTGCAATACTCTTGTTGAAAAGGAAAACTGTTTCCTAGGTAGTGATATTTATCAGTAGTGGTTATATGTTTCAAATGTGTTCTCTAGATCCTAGTTACACACACACTTTAACATCAGGTAAGATACAACCAAGTTTTGAATATTCATTATAAAATATGAACAAGTGTTAAGAGTAGTTGTGTCAAAAATATTTTTTTAGAGTATTTTCTTCATTCTTATTTGAACCAGAAAGCCAAAAGGCTTAGTGATTCCTTGCCATATGGATATATTGTAACAAACATGAATCACCCACATGACAAGCATGTGATCCCTCATAGTTATCCTACTTGAGATATCATGTTAATAAGGTCAAAAGCTTTCGTAATCTTGTGACCCAGAATGACCTACATGCTAAATATAAACAATCCACTGGCTAAGAATGAGATCCCTCATAGTTATCCTCCTTTAAAATATGATGTTTACTAGGTTTTGACCTTTTGTGACCTCAAATGACCTTTGACCTGCACGAAAAATAATAGGGATCATCTTCTCAATATGGTCAATACACAAGGTAAGTATGTGATCCCTCACAGTTACCCTTCTTGAGATATCATGTTTACAAGTTTTTGACCTTTTGACCTCTGGTGACTCCAAATGACCTTTGACCTCCACCAAAAATTATACGGATCATCTACTCATTATGGGCAATCCACATGGTAAGTATGAGATCCCTCACATTTACCTTTCTTGAAATATTGTGTTTACAAGGTTTTGACCTTTTGACCTCTGGTGACCCCAAATGACCTTTGACCTCCACCAAAGACAATAGGGATCATCTACTCATTATGGGCAATCCTCATGCTACATATGAGATCCCTCACTGTTACGCTCACTGAGATATATTCTTTATAAACTTTTGACCATTTTACCTCTGGTGACCCCGAATGACCTTTGACCTCCACCAAAAATTATACGGATCATCTACTCATTATGGGCAATCCACATGGTAAGTATGAGATCCCTCACATTTACCTTTCTTGAAATATTGTGTTTACAAGGTTTTGACCTTTTGACCTCTGGTGACCCCAAATGACCTTTGACCTCCACCAAAAACTGTAAGTATCATCTACTCATTATGGGCAATCCTCATGCTAAGTATGAGATCCCTCACTGTTACCCTCATTGAGATATAGTGTTTATAAGGTTTTGATCTTTTTACCTTTGGTGACCCCAAATGACCTTTGACCTCCACCAAAAACAATAGGAATCATCTACTCATTATGGGCAGTCCACACGGTAAGTATGAGATCCCTCACAGTTACCCTTTTTGAAATATTGTGTTAATAAGGTTTTGACCTTTGGACCTCTGGTGACCCCAAATGACCTTTGACCTCCACCAAAAACTGTAAGTATCATCTACTCATTATGGGCAATCCTCATGCTAAGTATGAGATCCCTCACTGTAACCCTCATTGAGATATAGTGTTTATAAGGTTTTAACCTTTTTACGTTTGGTGACCCCAAATGACCTTTGACCTCCACCAAAAACAATAGGAATCATCTACTCATTATGGGCAGTCCACATGGTAAGTATGGGATCCCTCACAGTTACCCTTTTTGAAAAATCGTGTTTACAAGGTTTTGACCTTTTGACCTCTGGTGACCCCAAATGACCTTTGACCTCCACCAAAAACTGTAAGTACCATCTACTCATTATGGGCAATCCACATGCTAAGTATGAGATCCCTCACTGTTACCCTCATTGAGATACAGTGTTTATAAGGTTTTGACCTTTTTACCTTTGGTGACCCCAAATGACCTTTGACCTCCCCCAAAAACAATAGGGATCATCTACTCAATATGGGCAATCCACATGCTACGTATGACATCCCTCACTGTTACCCTCATTGAGATATACTGTTTATAAGGATTTGACCTTTTTACCTCTGGTGACCCCAAATGACCTTTGACCTCCACCAAAAACAATAGGGATCATCTACTCAATATTGGCAGTCCACATGGTAAGTATGAGATCCCTCACATATATCCTTCTGGAGATATCGTGTTTACAAGCAATTTCCAGCATATTTACTATTTGACCCCTTGTGACCCCAAATGACCTTTCACCTCCACCAAAAAGAATAGGGATCATCTACTCATTATGGGCAACCTACCTGCCAAGTATGAGATCCCTCGGAGTTACCCTTCTTGAGATATCGTGTTTACAAGGTTTTGACCTTTTGACCTCTTGTGACCCCAAATGACCTTTGACCTCCACCAAAAACAATAGGGATCATCTACTCCATATGGGCAATCTACTTGCCAAGTATGAGATCCTTCGGAGTTACCCTTCTTGAGATATCGTGTTTACAAGCCAAGCGTCACATACACACACACATACACACACACGACATCACCATCGCATAGATTCCTTTGACTTCGTCAAGGAATCAAAAACCAGAAAGCCCAAAGGCTTAGTGATTCCTTGCCGAATGGGGATGCTTTGTCACACTGAGGTTTATCCCTCAAATTTATCTTCCTTGATAACATCATTTTATGATGTTTTAACAATTTGACCTCTACTGACCTCACATGACTTTTAAACCCCACCAAATATAACAAAAAAGAAAATCTGAAGTGTCTTGAAAGGGATTCAACTCCAATGGATCTTGGATCTTGAAAATTTTTGGAAAACTTTACTTTTTGACGTCTGGTGACCCCAGATGACGATCTTGGGAATACTTGGGATATTTTGCTGTTTGACCTCTGGTGACTCCTGATGACTATCTTGGGAATTCTTGGGAAATTCCACTTTTTGACCTCTATTGACCCCATATGATGATCTCGGGAATTCTTGGGAAATTTTGCTTTTTGACCTCTGGTGACCCCATATAACAATCTTGGGAATTCTTGGGAAACTTTGCTTTTTGACCTTTGGTAACCCAAGATGACCTTTGACCTCCACCAAAAACAATAGGGTTCTTCCTTACATCATGACAAATCTATATACCAAATATGAAAAGTGTCGATCATTCCTATCTTGAGATATCGTGATTATGAGCTTTTCGGCTTTTTACCTCCAGTGACCTCAAATGACCTTTGACCTTCACCAAAAACAAAAGGCTTCTTCCTTTCAACATGACAAATCTATGTACCAAATAAGAAAAGTGTCGGTCATTGCTATCTGGAGATATTGTGTTTACAAGCCATTTATGAGGTTTTCGCAGTTTAACCTCTGGTGACCTCAGATGACCTTTGACCTCTACCAAAAACAATAGGGTTTTCCCACTCAACATGACAAATCGATATAGGCCATTCCTATCTTGACATATCGCGATTTCAAGGTTTTTGATCTTTCCCTCTAGTGACCTCAAATGACCTTTGACCTCCACCAAAAACAATAGCATTCTTTCTCACAACATGACAAGTCTATATACCAAATATGAAATGTGTCAGTCATTCCTATCTTGAGATATTGTGATTAACGAACTTTTCGGCTTTTTACCTCCAGTGACCTCAAGTGACCTTTGACCTTCACCAAAAACAATAGGGTTCTTCCTCTCAACATGACAAATCTATACAGGCCACTCCTATCTTGACATATCCCGATTTCAAGGTTTTCAGTCTTTGACCTCTGGTGACCTCAAATGACCTTTGACCTCCACCAAAAACAATACAATTCTTTCTCTTAAGATGACAAATATGAAAAGTGTTGGTCATTCCTACCTTGAGATATCGCGATTACGAGCTTTTCGGCTTTTTACCTGCGGTGACCTCAATTGACCTTTGACCTTCACCAAAAACAATAGGGTTCTTCCCCTTCCCCTTCATGACAAATCTATATACCAAATATGAAAAGTGTGGGTCGTCCCTATCTCGAGATAACACCATTACAAGGTTTTCGGTTTTTTACCTCTGGTGACCTCGGATGACCTTCGACCTCCTCCAAAAACAATAGGGTTCTTCCTCTCAACATGACAAATCTATATACCAAATATGAAAAGTGTCGGTCAATCCTATCTTGAGATATCGCGATTACAAGCAGTTTCACAAACACACATACACACACACACACACGACATCACCATCGCACAGATTCCTTGCCTGCCTACGGCAAGGAATCAAAAAACTGTTCATTCATTTTGCTACCATTTTGAATGTGTGACACCCAACATGTTTACTGTTACTAGTGTTCGACCGATCATCTGTTAGATAACCGGCATCGGGCCGATTGTCGCACAATCGGTAAATAATCGGCATCGGTAAAATTTTGTCATTCAACCGATTACCATTACCGATTATTTGAAAACTGGAAACAGGGCTAAAATACACTTCAAAGTTTCTGCAAAAATCTTTATAATTCACCAAAACATGCATTTCTTCAAGTTCCCGCCCAAAATATCAGCTCTGATACTCACAAAACTTGCAACATTTTAAGCTCTCCAAATGATAGCGATCGATCATCGTAATTGTTGCCGTAACTCTAGTGCAGCACAGTTCAGGTGTATGAAAGGGCACAGGGTATTACCTAGAAGGTGTGTATGCCACGGAACATGCCACAATCTGCATACAAATTGTACTACAAGGAAGAAATGACTTTGCACTACGTTTTTTTTCAAGTTTCAGTGCTAACCACATCATCGATACACATTTGGTGCACATACGTACTGTAGCAACTTTGGAAACTCGAGGCTCATTATCCTGCATAAATTATGCCACTTCCCACATTCCTTTCGTTAAGTTTTTAATTACCTATGTCTTGCACATGCGCACACGTAATTGCCGTACAGTTCTTGCGAAGTTGAAGTTCACCTACGAAGCACACCAGTACAGTGTGTAATACATAATGCAAGCTAAGTGCATTGCCCGCCCTTTTTACGTAGCACGTTGGTCATGAACTACTCCGCGCTCCTAACTGATGAACGAAGGGAAACGGGCCCATGTTAAATTCACGCTGGAACGGCAACAGTTTTTCGATTACGGGAATTTATCGGGATTTAGTTTTACATTTCATTTGGAGAATCTTTTACATAAGACGTAAGTGTTGGGCAAGACGCTTTAAAAAGGGTTTAAAAAATATCTCATGGTTCCTTAACGATGAGTAAATCAAGTAAATTGAGTGGAATGTTTAGTGGCCCTTAAGGCCAGTTTTGCTTAAAACTGGGGTGGATAGGCTACTATATAGCACTACTACAGTCCAGTACAACCCTTTACACGGAATCTTCCGACATGATCAGTGTATAGAACTACTGTAGGCAGAGCCGTACAGTATGTAAGCCGACAGACTTTGGTTAACTTTAAGCCTGTGACATCTTACGAAAGCATGTATTTATGGTCGATTTTTATCTCAGTATTTCGAGAGGAAATCCTTCAAAAAACAATATTCCATTCGTGGAACGTGGGGTACTGTTATTAATCGTTCATCTCTAGTGTGAAGGTTATGTTATGGTGTGTGAACAAAGTTTGAAATATGCGACTGACGACGAGAAAACATGACCTCCCTATACATGTAAATAATCGGTGATAGGTAATCGGCATCGGCCCGATTGTGTAATTGAATAATCGGTAATCGGTGATTACCGATTATGGCATAATCGGTCGAACACTGACTGTTACCACTTGATTTCATCTTAAGGGAACCATAAGCCTTTCAAAAAATGTTGGGTCTGAGGGTTGTGGGGGTGTTGCCATAAAGTACCTCTGGCCCATGGCCTATCTGGGCTCAGAAGGCAGATGTGGACCAGGGCTCTGGCTGAGTGGATGAAGGTGGTGACATTTGACATTTGACATTTTACATTTACTTGTAAACTATGCCCGTGTAACGAAACGTTACGCCCATTTATTTTACACGGAACTTTTTTACAAGTCGAATCGATGCATATAACGACTGCAAAGAGTAACCGCCGACTCCAGTGCTATTGACACACATTAGTGCGAGACTTTGTCTCACATTAACCAACTGTAAGAAAAGCTATAGCATAGGCCTACATTAGCGTTAGGCTAGGCCTAACATTACATTGCATTACGAATCAAGTCACCACGCCAGTTGTTCACAGCCTGGGCTATGTTTCCATTGTTTCCACAGAGCATGAACGTTCTACTATCTAGCCATGACTAGGACCACTTGTTTTTAACAGTTTTGCCAAAGTTACAAACCGATATCTCTGAACGATATCTTTGAATGATTTGGTAATGAACTCCCATCTTCACACAACATGCATGCAGTTCAATGCATGCAGTATACGGACGTACGATCGCGCGTAAGTACCTACGCACATACGAGCATTAGTACCATAGACTATCCACAATCTCCTGTGTTTAATGGGCTTACTTTTGCACGTTAATTGGCCTACTTAATGCTAATGGATACACTGGTAAGTTAACAAAAAACTGTCTGCCTTTTTCTGGCCATTTACTATTACAGAAATTTCGATAATTTACAAAAGAGCGGAATTGTAATTTCTCCGTGGAACCACGACTAAAAAAAGCGGAAATCTGCAGAAAAGAGGAAAAAGCTCATGTCTGAATGTGTGTGAACAAGGGCTTAATGTCAATCATTTTGAATTTCAAAATGGTGGTCATCATTAACAAACCGTTAACAGGTATCTGCATTCATAAAACAAATGTAATGCAATGAGTGGTGACTGTAATCAAATTGTCGAGATGCGAACAAGATGGGGCATGTTCAGAGGAGCCTGTGTGATGTAAGGACTACCATTGGTGTTGTGGCCATTTTGAAAACTGAGTGTCTTTTGAAGCTAACAAGGAGAAAAAGGGAAAAAGCGGGTGCATGTGAGCCTACAAAGGGTAATTTCTGAAGTTTCTATTAAACTGTTATAGAAGGCCTACTCATGAAGCTGCCACCAGAGCATGATTTTTAATGAAATGAGCACTAATTCTTTGTTACATGTTTTCAGATAATGCTTGAACTGTTTCTTTTACTCATGATACTTTGTTTTTAGTTATGTATGAAATCATGTCTACACCATTTATAACATGGTAGCCATCTTGAAGTACAAGACGATGACTCACCCACTTTCTTGTCTTATCAACAACATTCTTGACCCCCAAAATAAGGGCTAAGCCTTTAATTGGATAGCAACATCTTTTTTGCACAGTGAGATATTGTATGTTATGTATACACATATGGTGGCCATTTTGATTTCAAGATGGCAGCCAGTGAAAGAAAATATTTTCCTGGAAACAAGTAGTTTCTCACTCCTATCCACCTAAAAAAAAAAACTTTTCTAGACCTGTTTTCAAATTCTACTCGAAAAGTTTAGCAATTCCTTAAAGCAGGCATCTTCCTCAGACCTGCTATCTGATTATTCAATTAAAGATCGAGCCAAATTCTTCATCAAACAGGGCCCTGGAAGTTAAAACTGATAAACTACAAAGTACCTGATTCTTCAGAATTTTTCTTTGTATTCAAGGTCCTATTGACTCTTTTTGCAGGACCCATAGTTGCTGATTTGGTACCCCCTTCATTCTCAAATATAATTTCTGCTGGTTCCTCCTCTAGTGGAGACAGACGGCGAACCGGTTTCCTCTTTCTTCTGCTCCTCCTCTCTGTAGTCTGATTGAAGAAATTAAATTCATGACAAATAAGCGAAATAGTCAAAATGTTACGTTGAAATCTAACGCAAAGTGAATGAAAGGAGGAGAGGGGCATTGTAACTGAAAGTCACATGACCATAATGTAATGATAAATTTTGGCAGCCGAATCAAATCAGCTTGAGTAGTGGATAGGAATCCAAAGAAAAAGAGAGGGGAGGGCAGGGGAGAGTTTTTTATGAACTGTCAAAGATCTCAAATGTAATAGGACATTATCAAGTAGTTTAACCTAATTTTCTCAATTCAGATGGTGGTTTCAAGAAATAAAAAGATTAAAGCCTCAGACCTATCATTATTCCTGGAAAAGTGGAGATTCAGTGCATGAAATTTTATTGCTCTTTGCTTTAAAGTTTTCTCCAAAATTTCATTCATCCCTGCTGTCAAATAGTCCACTGGAAAAAGTGATACTTGCAGTTTTGTTCATTATGTGGTACAGTATGAGTTTTGATCTGATATTCTTGGTTAAAGAAAAATAAAATTGTTCTTAAAGCCACCATCTTGTGTTACACACATACCTTTATTCTTGCTAAAGTTATTACAGTATTTATTATGTCAATATAAGTGCTTCATATAGCTTAAAATTTTCATGGTGAAAAACAATCAGCATAACATTTCATAATCACAGTTTCTTCACACATGCAGGCCTTGAGTTTAAGATTTCCCACGTGTCCTACAAATCACACTCCTCAGGAAATTAAGGAGTGTGGTAGGTGTGCTGTTTTATTAAACTTCAACAGATTAACCCGCGTTCCCATTCTTTATCTAGGTGTGCAAGAAACCGCACTTCTCACAGTGATTTGAGGCGAGTTATGGTGTGCGATCACACTCCCATGCCTCAAAATTCAAGGCCTGCACAAGCTGACACACAAAAGCTGTTACCACAAACTGAGTACTTGTAGCACACCTAGGAATAGGAATAACTGTACCCCACACTTGTTTAAAGAGAAATATATATTTTTCTTACTTTAGGCCAACTCCAGTCATTACCTGTGATATATATGTGATACTTGTCTTGACCATGCGGCAATACTTTGTTCATGAACTTTTAAATTGGTATGCAACCTAAACTATCTCAGGGTACCTGTACAGGGGTCAAAATAAGTTTTCCTGAATTGAGAGCCAACCTTGCTCCTGGCTCATCCAACCTGGGGGCCAAAATACAAATCTACAGGTCAAAAACTAAAATTAGAATAAAGTAGCTCAATGGTGGTCCTAAAGCAGTGACACACTGTTTTATGAAATATCTGTACAGAAAAACATCAAGATGTGAGGAAGGTAAGTGGAAATTTGTAAGGTTCAATTGAAGTTTAAAGCGTTAGACTGGCAGTGACCTGCCGTCGCTGGATGCTGACCACCACTATGGTAAGAAAGTACTATTTCTGACCAGCACTGATTTCAAATCAAAGAGTAAACAAAGTGTAGTTTCTTGCTTCCCACAGTATGTGCCTATTTGCAGCCCTACATGTTTGCTTCCTCAATTAACTCTCACCAAGACACTAATTTTCAACATCTTTTTGATGAAGGGCACAAAGTGTTCACCACAGTAACTGGAAATTAATAAGTCTGGTGTATTTTCTTGTCTCCATGTGAAAGAAAATTTGCATCATCTTTGGAAAGGTATTTCCCCACCCCATTTGGTGTGAATGACAACCTGTTCCACAGCTTATAATGGGACCCTTGTTACTGACCCAGGAAAATATCTTGATTAATTCAGGCCTTGAAGAGCAGTTGTTTTACGACACTAAGCGACCATGGAAGTGGGAGAAGCCAATGGCTTATGAATTACAACTTCACGTCGGGTGGCTCACCAACCTGACAATTTAGATCAAATCTGGAACTTCTGCTGGAACTTCAGCAATCCTGGGCAGAATCCGAGAATGAGATGGCTATATGACTTTCAAACATCTATGCAAAACCTTGAAAATGCAGCACATCTTGTGCTGCATTGTGGTACAGACATGTTCAGTACAGTGAGCCACAACTGGAAAAAGAGGCCGTGGCTGGCCCAACTTAAACCAATTGGTTAAAAACTGAGCCGCAAAACCTCATCTAACTCTAACTCTAGCCCCTGGGTTCTCAAGTGTTTTCAGCCGCAGGCCACATTTCCTTGATTTCACGCTTTACCACTGCTACAGTAGCCAGCAGGTGGTGAATTTAGGGTTTGGAGGGAAGGGCTCATTCTTGAGAACAAGGACAAGGCCCAAACATAAGAGCTCCAAAAGTGATTGCAGGGGAGTTTGGGATTCTTAATATAGGTACCAGTTCCTTAATAACGGCACCGTATGGGATGAAAACTGACCTCAGCCCCACCAAAGTTGGTGAGGTGAGAAAATTGGACTTAACAATCACACTAGATAGCAGGAAAACAAACTCTACAATTCAAATTCCCCACCATAGTCTCAACCCATAGTAGACGGTATCGGAAGAAAATTTGGCATCCCAACCCGCCCTTGGTTGCAGGAAATTGCACCAAACGAACGAAAATTTGTCATTAGAATTCTGTGTCTACCATACGTGGGTTGCTAGTACGGGAAAAGACTCCCACTTTATGCATAAATTTCTAATGAGATGTTTGCATCATCTGAATCACCAGTTGTCACGCCTGAATCGCCAGTTGGCCTGTGGGAGAAAATGTGGCATCCAAATGCTCTAGATTGACCTCAGGAATTTGCAAGTTAAATACATTCTGGTTCCTTGAATCTTCCGTGGGCCATATACATATATACATAATATATACTTATAAAGCCCTGCTTCATCGAGATTGTAGCACTAAACTGGACATTGCGGGCTGCCACCTGAGAACCTAGGAGCTAGCCAGTCATGCATAAATCAGAAGGGTAAGTGCAGTGCAGAATATTACTAATTGAACAATTTTTCTTGTTAATGAATTGTTTAATTTATGTACGATATAACTCTTGGTTAAACTGAAGTATGCAATGTTTATGTTGTGATATATTATTACTGATTACAGTAAGGGAGTAATATGAGGAGATTCAAACAGTTCAACTAACATGTCAGGGTACAGTTGGAGTGGGGACTTATATCCTTCAAAACATCACAAAAAATATGATTCTTTACAAACTTGCAAGAAAAAATGACATTTTATGATATTTTTGGATTGGAAATGAAATCATTGAGGAAGGTAAAGTGTTTCTCTCCTTACTTCAATAGAGGCCAAATGGAACCAACATTCCAGTCTCGCAGTTGAGATTAAATGTTACCTTTACCAGAAAGATGTTATCAGAGTGAAGAGAGTTCGAGAAATTTAATTTACGCTAATACTTTAAGACCTATTTAAGTGTGAAAAGATTACCAACTGTTAGCTGTTGATAAGACTTACATGGACTTAGGCTCTTTATTTAAAGCTTTCAATTTGATGAAATATCTCCTTGCGACATCAATCATCTCTACTAATACTTTAACATGGGGCTTACATTGAACAATGCTTTGATGTGTAGGTTGGTACTGCCAGCCTTAATTTAAGATGACAGGGTTTTTTAAACTCAAAATGACCGTTTAACAGAACTAGATCAATACAAATGCCCGATCTCATCTAAAGAGACCATATGCAAATGAGCTAAAGAGACAGAAACCTAATTCTTTGACTGCATTCTGACAAGTTTCCTCAAGTTTCCTGAATCAACCGGATACAAATCTATGTTCACAATTTCACATAAAATCTAGCCGAAGTGGTCTCATTCGCGTCACCGAGCGACACCAGAGAGAAAAGATATTTAGTTTTCAGGTGGCTGGCAATGCCACGGCAATGGATAAAATCGCCATAGTTCTACTCATGATGTAGCTGACGACAAATCTCTGTGTTTACTTTCTAATCCAGCTTAGTTCCTATAGAAATCTAAAGAACAAGATAATTGAATGATTATATGGTGACCTTGAATACGCAAACCTCACTTCAAAAGAAGTTTTGGCGAGCTCTCTCCATTCGGATAACAGCTCCCTGCCTTTACCACACAATACTAACGGCGACAAAAAATTACTGCTAGATATACTGTACATTATACTGTACACTTCAACTCACCACATTCCCTCTTTCATTAGCTGTCTGATCTTCATCTGTTTGAGCTGAAAAAAAAAATTGAGGGTACTGAAATGTCTTCAGTTATAATTAGTAACCCTCCAGAGTTACATGTTAAATATAAAGTTTAGTATAAAGCCCGAGCATTACATTGTTTGTTTGATCCCTCAACTTTGAAAGCTGGCTCTCAACACCCCCAAGATTCATTCTAAGTACTGTAACATGCCTAGAATAAGTGGCTGATCAGCTTACTTGGCATGACCATAAAAGAGGGGAACTTCAAGATATAGGCCTATGCAGATCAAATATAAGGTCACTCCAATTAATTAATGAGTATAATATACAGTTGAGTGTGAAGGAGACTGAATGGTAGGAGGTCTTACAGAAGGCACTGCATTCAAATTATCAAGAACTTGAAAAGATTGTTGGGAAAGGGTTTGTAAGCTACTGCAGACCCTTCTGCATCAATAATGGGCCTTAGGCAATTCAGGGGCACCACCAAGGGGTGCATAAGGGTATAACCCCAGTCAAGGCCTCGTCTCCCCCCCCCCAAGTCCACTCATGTAAAAAGATATACAGTGCAAAGGAGCAATGTGCACATGCAATTTCCAGCCCATACCTGATTGCCACCCCACCCCCCACCCCCGACTATGGAAATTCTAGCAGCGCCTCTGCTTTCATGTGCAACCACAGTTTCTGCAATTGGGGAGAGGGCTGCATTTCAACTAGTGCTGGAACGACTATTGGTATTCACCATCGGTATTGGCCATTATTTCCCATTTTCTTCCTATATCGTTATCGATAAAATTTACCTTAAATGCTAATATTACTTAAGCCATGTTAACCATCCCAGATGTCATGTAAATGGGACACTATGAGTATTTCTTTTAATGCAAGATCCAATATTTTACACATCAAGATGAAACGACACTTCATTGTGGTGTCTCGGTAGCTTAAGGTAGTTGCCCAATGCATACTTCCCAAATATCAGTATCAAATCGGTACTGGCCGACATTGAGAACTGAAATACCCATATCGGTAATATGGGTTACTTGCAATATCGGTACAACACTTATTTCAACAAACTATTCTGTCTATTAAACATCTGTTCTTTACCATGGCAGCTACAGTATTTAAAATGCACACAAGGTACCATATACAGTACCGGTCACTTCCATCACATGGAAACGATGGAATGCCCAGTGCTGTTAGTGTAAAATGTTAACTGTCTTGAAACATTTTAGAAATTTGTGGTACATAACCTTTACAATTAATAATTTACAGTTCTTTTTTTTGTGCCAGGTTGAGCCCAAGGGATGGGGCTGAAATCCAACATTTTAAAGGAGATCATGTGCCATGACTGTACTTACCTACTGGGCTTTATGGAGAAGAGAGTGAAAAAGTTTGAAAACATCTAGTGCAATGTTAGACATTTAAGCTACTGTTCTGACTTCAGTCAAAACTTACAACTGGGTATTTCTATAAACTAGGGTATGGTACCAAGGGAATTTTCACCAACTTTGCCAATAACAAAATTTCAAAGACATGGAATACAACCAACCAGCATACCACATGTTTAATTATACCTCACCAGCATGGCATATAAACTGAATTTTCAACTATTAGTACAGTATTTTTTAGTAAATAGCCTAGTTTGGGTTTGTATACCCCATGTGTTAAGGCCGGTTCATACTTCCAAATTTCTCGCGCGAGAAAGCGATCAATAACCATATATGGTCAAAATATCTTTGCCGCCAGTTCGATTCACGGTCATCGCTTGGAGTTGAACATTGTTCAACTTTTCTCGCAAGCTCTCGAGATATCGCAAAGGAAACGGCTTCTGATTGGCTGCTTGGTAGGTGAACGACCTTTTGAAACAAGCTCACAATCCTACTCGGCAACAATGGCGGACCTTTCCAGATACTGGCTCATTACATGTATTCGGGTTCCGTGCGACTATCGGCGGCCTGATTGTGACAGTGAGAGTTGTAGGAATGGAGGGAAACAGTTATTGCTTCCCACGAATTAAGACAAAGGAAACGGCTTCTGATTGGCTGTTTGGTAGGTAAACGACCTTTCGAAACGAGCTCACGATCCTACTCGGCAACAATGGCGGACCTTTCCAGATACTGGCTCATTACATGTATTCGGGTTCCGTGCGACTATCAGCAGCCTGATTGTGACAGTGAGAGTTGTAGGAATGGAGGGAAACAGTTATTGCTTCCCATGAATTAAGACAAAGGTTAGTAAGGCAGGATTTTCTTGTATTCCCTAAAATTATCACGGTAATCAATAGTGTGCTTTGTCGTAGAGCCGATCAAACCGCATACACATCTGTACTGTACTTGGCCTTTGCATAGGCAGGTATTGGGAGACTGTGCATTGCATGGCAGTACTGCGAAAGTTGAGCTATGAGAGAAAACTGAAGTATGAATCAATTTTACATCAGCATATTGAGACCCAGCTAACATCCTTAAAGGTCAGAAGCAGTCGCCCCAAACTTATTTTGAAACAATAGCTAAATGTCACAAATTTCTCCTTATTTCGCTTCCAAGTATCTTTCATGATATTTTAGAACATAAATATTGCATATTGAAGATAAATCAAGCAGTTGCTCTTTGTAAATTTTACAATTGAGTGAGAAAAATATTGTCACATGATTCTCAAGAGCCATTCAGGAAATAGGATAGTCTACTATACAATTCTTTTTTGGGGTGACTGCATTCTCCCTTTAAACACAGCTTTATAGCGCTATAATGGAGTATGAACCGGCCTTTATGGGTATCAGCTGGGAAAAATAAGCATAAAAATTTGATTTAGGCCTATCTGAAAAACACATGCATCTTATACTGAATTGCTTGACTCTTTCATCATGGTAAGTATATCACCAAGACTCCAAGAGTTAGCATTTCCAAAATATCAGTACAGTATTGTTTCATCAAATTTTCCACACAGGTCCATCAAAAACTACCTTACCAACATAACTATTTGGTGTCCCCCTACGTACAGTGTAGTTACAGTATGTTGGTTTTCTAATTTATTTTTCACCATTTCTACAAATATGGCCATTCTCAAGTTGCAGGGTTAGTTAGTTAGATGTGGTTTACGTCCCAGTTTCCAACTAATTGGTTCAAGTCGAGACGACCACTGCGCCTTTTTTCCAGTTGTGGCTCACTGGCTCAGCATAAGCAATGGAATAGGGAAAACAAGCCAGTGAGCCACAACTGGAAAAAAAGCGCAGTGGTTTTCTCGACTTGAACCATTTGGTTGGAAACGATTCGTGCTTGGTACTGAGAAATGCCCTACCTTCTTAATATATATAGGGCCAATGTATAGCGTGTAGTATATATGTAACGTTAATGTTTCGAATGCCTGTGTGTCAGATGAAGCTGTACTTCGGGACTATGCACACCAGGGCAAAGTAATTTTCGTTGTTTTTAGATAGTATTATTTCCAGATATTAAAAATACAAACAAGGGTGGGATGCAGTTACAAAATGCTTGAAAAATAATCAGATTTAGGCCCAGGTATGCACCCATACTGGAAAGTTTATATGCAGTGCGCCACAAAATTATGTCTTGCAATGAGGGACTATGCCACGCCAACTTAACTGGAGAAAACTGCTCTAGCCTGCTACTGTACCTAGCCTCTAGGCCCTACACAAATTTAGCGCCGTATATTGAGAGGTAACTGTTTGGGAGAATTTGTATGCGCTCTGACTGTGTACAATAACATGTAACCGAAAATCTCAACACCAGCCCAAGAAGAGACTACAACTTCCACATTCGACCTACCCTGTTGCCCAATGTTTGAACTCGAAACTTCACATAAAATCGTCGCTGCGTTCGTAACTTCTTGATCACTCGAATACCCAGTGACTTGCCGATTTTCATCAAATACTGCCCTGTGCATTGCAACTGGGGTAACTCCTTCCGCCATCTTTCCAGGTTTCTCTTCAACCAAAAACTTTTTCATGAATAACGCCCTCTTTTTGTTCTGCTTCGTGAAAATAAAAAATTCTTCCCGTTCTCTTGTGTGGGCAAAGTTTGGTGGTCCTTCAAGACATTTTCCAGGTTGAGGCGTTCCACATAAACTTTTGCAAACAAATTCATAAGGTTAATAATTATACTACCAATTGCATGGTATTCTGCATTAATTTAACAAATAAGTAACAAAAATATTGTCACTTGATTGATAGCAACCATTCCTGAAAAAAGATGGCGGAGTACACTAACTACAATTGGGTGACTGCATTTTCCCTTTAAGCAAAAAGGGAGACTATTCCAATCCTTAACACTAGTTTGGGAGTAGGGAGCCGAATTTATGCTCCCTTATAGAAGATTGAAATGCAGGAAATCTCTTAGTCCAATTATAATTTTAAAGCGCACAGAATCCACTAAATCACATACCCAAGGACTCAATAGCGTACATGAGACATTTTTGTGCGGGGACAAAGACCAAAAATTTCCAATACATTATTATCTAGTTCAAATTAAAAAAATTCTATTAGTTCAGTTGTAAAAGGGGTGTCGATTTTGTCCTGCGAGAGTTTCTGCAGTTTCGCTTCAAACTTAAGTGTTGTCTTGGGAAGGCTGGGTAAGAAAAACTTATCGCTTTGATACGTAAAAGGACTATATGTAACACCTCATTTAATTACTAAAGCATATGATCAAGTAAATGACAGAGGCGACTGTCCCTTGCCAATGGGGTATTTTATATTTTATACTTTTCCCGACGAAACTGGAAAATTGACCAGACCATGTGGGATCTTTCCCCGACGGGGGACATAGTCCCTGCTTTTATTGAGACCTTTCGTTTCAATTGCTAATTACATGAACTATGGAATCGGTTTCATCTCAAAATGGGAAAAAATTTATAAAAATGTTACCAATTTTAACCGAAAGAAGCAATGTGGAAAGGGTGGAGGCTGCACGTCCTGATAATGTAGGCTATATGAATTAGTGTCTAGTGACCTGATTTGGAAATTTTCAGTAGCACATGATTAACAACTCGAAGCCTAATTAAGAAAAGAAAAACGGGGAACTACGCAGAGACTGAGTCGATTAAAGCTAGAAGAAAGAAGATAAAAAGAAAAAGTAACTGCGGAAACTCGACAACTTTAACGCAAAATGAGAAAAGACTCATTGTCGAGTCTCCCGAGGACTTGGACTCTTGAACCAACTTAGATTCAGAGTCGAACGCCTTACCAACTGACCTACGACAATGTTGGAATCATTTGGAAGATATTAATACTCAATACTCGGCTAGTGCAAAGCAGTATGATATACAAATAGAATTACCGGAGAGGGGGGGGGGCAGCTCGAGCAAACACCCTATTTTTCCACATCCATAGTATTGGTACCGTACTTTATATTGTCTGACTGAAACACGTCCAGATGTTGTTCCAGTGCATGAATGTTATACATATTTCATGTAAATGTTTAGCATGGCCTGTAAATGTTTTTTAGTTTGCTCTATAAATGACATCAAAAAGGGGGGGGTGGGTGGGGGTGAGAGCGGCGGTGAGGGAGCACAGGAAGCCGTGTTATTCCTTGCAAAATTTTGCAATTTCTTCGTGGACATACAGTCAGGATAGCAGGTACGATAAACGTGTAAACCCGACGCTTGGATTTACGTGACATTGATCCAAGCTCCCCGACTGCAGCCTGAAGCCCCGACAAGGCGACGGGTTGCCAAAAGGTTGTCGAGAGCAAAATTTGGGCCCAAATTTGTGGTGTTTAGTTAGTAAAATTGAAAAATTTGAGAAATTGCTTAAAGGATTTGCCCTCATTTAAAGCAAATGATCAAGTAAATGACAGACAAAGGCGACTGTCCCTTGCCAATGGAGTATTTCATATTTTATATTTTTCCCGGCGAAACTGGAAAAATGACCGGACCATGTGGGATCTTTCCCCGACAGGGGACATAGCCCCTGCCCGCAGTCACCTGGCGTCACCCCTGTCCCGACGACGATCAGTCTCCCCGATTTTTTGACTTTCTTTGTTCTCAGTCAAGAGCACAAATCCTCCAATGAAAACAAAAAATTGCCGGAGCCCTCCTTGCGCTGTAAAGTTCTTGCTTTTATTTACGTTTGAGTTTAACATGCATGCTACAAGTTTACAAGCGCAAATTTGTGGTTTTTATTTAGAAAAACTGAAAAATTTGAGGAATTTCTTACAGTTACGCGAATTTGGTTTCAATTGCTAAGTACATGAACTATGGAATCGGTTTAATCTCAAAATGGGAAAAAATTTTGTAAAATTGTCACCAATTTTAAGCGAAAAAAAGGCAACGTGGAAAGGGTGAGGGTTGCAAGGCCTGATAATGTAAGCAATATGCAATAGTGTCTATAGTGACCTGATTTGGAAATTTTCAGTAGGACATGATTAACAAACCGAAGCAATTAAGAAAAGAAATATATATATATATATATATATATATATATATATATATATATATATATATATATATATATATATATATATATATATATATAATATATATATATATATTTATATATATATATTTATATATATATAAGGTCAAAGTACTGCGTAGCACTTATGAAGTAGGTAGGTAAAAATGAAGTAGTAAATAGTGCTAAAAGTTTGTGAAAAATTCCACGACGTTTCGGGTTTAAACCCTTCATCAGGTGGCAAAAATGCAACTGATCGTTGACACGGCCAAACGTACAATTTAAAAAATACACAATAAAATTGGGCACGGTAAACCTCGGCTAGGAAAACAGACAGTGTTAAGTGGTTACCACAAGTCAAAAAAATGCAGGAATTGCTGCGTTATAACAGTTCAAGTCTAACGTTCAGACCATGTGGGGACAGGGTTCCAAGTTTCATGATTAGGCGGTTTTCGGCAGCTAGGCGGTCATGATCGGAACCTCGACACGAGATGGCCGCCGAAACCATCAAGTCACGGATCGAGCATGTTGACGGGGGATTGAAGTGGGTGGCTACCGGGAACCCTGGGAGGTTCTGTTTGATTGATCTCAGGTGCTCGGTGACTCGGTCAGCAAGACGACGTTTTGTTTCTCCCACGTACAGTATATTACAGCGTTTACATACGAGAACGTAAACAACATTGGCTGAAGTACAGGTAAAATGCTGATGAACGTTAAACCGGTTGTTGTTGGGACCTACAATGGAAAGGTTTTTGTCATAACTGACCACCGGGCAAGTATTGCATCTCCCACGGTTGCAAGGAAAAGTTCCTGGGGTGTCAGGCACTACTGCTTGAGGTTGAGAGGCACGGACCAAGTGCTTAGATATGTTCTTTTCAATTCTGAATGCCGTGATGGGGGGATCAGGGAAATGGTCACGGGTGGATGGGTCATGACGGAGGGTCTCTACATTCCTGTAAATGGCACGTACAATGGGGGTTACAGATGGGTGAAAGGATAGGACCAACGGGATACGTCTGGTGGGTGTATGGTCAGTTTTGGGGGCAAGGGCAGAGGCTCTATCAGTTCCTTGTAACAACGCCAGTATCCACAAAAAGTGCTCTCTAATGCGCTGAAACGCATACAAGGAATTGATAGAGCCTCTGCCCTTGCCCCCAAAACTGACCATACACCCACCAGACGTATCCCGTTGGTCCTATCCTTTCACCCATCTGTAACCCCCATTGTACGTGCCATTTACAGGAATGTAGAGACCCTCCGTCATGACCCATCCACCCGTGACCATTTCCCTGATCCCCCCATCACGGCATTCAGAATTGAAAAGAACATATCTAAGCACTTGGTCCGTGCCTCTCAACCTCAAGCAGTAGTGCCTGACACCCCAGGAACTTTTCCTTGCAACCGTGGGAGATGCAATACTTGCCCGGTGGTCAGTTATGACAAAAACCTTTCCATTGTAGGTCCCAACAACAACCGGTTTAACGTTCATCAGCATTTTACCTGTACTTCAGCCAATGTTGTTTACGTTCTCGTATGTAAACGCTGTAATATACTGTACGTGGGAGAAACAAAACGTCGTCTTGCTGACCGAGTCACCGAGCACCTGAGATCAATCAAACAGAACCTCCCAGGGTTCCCGGTAGCCACCCACTTCAATCCCCCGTCAACATGCTCGATCCGTGACTTGATGGTTTCGGCGGCCATCTCGTGTCGAGGTTCCGATCATGACCGCCTAGCTGCCGAAAACCGCCTAATCATGAAACTTGGAACCCTGTCCCCACATGGTCTGAACGTTAGACTTGAACTGTTATAACGCAGCAATTCCTGCATTTTTTTGACTTGTGGTAACCACTTAACACTGTCTGTTTTCCTAGCCGAGGTTTACCGTGCCCAATTTTATTGTGTATTTTTTAAATTGTACGTTTGGCCGTGTCAACGATCAGTTGCATTTTTGCCACCTGATGAAGGGTTTAAACCCGAAACGTCGTGGAATTTTTCACAAACTTTTAGCACTATTTACTACTTCATTTTTACCTATATATATATATATAGATAGATAGATATATATATATATATATATATATATAGATATATATATAGATATATATATATATATATATAGATATATATATAGATATATATATAGATATATATATAGATATATATATATATATATATATATATATGATCAAGCACTGAAGAAGAGCTAGTATTGCTCGAAAGCTTTGCAAAAACCTTTTATGGCTGTTGTATTTACCAAATTTCTAGCTTCTACTGCTGTCACGTATCTCCTTTGAGATCCAGCCATTCATTTCTGTAGCACTGTTGTTATACAGTATTTCCGTTAACATATATATATATATATATATATATATATATATATATATATATATATAAATACATATATATGTATATATATACATATATATGTATATATACATATATATGTATGTATATATATACATATATATGTATATATATACATATATATACATATGTATATATATATATATATATTAAAAGTAGAATCCGCGTGTACTCCCATATATAATATGAACAAAAAATGAGACAAGAAATATCTGTCTGTTGCTCGCTTTTTGACCATACCCAGTCCTTCTTTGCTTGTAAATTTATAGTGTAGTCATTATACGCTGAAGAAGACTCCAGGGGAGTCGAAAATTTCGTTTAGATATTAAATCATTGTACTCCTCTTGTCAACAATGACATATTTCTTGTCTCTTTTTTTGTTCATATTATATATATATATATATATATATATATATATATATATATGTATATATACATATATATTTATATATATACATATATATGTATTTATATATATATATATATATATATATAGGCTATATATATATATATATATATATATATATATATGTATATATATATAAAAACAAACGGCATATGTTCCGTCAGACTACAGATAAAAGAGAAGTAGGACCATATGGAAGTTACGGTATACGCGGAAAATAAACAGATACCTAATCGAATTAAGATAAAGGCCTGGCAGCCCTCAAGTAATCTAGGTATGTAGACTTGAAAAGTTATGTCACAGAAGGGCTTTCTAAACAGTAGATGAGAGATCCAGTGGCTCCCATATGGGTCGATCAACACAAATGATACTTACATGCAGTGGCGGCCAGTGCCCCTTATGAAACCCATACAGCAGAGCAGCCCACATCGACCACATGTAGTATGGCCCATGTTTTCCTGTGTGGAGGTCTTATAGGCCAGCCAAAATACTGCGTGCACATATACTGGCCCATTGCAGATTCTCCAATGGCCATAAGGCCATATGGGCCAGTCTAAACAATGCATGCCACTTACTTTGTGTTGGCCAGTCCACACATACCCACTTATACAAGTTTTTTTTCAGCAAATGGAGACCACTGGCCAGGCCATGAGCCATGCGCACATGTGGTGGCCCAGGTTTTGACTATGCCATGCCTGTATGGGCAGCGTATCCCATGCCTTGCCCAGATGTCCCCCAATATCTTTCCCATTTGATACCCATATGGGCCAACCCATGCACAGTCCTTATGATGGGGGTAAACCCAGGCGCGTAGCAAGCAAGTGGACAGGGTGGGCAATGTCAGGGGCCCCGAGGGTTCAGGGGTCCCAACCAAATGGGCGAAAAAAAATTCTTCAAAAAATCATAACTCTGCCTACCGTCTTACCACCCATAGACCCAAAATTACACTCCGTTATCTCGTCCCAAGTTCCCAACAAAATCTACGATTATTGTTATGTAAATTACAGACCTATGAATCACAAAACATAATGTCTTCAATAAATTACTGGAATAGTGCCATCTATATGGATGTATCCCATACCAAATAAAACCGGCCAAGAGAGCAAATGGATTATCGTCCTGTTGTCTACATGTATTGAACTCCGGAAATACATCTCGATTTCCTTTCGAAGAGATTGCCCGGGCGAATCTAGAAAATAAGGAACGGGGTGCCTTAGAATATGGTGTTAGGTAGTTCCCAAGGCAATGAATGTAATTATGTGGCCCTTGACCATCTTTAATTATTGCTCTGAATGGGGCCCGCGCCGGGAACGCCCCCTTAAATCCGCTCCAGTTGCTTAAAACTACAAACGAAAGAACTACAAAGCAATCAACAACTGCAGAAATGTTTTTGAAGAATACACAAGAATGGGATTGGGAATTGAACCCGGATCTGGTGCGTGCAAGGCCTCGCTCTTACCCCGTACGGTACCTCCCCATGGAGATTGGAGGGGTCTTAGGAAAATTGGTTTGTGATACCGTTGGTTTGGGGGCCTCTCGCTGTCTCTTGTCCATGGGCCCCCGAGGGTCTCGCTACGCCACTGGGTAAACCCAAGCCTTTGAAGCTCGCTTGGCACTCTAACGGTTCCTGTGGTACAGGGGAGTAGCTAGGATAAAATTTTTAGGGAAGCCTAAGTATTAAATGGGAGGTCCAACGGCATTGATCTCTGTCCTTAATTCTTACACATGTAATTAGGACACAAACAATAGTCTTGAGGGCCTAGCGAACATTTGGGGGCCTAGCCCCCCCCCCCCCCCGTGGCTACGCACCTGCTGTGGTACGCTTTAGTGTTCCAGTTAATGCGACAGACTACATGATGGGATCGATCATATCTGCATCATAATAAAGGAAGTGATAAATCGATCTCGGGCACTTCGAGTGCATAAGATTAGGCTATATGCTACTGAACATCTCTAGCGACTGCAGTGGCCAAGTGGTTAGAGCATCCGACTTGCAGCCGGAAGATCTAGGGTTCAAACCCTGGCCGGGTCATACCAAAGACTTCAAAAATGAAACCTACTGCCTTTGTGCTTGGTGCTCAGCATAAGCAATGGAGTGGGGAAACAAGCCAGTGAGCCACAACTGGAAAAAAAAGGCCGTGGTCGTCTCGACTTGAACCATTTGGTTGGAAACTGGGCCGTTAAACCTCATCTAACTAACTAACTAACTAACTAACTAACTAACTAACTAACTAACTAACTAACTAACTAACTAACTAACTAACAGCAAATCGTGGTAAAGATACCTTTTTATGACCCCCAATATAGGTATAACCCAATTCTTCGCCCGGTCCGCGCAGTTTACCTTCAGGGCAGGTGTCGAAAATGTACTCCTCTTTTGGCGCACATACTCTGATATTACTATACTTATACTTTGGTATTAAGAGTGCAGCCAATGTAGCGCAGGGTGACCAGACGTCCCGTAAAATTCGGGATTGTCCCGTATTTGGTTCATTTGTCCCGCGTCCCGTGTTGAACCTCCCCGGGACGCCTATTTGTCCCGTATTTCCATGTTGCTGATGGGGGTTCCTTACAAAATAGACACAAAAAAGGAGACAACTCTGGTAGAATGGACCGATACAACTACTGCAAGGAACATTGATGTCTACTGTAGAGCGCGTTAGCAGCATTTCAAAGCCTGCTCACCCACACGTGTTTATGTATTACAATTGTGGGCCAACGTAGGATAGTGTCGAGGTTCGTACTCAGTTCCGCAGTTTAGTCCCTCATAACACTGGTGCCTCTGGCTTACGGTCGTATGTAGCCTGCAGAAATAGTTGTAGTGCCTCCCTTATGAAATCAGAACTGCAAATTGTAACTTTTATATGACATGTTCTGAGTTTGTTACATATGCCCAATCTTACAGGCAATTACTCAAAGCTGTGTCATCAAAAATAAATATACAGTACCTAGTCTAGTAATTGACCTTTTCAACACATTTTGGACCTTGCGATTTGTAACTTGGATTGAAGTACGACTTTATGGTGCTTTGAATGCACTCAGATCCAGAAGCTCCCGGGGGCTTTGCCCCTGGACCTCACCAGGGGCCCTAAGGCGGGCCCCTGGACCCGGCCACCTGATGGGGGCTTCGCGCTAAGCGTGCACACAACCTACCTTCCAACCATGCAGTGTCCCGTATTTTACTTTTTAAAATCTTGTCACCCTGAATGTAGGTGCAGGTGTAACACACGTTCGCCGGGCGGGCAAGGCCGCAATATACTTTCAAAGACCCTACGGGGCCATGGCGGCAAACGGAGATTTGTTCCCGTCAGTCTTTACTCTTTAGCCTGAAGTGTAGGGCTTATGCAAACAAAACCTGAATTTCTGCAATCTTTTTTTCCAAAAGTCCCCTGACTCTCTGGAAAAGAGCCAGGGGCGAAAACCAAACAATACTCCCGAAGGAGTTCTGCTCTCCGAAGGAGTAACAACGTCCCCAAGAGACAAACATTGACTGAATTTCTGCAATTCTCGGAAATCTCCGGCCGACCAGGATTACGGTAGCCTAGCCTACGTCTTTCTTCCTCAGTGATATTTTAATTCCACAGGAGAAGCCTTTATCCCCAAAACTTGACACCATGTACGGTGCCAGGGTCGTGTTTACAATAAGATGGGTACCAGCCGGTGAACGGTAGCTGTTGAAAGTAATACATATTTTCATTGTATTTATACGTCATTCACTTTCGCGATTTTGTCATAATGACGCACAATGTGTACATGTAAACGTGTAATATGTAACACCTCCTCATGAATACGCAGTACATTCAACATGTTTTCCTACTTTTTATCCTATCATGAAATGAGGAAAGCGAAATATATTCTTGTTTGTGAAAACGTCTGTCTTAATTCTTCAGGGGAAAACGGTAAGTGACTCTTAGTCAGACAGAAAATACAAGCGTGAAGGATAAAATTTATTCCAGGACAGAGGACGTAACTTAGAGTTCCCTCCCACTGTCACCCAGTGACCTTTGCGGATCGATGTTTTCATTCCAAGAAGAGAGACCACCACTAGCACTACGTTGGTAGTATATCGAGTATACACAGCATAACGTGATATAAACACAACAGATGCTGCACGCTACCGGATGCGGGATCCTCGAGCTTTGCATGCAGAAATACACTTCATCGCAATAAACGTTTCATACTTAGGATGTTAAACTGAAGTAATCAAAGATGTTGAAGGAACAATGAAGATGGATCAAGTAGAAAAATATGACTTTCACGTAAGTTGGCTAACAAGTACGAAATGGTTGTCCTACAAGAGTCACACTGTTGATTCGTTGTGGTGACCTCTTCCTTTCACTATTGTCAAACACAAAATGACAAATTTTGCACTCGCCGTACCGAAGCCCAAGTTAGGCCTACTGCACATTGCATAGCCAAAGGATAGAGAAGTCACAAGTAGAGTACCGCGGGATTCGTTCTGTTCTTATGCCAGTTCTTTTCATAATCTTCATCAACTGCATTGATAGCTCTCTCACATCTAATGTTAGTAATTAGTAAGTTTGCTAAAGAAACTAAGCCCTAACGTTAGGCCTATAGTATAGGAAGAAAAATGGTCAGAATAAGGATGCATCACTTTATGCAAAAGGACTTAGGCCTAGGTTATTTTCATTATCTCATACTTGCCAAATGTCTTCTATTGCTGATAAATAAAAGTTCTCCTCTAAAAAGTTGAATCTAGTGAGCATGCAGTTAATGGTGGTATCCCGCAGGGTAGTGTTTTAGGTCCTATCTTGTTTGTTATATATATTAATGATTTACCTCAGTGTGTGAATGGTACGGCCTATTTATTTGCGGATGATACGAAAATTTTTAAAGAAATTAGAAGTATGGACGATACTGAGAATTTACAGAACGATCTTGATCAACTTTAGAGCTGGTCAGACAAGTGGCTCTTGAAGTTTCATCCTGATAAGTGCAAGGTTTTAACTGTCTCTCTAAATAGGTACCATGATTGTCTCCCTCGGAGTTACCACTTATATGGTGATAGTGGGGATGAAGTGTGCCTGGAAAAGTCGGATTGTGAGAAGGATATAGGTGTTCTGGTGGACCAGTGGTCTTGGTTTTTCAGAGCACATTCAGCACCAAGTAAACAAGGCTAATAGTATTATGGGCCTTATCAGATGTACAAGTTTATACTTTTTTGGATGAGCAATGCTTCAAGCTTTTATTTAAGGTCCTTGTTAGGCCACATTTGGAATATGCTGCTGCTCATTATCAACGTGATATTGATGCTATTGAAAATGTTCAGAGGAGGGCAACTAAGTTGATTCTATCCTTAAAGGGTTTAACTCATTCAGAAAGGTTAAAGAAACTTAAGCTGCCAACTCTCAAGTACCGTAGATAAAGAGGAGATATGATTGAGGTTTTTAAAATTGTTTCAGGTGTGTATGACAGAGGTGTTACTGAAGGTTTTCTCAAGTTTAGTTCAATTACTCATACCCGTGGTCATAGTCGGAAGTTACTCAAAGAGTTTGGTAGGCTGAACATTAGAAAATTTAGTTTTGTCTGTAGAGTTGTTGATATTTGGAATAGCCTTCCTGAGAGTGTAGTTTCTGCAACTACTGTTTTTCAGTTTGAGAAGGCTTTGGATAGGTCTTGGGCTGGCCATGAGATGTTATACAACTACAAGGCAGACTTTTTGTAAGTTTAGTATGGCAGTCACCCACAGCTTTTTGATCGTTACTACAGTTCCAGATCATGAAGATTAAGAAGATGCGGACATAGAGGTCACTAGACCTGCATCCACTGAGGTTCCTAAGGTATCCTAAGGTAAAAAATGTGAGGTATGATTAGGCTAGGCCCTGTTCCATGACTGGTAGTATTTTGAGTATCAAAGTGACTTACAAGTTTAATACAGTACAAGTGATCTGAAGCTTTCAAAGACAGTTCAAGGCAGTGTGCAGATCCTGCTGCTAGGGCAAATGGGGTGCCTAGATTTATCTAGAGGAATTTCAGTAAAGGTATGTTTTGGATTCGTACATGCAGTTGGTTAGGCCACATCTTGATTATGCTGTGCAGGCTTGGAGTACCTTTTATGAAAAGAACAAGTTACTTTTAGAGCACGTTCAGAGGTAACAGGGATCAGCTTTTAAAAGCATTTGTGTCCATGAGATTTGGTACATGATTTGAAGAACAATAGATTTAATTGTTAGCCCAAATTGATATCATATCCCTTTGTTGTATGTTACAGGCCTAGTATATTGCCTAGGCTGGTTTACTGCAGAATCGTTTTCATGTTATGCTCATCCCTCATTTAAGGAAAAATGGAATGATGGCAGATGAATTTCATGGTTTGTACAGACCCATCTCACATGGTACAGTAATTGGTATTTTTTTTCTTCTTCTTTTTTTATTATACTGCCTCTTAAGGGAGTGCACGGGCTGGGCTTTTATGTGTTAAGCTCACTATTCACATGTACACTGTATGTGTGCAAGTGCATTGGCATACTGCATGAATGTGGTCTACAGTACTTACTGTAATGTTCTGTTGACTAAGTGTTCACCTTGCTTTTGATTATAAATGAAAACAATGTTGTCATTCTGACTGTGATTCATGTGAGGAATAGTGGTATGATTCATAGCATGTGGGATAATTTCCTATGAAGGCTGAAAGTTTTTCCCTGGGAAAACTGTATTGCCTGAGAAAAATGCCAGAATTATTCCAAACATCTCTGAACTTAATGGAGAGGTGGCTGCACCCCATCTCCACTGGCTTGTGCCTATTCCTAGATGGTACTGTATGAGGAATGACAATCCTAAAAAAAAATTACACGTTTTATACTTTACTTTGTTATCAACAAAGTGCATCTGGCTTAAAAGTATGTGGACATGTAACCAAAACAAGCACTCAGCAATGAATTTGAATATCTTTTACTGTTCTCAAAATATTATTCTTCTAAATTTTCCTTTTCTGGGATATCTAATTATCAGTAATTATGTGCAACCATTAAGATGTGGAGTGCTGCACAGTGTCTGTATTTCTTTTGTTTAAAAATCCTTAATAGTTCTGCTAATTACTTACCAGCTAGTTTCTGGTTTGGGTTTTAATGTGGACATTAGCAAAGTATGATGGCATGACCTTATAAGGCCACTGTAAAAAAGTTTTCATTTTAATAAAACAAGACAAAAGAATGTGAATCTGTTTGTACGTGAAAATCTTTTGCGGACTTTACCGTATTTGAGAGCTGTAAATCTTTATCACAGATTTTTCCTTTCAAGAGATACCATTACGACAAGGTCAGCGTTTCCGGCTCAAGCCTAACATCAGAAGTAACCTAATAAGTCTAGCGGGCGCTGTTTTCAATTTTTGTACAGAGCTGTATGTACAGGTTCAGTGTAGGCAGTTTGTGCATTCAATTTGAGGCTGCATATCTTAGCATGCACATGCTTGAAATATTAAACAGGTTCACACACATTTGCAAGGGAGTTTGCTATGCAGTTAGTTAGTTAGATAATATTTAACGACACACCAACACAAATGTGTTATATAGTGTCAACCAGATAAACTCGCTTCAAGTCCTCCCCTTTAGTCGCCTCTTACGACAGGCGGTGAATACCGTGGGCATATTCTACAACCCCCAGCCCACAGGGGGTAGTTTGCTATGCATGTGCTGCATCAAAAATTTACACACTGATTGTGGCAGCAGTTTTGACGTGCTTTGATGACTGTATCGATGCACGACATTCAAAAGTGGCCTTATTAGGTCATGTCACCGTAGTAAATAGCACTTCCAAAGTAAAACACCTCAAGGCATATACTATTTTTACAACTGTCCTAAGAATAAAGGTTGAAAAAGGATAACATAACACATATCTCATGGGTCCCTCATTCCAAGTCACAAATTTGCATAAATAGCTCATGTTTATTCATAAAGAAGTGCAAAACAGTACAGTAATTATCTTGAAAAATGGTGATTATTATGGATTCTATGGGAATTTTGGCAAAATTTAACCTCTTTAATGCTTTTTACATCAAGTAGGCAGCTGTGATATTTACATGTTTAAAGACTTTTAAAATTCCACTTTCCATTCCCTGTAGTCTTGGGCAGTTTCCAACAGTTCCATTTGTTCTTTTTTGAATGATGTTAACTGCCATACAGTACTTAGAGCATGGAAGTACTGCCATGCTTAGAAGAAACCAGCTTGTCATCCAGGACTGGTCAATTTCTCCAAATTTCATCTCAGAAGTCAATGGCTGTGAAGAAGAATGCACGATGTATAGTTTTTCATTTTTTAAACCCCATTGATGTCAGGTGTTCTAGATGCATGTAACCTTTAACTGTACACTGGTAAACTGTTTGTCAATATAAATCCCAGCAAAAAAGAGTGAGCTCATGATTTTTTTTTCAGCTTTTTCTGTGATTGTCAGTGTTAAATCAGCTGGTGTGACTTCACCCTCATGGCACTGGAAGCTGGATACGTTGAAAGTTTACACTATGCTGCAGTATGTCGGCATTGCAACCCAACAAGGTGTTTGTAAAACTGAGTTTAGTTTGTTGCAAGGCTTTCACAATGGGAATCCATAGAACTAGTTTCTTGGTGGTAACAAACCTAAAGACAGGAGTTTACCTTTTGGGCAGTTCCAAGCGTTACAGTGTGACAATCAGAAGGCTTTATGAAAGTTTGAATGGTTCTATCACAAAGTTTTTATTATTTATCAATAAACTAATAACACAACAGAACAACTACACTATGATCTTTCTGAACAGGAAAAAAAACTGACTATTATCTTTCATATTTTTGACATATGACTCATAAATCATCATCGTTACAGCGTGACATAAAATGGACATGAATTTTTTGAACAAGTATGTACCCCCCAAACTCTGTGAATTTGAAACACCAGCCACACTTTTGACCCTCCTATAGCATCCTGGAGTGCCTTAGCTATAATATGACAATGTTTATGTGATGATTGGTCTAAAGCTAATTTAATTATGAAATGAAATGTCAATCAATGTGGCGTTACAGCGTGACAAATGAATCATCAATACAAAGTCAATAGGAAATATAAGCAGAACTAGAAATGTTTGAAAATGAGTTACATTTCTTACATCATGTTGCTCTAAAGTTATCCATAAATGGTTCTAGTCATCTCTAGCCCTGATACGTGACATTTTGTCCCAATACTTGTTTTCGAAAATAAATTTTCAACGAAAAAGTGAAATTAGCATTCCGTTACAGCCTGACACACACAGTGTTGTACCTATGTAAGTACCTGATTGCAAAAAATGAAAATTTCAACACTGAAACCAAACATGAAGTGACTGAAAATTTATGACTATCTGAATGTTTCCCACCAATATTTAAACACCCAAGATATTTAAATTCAACAGAACAACTGGAATGCACTGTAGTCTTCAATAAAAAAAAATGTTATCTATTCACTCACTGTAAAATAGTCTACATAGATCATCACATTAACTGGTTACATTGCAAAAGTTGATGATCAAGGTTTAATGTATATGTTCCAAAATGCAATAAATGTACACAGTAGTATTCAAAATGAGCAATTTGTTTCCTGAAAATGTGCTGTAATACAAAGTAGTGACCAGCTGCACAAAAGGGGGTGGACCCTAACCCTTAATTCAATGGGCCCATTCATCGAATCCTTTTGTTTGGTAGTTGATAATTTTCAGGGCCAACATGGTGAGGTAAAGTTTATGCCAGGGAAAGTACTTTTTCATTTACAGTATGAGTTTCTTTTTATGTCTGTACAGTCACTGGGCAAGGTGAGATTAGGGCATAGTTTGAGCTGATGGGTGTCTTACCATGGAGCTATGATATACTGTGTTACATTTCTATATAGTTCCATGGTATGACAATTGGGGGATTATAGGCAGTCCCAAATGAATTAAAGTGGTGCGGAGTAATAAACAACTACTGTACTTATGAGTCACACAGCAATATTCAAACATGCCAGGGGATTATATGAGCAACTACATAGCAGAAATTTGTGTGCAAAGTAATAGGATGTCACGCTGTAACGTCACACTGTAACAATTTTGTTACAGCGTGACAAATTTTAATTAGCCATAATTAATAAGAACAAGGCAGTTGGACTGAAATTGTGCATGAATTTGATGAATTATAATGTCTTAGATTTGCAAACATAATTTCATTGAGAATAAATGCCTCTTGAAGAAATAATTGAAACAAAATCAATATTTACTGTTACAGCGTGACAGATGTCGATGGAAATTGCCCAAGGTCAATGAACTGTAACTAAGTATGTTGCTAAAAAATTGAAGCTTTTGTTTGGTTCTCTGAAGTTCAAATATGATGTACCAGTTCAGTTTTATCACTCTTGTCATCTATTTCTATGTATTTAGGAGTACATAAAATAGGGTATTACTTGTATTAATGTGATAAATGATGTATACCTAATTAGTTGTGCAAATTACAATATGTAAATCACATGAAAATACTTAATTTTTTGCAAATTGCAAAAATTGGGATTCTTAGCTTTCATTTGATACCAAATTTGTCATGATTGCATCAACTTGAAATTTTGGGTGCCATGTCCTGGTTTGCTTGGAACTGCCCTTTTACAAAAAATGAAAAAAATCACGGAAATTGGTGTACAACACAGGAAAACGTGAGAATTGGTGGAGAAGACAGAAAACTTTAGAAACTGAAAATAAGTCAAATATATCGCAACTCCAGTATTTTGTCACTCTATTTGAATGAGAAACGTACCATTGGAGTCAGCTTATTTGTGATCAAAGGCTCCATAACCCATCAACTATGTAAACATTTGATGATCTCCGAGTTCCATTGTCCTCATGTCAAATATTCATACCATACCCAGTGATGTTTAGGTAAATTACAGTATGAATTACAATACAGAAATTGGCTTTAACAAAAGTCAAAGGCATGCAAATTTAGAAAACAGGTTACAAAACGGAATTGGGCTTTTACAAAATGTTGAATTCCTGTCTTTAAGCAAACCATCTATATTTTCATTTAAAGACTGACCTGGTTTCAGTTCTTAATGCATGCAGTACCCGTAGTTACGCAGTTACAGTAGCACTAGTAAATTTATTCTACTGTATCTCTTGGTATGTACATGTATGGCTGCTAATCCTGCTATACATGAATAGTTAAAATTTCATGATGATTTGAAAAAATAGGCAAGCATGTGTTGAAAGTACTGTACGGTTTCCAATCGAAACCAGTCATATGCAGGTGACTAGTATCCTTCAGGTTTATAAACAGTATGTCCTTGAATGATAACATCCACCTTTACTACATGGTCATGTATGGATGATGACATCTTGTATGTTATCAGTTTAAATAGGCCAGTATGTTTCATCTGATAGTTCACAATATGTGTGTATAGTAATATTGGTTTAGGACCAGCACGCAAAGAAGACTTATTGCTTCCTATTGCTGATAAGTCCTCCAGCGAGAAGATATGAAAGCCTGGTACCTACCAGTACAAACTAAAAAGCGGTTCCAATGATGCAGAATCGCTTCCCATTTCCTTCCGTTTTCAATACTTCCTACGTAGTTTGGATTGTTATGCGGTTTGGCTTTGTGCCAGGTGGTATATAAACACCAGGTTTGGCATTGACCATACCCTTCATATTTAAGCATGCCGTACATTTCATATACTGCCATGCAGGTTCAAGGATTTAGCTCGCCTGTTTTGATTATTAGTTCCAAGTAGTTGGATGCAGGAGGAGAATGCTTTTTGCAAAATGAGACTTGTTATTGGTAATAGTGGATTTTCATAGGATTTAGCAGTGAGAGGGGGCAAATTTATGGTTAAATCTTTAAAGGGCAAATGTAGTACATCACTCCAGTTTGAGCCTGGCATCTTCACTCACAAACAGCTCACTTTCATCATGTGACAAATTGGCAATGTTTTCATTACTAAATTGGTACATGTCCTTGGAGAATAAGTCCTTGGTTTTGCTTCAGTATGGAATAGCTATGCTGTGAAGCATCATGCGAGAGATATTTGTAAGGGAATTAAGGGGAGGTTTAGAAGATTTATGTACCAAATTCTCAACTTGGGTGACTGCTTTTTCTTCCTTCAAATAGATGGTACAGCCTGTACATGCATACATGCAGTGATGAGGTATTATGTTGAAGTCTTGTTGGACTCATGACTGCATGCTTTCTATTGAAACATGACCATCAAAAATATACGGAGACTATTGTATCCTTGCCCATATATCATTTTAATGTTTAGGCTTGGGTGCTGACCACTTTGATAGCAGCCTTTTGCATTTTTTTAGTTCATTCATGCGTATAGGCTACATAATGTAGACACAAATCAGAAAGTAAAGTCAGTGCTGTTGCACCACTGAGTATTCAGTGCTACCGTAAGATGGTTGCACACAGTTCTTACATGGATAGTACCTTAGACAGTTAAAGCAAAATTTAATTTTACCATCCTAAACATCCCTGGTGAAGTACCCACTGTCTCAAGTTGCCATTAGGCATATAGACATACTTGGCAGGTAGCTACTGTAGGTGGGCACTGCAGTCCCTGTCCCCACCCCGCATCCCATTCAGTCAGGAAAAATTACTATTTTTGAGTAGAAGGTATGCATTTCTGTGGCCAAAATGCTTTACATAATATTTCAAGCTAAAGTGCTCGGCTTCTTCACTTGAAAGTAGTCCCATACTGGAGAATTGTACTCCATTTTAATCGCTACAGTACCTCAGAGTCTGATTATTTAGCTTCCCTTGTTAGACCTTATATTGCAAAACAGTGACTCGACCCTAAGTCTAGTACCTCTTTTTCTAAAGTTCCCTCGACTCTCTGGCGAAGAGCCAAGGGGCGAAACTTAAACATTACTCCCCAAGGGAACTACATCTCCAAAAGGACAACAAACTCGATCGGAAGTCAGTCTAGTGCCTTCATCTGTGCTACGCTTTAGGGGCTATCAGTATTGTACAATATGGAACATGTTTTTACAGTACAATTCCCTCATGAAGTCCCAGCTTCATTCACCACAGTGTGCAAAGTACTGCACATAACAATGGTACCCTCCCCATTGTGCATATAACCCTGTGGTTACATTACACAAATTCCTATGGAAGATCGCCTGTTGAGTTTTGTAGTAACTTTCTTCCTTTATTGTGAGTGTTCACTCAAGTCTAGCCAAACTATTTTGTTTTTTCAGGTTGGCACAGTGATGCCTGGCTTTATACAAAAGATTAGACAAAATTCTAAAAACAATATCTATAGGGCATTGTGTGTGTCAAAAACCTTAGCAGATTTCATGAAAAAGGAACTCCGCTGAAATCTCAGTTGGAATGGATCAACATACTTTGAAAGACTTCTGGTTCTGCACATGTGATCTTATGTGTAGTTGACTATTCACATTCTTATGTACTAAAATTTGGCTTCAGGGTATCAAGTATATATCAACCAGGGTAAAGAATTAAACCTCAGCTCACAAAAAAAAAACAAATAAATGGGGGGAAAGACTGAATACAATAGCAGTTTGTGATGAAGGTCAAAATCAAGTCACACAAGATTGATTAGGGTTATTCTTTGTTTATTCAGCCAGGTTGAAATAATACGATCAAAATCTTGATCCTCAGCCTTGCTGGCAGCCTGGCCCACTATCATCTTGAGTTGCAGTTAATTAAGCTTGGAATTGAAGTGAACTTACTGTAACTTGGACCTTGAATTTACAAATTGCCTAAAAAGTTCATGTATTGTGCGGTAGTCTTCCCACATTGATCCCCCACATTGATTGATCAAATCAATGTGAATGAGAATCTGTCCCAAACTTGACAATATTTTAAAACTGTTGTTAGCCTATGTAGGCCCTATAAGAGCTTTCAGTAGTCCAAAGAATGATATAGCAAAGGGATTTAGTTGTTTATGATGTTTTAAACAGTTTCAGTGCTCCACTCCAAAAACTGCCAGATTAGTTAAAAAGGTGAAACACGGGTGAAATGGGGGCAACAAATGAGAATATAGTTACAGTATATACACCAGTATAAGCTTTCTTGTGAACACAGATGTGCCAGTAATGTTGAACTTTTAAAAAAACAATAGCAAGTGACATGGGTTTAAGGGGAGGGGGTCTTTTAGAGAGAGGGAGAACCTCCCAACCCCCTTTGCCAACCTTATTTCTGTTTAAGGTGACTTACATGCTGTCTTTTAGAACTTGAAAGATGGCTCATATGCAAATGGTTCTGAGTATCTTTTTCAAAGCTTTGAACTTATTCTTCAAACAATTGAACAATCCATAATCTGTTTTGGAGGATTGGGACAGAGGGGGAGAAACCTTCTAGGAAGAAGCTAGAGACCCTGGCTGGCCTATGGAAGAGAAACCCTCGCCTCCCCCCATTTTGACAAGACTAAGAGCCTAGGAAATTTCTTTAAAATAGTGCACAAGTTCTGAGCTCTTGATATTTTATGAAAAAGGGGATGGTACTTAAGTTCATTTGTGCCAGGGGCACTTACTGTACCTATAGATGTCAGCTGGATTCTGACTGGTGGGTAGAAAGAGTGAACTTTTCGCTTTTGATTGCAACAATTCTGTATAGGCTTGCAATATGCAGGCAAAACCGATCATGTTGGCTGGAAGCAAATATATGCTAGGCAATGTCCATGGTAACCAAGTTATTACCAAATCATAATAGCAGGGATGTAGCTATGGTGGGCGGCACTGGGCAGCCACACCCAGCACTCGATATTTCCACCCTGCACTCCAGGCAAACACACGTCTCCCCGCCCACCACAAATCCGCCAACCGAGACCTAAAAATAACCCCAAATTTACTCTGTAAGTAAAATGTGGGAAAAATGAAAATTTAATAGCTGAAAAATGGGGTAGATGCCATGGAGTGGGGTGAGGTGCTTTCCCCAGATCAGACTTTTATCTGGCACTCAAATTTGGCTAGCTACATCCCTGCATACTAGTCTTATACATTCCTGTATTATGTACCTAGAACTTGAAACACCAGCACTGAATAGATCTACCGAAATTTGGTTTGAATAATTTACTTTTCCCAGTGGATTGTGATAGCTGGACCATACAACATACTGCAGTAGACAGCTGCACAGGTGTCACACTAGTCATATCCCTGTTGTCTTCACCTGTAGTTACTTTTCTTCTTTGTGCCTTTTGCAGGGAGTTGCTACTCCAAGCTTTCATAATCTGCAATTTGTATGTAACAATACTGTACATCTAAACTACTTCCATGGCTTTTTTGATAGTAAAGTATGTTATATGATAGGCCTAGTGTCAATACACAAGCTACATACAATATGTTCCTACCAGTGTTTATCAGTGTTGTGATATGCACATCGATCAATCTACAGTGTATCATCTCCCACCAGCTACAGCTAGCTGCCTATTCCACCAGATTTCACCTTGAAATGTAAAGTACTGTAAACCCTCAGAAATAATTGTCTGACATTTAGGAAGGTACAGTAATAAGTCTTCATGCCGCAGTTCATATTGGGCTTCGTATGGAGCAGGTTTGTTTGTAAACAAATATCGCAGTGTGATACTGTGTACAGTTGCATCAGGAGAAGTCATACAATAAGGCCTATATGCTGGCGTTTCACTTGTATTCAGTATCATATTTCGTATTGCAGAACACGTACAGTATACTTCAGAGAGAACTGTTCCTACTTGCTGTGGGAATTAATAAAGAATTCTGTTCAATTTGGCTTAAAAATGCAAAGATGTGTAGTGTTCCATGGCTCAGTAAGTAACTCTTTAAAATGGTTTCATGTATATACTAGTAGGAAGTAAAGTGGCATGAAAATTGATTTGCAAGACTTGTTAATTGCTGATGAAGGTGTTGTTATATGCTCTCTTTATTATTTATAGGATTAGTCACATGATCATGAAAAGAAATGAAAAGTCATTTTCCTCATGTGCTCGCTACCTTGTCAATCATCATCATGTACGGTACAGTATTTAACTATTTAATGAATCGTGCTGCGCATATTTTTCGTAAAATGTGAGCAGCAGAACATGTGTAGATGTAAGCTGTAATGCTCTTGATGTTAGACAGGGAATCTGTGAAAGTCACTGCATTGTCCCAAATCATTCATGACAGGCCACATTTAGAAATGTAAATTCTTTGTGGAGTGTTTGAGTTCTTACACACACTAAGCTGATGTAAGTAACATTACAATACCATACAGTGTAGGTGGGTTGTTAAACTGTAGATGTGGGAAGAAATTCCAATTAATTGTAGCCTCAATTGAGTCAAGTAATCACTTAATTTTCAATTGTTGTATTGTTTCCAGACATAGTGCATTGTATGCAGTTTACTGCATGACTTTCCGAGCCTATCCAAAAAGCTTTTAACAGCATTAAATACTGTACTGTAAAATCAACCTGTTGTATAAGCTACACTGTAGTGGCAGTATCCTAGCATGCCTGCAGTTAATGTTTTCATAACCTGTGATGGCAATATATATATTCACATGCCTTTTAAGTTGTTTAATCAACCTAGTATATCATTGTTATTGTAGGGAGAGTTGTTTTTATTATGATAATAGATGAAAATATTTATATATGTGTGGTCAATAATGTTTTCATATTTTAATCACATGATGATAACTATTACATCAGAATTATTATTATTATTAAGGAGGGGCACAACTGTGTGTAAATTAACTACGCCTTTCTACTTTGAATGTTAGTGTTCAGTGCTGTCAAAATTTTCCAAAAAGTTTCCCCCTGTTGTCGCATTTTATATGGAAACCTATGTTTTTTGGTTTTTTTTTTTATTTTTTTTTGCATCATTCAAGAACTAGAGCATACAGGTTGTTTGAACTAGCCCTGCACTAGCAGGCTTAGGTCGTTTTGGAGTCTCTCTCAACAAGCAATGCCTTTTTTTTTCAAATGTTCTTTCACATACTGTGCCATTTTTTTTTTTTTTCAAACTTCCCTTCACATTTGGCGCCAAGAATTAAACAGAAATTTGAGTGTTTAGGTTCCCTTTTTGACCTGAACTTAAAAAATGTTGTCACAGAGGGATGAACCCAGTTATCAGTTATCAGCTTCTCAATTACAGTTATAAGGAAGACCAGTATAGATTGACACTTCCGTGTCCGTTATATAGGTGCTGTATGGTGAAATGAATCCCCAAAAGTCATGTGAACATCCCTGTCTGTGCAAGGCTATTTCCTATTGCAAAATTTTAAAGTAAAGCGATATATCATTTTCCAGTCAGTTTTGGGTCTTCACTCTTCCTGTCCCCTCAGTATCCAGTGCTATATCTTGATGGTAAAAAGTTTTATGTATGAAATTGGGAACAAACTATAAGAAGTTTATAGTGAAGGAGAATACCTTGCCTGGGTTAACTTTTCAAAACCCACTCTATAGTTCAGTACTAGCCTGGTACACTGAAAGGTGTGTTTTGTTACCAAGGATTATGAATTTAATCTCATTTTAGGTAAATTTACAGTAAACATGGAGTGTAACCTAATCAAATGGTGCAGTTCAACTTTGTAAACGTTTAAAATAATAAAAATTTAATTTTTAAAACATGTTTAACTATAGAACTGAATTCCATAAGGTTGTCAACCGTGATCTTGAAGAAGGACACACTGTTGCATGTTGCTACTTACCTACTGTACACAATGTGACCCCCTTGGTGATTCATTCCAGTATATTACAAGAAAGTCATGACCTGAAGCCACAGACCGTATTCAGGCATGGGTCTGTCAAGGAGTAATAGACTATTTATACCCTAAACTGTGAACATTTGACCTTTTGTGCCCCATGATTTTTTCTTTGGTTTTAATGATGGCACAGTACCCTAATTGACAGTCAAATTTCTCTCAATTCTCGAAGGAGACAATTAGTGAAATTACGTAGACAGACTCCAAAAGTCGGAAGGAGTGTGTGATTAGTCCAAAGTATGAAGGATATGTGGTCACAGATATAGTAAAGCCCTGGTTCACCAATACAGGACATGTCAACTTAGATATAAACCAGTATGACACAAATTCGTTCAATTGATTCACCTCTGAGAAAGTCGCAAGGCCTTATACAAAGAAGGAAATTGGTACTAATAGCATGTCCTGGAAATCACGCCCACTTCAAACCATTCTGTGCTAGTTGACCGTAGAACTGTTTCAAAAGTTGATAGGAAGGATGTTGGAAATGATAGAAAAGGCACTCTAGGACAAGTTGAGAAATGAGAAGTGATTGTTTCTGATGGGGATATCTTCGTTCAAGGAGTATTCATATGAGTTTTACACTTCTAGTGGTAAGGAATTAGTAGCAAACTGCAGTCTGTTGCTATAGGATATGTGCAGTTATCGTTACAGGATTTTTATTGGAATATTGCTACTGGGATTTTCGGGTACATTGAGCTGAGACTCACCATTTCATTGGACCTCAAGTTTTTGTACAGCAGTGTAGGTATGATTTTAAGTTGGATTATAGATTTTCTTTCATTTTGGAATAAACTTTGTCAAACTTGTTTGTGTATAGTATAGAGAAGTTCATGTTACTTTTTTCAAATTGATGTATGTGTGTAATAATGTCTTTATGGTGGTGGACAGAGTATTGTAGAACTTTGGAATACAGACCTGTTTTAATACCATCATTTCATTTAATAGCAATGATAAATTTAATATTTGTACTGTTCACTTATTACCATATGTGTTTTTTTTTTACACTATTGCTGTTGTACAGTACATTTCTAAACACTCATACAGAAAGTTTTGAGTCAGTTCTCTTTGCTTCACACATCTTACAGGGTCTTCCATTTTACTTTGACAAGAGAACAAAACATTTTTGTTTTTAACCCCCCCCCCCTCCTCCTCCTTCCCCCTCCACCTTTCAGAGATTGCTTTTAAAAGTGTAAGAAATGATGTTGTGTGGGCAGTTGTCTATTTATAATACAGTACTCTGAAAAAGAAACCTACATGTATTTGAACCCACACATGTGTATTTGACCTGCTTTTCCAACATATGTTTTGTATGCTTGTGAAAATGATAACAAATTGACGCATGAATTGCACAACTGGTCCTATGTTCTTTATAGTCTTACAATTTCAAATTGTAAGACTATAAAGAACATAGGACCAGTTGTGCAATTCATGCATCATGCTGAAAGGCTGTGAGGAAAATATTATCACTGTGAAATTCCTAAATCTTGCGGTTTTTCAGTTTAATAGCAATCACCTAAATTATTACCCAACATCCCCCGCCCCTTCCCCCTCCCACTTGAACCTTTTCAAAGTGAGCCATGTGTAGATTTATACACCTCCAAACTGAGTCAAAAATTGAGTTGATCTCCCGGAGCTGCCACTCAGAGTGGCAGCTCCCTGGATAAACTGTGGGGATTATTTACAAACTGTAGCTATAGCACAAATCAGAGTGTGACAGGTTATTACCTACTGTAGCAGGGAGATGTTGATAACTTGGTGATATTAGGCCCATACAGTATACTGTATGTAAACTGTAAACTATAATCCTAGTGTCACTCTGATCCTGGCACACAGGCAAATTATTTGCCCTAGTAGCCAGATCTTGATAAACCACAATACCCTTGAGGCATCAAACAACGTTTTGTCATCTTTTTAGTTGCGGTGCCTGCCACGCAGGCACACGCAACTTATGTCGTCGACACAAAATTGCGACTTTGGACTTTGGACCGTAACTCCTCCTAGTCGGCTGGTTGTATCGAAATACGACGTAGTCCAAGTTGTAGGGGTGGTTGGATTCTTTTAGGTAAGGTACTTTCGGGGACCTTGTGACCTTTTTAAGGGGGTGTAATTGGGATTTTTCTTTCTGTAAATGCGTGGGCGGTGTCTATTTTTAGACAATTTTCTACACACACTAGTCAGCTTATTTGAGCATGGTCGGTTAGGTTATTTTTGTGAACAGCGCCATCGAATTGAGTTGACACAGTGTAGATAAACAGATAAAGTGTTATGATTGTTTTTGCACTTCTGAGTGTTGTACAAAGGGAATTATTCGGTTGTTTGTGGTTATTTTATTAATTCATTTGGCATTGCTAGAGGTTTTTGTTATTGCTAGTAGTTTTGAAATTAGTTGGAAGTTGGTGAAAAACTGACCCTCACCTATTTCAATCATATGACAATGTTTTTGTTACTGAACTATGAAACTCGGAAAAAAATTTCTCCTTGCTTTACATACTGCTTGTAAACAGTTATATTCAAAACGTCTTCGTAAAGCCAGTCAAATCACCTTCTACGAACTTAAACTTTCCCCATAGCCGACGAAATCAGTTGAGCGCCACACTAAAGCGCCTTTGGGTGGGCAGTAGGGTTAGGGAGCTAAATTTAGATACAATTTAATACTTTTCAAGGCAAATTTTCCATAATTCACCCCCTCTTTTGACAGTTTTACTCATAATTCACATGTTCATTCATCCCACCACCCATAACTCTCAGGACATGTTAAGTGAAATATCAACCTTATTCTAAAAATTTCCAGTGTCTCAGAATGGGTGAAGCAACAATTTTAAATCGTAACAAACTTCCGACTCAAATTTAAATAAAATGCGGAGAAACCGTCTCTACGATGCAGAGTTCTATGCAGTTATAATTTTTTCAAAGTCGTAACCCAATTAGGGGTGAAAATACACCCCGCCTATCATTTATGTCATAATTCATTTGTGACTAAGCAGTCATACACTAGTCTAAAAATAATTAACATGAAACACTAGGCCTAATAGTTGCTACTGTCAAGGCACCGCAACTAGTCTAGACATATGTCTTGTTTACCCTCTTTTCATTTCCACACAGCTAGTTGACTGCTTGCTGCTGCTGTGTATGTTCGTTTTATGTGCATACATGTACACACTTTCTTGTGAGCTGGTACTTTTATGACAATGGGTACAATAGGATGGGTGCTGTACTGTACATGTAAAATAAGTTTTCACTCATCCTGTTGTGATATTTTGTACTAGGTAGTAGTATTAAGAGAGCTTCTCTTACCAAATGAAAACTAACAATTTAACTTCCAAGTTTGTTTCTTATTACTATAAACTATTGGATATTAAAGACAGACAGTCATCACCCCAAAGTATATTTTTAGTGTATGTATATCAAAATTCTCAGTTGGTGACTGCTCTTTGATTGACATCAAAGTTTGAAAATTTGAAAGATGCAGAGTAGCTCACATTCCACACAAGGCACAGAAGGTACTTTTATTACATTTTATAGCCTTGTATGCTCACCAGGACATGGCCTTAAAGTGATGCCGTGAGTTTGCAAAAAGGAAAAACATAAGATTTTGCTTCTTCTTATGTCTTTCTTTATTCTTAAAAATGCCACGAGTGCTTTACAGAGTTGAAGAATACAATTTGAAAGCTCAAAATGATAGTGATAGTCTCGGGAAGTAACCTAAACAGCATAAAATTGGTAAACTTTTGAAGGCCTTTTTCAAAAACGGTCCTTATTATACGGCATTAAACCACGCCTACAACCTACAACGAGCCTGATGTTGAATATGCAATGTTATTGAGGTGTCACCACGTTAAAAAATACGTACCATACCACTCCAGCCTGACTAGCTCTACGGTAGCCTACAGCTGTTCGCTCACACGACCACTGATCTCTACTATATCAGTGCTCACGACCAGAGAATGCATGTTCTTGCAAAATTGCTTCATAACACTAACTTACTTGTATACACTCAATGTAGCTTCCTCTTAGTAAGTAGTACAGGCCACAGTCTTTCACTCTTTGGTACGCGTTACAGTTCCGATTCGAATTTGGACGTTACAGGCTTACAACGAAAGTTACACAAATACTATCTCTTTTATCGCCATGAGTAAGAACGTCAGACACGATGGTAAGTGCACATAAAAGGCAGAGCATCTAACGTTAGCCAAGTTAGGCTTAATTTACACAGAGGTACCACTAGCCAGTATACTATAGCCTAAGGCTACTACAGTAGAACGGCATAGCATAGTCTATAGTGGTGTTACCATGCACTCTGTACATTGCAATATATCAACGTTACCTCTTCAAGATCCACACACACGTCTTGTTCACTTGTGTTGTTGTGCTAAATCGATCAGCTGTTTACACCTAGTGAATATGCATTAGTACTTTGTTCTCATTGGTCCGCTCAACTGATGTTCGTTAGGAGACTGAATAGTGTTTGTCCGCAGCACATTTTTGATTTCCTCGAATTTAGTCGTTATTTTTACGAAAATTTTAAGGCTGTTGCCGGAATTCGCACAACAGGCCTTATTTTTTCTCCCTCACTGTGCATATGGGTCACTCGAAGGAATCACTGAGATTTTAAACTCGATTTTTTAATGTTTTTTACTTTTTGCAACCTCACGGCATCACTTTAAGCAATAAAACAGGTTTATTCCTGCACAAGGAAGAGCTTCATACGGTTATGGGAGGAGATAGAAGATGCATAGTTGGGAGAATTGGAACTGTCTGGGATCATGAAAATTCCCCTTTAAGTGTGCTGTAGTTTAAGGCCAGTATGACACTTAGACGCAACTTATTTAATTTGTACTGTAAGTGAAATTTTACTCATAATAGGCTGTTCTTGAAATGTTAGAAATGCACTTTGCATGTGCTGACAAATAACCCCCCTCCCTTCTCACCCCCCCCCCCCCATTCCCAAGGTTACTACCTTTCAACCCATCTAGTAAACTTCTTATTTCATGCTTCAGCATCCATGCATATTTTAAAAAGTAAGTTTCCTTGGATTCATTTGGTTTTGACATATAATCTGCCATATTCAGCATTTCAAGGTAGGCTTACCACAGTAAGTGGGCACGCAGGTTCCTTTGCACCAATCGTCAGCAACCTTCAAGTGGGAGCATTCCAAATTTCTGATATAATGACACAGACTCAGAAAGAGCCTAAAGGGGGAAGGGATCACCAACACAATTTAGCGTTCCTCATTGGTAGGACAATATCCAGTGGTGGGTTGAATTATGATGGCAGGCAGGATCAGTGGTGGTGAACAAGTGGAGGGAGGGGGACATGTCCCTGTTGGGGAAGGCTGACTCTGTTGGGAGCAGTAATTGGTGCAATAAAATGTAATTGAAGCATTTGTCGATTTTCTTGATTTTGTTCAAAATTAGGGCAAATCCTTCCATAAATACTCAAAATTTTCTTATTTTTCTGATGAAAAATCCAAATTTTTTTAATTTTCTTTTATAACAGCCCAAAGTTTTTTAATTTTCTCCAATGGAAGCCGAAAATATGGCATACACCGCACACCAAAAACGTTACTTTCATTATCCCTGTAGGCCTTTGAGTTGCTGGGCTCCTTATCGGGAAGCTTGATCCCCCTGTTGGGCAAATCCTGGTACCACCCCAGGGGAGGACTGAGGTTGCCAGCACCTACCCCACACATTATGTAGACCCTTATCTTGCATTTGAGATGTGTCTGGGGTAAGGGTATGTTAGTGAGGTGGGGAGGATCTCATTTCTGTCAGAACCAACCCTATACCCCCATGTCTTTTGAAAAAAAATAGACATTAGTCCATTCCTTGCTTACGATGTGGTAGCAGCCTACAACTCATTGTATGAACCAACTACTGAACAGTGCAAGATCATTTCTGTATTCATTCCTTCACAATGTCTTTCTGATAAAGTGATGGAATGACTCAGTTTCAAGCATGACAAGGCTTGTCAAAGTAGAGCTTGTACTATTTACTTAATTTACTTAAGAGCTTTCATTCACATAACTGTAAATATACACTGTCAGATCAAGTTTTAGGATATACAAGGGTACAGGCTGATCCACAAACTGTTGCTCAAAGTTTGCTATTCAAACTTTTTGAGTGGCCCCAGTGTACAAGGTGCTACCTTCAAAATGCACTGTTATTTACAGACAAAGTTTATTCACTGTGTACCACTTGAAGAGATAAGGATCTCACTTTATAGATCTTTATTCAACTACTTATATCAGCATTAGTGTTAGGATAGTCAGCATGTCAGTGCCTGGGAATTATCAAGGAGTTAATCTTCCCTATCATTGTTGGGATTCATTGTAATAGGTGCAGTAATGGCCATGTCATATTGCTCTGTGCCATTGTGCAATGTGTATTTGAATCATATCACTGAGATTTTATAAGTGTAACCAGAGAGACTCCCTACAGGTGGTCAAGTAATTCCCCTGGTTAACTTGTAAAATGGTATTGTAATCATGCAGACTTCCTGCTGTACATGACGTACAAATTTAACAATATTGGCAGAGATAGGTAAGTGCTTTCATATAACCACTTGATTCTCATAGCAGTTTAATAGAACTTTACTTTTCCAAAGTATTGGAGCCCTTACCTGATTCTTATGCAAAGGGGATAGCCTACACAATGGTGAAGATGAGACCCTTTTTCAAGTCAAATAGCCTTTATGAGAAATATTGCATTAAAAATGCACCAGTATGGCATAAAAAGAAAATAGCTTTAATCATTATTAAACCACTTAGTCTCGCCAAAAAACTCCAGCAATATATCTCCACAAAATATTATGCATTACAAGATTTATAGGAAGTTGCATTGTTTGAATTTTGAAAATTTGGGTCAAAAAATTATTCTCGAGCAACAAATTAACTGGATTTCTTTCTGTGAAAACCTTTATATTTCTTGAAAAAAAGCTACTGTATTGCCTTATTTTGAATCTATAATTCTGTATCTATAAAAACTGGCTCTAAAAATATGGATTTTTTGTGTGAAACAAATGCAGTAAATTTGCCTTCAGTTTGCTTGTGTCACATGTTTGTAAGTTTTTTTGTGATATCAACTACTTTGTCTTAAAAATCAGCAAAGGTACTGTAAATCTGGAAAAAAATTTCCCTTCATTTACTTCAGATTATTTGGCCAGTCTTGTTTTTTTTGACAGCACTCAAGGGCCTTCCCATTCAAAACTTAAAAGTACTCTCTTTGAGGTACAGTAGTACAGGAGTACTGTGCTTTGATTCTTAAAATGTAACACTGCACTGTATGTCACAGTAGACAAAATTGGGACAGTAAGCTACTGGAATATGCACTAAAATGTCCCATGGAATTAACAAGTGTCAATTTTTGGTGGTAATTGCTACTTGCTGCTTTGTGTGTGAAACAGTATTTGCCTTCATTTGCTGAACGGGTTCAGGCTAGTAGGACCTACAACTGTTATAAAGGCAAAAGTGGTCCCAAGTCATGTGAGCAAAAACACATGCCAACTCTTTGCTAATGAGATTTCCGAAGATTTGAAATGACATTTGTGTGGTGTAATTTTGGAGTAAAGAGAGGTCTGAAGATCACTGATGATGAAGAAAGGTAAATGATGATGACTTCTCATTTCATGCTCTGTTTAGGACGGTTGAGTCAGCTTACAGCAGTAATGGTCACATTTCATGCCTGCAACTTCCTGCATGAAACATTGTACTATTCAGCACTTTGTCCAATTTTTCTCAGAACATCCTTTTTCTGTCCCTCACAGGAAAGTGACGGTGAAGTTTCCATGCGTCCTTTTGCGGAAGAGAGAGAGGATGGGGTTATTTATAATGTCTTCCTCAAAAAGGAACACTTTATGTCAAAATCAACAGCTGAAGAGACTGAAGTGAGTTAATTACTTTTTGGAATATATTTCACCAGGAAGGGTATAGCATTCACCTGAACCTAAGTGCTTGGAAATGTTACAGTAGTTGAACTGATCAGATTTCCTCTTTTGTCCCTTACAGTCATCTCTTGTGATGTCTTGCAACACACATATTGCAAATTACAGAATCCGAAGCATAAATTTTGTCAAAATAATCGCCTCGTTTTCAAACACCTATGGTGGAAGGGTCATTCCAGGAAAAGAATCATCTTATAATGTCTTTTGTGTACAACTTAAGCTCCTACCCCCCCCCACCCCCTCCAAAAAAAAACAAAACTATATTGTGGGGTACATGTCATAGGTTGATAAAATCCATTGTGCAAAGGAGAATTAGGTTGGCTTGTCCTCAGTTTGGCAATATGATTTAATAGCAGTTTTATGACTTTCAGTACCAGTGCCAGCAATATTATGGCATATATTACTGTACAATATGGGTGCTAGTTCAAGTACAGCATAATGAAATAAGTTGGCATTGTAAGGTACCTCCCTGCACACATATTTGTATTGTGAATCTACGTGTGATGTCTCGTGTAGTACAATATATGAGGCCCTAATGATTTACATGCTTTGACCAGATCTGTTGTGACAATGGTCCAAACAGAGACGGAAGCATTGTAAAGTAGCTGACACATTCTGTGCATTGTTTTGACATTTAACATGCTTTTTCAATTGTTAAAAATTGTATGAAGTGTACTTTTTGAAAACGATTTAATTTGTAATTGGGTTTTTGCATAATTGTTCTAAGAGTCAATCAATTTTCAGTTTGCTTTGTGTTTAGATACAGTGTGTTGTCAGTATGTACACTTTATAAATTTAATTAAATCCTCTTTTTTAACTCATGCTCTTTTTCTTCTTAATTTATGCTTAGAAGAGAAAAAATAGTCTCATCCATATCTTTTAACTTTCTTTCAGAATATTTCCAACGTGACTTGGAAAACTGTGAGAACTCGAAGTATCAAAGCTGCCACAGTTGAAAAACTTGTAGAGCACTTGCCCACTGTCATAGAAGAGATGGATTCATTATACCTCCATACATTCTTCAACACATACCTAACCTTTACAAATTTACAGTACGTTCTGAAGTTGTTGATGCATAGGTGAGTTTTAGAAGCATGGAATGACCTATCTTTAAACAAGTGCAGTGAATTTTGTTATAAAAGATTTTACTGAATTTGAAAATATGCTATATTTACTATTGTCAACCATCTAACTAAAACAGCGCTGAAGCATTTTGTGTGTTATTCTATGGCTTTTTTATGGGGGAGGCTAAAAATTTGAGATGCTTGGATATACACAGTGTGCTTGTAGTGAAGAACTTTTATGAGTGATTGTGAAGTACGTTAAATATTGTAATGGCACTTGGTACACTGATGGAAAATTAGTTGTACACTTCAGCAGTAGTCCAACAACTTTTACAATGGCAGACCCTACAGGTACATGAAGCACTGAGTATTGGTTATACATCCCCCTTCCTGAAGTAATTGACATATACTTCATGACAATTAGACACATTACCATGGGGGGGGGGGAATGCCCCCCATAATTGCCCCCCGTTAATGGCGTACATTTGTGTGAATTAGCCCCCATACCCCCACCAACACTGTCACCTTCAAGGCACTTTGCATGCCGAGTCAAGCAGTTCTAATTTCAGTGCCACCCACCCACCCCAAAAATTACATACATTTACTTAATGACAATTGTACTACAGCAGTGGTTGTCAAGTGTTTTGGGCCAAGGGCTGTTTTTTAGTGAGTATTAGCAGCAAGACCTGAATTAACTTAGTTTACTTTCTCATTTGGGGTTCCTTGAATCTTTCATGGGGACCACCTGAGAACTTACCGTATGGTAGGCACTGCAATATAGCTGAGTCTCATGCTATAGTAGGTGAGAATACATTTCCCTGTGTACTTTTGCTTTGTGAATGGAATGCTTGTGGTTAATAAAAGGAACATCTGCATACACTCTTTAAATTCTGTTGTTACAATGCTGTAGTAATAAACCGTGACTTATTTTAATATCCGTATTAGAATATTTTTAACTTGTATTGTATTTTTTTATTTTAGTTACAACATAAAAGAAAAATGGGTAAATTGGTCATTTAGCAGGAAGTGAATGAATGTGTAAGCATTATTACGTTGAAGTATCGTTTAAAACTTTACAGTATAGAAATTTTATGGCTCCCATTCTCTGAGCTAGTTAAAATTGCAATGTACATGCCCTGGAAAATTGAAAGGTTAAAAAGACATCTTAGAATGAAGAAAAAAAGAAAATGGCTGAAAACATATTCAGGGAATTATGATGCATGTGAAGTGAGCAAGCCGTTGTGTATTTCCTCTGGCGTCAAAAGGTTAATATCTAGGCCTTCTAGGGCATTCAAAGGAATTGACATTTAGAATTGACATATACATGTATGCCACAAACACACATTTATAGCTATGTGATCTACAATTAACCTATTTAAAATCATTTATAAAGCATTTTAGAATTGTAGTGTTGGGGGAAAAAGAATTAATAGAACATTTGAGTCGCTGACTTTTAAAGAGCTTTTTTGCCTGAGAATGTTTAAATGTCATACCCTAGAGTGATGTAGAGAATTTCTGTAGCTTACCTTCTCAGAAGACACAGGGCAGGAAGTTGTTTCAATGGTATGATGTATGTCCTTGAAAAATTGAAAGGTTAAAAATATGTTATCTTTGATACAGTACATGAACTTAATTGAAGTAGAGCTCTTGGAGAATGTTTAAAGATATTCAGGGAATTGTGAAGTGAGGAAACAAGTGTTTATTTTCTGAATTGGTGACAAAAGGTTGATGTCAGGGGCATTCATAGGAATTGACATTTTGGAAATGTCTTGTAGAGATCTAGAGTACACATATAAGCCACAAATACACAAACACTCTCACAGTTGTAGCTGCTAAACTGTCATAAATCTGTTTTTCAATCAAAAGTGTATTGTGGTTATATAATGTAAACCTCTATAGTGTGCAGTGGTTTATGGGTATGCATGGCGGGTCTATTTTAAAACTGCCATCGTTTTCATTGCTGATTGTAGGTATTTGCATGTTGAGTGTGTCAGTCTTTCATGAAAAGGCTGGCTTTTTATGTTTAAAGTGTGGTCCACTCTAAAAGAATAAGGGTTTGCATACAGAGTTCTCATAAAATTGAAACCACCTTTCAAGGTAACACTCACTGTCAAGTTGAAATATTTTCTGAGAAGAGTCAAAGAGTAAAGAGCTTGTACAACATTGTTGTTACGTTAATGGAAAACAAAAACCTTTCAAGCATGTTTGCAACGTAGCAAAGTTAATTATGAACTCTAATTCAACAGTAACCTCTTCCTTGACCCGAGTTGTGGCTATTGTTAAATCCATTCAATTGGGTTTTGTGGAGGGCATTAAAATGAACATTCCATCATTAGATGATAAAGTTGTCCTTTTAAAATGCACGCATAGACCATTATTATGTGAAGGTCCCGTATGCATATGTGGAGCGTTATTGGGAGTTGGGGGTAATGCTTCTATGCGGGGATCTTGTATCTTACTATACATGTAAGGCATGTTATATTGAGCTTTGCTCCTTGTAGAGTTCAGGACTCTAAAATAAAAAAAACGTCAAGTTTTTGTGGAACAATTGGGTTTGATTTAAACATTTTCCTATACTCAAAATTGAGGATAGTTTCAAATAGTATATGAAGTTACTCTGCTCTCAACTATTAATATTTAGAACATGGTTTTGTGAAGTTCTTAATTCATAGTGCAAGCTACAGTATACCTTTACTGTTTAGGAATTGTTTAAAACATAGGCATAGGAAGCTGTTCTTTGCTGGGGGAGGTTGAGCATTGCTTTGGACAGCCATAGACCCTTTTCCAATCAGCAATTACAAAGGATTATGGGATAGAGTTTTGGTATGGGTCGTTTTTGTCAATGGCATTTTACTGTTGACAAAAACGACGCACACCAAAACTATATCCCACAGTCCTTTGTAATTCCTATTTGGAAAAGGGTCTATTCTGGGGGAGAGGTGACCCCTCACCATTTGGAAATTTTTAAATATTTGCAGGTCCATAATTGCAGTTTGGTGCAACATATTGTGCAAATTTTAAGGAAAATTACTGCAAATTTTTGACATTTTACAGAGGGAACAATTAAGTGTATTATCGTCATTGAATTGTAGGGGAGAGGATAGAGTGGAAGCATACTTTCACTCACCACATTTTTTACTCCCTCAGCTCCCTGCTTCCTTCGCCTATGGTTTAAAAGTATTTTAAATTCTTTGTCCAGTAATATTGTACTTTTACTGTGGTACTTTTTGCAACAGAGGACAACCAACAGTGGCGTATAGTTTCATTTGTTTTCCTGTTAGGCGTGCTCACTGAACCGACATAGTGTCACCTCTCTATGAAAATTACATGAGAATCCTCAATGAAAGGTGTACCCTTGAACCACCCACTAAGACGATGAATGGCATACAGCGTTTTATTGATTTAAATGCCACGTCATAGCAACGCCTTGTTAGAAAGTATATTGTATACAGGGTGCTAGGCAATAACAGATACATGCCTACATCATCGTGTCTACTGTTTAAGGTGTAATGATTGTACTTACTGTATACCAGTATTTTAACATATTAATATTACCATAACTGCAGCTGGCCTCGATTTTTCATCAATTAAAGAAAGAAAAAACATCTGCAGTTATGAAGGCCTTTGAAATGATACCATCATATGCAATAAAGTTTATTGAATTAACACAAATTCAAAGGTTGAATAAGTTAAAACTTGATCAGGAAAAAAACAAGTTAAAACTTGATAGTAAAGTTCCAACAGAAGAGATCTCCAGTCCCTCATACGAATCTGATCAATAAATTTGTTTGATGATTGTTTAAATTGAAGTCAATCATAAGAAAGACTTGTGTCTGTTGCCTTCTCTGCTGGTAGATATGGTTAAACCCAAGTAGGTATAGTACTACTGATTAGCCTACCCCTTATTTTACAGAACTTACAGCTGTTAAACTAGCCTATTTCTTACAGGTCAGGGATAACCTGGAAAGTCTTAGAATTATACTTGTGCAGTTGCCAAGTCTTGAAAGTTATGGACAAGGATTAACTACCTTTAAAACACTGTAATGTATTAAAAGTCAGGAAATTTAAAACTTTAGTAAAAAAAATCATGACATGGCAGAATTGAAGAGTCCAGTCGTATAATATGCCCTAAAAAATTGGAAAGTGTGTAATATGTCTGGAGAGGTCACAGAAATGTCATGGAGTACTTGCTATAAAGATCATGGAAAGCCATAAAAAAGCCAGTTACAGCAGAAAGAAAGTGTAAGAACCCTGGGAAATTCAAAGTTCCACTTTCTGTGATGATTTTGTTGAAGTATATCCGCTCAAAATCTTATTAAGTATACAATACTGTATAGATGCTATTGTATGTTGGACCTTGAAACTGTTTTGTATTCAACTATTGGTTTTAAAAGTGAACTGTGTGACTTCATCTTTGATAAGTATTTGTTGCATGACTTGTTCATCTAAAATAAATTTGTACAAGCTAATTCATGATATGGATGATACATAAATCAATCATTATGTATGTACACATTTATACAACATTTATCTAAAAATACACGTTTAAATTATACTTGTAAGTTTTGATATTGCTGTACTGGTTTCTACTTGTTTCACTCTAGGAACTTCGTAGTGTTAATTGATTGGGTATAAAGGTCGTCATAGCAGATGTTGCTAAGGCACTTTGAAAATATACATACATAACAAAATGATGTACAAAACAAATGCTATTGGTGAGAGGATTTATATTAGTTTAACATTATTTTTAACTACGGAAGTATTTTAATAATAGATATAAACTATCAATATTACTTGATAAGTATTGAATGCCTTTTTTTTTTTCTTGTTTTTTGTTTTGCAGGTATTTTGAGGCTTGCCACATTCCACAGAAAGATAGTGAAAGCTTGAAGAGGTAAGATAAACTTTCAGTAGTTTTCAACCAAAATCACAATATTTTAAATAGTTTGGGATAAATATGTTGAAACAAGGAATAATGTATTCCTCCAACTGCTATCAGAGAATTCTTTAGGTTATTTGATCACAGATTAGTGAAGGAAATTCTCTCCTACATAAACTGCACATTGCACATTGAGCACACCGTACATTTTCCACATGTATACGTACCACCTGTAGTATATATACCGAACAGTACCATCCTTAAACATGTCAATGATACTAATACTGTAACAGGAAACGACAATGTTGTGAATCAATAACCTAATTTTCCTCCTCTATGAATTTCGTTTCGAATGCTGTTTCATTTTAATGGTTCTTGAGAGTGGTTAAAAATAGCGTCGTATTCCCCATAGAGGAAATATTCTCTTTGGATAAAATGTAGGCATCCTTTCTTGAATGCACGAGATACAGTGAGAGATTATGTTTCTATCAACAGTGTCATGTGCATGCACTCATGTGTAAACGTAGTACCAATCTGGGTTAAGATTTAGTGAGTTGAATGCGGTTTGCACAAAAGACATTCAGGGAATGATGAAAGTTACTGCCAGGGTCTTTCCCTTAGAAAAATTTTTGGGTGTGCCCTCTTGGAGGCCCATGTCAAGGCTTGAAATGCTCTGAGATAATTTTGACCAAGCTGTGTTACTTCCAGACAACCATTGATAGATTTTCATTGTTTGTATCAAAATTATTCTATGTTATGCGGTCAGGTTCATGTTTATCATGTTTTTGTCTTCACACTCATGTTATCATTTTGTCATTGAATAAAGTCAACCAATTGGAGTGACATGCTGCATAGTTTGAAAGCACTGCTCTATAGATATTAGAAATGTATGTTTTACAATAATGTGAAATGAGTGATGTGGTTTAAACATAGTCCATCTGGAGTAGTCTTCTGTTTTCGGGCATTGCTGAGAAATTTGTGACATTTGTCACGAAACTGATCACTACATTTTTGATGCACACAATTTCCCATGGTGGCAAGTATGTGTTGAAAGTTTAACTTTGGATGTGTAGAGACTTTGAAGTTCACAGATAGCAAAGTAGAAGGAAGACTGAGATGCAACAGAGCAACTTTTCGTGCCCAACCCTCCATCTCTCTTGGAATACCAGAGTATATATTTCACTGTCCTTGAAGAAAATTGGCTTGATTACATTTCATATGGCATTTAGATTCGATGCAGCAAGTGTTTAATAATTCAATGTTTGTACACAGACTAGGTTGAATATCAACTTTGAACCCAAGTCTGTGGGCTGAATGCCCTACTTGGCAAGGAAGATGTATTTTGATACCGTTTCCTGCTGTTAGACAATTTTTTTGATTGTTAAAAAACCTGGCAAGGTTCAGACTTGCACTGGGAGCTTCAAACCCATCACGATTGTTATTTTTGGCAAACTCTGAATTGAGTTTATAAAGCTGAGGTTAGTAATGGCGGTTAACACTTGGGGAATTGGTTGTGTAGGCTGTAGTTATATGGTTGTGCTGTGTCTATTTGGATGTATGCAGTAAAAATATGTGTTGTAAACATCACATTAGAACACTCATTGTGTGTGTGTTGTGATAGTTTTAAATACAAGAAATTGAATAATTGAAATGTCATTGTGAACAGGTGTGAGGTTGATATTTTAAGCTATAAGTATTTTTGCTTGTGTGGGTGTGGTTTTACTATTCATGAAAACAAAACATTCTAAATAAGTTTTGGTGTAGTCGGTGATGGAAATTATTAATATGTATGTGGTTGAAATAGTGGATTCTAGGTGTTAGAGATGTAAATGACATTTCCATTACCTGCAGGTCAATTTATATCCTGTCAGTGCCTGCTTGCACATGGCACAAAACTTATAAAACTTGAAAAGGAGGGTGATTAGGAAATGTCCCATTGTATATTTTCATTGAAGTGTTGGTTAAGTGTTTGGAACTGATTTTGCAATATGAAAGCAGTTGGTTCCTGGAGAAGTTGAATACATTTCCAATTTATACCAACTGCAAAATTAAAAAGAAAAGAATTTATGAACTCCTCCCAAATGGCTAACATAAGCTTCTAAAAGCTCTGTAAATGTTTCTGGTTTGTGCTCCTAGTGCTGTGTTCTTGCTTTGTCAGCATTTTGATATAAATTCAAGATTGCAGAGGACTTCATTTGCAGTCACATTGATTCATGAAAATAAACACTTGAGGTGTTTGTCTACAATGATAATACTGTCATTTAAATCTAGAAGAAGACTCTTTGGTTTTGGATAACATTTTTATTTTCCATCATATTAATTTCTCTCCCCTCAAAGGAATATTCGCACAGTGGTGATTACTTGGTTGGAAGAAAATCCGAAAGATTTCTATCAACCTCCTGATCATCCTTGCCTTCATTTTCTGAAGGATGTTGCCATGGAAACTATGCAAGATGAAGAATTCCTGAATAAAATTGACCAAATTTTTAAAAATTTTGCCAGGGAAGAAGATGAAGGTGAGAAATTTTACTTGTGTGGGTTATACTGTGTTTCAAGTTAGAAATTTTATTACCTTTTTTCAGAGGGGCAATTTTTGGGAAAAAGCTGGTCTCCTCGAAAGGTTATTGGGACTAATTTGGGTTACAACAGTGCTATTTTCATTATTTTTGTTGGCAATTATTTTGGAGGAGAGGAGGACAATTTTTGTACACTTTGGTATCTTTTTCACCCTCCTCATTTTAGTGGGTTTAAATTTGGCTGCCTCAGGGGTGAATCACCATGGACCATCATGTGTTTTTGTGCTCTTCTTTGCTCAGAGAATTTGACTTCCTCTATTAACAGATTTATGAAATATTTACCCTCCTATTAAAAGACCTCTTTCCAAATAGCAATTGCAAAGGATTGTGGGACAGAGTTTTTGGTATGCGTTGTTAATGTTAATGGCATTTTACTGTGGCCAAAAAGGATGTGTACAAAATTCTATCCCACAATCCTTTGTAATTGCTATTTGGAAAAGGGTCTATTGAGTGTCCAACTTACAGAGAGATGTAGATCACTGTATGTGCACAGATACTGGGTTTATTCAACTTGTGATTGAATTTGCTGACAAAGACTTTGCAAAGTCTTTACAAAAGCACCCATTTCCATCCTCAAAGTGAGTAAGTTTCATGGTACTATGAAAATAAAGCAAATTTCAGAAAAATGAAAGATATCGTTTATTTATGGCTTTTTTTCTTCTCTTACACAGAAAACCACTATCTTGAAGATGCTCTTGGTACACAATTTTCCATCAATGATACAGTGGACTTCATGTTACAGGGTGGGACAAGCTATCGACATATCACAGAAATAGATACTAAAATTTTGGCCGAACAACTCACAGCAATGGATGCTGTGAGTACCTTATTGTTTATCTTCTTTATTAGATGGACCTAATATATTCAAGAATGCAGACAATGGGATTGTACATGTTAAACCCATAGAAAGGTAGTATATATTGTGTGGATGAGCAGGAGTTACATCAATGTTATTTTTCCCTTTATCTATATTTTGATTTGCTGTCTTGTTCAGTCTTATTGGGAATTGAGATATGTTTCAATAAAATGATAGAAAATTGCTTTATGGATGAAATTTTCTGCAGTCCATAACAACAAAAACAAACCAACCAAAGAAGCAAGGAAGATAAAAAAAAATACTTTTAAGATATTATAGGTTATTTACCATGTTTCTCAAACGGGGTTTTTCTGTGCCCTTCTTGAGGCTAATGTGAAACCTTGGGTTTAGTATGGGGCCCACAGCCAGTTACTCAGGTCTGATGGGTATGTGTGCTAGGGTGAATGTACAGCTGTATGGTGGGTTACCCACATAAAAACATCTGTACTTGAATTAGTAGTTCTGCAGCAAATTTGAAAAGGGAGGTGCATAATTGGAATACCTCAGAAGATAACCACCCCCAATTTTTGCACCTCTATGGCACTAGACATTGCGATACAGAATACAATCACTTGGCCCTCACACATATTTTACTTCTTAGGTTAAGATTTGGTTGTTGTATCACTTGCATAAATTCCAGTGCAATTGAAATTGTACCGTACCCAAACAGTAGAACTGGTGCTGTGTACAGTTTTATTACACCATAGAGTCCTTGTAACAGTTTTGAAGGAGGTTCATTCACAATTATCAAGTTGATGACAGATGAAATCCATTAAATCAATAAAATTAAGTGGCCTAAATAACAAATAAACTTAAGCGCCAATGTTTGAGCAAGATAAGGACAGAGTGTGACCATTGAACGTCAGTTCGTACACTTCTGTACCTGGTTGTAGCATGGATAATCTGTACAGTAGCCGATGGCATGATGGAAATTCCTGTGTTTTGTTGAAGTAAAAACAAATATTTAGCTACCTCTGGCATGTCAGTAGTGCAGTGGTTAATAATTTAAGCATGCCGAGTTTGGTAGAGGGTAATGAACAGCTGTTTTGTTTAAGCAAGCAAAAGGGATTTTCAAGAAAATCTTTGGTAGATTTAATATATGAGGAACCTGGATAGAAGTCTTTCTAGTATGTAAAGATATCCTGTTGTGAGAGCCCAGAAAGTTTGTGTGCTGTACTTCTTATGCAGTCGTAGGATTATATCATATTTTTGTACCAATATAACTAATGTGTGTTATTTCGGACATCGAATATTTCAATTGTCAGTATTGGCAGTTACCAATCCGATATTGATGTGAAATACCTGTATTGAGGCATATAGTCAGACTTGCAAAAGTAATGTAACCTTTGAATTAAGCATAGGCCAAGTAATACTGGTTGGTAAAATAGGCATGTCAGGTTAATTTTAGTGAGCTGAAATAGGATGAGTACAAGAAATATTAGCTCATTAAAAAGATACTGAATACTGATGATTGGTCCAATACTTGCATAGTGATTTATGGGATGGTAAAATTCAGAAATTTCTGTTTGGGGTTCTGTTAGAGGTGTGTCTTGAGTATAACAAGTGAATGTGTGGAGACATTTTCACAATGTGCCTTTGAAAAGTAAAGTGACCGCTGTCAGAGTTCATCCAGTGGAAAGAATTTTTCATGATCCTCAGGAAGTTATTCCCATATTAGAGGCATCATAAATATTTCCTGTTTAAAGTGATTTATAAAATGCATAAGGAAAGAGGCTACAAAGTCCATTTTGCCTAAAGTAGTGCTGTACGTATACATCATACTCATTGTGATGAATCAAACCTGCAGGATGGTTTCCTGTAAAAAAGCGTAACTGCTGGCTGTTATAAGTACATTGCTACTCCTTCACAGAGATTTAATTTTATGTTTTGCATAACAATCAGTGATGGTTTGTTTAAATGATGCAAAACACACAGAGACCAAAACAGCAAACAGTTAGGAATGACCTCTCATGGACAAATGTCCCTTGGCTTTGTGTACTGTATATTACAGTGTGCTATCAAGAGTCTAGGATACGTTATGTAAAGAATGAACCATTATTTTGCAAAAATCATTTGCAAGTGATGTCTGAAGCTTTCCCTCTTAAAAAACCAAAAATAGGTGTCCCTTTCAAGCAGGTTTTTTACATACAGTATAGGCCTAGATCAGTACTGTAAACTTTTAGTTTAGACACTCCTGTATGAATTACCAGTACATGTCACCTTCCAACCATCCAGGCTTCGACAAATCCCCCGCCCGGCAGTCCGGGACAAGTAAAAACTTTCTAGGGCAAGTGCATTGTTCAATATCATAGCCCACAGGGCAAGTACACTTTTGAAGTTTCTTCCACAAAGGAGGTCAAAGGCATATAAAAGGGGACAAGTAGATATTCATGCGGACAAGTAGACTAAGAGAACAGCTAGCCCGATGGACAAGTAATGCAAAAAGGATTTGTCGAAGCCTGCAACCATCCCACCAAAACTCTTGTGCCTGCACACCTGGCTTTATAGGCCTTCCCATAACCATTGAGACACTTAAGGGAGCCATGAATGTGTGTGCAAACTAGGTGCTTTGCAGGATAATTTACAGTGCCTTTGAACATTTGCTACAAGAATTGATAACATCTTTTCAGTCTGTGAAAGACACACACAGTAGTTTGTAGCACATATTTGACTAGTAGCAATGACAGAACATTTCATACATAATACAGAGCACCTCATTATCTCTCCTCGTTTAACACCAGACAACTGTAAGTAATCAAGACATTAGAATTTTACACACAAATAGTGGGTGCACTGATTTGGTGCCATGACAGAATTCGCAGGAAAACAAAACTGAGGAATGTATAAAAAGGATTTATATTCTTGGTGGAAAGGGAACATAGTAGACATTGGATTGGGAGCAGGCTTCTATGGGTAGAAAAATCTCTCCGGTAATAGAAAAAAAAATTATTTAATAGGAATCTGTGTACAAAAGCACCTAGAAAACACCTAAATGCATTCACATGCACACAGTAACATACTGTACATGCCAAAGCAACAAAATAAAAATGAAAAAGCCTTTAATTGCATGAAGGTTGGAAGATATGGTTATATAGAATTTTGTGTGAGATTCAGTGTGAAAAGGGGAGTACATAAATGGAGAGGTGATAGGGTTCTGTGTGACCTTGTATAATAATGTGATCACGACTTGAATGCAATTCCCAGGCCAAAGCCTAATCAGGGGAAATAAATAGAACAAGAGAGAACTAAATTTATAAAGTTCACCTTCTACTAGTGATTTTGTTCTTCATTGTGTATATTGCACACTGTGTGAATCAGACACATGTGTCATTGTTTACCCAAAGGGCATCACATCAAACTAGGCTATTAGTCATCTGGTAATGACAGACTTAAATTAAGGCAATTCCTCCTTTGTTACACAAAATGAATAGACAGGTTTCTTTAACCTTGAATTTGTTCAAACGTCTGCTCTGTTTAGGAGGGAGAGAGTTTGTAAATATTTGAAAGTAGGACATGAAAATGAAATAAAATATGAGGAAGTGTTTGTAGCATGCTAAAAAATGAGTTCATTTAGGTTTGTGTTACAGTATGAGACTTTTAGGTCGTTGAGCAATTCTTTGGATAGTCAATTCATGGTTTTTTGTGTGGTCAATTTGTGCAAATATATTAGATGAACTCTTAAATCAAAAGTATAAAAATAGCAGGATTCTTTCACTCAATGGGATCATGATGGATGTCACAAAAAAAATGTAAAAACATAGGTATAACTTTGATAAAGGTAAATAAAGCAAGTAATGCAGTGAGAGGACATTCTTCAAAAAATTTTAAGTTACAAAGTTAAATTTTTTTAATCAATGAGTAAGAAGAAAAGATAGATTACTTAATATCTTTGGCAATGGTGGTAGCATCCTGTTCCTGGAAATATGGTGTGCAGCAGTTTATCTCCTCCCTTTGCCTGTAAAAATCCCATCACTAAATAGCTACAGTGGAACTGGAGCAAATGTCTGTTAGTAGTATATATATCTTTTATAGTTTTCTAGGATAACTTTTAACTGGAGGTGGTTACTTTCCATAAACAGGAGCTGTTTTTGAAAGTCAACCCCCAACATTGCATTGGGTCCATCTGGTCCCGCAGAGACAAGAAGAGCTGTGATGTTGATACTTTCAGTGTAAGGGCCACCATTAACCAATTCAATGAGGTCCTGAACAGGGTCATCTCCACGGTCATCTGGGACAAGTCTCTCAGTCACTCTTCGAGGGCCAAGATAGTCTGTAAATGGATCGAGGTTGCTCAGGTAAATCTTTTATGAAAGCTTAGTTGCCTTTCTACCCCAAAAAAATTCAGGTCAGTCCTTTTTGTTGTAAGATTTTTGATTTTCATAGTGCCATTCATTTGATCATACAACTGAGAGCAATCAGTTGCAGTCTGTGATTAAATAACTGGAAATGCAGTGTACATTTTAAATTAACGTCCACATAGTGACAAAGAAAGTTGTCATATGTAATACAAATCAAGTATACTGGGGAAACACTACCATTTCCTTAGCTTTGTTGAAAGGGCTACACTATTTCTCAACTTTAAGAAGTAAGCAGAATTTTTGTTTTATGAATTAGACTGGTAAGTGAGTGTTGCTGTTCCAGTCGGTTTATTCCTATGCATGATGCAAGAGTGAATTAGTTGATGCTCAAAATATAGCAGTGAATTAAAAACCATTATTTAGTGACAAATCTTGGCTTCATCTTGCCGGGTGTAAGTAACATGACATGAATAATGCTGGGGAAATCCCCCAGTTTTCTATTTAACTATAATTTCACCCCTTGGTTCCAGAAAGGCATGCCAATTTAACACACTGCAGATGTGTTTAGTTTAAACTTCGCAGTGCAATAACATTCTGATTAGCTGGAATTTACAGTGTCAAGTTCCCTTAAAAAATAGTATCCTTTTACAAAACACTGTAGTTGATACCAGTTGTGTGATCTGTTTTTACCTTCCTATTATCTTTCCTGTTTATACAATAGGCATGCAGAGAACTCAAGAATTTTTCCTCCCTGAAAGCGATCATCTCCGGTCTACAGTCTCATCCTGTTCATAGGCTGCAGAAGACATGGGCTTATATCCCAAGGTAATTGTGTAATGCACCCTGGTGTTGTACCTATGGATCAATGAACTCCACAGGAAATATTTCATGTCACCAATCAGAGAGTATTATATGTCCATGTGCTTTTGAGGTCACGTGGCTGTTAGACTGCAGCAAAAAAAAAAAAAAAATCAATATTTTTATAGGATTCTATTTTGTTGTGACATTGCAACATTTGTTGAAAAGGCATTTTCCCTTAATGGTAACCTGAGGTTTAAGTTTTCAAATATGATACATACAGGTGTAGTTTAACCTTTTACCATGTTGTGTTGTAATATGGCTCAGATTTCAGGTTTGATATTGTATTTAAATATGATGAAATTTTATTACATAAAGATAACAAAGAGGGTGTTGCTCTTTTGGACTGATAACAAAAAGCATTCTTAGATGATGAAATAGCAAGAATTGTACAATATTTAGACTGAAAATGATTGTCAAGAGATTGTTGTGACATTTATTTAACTGTTGAAGAGAAGGGCCTCTGTCATAGAGTTAATTGTTAACAATATTTTGGCTCAATTCAAACATTGTTTTCATCCTTTCATGCAGACATACTATGCAACTGTTCCAAGATCTTGCCAAAATTTTCCAAGATGACAATAATTTTGAAGCGTGGAGAGAAATTTTAATGAAGGTAGGTTTTGACACCTTGGAAGCCATAAAATGTTTAACTTACCATACCTAAAGTTACTGTTAATTGCAATGGACTGAGATTGAAAGGTTTCATTCAAAAGCAGAAATGCTATTTTAGTAACATTAAAAATTACAAAGACTTAGAAAAAAGCATGACTGCTGTTGTGAATAGATATTCATTTACTAAAAGTTAGGTAAATTGTTATGCAAATCTGTAGGCTTATTGAGAATGCTTCAAAAGCCTTCAAATGTCTTTGAGCTTGAGGATTTATGTTTCTGAAAGTATCAGACATTTACTTCCTGGTGGGGGGGGGGGGGTTACTGCAGGCCCAGGCTTGTGTATTTGAAACCCATATTCAAATATTGGCTCTTGCCTCAAGTGGCATGATTAGTAGATTATATGTTTCCATATTATGGATTTACATGGCTGATCCACCTTTACATGATTTGTCAACCTTTACAGTTGACAAATCATGCAGTTTAATCTTCCTGATGTGACATAAGATGCACAGGAAACAAAATTTCCTTGTTTAAAGAAAAATGAACCCTGTTTGATACTGGTATGAACAAAATGGGCATGGGTGAGGCCAATGGTTTCTTTGAGACCTTTAATGAAAACACTCCTCACCGCAGCTTACCTTGTAGTAATTTAAACTGAGTTACTAGAACTGTTTCTTTTTCTGATGATTACAAACAAGTTGAATTCTTTCACGATTTGTTACTTTCCATTTTTCAGGAGGGCACAGCAAAGTTTGCTCCAATGATTCTCTCCAAGAATGGAAAGTGGACTCTGAAGGTTTTGAAGAGGAGAAGCTTTGAGAAGACCAACCAGAAGAAAGATGAACTTTCTGTAAGTTTTATTTGAAATTTTAGATCAAAACAAGGCCGACGTTTTCACATTCTTCTGGCAAATGTGCCAGGGTGTTAAACTTTTTGGTATCCTAAGACCAGGGTCTGTTAGCCTGCTAAAGTCACCCTAACATTACCTTAATTTCAAAAAAATGCACATAAGAGATGGTCTAGAAGAAGGGATGCAGGGAATCCCATATTGGGGATCTGGCTAGAACTGGGTTTTGCTAGATGGTATCTGAAATCCAGCTGGGTGAAGCCATTTTACATTGTCAAAGATTAATTGACAGTAGTTTAAAATTCATGCATTTTGAAATACTGTGCATGAAAGTTCTGGCCAGTTAAGAACCAGCTATTCATTTCACTAACTGCCAGATAGTCTATTCAGATGGAATATTCAGTGCATCAATTCCCCCCCCCCCCCCTCATCTGAAAGACTACAATTGTTTGAGTGGTATTCAAATGTTTTCTCATTTCCTAAACTCATCTCAGAATGCAACATGTAAAAGTGGACTATGTTCTAGACTCACAGAGTAAGTATAGCTTTGTGAATGAAAAGCCCCTGTGCAGCCTATCCTTTTGATTTCCGTCCTAGACACACAGGTGCTAATGCAGTTTCAAAATTGTTTTGGTATCAATAAAAGTGCCCTCTAGTAGAGTACCCCACTGATTTTCAATTTTACAAGAGATATGAAACTAACAGAAGTAACTCAGTTGCATTTTGTCTCTACTGTAGAGTGGTATGTATGGCACAGTGCCTTACCTGGGAACATTTTTGACTGACCTTGATATGGTGGACAAGGCAAACCCAGACACTATCCAGGGTCTTGTCAACTTTGAAAAGAAGCGCAAGGAATTCGAGGTGATTGCCCAGATCCAGCTTTTACAGAATGTGGCCAAAACTTACAACATCATACCAGATCACGAGTTCAAGGAATGGTTTGAGAACCAAGTGATTGTCTCCTACCAAGAATAGTAAGTTTCTGTTTCTTACATAGTTGTTTCTGTTTCTTACATAGCTATTAAGAGTGCTCCCCAAGTGAGAGGTGGGGGTATGTGCAGACCCCCTGCCCCAACTCCCACTGCCAGTCCTCAGCCCATATGATGCTACCTCTTGATGAGATGAACATGTTTAAATTGTGATAGTGAGAAAGGGAACGTTTTTTATTCTCTTCAAAACAAAGTGGCCAATGAAGATTATTGTTCTAATACACCGTTAAAATTTGCAAGTAAAAGCAAACAAGGAAATTTGATAAGACC